>JAQNCA010000013.1:1940956-1972803 GCA_029783725.1 Acanthurus tractus
TTGAACAACATACAGTTTAGTAAGGCCATCAGTTTTACACAAGTCTAAAAAAGTGAAGTGACTTCAACACAGGTGCAGGCATTTTTAAATGTTTTGGGGTGAGGTTATGTGAAAAGCCCTATTTCAGTGACCACCTATGCATCAACATAATTTCAAATAGTGACTCTCATAGTTTACATCAACAGCATCAACATCTGATGGGCCAAATCCATTCAATATAGCAATTAAAACAGTATAGTGCCAAAAAAAGCCATAGAATTTCATTTGCAAGAAATGTATTTTTCATATTGCGCAATCATCAAAGTACAATTTCAATATTAATTTTTCCATACAGGCCTCAGTATTACAGTCTTGGCCATCCAAAAACATAAATCATGTAACCTTTTACTCGAAAAACTTTATTGACATTTTGTCATTACAAGGTTTTAAACACATGAACAATACTGTAGGCTCAAGGTGTGGAAATTAGGGCTGTCGAAGTTAACAAACTCCTTTCAACGGCACTAATTTTTTAACACGCAGTGAACACACACGCACGGTCTGTGCCTTGCCAGCTCCCGTAGTTTCAGGAAGTGGCGCTAAAATAACACTGCAAACAGTTACAAAGCAGAAATGGATACAGAAAAGGGACTTTTAAATGGAAAGTTTAGCTTTAAAGTTTTGCCCGATGGTTCTCTGGACAAAACAAAAGTAATTTGTATTTATTGTAAATGTGAACTAAGTTACCACCGGAGCACGTCCAGTCTTAAATACCACATGATGGCCAAGCATACCGCTGCTGCAGAGAGCCCTCCTCCTCCTCACCAAAGACAGACAATGCTGGATGGGCACTGTCCTAATAGTTAGGATCATTGGCTTGAGAATACCTCAAGGTTTGAGGTTTTTTTTTTGGAGAGTATCTGGACAGTATAAGCATGTAATCCTTTTGGAATGTTCCAATGAAAATAGAAATAGAATATTTCCACAAAGGAATTATGATTGTCCTCTCCAATTTTTCGGATTAGAGTATAAGAAACACAATAAATATCTTGTTAAGTTGCATATAGAGCAGGGTAAAAAATTTGCTTTTAATTTGCGATTAATCGCGAGTTAACTCATGACACTAATGCAATTAATCGCGATTAAAAATTTTAATCGACTGACAGCCCTGATGTATATATACATATATATATATATATATATTTCATGCACTTAGTCCAGCTCAAGTTTAATCACCGTTCAAAATTTAGTCTCCACCGAACTTGTCACCATAGTAACATGGAAGCGCGCATAGCCTCTTCAGCAATTAGGAGTAGTGGTTTTAAAATTTAAAGATTCTGAATGCATTGTTTCCAACGGTGTCATCCTGCAGTGCAATATCCTCTAAACATCACACGACAGCCCTCGTAACACACACTCAGCAAGAAGTAGCTTACATTTAGGTTTATAGCAAAATAAAACAGTAAAACTAAGTGTCCTCTGGCTAAATTGTTAATGCTTGTTAACCCAATGTTAAGCGATTGTTATCTCATGAAAAGGTGAGTTATAGTAATTGTGTCTTCAACCAGACACTAGCATGCTAACATTCTATGAAAATTTCCCTTTCTATACTAATAAAAATGTTAATGAAATGTTTACAGTCAAAACTGTAACTGTAAAAGTAAAGTCTAACTTCTAACCTTTCCAGTGATATAACGTTTCATTATTTCCTTTTGCCCTATGTTCATCAGAGTTGTTTAAAAAGCGCTAACGCCGCTGTTTTGGCCACTTGCTACTATGGCCCATAACTGGACAAAAATTCCCTCCTTCAAAATAAAATACTATGTACTCATAAGAATACAGTGTTTTAGCAGTAAAATTAAAAACAGAAACTTCCGTTGGGATGATCGTCGCCCGAAGGCGATTTAAGTGTTCTTACTACTTGCTCTTATCACAATCACTTTAATGTTGTAATTAGACATTTAAATGTTTATGTAAACACATGAAATTTGACATGTAGATTACTAAACATGTATAAAATACCTTAACTGATGTTTAACCAGCGGTTGCCCAACGGTTATGACGGGAAAATACAGTAAGTCCGTCTCAGCCTAAGTGTCTGATTATGGACCATAGTAGCATGCTAGTGTCCGGTTGTGGACACATATGCTAGCCCAGTTTTTTGTTTGAAAAATTTGAATGTGTTTAGCGACTACAGCCCTGTTTCACAGTCTCTCTAAGCCTTACTGCGCACTGCAATGTACCTTTTTTTTTGTTGCTAAGTTGCTCCTGTGGCCTGTCCTATCTACTGGAGCACTGAACTACGTTTTTCATTCAAAAAAACTTTGTGATTGTAATGATTATTCTATTTCTTGGTTAATCTCTCAGATATTGCGAGGGAAACGGAGTTGTTGCTTGTTCAAAACTTTCTATTTTGACCATAAAATGCATGAAAATAGAAACTGATGGTCCAGCAAATTGCTGTCTTTGGTAATGATCACAGCAAAAGCTGAATAATCAACTCGTAGGTGTGCCTTAAACAGTTTTAAGCCATTTCAAGGAGGCAACTAACCCCTGCTTCGCGTGAAGTGGTTCTTTGCCTCAACGTACTGTCTTTAAACCGTTCTGATTATCCCTTGCATACATAGATACATACATACACACACAAGCGTGTGTGTGTAGATATTTAGACAGGTAAATAGATGGATAGATAGCAATATATATAGTGTTAATAAATTTACAATCAAAAAGTTTATGAAGAAGAAAATGACTTGTGTCTAGCCTAAATGTTCTTGATCCTACCGTGGAATGGTTGACCAGGTACCGAAAGAGCTCTCCTATGTACTGCACCACAGTCACATTGTATTTCACACAGTCTTTCCAAAACTGACGGGCAGAAAACTTCTTTTTTAACACACATGTCGCTCCTAGGATCCAAAAAAAGACATGGCAAGGTTAGGGTTAGTTAGCTATGTAAGACAATATACTGAAACTTGAACATAATTTATAATACGTAGCACACGTCTAACAATGTCAGTACAAATTATTCATCGCTGCAGTGAGAAGTATCTTCAGCTTTGTTTCAATCTTTTGATGTGATGTGATATGATGTGAAGTGATTTAATATGATATGTAAGGAAGTAAGAATTCCTTCAAGGTCTATAAAATAAGAAAAATATCCAGTCATGCACATCCAGCATTTGCTCTAACCTTACACCACTGTTTCTTAGCTGCACTTACTCTCTGGGAAAATACATTTAATTTGAAGGAAGCATCAACAGCTACAGCAACAAAATCTGAACTTTTGATGTTTGTACTGTCTCATAGTTAAGTGCAGGGCTTCATTTGTGTAGAGGCATGCCAGAGTAGGCCGTGGCACCTCCCAGATAAGAACTATCGCCTATTTCACTTCATCCAGCACCTTCCTATTTTTCTAATCTGTCAACTTTTTTCCTTATCAGAACCAAAAATTAAATTGCTTGTTTTGCTATTCTGTATGCAGTTAAACACACATAAAAACAACCATTTTTATGACTTTGTAGTTTTAATAATAGAGCTATATTAGCTAACAATAATTAGGTGGAGTGATTTTTGGGAGTTCTGGCAAGCAGCTCTAAGTTCTGAAATAAGGTAAATATGGACCCAAATGCAACACATAGAGAACAGGTATAATAAGTAATGACTTTTATTATCAAACAAAGGTGCAGAGAAACAGTTGAGCAGAATGGCATCTTCTTGAAGTTAACTAAAGGTTAAGGGGGCAGATAGCAATGATCAAAATACTTCTCTCACAAATATCACAGGCTACAGTAATCAAAATCCTCTTCACAAAAAAAAGGAACAAGTAGAGTCTTTTCTACACAACAACTTGAATTAACAAACTCGAAAAAAGTGCCAACAAGGCCAAGCAACAAACAGTCCAAACAAGGCTGAAGGCACTGGCTCATTTAGAGCTAGCGCCCAAGGAACAAAAGGCTGAAATGTGACCAGAGGGTTGGGAAGAGGCAGAAGTCAGGAACATGCAACTTTGGCAACAGGTGAACGGTCCGGAGATGGTGCTGGAAAGTCTTGCATTGCAAGGGAATAATCTGGCAGTGAACATCTGGCAGTGTGGCTTATATACTGTGGTGACCAGGTACAGGTGGTTGAGGCTAATGCAGTGCAGGAAGATTGGCTGGGGAGTGAGTGAATGATCATGCTGCATTCAGGGTGAACCAAAGAGACCAGTGATGATCATACTGTGTATGGACACACTATTTGAAATTGCAGATAGGTTGTCATAATGTGGAATTTGGAGTTTAGTTATTTACTCTTTTAGTTAGTCATTGATATGACAGAACTTACAAAGAATGCAAACATTTTGCCTATCCAACAATGCAATTTTTGAGTTTTTGGATGAGTGTCGAGAAGAAGTCATGAAACACCTGCCTTATAGTCATTCTGCTTTCCTGCAAAACCCTCCATGGCAGAAATTAGTAAAACATGCAAAACCCTCATACCCATGTATCCAAAATGTTTGCATGTGTTATCAAGCTGTTTACCAGCCAAACACACACCAACTAAAAGTGCAATAAGTTAGAATGGTCACACAATTTAGTACTCTTTATTTGGAGTCTTGGTATATCAGGCCCTTAGTTCAAATTAACTGCAGTAAAGGTGTTCTTACCAAGGTTTATGCATCCTCCAATCCCTAACAGGGAAGCAGACATGTGGTAAAGGGGAAGAGTAACATAGATGATGTCATCAGATCTGGCTCCACACATTTCAAAGAAGGCCATACTCAAAATGGCTTTCAGATGACCAACACGGGCTGCCTTGGAAAGTCCTAGATAACAGTGGCACATTCATCTTAGACATGGCTAACATGCTGTATTCTTCCAAACATAGTTATTAAAGTTGCATTTTTAATCTCTTAATTTGGTCACATTTCATATTTTTAATCTCTTGAATGGACTTTGTGATTCCATTGCTGCACTGAACTCTGGTGGAGTCAAGCAAAACTTATTTAGAGCAATCTCAGCTCATTTCATATACATTTTCTAATTAGTGTATGATTTAACAATACAGTTATGATTAATAAGGTCATAATCTAATCTAATCTTTTATCTTGCTTTGAGGATTACACAAGTCTTGTAATTTTATTTATTGCAAAGGTGACATGATTGAGATGACTATGTACTGCACTATTTTTTCATGTTCATCTATATTTTGTTTAACACATTTATCTTGTTTATTTTTATTTTTATTGTGAATTTGGTTAGCTGACATTGATTAATTTAGAACACTGACATTCTACTTCTGTTTCATAAAATACAATCTTGTTTGAATAATCAAACTGGATTATTTTTTGTTTAAGTTGATTGCATAAGAGAGAGAGATCAACTACTGGTGGGTCAGATCAATGTTCAACAAGATAAATAGTGGCATGCTTCGCTGTTGATTGATAAGCTTGTTTTAACAGAAACAGTCTATGCTCTTAAAACAATTTTTAAAAAAACAATCCAATCAGGTAGAATTTTGACCACAACCTTCAATTTTTGCTATCTTGTTTTCCAGGTTATTCTTGACTTAAGAAATGCATTAGCGGCTATGAAATTAGCCAAATCTGCTGCTAAAAAAACCTCAGTATCGTATTTACTTTGCATGTTATAGTACCCTCACAAATAGAAAGGAAACACAATCACTGCCGTGGAAACTGTTATTATTAGGAACTCCTGCATTGTGTTTGATTATTGTCAAATCAAAGTAAGGTTTCCTGCATTGCATTTATAATTCTAGTGTCTCTACTATGACCATTTGGATGTGACTTATGCCCACATGAGTTGACTGGTCATCTGTAGGCTACGTAATAACTAAAGAATACAACGCAAATGCAGTACCTGTAGTGCCAGATGTGAAAATGAAGAGAAAGTTTGACATGATGTCAACTTTAGGAGGGTCACATAAGGTTTCTTCAGACATGTGTTCCAGTTTATCTAGTAAACTGCTGAACTCCTCAGAGGGTGATGTGTGATCCACCACCCACACAGCTATGTTGTCCTTCAGATCAGGCAGCATTTCTTCCACCAAATTTACCAACTCTGGACAAACAGATACAATAGGTTATCTCACAGCTGCTTCATCAGACAAATCCTAAGCAAGCAAACAAGCATGTTGAGATTAGATTAGATTAGATTAGATTAGATTAGATTAGATTAGATTAGATAGAACTTTATATATACTCCCTCAGGGAAATTGTGGTTCAAGTAGCAGCATAGTACAGTGCAGTATAATAGCACAGAGAACAAAAGGGACACCCAAATTAAAAGTTAAAAGTCCAGTATAAAAAGTAAGTAGGAACAAGAATAAATATATAAATAAAAATGGATAATTAAAAGCTACAGAAAGTTTAAAAATGAAAAGCTATGGATTACTGCACATTGCACATTTCCGGACATAATTGTAGCTGGACATAATGCTCTTCATCAACAACATCAACATTCCCTGTCCCCTCTTCTCCCAGCACCCCTCCCCCTCCCACCGAGTGCAAAGTTGTACAGTTTGATGGCTCGGGGGACAAAGGAGTCTTTGAAACGGTTGGTTCTGCATCTGGGGAGAAGCAGCCTATCACTGCTCAGATCATTGCAGAGGCTGCAAAACACCATCTATTGTAAATCAAAGACGATGAAACTGAATAAATGTATCTAAAAATTCTATATAATCACACCGGATTAAAGTTTGAAAGCATTCAATTTGTGCCTATTGAAGGGAGAAGTCATGGACTTGCACTTTGCCTTCTACCTGTCAACTGTCACTACGACAGATTTAACATGCTAGAAAACTTTGATCTGGAGGGCTAAATATGTAAATTGGTTACAGTGAAAAAAAAATCTTATATAAAAGATACTTTATCCACATCATTATACACAGGACAACCAGAAAACTTTAGATTTAAGAGGATGTATATAAATGACATGTAAATAAATATATGACTTAAAAACTTAATCAATTATTAAAGGTGTTTTTTTTTTTTAGTATTGCTAATGACTTCAGGTTCAACCACTAAGCAAAAAAAAAAAAGCTTCACTAACATCATCTTTGTAGCTATTTTAACTGGAAAATGGTTAAATGGTGCAGAGTTTTACTTGTTAACTGACCAATTCAATATGAAACACAATATTTGAGAACATAATATTTTAGATTATTTATTGCCCTGTAGAGAATTTTCCTTTGAATATTTACATTACATCCTGTGATTTATCATGGTATTTTTATCTCTTATGATCTTTGCATTCCAGTTGCTGAAAGTAGCTCATTTCAGGTGCTAAGGTACTGTATGCAGACGCAGTTTTGAGGTGCTCTACATTACTGGAGTATTTCCAAATTCTCTAATTTTATACATAATTTCATTTAAGAGAGGGATTTTGTTGTTACTACTCAATTTCTACAGTTAGTAGCACGGTTTTGTTAGTTACACTTTTTAAGTTAAAATTCAACAGGCTAAGAAAACCATTGATTATCCTAAAAACATCCAAGTTAATAAATTTAAGGTAAACACAAGAAACTTGTGCTACATCTTAAATTTATTAACTTGGATGTTTTTAGGATGATCAGTGGTTTTCTAAGCCTGTTGTTTAAGTTAAAATTCAACAGGCCTACAAAACCACTGATCATCCTAAAAACATCCAAGTTAATAAAAATTACAGCATCCAAAGCTATGCAAATGAGTTGAAATCAGCTTCAACTCAACCTGCCAGAATATATACGTCAACACATTACGCATAATGGACAAACAAACAAAAACATGAAGTTGATATATACAATCCTATAATAATCTGTATAGGGGCATTCTGCATTCATCTGACCTATAGTGTTTACACAGTACTCACATCCAGCCATTATATAATAGTCTACAATAAGCACTACTTGTACTTAAACCTTAACACTCATACCTGCGATTGCTACTGTAACTGCAACACATGCTGTACATCTTAGTGTATTGTAAATCTTTCTCAAGACTGTTAATGTTGCTCATACTGTTAATCGTTGTTTATATACTTGAATGCTTGTAAAAATCTCAGCATAGCTACCTCTAACTGGTTCCCCTAACATTGCTTTACATTTTTATATTCATGTTTAGTTACTAAATTGCCAATACATTTTGTTTTATTGGTACAATACAATACAAGCTAAGTGGAATAAAGTTTGATCTAACTATCTGCTCCAATCCTGAGTGTTTTTTTGCTATGCTTTTACTCAAATAGAACTTTGCATATAGACCTTTTACAGGGGGATGTTTTGTGGTAGTTCTGGGGAGGTGGGTTCCCTCCGCAGTTGTTTGACCATTTCATTTCACATTACTTACTTACACTCTTTTAATGCATTTTTAAAATTATTGATAATGTTTACTTTCTTCTTTTTCTAATGTTCCTGATTTGAAAAAATTAAGGTGTTATCCCTATGTGCCCCTGCAGAACATAACTACACATTCCACCATCATACTCATTTTCTGTGTATGGTTGTGAACGTGGCTAGTGCGTTTATTAAGGTGCAGTTGATTAAACTGATTTCAGGATCTGATATGAAGAGAAGAGAGAGTGCAAATGGGCCACTCCTCCTGTAAATGTTCAAAGTATAAGGAGGTGGTCCATTTTCTGTTCCCATTCCGTTGTGTGAATGCCACCAAATGGCCATTTCAGGGAGAAGTACAGAGAGTTATTAGATTCATAATTATTTTGAATTAGAATTCAAATTTTAATGTCAAGATTTTTGTATCAAAAATGTATTACAATACATTGTACATACGTACTTTTAATAGAAAGGAAACTGTCCAGAAGAATGTACCTTTAAAATTCTCAGGAGGAGGTTAACGACCCCCTAAATATTATGTAGTCAAAACAGACTTCCTAACATTTATCTTGTGTAGCAATTACACACAAGCTTACACTTCATTGCATTTTGGTCTATATTTGGGATAGCTTTAGCCTAAATTATGTAAGGATTACTTAAAATGTCCCAGAAAGGTTCTAGGGTCGGACTCGAGCTTCATTAATCAAAACACAGGGAGCGAGATCGAGAGTTTGTACTAACTACGGTAAGCAAGGAAACGTTAGAGAAAACATGTAGTACCTGCGCCCACAACAAGCGTCTTCGCTCCACAGCTCTCAAAACAGTGAAGCACAGACTTGGCTCTATTGTTGACGTTCAGAAAAGCGACCTCACAGCCCAGTTTGCACAGTCCCAGCCACACACAAATATAATCCGGTTCGTTGAACATGCACAGAGCAACAATATCTCCTTGTTTGAGAGACTGTCCCGTCCTAAACGCCCTCGCAAACCGGTTACTTCTTCTGTCAACATCCTGGTAAGTCAAAGTCTGGTTTTCGAATATGATGAATGGTTTGTTTGGGTTCTTCCTGGCTTGGTAGAGAAAGCAGTCGAGGTATGTCACGATTCCTTGCTGCATTCGAGCCTGTAACTTCTTTCCGTATCCCCTAAGTTTCAAATAATAAATCAAATCCACCCACAAGAATGGATAAGTCATCCTCAGGTAGAAAAGAAGAGCCAAGAGTCCTGCTAAAACGCTGGTAAACACCAAAGTTATCATCTTTACCTCCCTTCAAGACTGCTCCAAAACACTACTTAATAGTAGCAATTGCGCATGCCTGTAGGAAACCTGCAGTTCGGCAGTCAGCACACTCATTGTGCAATTTCACAGCAGTACTGGGACAGCCAATAAGCGATGAGTACGGAGGACCCCCCCCCCAAAAAAAATCACTGTTAACCAGTGGTCTTGAATTCACCCTGACATCTGAAAGTCGGTGACAGTGACACTGACACTGACACAGTGTTTCCTGCCTCTACAAGATAAAGCTCTGATTTCCTACTCACTGACAGTTTTGGAGGCCACTGACATAAGATCCAGATTAGGGCCAAATTGCCATTTGCTCTTGTAAGTGCAAATATTTATTTAATATTTTAAATATTCAATATTTAATATTTATTACAAACCACACTTTGGTTTTAAAAAAGGCCTTTCAGCTTTTCGCAAGTTTCTCAACCACTATATTATCCTGACTGGTTGTTAGAGGAGGGTGAGCAGAGGTATATTCAGTCTGGTGAAATCTGCAACTTTGCTGCAAGATGCCACCTATTCCTACAAGCCAGACCTTTGTCTTTGTCATCCTGTAGTCACCAAAGACAAAATTGACAAAAAATTATAATCTTATGATACATCGATGTAATGTGCTAGAAGACAAACCCAGCAAGAAAATTGTATTTTAAACTTATATTTGTCAGCCTTGGAAGCTGTACCTGGTTGTGCAGGCATGGAGTTTTTAGTTATAGAGTATTGGTATTCATTTTTGGCACCAATGGCATCATGCAACTTGCAATAACATGGTTGGCAGCTGAGCCCTTAAAGGCCAAAAGTAAAACTTTTGATACTTCTGTTCATTACAGCGTTATCTCATATTTCAAACAATTATTGATTACTGTGACAACTGGTAAACCTTTCTGCTATCTCCTGGTGAACATGTACAGATATAACACCAAGACCAAGCCTCAGCCTCTAAAACAGACAGATGCCCTCCAATGACAGGGAGTAAATAAATGTAGCAAGGTAGTGTTCTTACTGGGTTTTGTCATTGGAACCCTATGGCAGAGTTAGCAAGGGGAACTGCTACCTCCAGAATATTCATATTCCTATATCCCTGAATATACTAACCACCTAATAGCAGCTAGGAATAATTAGCACTAACCTAATTTATACATAAAGCTCTCTAAATCACTTTTGTACTTACTTGTTTTAACACTGACAGTAAAATATAAATGGCATTTTAATGACAGATTTAGTTGAAAAAATTTCTCTATCATCACACTGTTACAAAAGCATTTTATTGTGTAATAATAAAATAACAAATGGGTTGAGCTCTTCTTTTTATTGGGTTTGCAACTTGGCAGAGTAAAATGTACTATAATGATGATATGCAAATTTATTTCACTAACTGAAGTAGAAAAAAAGGTGAGCATATTTAAACATAGACTAACATCCCAAAAAGGCAGGCCTTGGTGTGCTTTAATTTGGGTAGGTGTACAATAAAGAAAACAAATGAACATGAAACAATAATTAGAGATATGATAGAGAAATTAGCAAATGAACATCTACTGAGTAAATGTCACTAGTAGTTGTGATGTAAAAACAAACAAAGCCTTCTAAGTATTGGGACAAGTCAAAAGAATTTTTCCTGAGCAAAGAAGAGACTTACAAGAGACAGCAGTTTGATGGAACAATAGAATAGTTCCACAACAGCCCTTAAAAAGAAACGTTTTTTTAGGCAGTTGATTCTGGCCCAGATGCTGTGCAACTTGCTGCCTTAGGGGTGTGGGGCACACAGTTCATTTGCAGGGTGGAAAGAGTCCTTATAATGTAGGGTGTATTCATACGCCGACTGATGTAAAAGTCACTAGTAGTTGTGATGTAAATCTGATAGAAAATAACCAGAGGACGAGTAGTCCAGGAGAGTCAGCAGTCTCCTTCTCTACCTAGACCAGCCACTCTTAAGCTTGAAAAGTTTGCTCCAAACCATGCCAGCCAAATGTGTCAGGTAACCAGTAACATCGTTGATTCTGATTACCAGTGAGATTCTATATCAGCTTCCTTCCTGATTCCATCCAGCTGTGGTACTAGTCACAGCTGGATGGATAGTCATCTTTTACAATCTGAAATTAATGAATTAAAGAATACTTTTACAACATTCTTTTTAATTTAGTTTTCCCAATGCCTTATTCACATGAACATGGTTATTTTCTAAAACAGTTTTTCCTGCACATTTGGCTTTTGTGCGCACACAAACACAGTTTTATGCCACTTAAAACAGATCTTTTAGAAAACCCCAGCCAGAGTTCAGCTGATGTTCTCAACCTATCTTAAAGTATTATTATAGACTTTACTCAGAGAATATCAGCATCATTAAAAAGTGTGAAGGAATCTCTCTAACTCCTAGACCTTTTCACGTCTTCGTTTGCCACTGTACTTCTTTGCACCTAAGTAGAGCAAAGTTTATGGCTGTGTCACAAAGTCACTTTGTTTTAATCAATGTTGTGTCTCACAGTTATTTGTGTAGACTCTTCCTACCTGCCCTTGCGTAGTAACCAAGGCTGATGTTGTGAATGTTTATGTTGTGATGCCCAGTAAGATCCTGAAAGTACACACAGCTTGACCTTATTTTGATACGTAGTTTAGGACTGATGACACGTGAGGACACGAAGACTTAAAAACATCTTACACACAGGACAAGCTCAGACTGGCAGTGACAATACTCATGATTGCTTGCGGATGTTGCTAGTACTGATCTCCTCAGCCTTCTGCAATAAATGCCTCTGTGTAAGACATCCACCATCTCCTGACCTCCACATTTCATCCAGCTCATCTTTGAAAAGATTTTTCCTTCACAAAAATAATTACCCAGCTCACAAGCATACTATTCCATTGGATTGGACCGTTTGAAATCTGTTCTACACACTTCTGACTGTTGATTCCATCACTAAATGAACATTTACCTGCTCAACCAGACTGTGATGAATGATGACTCATCTGAACCATTTCACTTACATGCACTGTATTGCCATTTCCATTGACTCAAAGAGGAACTGCTCCTCTTATTTTATACAGATTGCGCTAGTACACATATCAGGGTGGTAGTAGGAGGTAGCAAGGTAGAAATGTAGTATATAAATGTAGACCGGAACAATTTAGAAATCTGATGACAAAAACAGTGTTACAGAGCTTATCAGTATCAGTTGACAAAGTCCAAACAGAAGTAGCAGAGTTCACTGGTAGACATCAACATGGCCGTGAAAAAGGTGTGGCTGGGCAGGTGGGCAAATAATGATTTTAGCTAGGATTAGGTGCAGCTACAGGTTTCAGGGTGACGTGCTATGATCAGGAGTACAGGGTTAGAGATGACAAAGGCTGCAAGGCAAAAACAACAAAAAGCATCTCAGATAATGATGCTTTCCAATAGGTCTGAGTGCAGATTTTGCTTTAGTCACTGTTTTGAAAAAAAAAAAAAAAGACCAGCCAGTTAAGCAGTCTCTGTGACTGAGGCCCCTGCCATCTGTGCCATTAAAAAGTAAACTCTTTTAGTCTTTTTTTTTTTCTTGCCATTTTGATGCAAAATCAGGATCGACTGGGCATCAAATGTAATGAACCCAAAGCCATGTGTTGAGCACAGACTTGTTCTCTGAGTTTTACTATATGCTATCATAGGCAAATAAAGTACCGCTGGACCTGCTTTCAGAACACAGTTGCAGGCGATGCCAGAGACATGAATGGCTGTCAGTCCCTGACTCCTCCTGTCTGCATGTTTTAGTGTCCCTGGACAAAACAATAAACCCTAAATTGCTCCTGATGGCTGTCCCATCAGGCAGTCCAGGTATTTCTTTTCTCATTGAGTGTTTGTGATTTGATTAAGCCTTTTTAGTATTGTTTGCAAAGCCTTTTGAATACTGTTGCCTGTATGACTAACAACCTGTGTGTTGACCCGATCTAGATTTCAGACCCTAAACTTTTACTTTAACAGTCTATCTCCAGTTAGTGCTTGATGTTCTTGGCTACTACAAATGCACATTTGCATGACATGCATTTGATGTGATAAAAATAATGCAGCTTTATACAAAGAGTTTACAATTTGTTAATAAAAGTATTTGCCATTTATTCACACTCTCTTCACAAACATTTTACAACTTCAGCTAGTAGTTTTTGTGGTCACAAAATTATTATTTTTTGGAAGCAAGAAGCAGCCATACAGTCACAGTCCAAGGGTACTTTCTGCTGGTTTTATTGTGGTGCACAATAAATCCAGGACAGCATATGATTTGAGACACATGATACAATTTTATTTTTTTAATCATTTATTCATTTATTTTTCTTTCCATCACTTAAACACTGCCTAGAATAACTACAGGTGGCCAAGAATGCATGAGAAGCTTGAAACTACATGAATCTGAGTGAAAATCAATAAAGATTCCTGAATTGTAGTTTAATAAATAAATTTTGACAGTATAACTAAGTGGTTTTAGTGTCATGTCGAACAGAACATGCCATATAAAACGGTAAATATTTCGAGTTAAATGCTCGAGTGGATGTGATCTTTAAAGTTGTTTTAATCCCTCTGTAATTCCTGAATGTAACGTTAGAGGGCCCTCTACTCTAACTTTTAACTATCAAAAGTAATGCGTTTGTGGAATTATTCTCACAAATTCATACTTTAAAACGAGCTGTAACTTTAGGTTGTAATCCATCTAACTAAAGCACCTAGGGGAAAAAACATGGAATATCCATAGTGTTTTCAATAAATTTAATCACAAATCCGATTATTTTACATGTGCTATGACTGCAAATTAATTTATTTATAAAACCTTTCACACGCGTAATTATAATTTCTTTTTTAAAGATAATGACAGAAACTCAAGCTAAATTGTTTAACTTAAGTTTTTTTTTTTTTTTTTTACATGATTCACCTAAGACGACATATTAAACCTTCAGAGTAGGTTCCATTTTGAGAGTGTTATATTGCAATACACTCCAAAAAATATCAGCAAATGTAACGAAGGGTATAGTTTTATCTAATGAGTCAAAATAATGTTTGTTTTCTCTCATTGCTGAACTCTTATAGCATAGCACTTAGATAATAAATGATGTCAAATCATGAAACGTTGGAAAGTGTTTCAGGAGAAAAGTGGAATTTCTTCACTCTTCTGACGGCGCCCTCCAGACTTTTTAAAAGCATTTTTTAAAGTAGAAAGTAGGCTTGGCTTAAACCACCGAAGTGAAAGTGAAAGTAAAAACTCGTGAAAAAGCGCTGACACACAACGCGTTTCACACTCATTCTAAATTTAGAATCGACTCCATCCTAGCAAATTGTAAACTTCATTCTAATTTCTTGTGTCTTCACACTAAAGATGCTTCACAGTTTGAAGACCTGCGAGTTGCAGACTGGAGGTTTCTGCTTTGAAAACAGTCGCAGGTAAAGATTACTCTCTGTTGTTACTGAGGCTAAAATGGTGCTCAGGAGGAAATGCCAGTGTTCTTTAAGGGCTGCATGAATTAGTGTGTCTTCCTCTGTCTCACTCTCTACTGAGTTAAATGAAGTTTAGCGATAATGTTTTGTCTCCTGGAACTTAAATATCACCACTGCGCACCAATGGTGGTGCTGTAGATGCTTCAAATAGTAATTGTAGTGGTATTTGTATCTTTGTAGTACAAAGAGCACGCCTTTCATGTTGAACTGGGTGTAAAAGTACTGAGATCAGAAGTCCATGTCCAAGTTCCAAGCAGCAGTTCTTTGAAACACATTATACTGATTATAATGATTTTCCTACATGAGGATCTAGCGTTATTATAAGACCTTCCTTGTATTGCCTGTGTGACTTAATTTTGGTGGGGAAACACTGAAACCATTACTTTTCAATTTATTTCTTAGACTTAAGTAATTCATATTGAGTATATACTTTTAGAAATATTGCAATCAGCCAGTAAAAATAGATCAAAGTAACAGTAAAAAAATCACATCCAAGCAATAGCAGCACACAACCTTGGTACACAATACCTTGGTATTGTTCGACTGAAATACACATTTGACAAATCTATGCAACCATCCCTACAGAGAAGTTTGTGAGTCGACACCAACATGTCTTTCTGTTTGTCTGTCCATCTTACCTTCGTTCATCAATTCCAGGAATGCAGTATTGGAGTCCAATTTGTCGGAGCTTGGCTTTAAGTCACTCAGTGCCCGAAAGACAGGAACTACCATCGCTGGTATGGTTTATAAGGTAAGAACTTCAAGTTTTAGTGTCAATAGTGATTGTTTTAAAAATATACCTGTGTCATTTTTCTATGCAAATGCTTTCTTATAATATTTTCAGAAAGTTAGCAACCTAGCTTCCTATGTGGCATATGTTTGTAATGAGATGTTTAAATGGTCAATAAGTAAGCTCCTAACATCATTCAGCTGTGGTGAGAATTTCCTGTTCTTGTCTGTCAGGATGGTGTGATCCTGGGAGCAGACACCAGGGCTACTGATGACATGGTCGTGGCTGACAAAAACTGCAGGAAGATTCATTACATCGCTCCAAAGATTTAGTGAGTGAAAGAGCAAAATAGTGCTGTCAGTGTAACTCTGTTTTTAGAGTATTCCACACTAAGACTTTTTTTGTTAGTATGACACTAATTTTTACATGTATGTTCAAATTTTTGTACTATGTGCTGCATATTGACGTTAGGCTTTGTTTTTACTGTACTACTGTAAAGTCTCAATTTAACTGGATTATTTGCAGGACAGGGTGTAATGGTACAGACTCTTCCTTTATTTGTGTTTATGTGTCCTTAAGCAGGACAACAAACTTAAATTTTTCCAACACAGGCGTGTTTATTGAAAAAAAAATTCTCTAGACAAAAAGCATCTGCTGAGTGATATAGAGTGTATTCACCTTTTAAGGCATGTGGTAGTAATGCACTTCTTTTCCCTGTTCCTTAATTCCTTTAGCAAGTGGCCAGGATATAAGTGAAGTTATGCCAAATGAGGTGTCCATTATCAAGAATTAATTGACAACATGGAGGCAATAACTGTCCAATGCACAGATGAAATGAGAACAGTTGCCTTCTCTGTATCTATAAAACTCAGTGCTTGGCTAGTCAAACTTTGAAAAATTCTGTCTGTTTGTCCTGTAGCTGCTGTGGGGCTGGCGTGGCTGCCGATGCAGAGATCACCACACAGATCATGGCATCCAATGTGGAACTACACATGCTCAACACTGGGCGACCCCCGCTGGTTGCCATGGTAACCAGACAGCTAAAACAGATGCTATTCAGGTACGGGTAACTAAAAGTATTTAAAACAAGATCACTTCTTTTTTTATGATCATTTTACAATTTAAGATCATAGAAATGCAGTTAGTAGACCCATTATGCTAAAGCTTGGGCTGGAAAACTATGTGAGAGTATTAGTGATCACTAAATTATGAAACTAGTTTTTATATGTTAGTGTCAGTAGTGGTGTTCCTTTAGCTTAGATGGCAACGGGTAGTTAGTAGGTCCTTGTAGGCAGCAGAGGGGACAGCAGAGAGTCGCCCTTATGAAAAGACAATGGGGCTCAGAAGTTATACTTAACTTTCTTTCAGAAAACAGGTGGTCAGTGTCATCCTGCTGTAGGTTACATGAGGTTGCCATTCACACATGCAGTTGATGAACTTCAGGATCAAAGTATGCTTGGTGGACACAAAGAGTCTGTGGCTTGTCCAGTAAGCTAGAAAATGTGTTTCCTAGTCTGATAAAAGTAACACAAAAGGAATAAAATCCGGTACAGCTCCTAGTAGCATGGAAAAAGGGTTTCCTGACATTATATTTGTAGTGATGTCATGGCCATGTGACAGGAAGTCCCAAAGTTCCAGTGGGTTTCATAGAATGGGAAACCTGGATTGGAATTAAGTCCAGGTCTCACACTCAGGTGGGATTTGCAAGGCCAGAGGACATTTGGTGGCACTTCTTTGTCTTTTGTCCCTTTGTTTCTTGTCAGGCCTTTGTTGTTACATGCAGGCCTCTCTTGGTTCAGAGAAAATGGTGAGGTCCTCAGATATGTTTGAATAAATTCTCCAGATGCAGTGAAAATATCATCTGGTTACTTTGTCATGTAAAAGCTGATAACCCAATACAATTCCTGTAGTGTATTCTTTGATTTTACATATGGATGAATGTAAATAGCTACAACAAACACACTGGCAAATTCTCTGGGGAGACAATATGGAAGACATTTTAACATTAAAAACTCAAGATTTGGTCAATATTTCCAGCACCTTTTACTGTGTTTGAGCGCCAGGAAACATTGATGTGATGTGTCACCCCCCACCCCTCTTCTTAGGTTGGTCTCTGTAAAGATGTGGACAACAGTTTTAGTTTTTCCTGTTGCTGCGTTAACTTGAGTCTCATTTCATTCTTTTTTTTCTGCAAGTGGACATAAGACAGAAATGATTGGGTAAAGGCACAGCCTTAGGTCCAAACTGGGGTAACTTAGCTCTCATTCCTGCTCCCTTGCACCTCATCTTGGGGCAGTAGCATCACATGGGCTGATTTTTTGTCCAGCTAATGTGGTGAGTGTTAAGGAACTCCCATTTGCAGTGATCATTTTAAGGTCTGCTCCACTTTATGCATTTCACACATTTGTTTTTTTTAAGACAGTTTTTTTTGTGTCTGTCTGAATAAGTAATGCTTCAGAAAAAAGGTCAAAAAAAGAAAAAATAGAAAATTAAGCAAAGCAGTAGTAAAATTTGAAGGGGCGACTGGCCTCTGCGTCTGCATGGCCTCTGATGCATCAACACCATATGAACTAACAGTCATAATATAAAGCATTTTTAATTTTAGCATTTTTGTTATTTATTGTCTTTTGTTTTCTGGCTGTCTATGTTTATCAACATCAACACATACCATGTTTCTTATTCCTTCTGCTGAAAGAGAGAATGCATGATGTTGGAGAGATATCTGTGGTTTTCCAGGTATCAGGGTCACATTGGTTCATCTCTGATCGTTGGAGGAGTTGATGTAACTGGAGCTCACTTGTACAGTGTTTACCCACATGGCTCCTATGACAAACTACCTTTCCTCACCATGGGTATGTTGATTTGTGTTTAATGTACTTTCTGTACTTCTCTACGTGGCGTAATATTTTCATTGATTTTCTTATTTGTTGTTTCTACGAGAACAACTTTTCATATTTAAATGTTTAAAAAACAAATTTTTCTCTTACTGTCCACCACTGCAGCACCCTCTGTCTGAAAGGCAGCTCTGTTTTAGCCAAGTTATCATTAATTTTGCTTTAGGCCTATTATTTACTCATTCCGTCCAGACTGCACCTTTAAAATAAACAGTAAAACAACATAAAAGCACAGCAAAAGTTACAGACTTTAAAGTTGAAGTTGGGTCACTGACAGTCACTATCCGTCCATCCTTAAGGTTCTGTAGCCACCAGCCCTTGTTGACAAAGCAATGTAGCTGAGTGATACTAAAATGCACATACAGTTTTCCAGTTGCTGTGGAAATATTTTCATCACATTTCCATCTAATCCACTTGGTCCAAAATTCTCAGCCTGTAATTGAGCTAGAGTACAACGACAGCAACAATTAACAACTTCACAATTAAACATTCAGTTGTAAATACCTTGTTTGTTTCAAATGTTTCAGACACTCTTGGACTTGGCTTTGGGCTTTTCAATCTGTCAAACCTTTTACATAGTTTAACATCATATATAACACACTTTGTTTGGTTGTTTGATTTGGTTTCAGGCTCTGGAGCTGCAGCTGCTGTCTCCGTATTTGAGGACAGATTCAAACCAAACATGGAGGTAAGACTGACTGTCTGCTTTACTTTCATGATAGGTGTAATACAAATTGTGATATTTGGTATTCTAAAGAATACAGAATAGATATAATAATGGCATCAAGCAGATGTCTGTCTCTCTAGCTAACTAGCACTCAAAACATGAAAACAAGCCAAAAGGTTGCATGCTTTTATTATCTGCAAAATTGAATATCGTAATGCTCTTCTTTCTGATCTTCCTAAGAAAAATATTTCTACAATTATTGCAAAAGCTGCATGAGTGCTGATAAGGACCAGAAAGAGAGCGTGCATTACACCAGTTTTAGAGTCTCTGCGTTGGCCTACTGTGTGCTTAAGAATTGATTGTAAGATCCTTTTACTGGTTTATTAAGCTCTTTACAGTCTGAGCCCTAGCTATTTATCAGATTTGCTTTTATCTTATGAACCCTCTAAAGCCCTCAGGTCTTTTGGCAGTGGCCTTTTAATAGTACCAAATTATTTATTTTTAATATATGACTCTCATCTTTTAATTACTTATGTACGATTTGGACCTTTTATCTATTGATTATGTATTATACTTCCTGTTGTTAGGTTTTATCTGATCTCTAGTGCTTCCTCACCTGTGATAGCGTTTCCCCAGATCCTGTTATTACCAACAAATACCGTGCTGTCATGCATGTGTGTGTGAGGGTGTGGGCGGGTGTGTGGTTGTGTGTATATATGCGGGTGGGAAGGGAATGGGGGGTGGGAGTATAATTTTTAATATGTAAAGCACTTTTTACTATATTTTTTATGTATGAAAAGTGCTATAGAAATGAAGTTTGATTGATTAATTGATCGAAGAAAATAGTTAGTGTACCAAATACTCCCTTGCATGTATTTGTCCCCTTTTTTCAATATGAAGACCGGAAGATGGATCACAGTGTTTGTGTTCGTCAGTGTTCAGGAGCCACTCAGTCCTGCAGTGTCCTCTTCCTCTTGGTCTCCTCTAAAAAAATGCCTTACAAAGGTTTTTTCTGGTTTCAGCTGGAGGAGGCGAAGCAGCTTGTGCAGGATGCCATCACTGCAGGCATTTTCTGTGACCTGGGTTCAGGCAGCAACGTGGACTTGTGTGTTATCACTGCAGCTGGGGTGGAGTACTTGCGAGGCCATGACAAGCCCACAATGAAAGGAAAAAAGTGAGCCATTTTATGTGTGCCTTTGCCCAAATCTAGCAGATTTGCCTTCTCTGATTAACTGTGTTGTACTTGCTTATAAGGCTCCTTCTCTTTCCCTTTCTATCTCTTGCTCTCTCGTTTACTGCTGCTCTCTCTCTCTCTCTTAAGATGAGTGTTCACAAACTGCAACTGACAAATCTTGGGTAGCATGTCTCTTATTTTTTTCTTTTCTTAGTTTGGTAATAATAAAATAGCAACATCCTCCACCTCCAAACAGTAATCTTCCAAGCTAACAGTTATGTTACTTATGCTCACACTACCAGCGCAGCCTGTGTACTGTTGAGGGTCTGAGGAAAATGTACAGCATTATGATCAGAAGTTATATTTTTTTGACACTTAGGCCATTCAACTAGTTATTTGAACTTATTTTCAGTTACATTGCCAAATTAGGCTGTCTAAAATCAACTATATCTTTGTGAGATATTTTGTTGGGTTGTGTACTTACATTATTCCAAATGTTGAAGTTTTAGCCTGCAAAGGTAACTGTAAACAATGAAAAGAACAAATATCATGATTATACACTACTTCACTGTATCATCAAACTAAGTCTGGTTTCATTATTTTGACTGATAGGCCTCTAAGCGGCAGACTTTATATGTTGTGCCTTTAACAGTTAAAATACCACATGACTTTCGTATTGAAATCCCGGCTAAACCCCTGCGTGACTTGTAGAGTAAACCTTACAGAGGTCACAAGAAAGCAAACACTTGAATGGAACTCTTGTAATTTTGGTTGGCAAAACAAATAACATTTTTGTTTTTTATTCTTTCTTTTTTTCAGAGAGGGACAGTACAGGTATAAGCCTGGCACCACAGCTGTCCTAACCAAAACTGTGATCCCACTCTCTCTGGATGTCGTCAACGAATCTGTTCAGATCATGGATACTGAATAAATTACAAAAAAATCTTTTTGGAATAAAATTGTTTTGACATGCTCTAATGGGGCAATGTACTAAATGAAAAAAAGACAGGTGTTATCACAGGATTCAGACCAGGTTGTTTGCTAATATCTTTTAAACCGTAACAACTGTAAAGGGAACAGTTCACCATAAAAAGCTTTGTGTGTTAAAGGATCATTGCCTGCCAGTAATTGTGACCCATCTGAAGGTGTGGGAGATTGTTGTGTTACTGCAGCATGTTTTTTCTTTCTACTAAAAAATCTGCTCAAGAACACAACTCTACTGTTCAAGATATTAACATTATTAGTGAAATTATTTTTTAAAAAAAGGATTAAAGCTTGATGGGGGTTTATGTCCTATGAGATATTGCAAGACATACATGATACATTGTAAAAGTCATCATAATATTTTAACTCTTCTCTGATGTCATCCTTCCTGCTGCACCAAGGTCGGTAGAGCCCTGCCCAACACGCAACTGCATCCTCAACATGTTCCAAGACAACTTGAAAGCAATGGCTTTATGCCAAATCCTTTGTTTTTTGATACTGCAAAAGTCAGGACAAGCGACACACACAATCTCACACACATGAGAAGGTGCTGCCTGCCTGATCTTCTCTTGCCATGTGTTATGCTGAGAGCGGACGGCCGTGCCGTCGTAGCGTCATGTTTACGTGTGGGCGTATTCCAGTCTGATTGGTTGAACTAATGTAGAGGCGTCGTTTGAATCTCAATTTGATGCTAGTGCTGTTTTGACTGCTCAGCGTAACTCGGGACTCACTTTTAAGCTTTTAAAAACACTGACTTCAGGAAAATTGTTCAACTCAAAAGGTACGTTTACAGATACGATGTTTGATTACGAAACAGTATGAATATGACGCTGTAAAGGCGAAATAGCAGCAAAGGGTTACACTGCCTCTGACTGACGTCGGAGAGCTAGCGATAATTTATAATTAGCTATAATACTTGGCGTCACAATATATATTTAACGTTACTGTGTTGTTTTAGTTCTCTGTTTTTTGCAAAATACACAATAACGTTACCTTATACCATTCTGCAACTCGGTCACGGAGACTTTTCGCCTCCGCATACGAGTAGAAAACACACAGGGCATTGTGTCTTGCAGCGGGTTGCATCTGCAAATGTTGTGATATGACAGAGGGTTGGGGATGGGGCCGAGGTGTTCTCAGTAAGACCACAGCTTAAGGTAAGCGATCATACTCTTGTACGTTGTGTGCATTGTGTACGCACGACGATTCCCTGGGATGTGGCTTCCACGAAGGGAGAGTAATGAAGCATTATCACACTGGGGGGAGTAATGTTGTACTGAATATCTGAACAGCTGTGATTATCGACATGGAATGCGTCCTGTCCAGTCAAATTACTTGGTCAGAACTATGGCTCGATTGCACCAACAAGGTTTAATCTAAGATGAGCTTTAATCAGGGTTAAGTGAAAATAGGTTTAAAATGAGTTAATCCACATTTATGTTAAGCAGAGCTATGCACTATTAAAAATTAATCTGGGTTTAGGAAAGCTAAGTTTATTAGTTTAAACTGCATTTAATATGAGTGTATATAATAATGGTAAACATGCAAAAAGAAATTTTAAAAAATGGAAATTGATTACTTTGGTCAATAATTCTCAAAAAAGCAGCCTCTGTAGAAATTAAACCTCCTCAACTGTAGGTTTAAAGTTAACCCTAGATCACAGTTTAAATTGGAGTTTAAAGTTTTGGTGCAACAGAATTAAATTTAATATTGGTTTGGAGTACAACCTAAACTGAGGTTTGAAGAGAGATTTCACTTTTAAACTAGTTGTGAAGTTTGGTGCAACAGAATTTAAACGAAAACAGTGATTTATTCCAATTAAAAAATGAAACATAGTTGCTTTAACAACCAAGCCTAAACGATCATCCACACCAAGAATGATAACTGCAAAGATAACTAAAACAATATGATTTTAAAAATCGTTTCAACTCCAGTGAATGGCGGAGTCCGCACCACAACTATTGAGAAAATAACAGTAACACATTTCCAATATTGTTGGGATCACTCTCAGAGCAGTTTCATATATGATAGAAACACTGACTGCCAATCAGAATCTCTTACTTAGTCATCACATTAACATGATAAGTGATATCTTTGATGATCGCCAGAATGCTTGCAAACTAATGCTGATTCACATGTAAAAAAAAATAAATAAATAAAACTTGTCTTCAAAAATGACAGCTACCATAAAAAAGTGTTTTACTTCCCCAACTCTCTTTGTTTTTGAAGAATTTCATGCGCTATATCCTTCTCTCTTTGTTTTCTTAATGAACTTGCTCACAATGTAAAGCAGTAGCAGGTCATCAAGATCCATGTTTTTGGAGTGTGCAACACACATTGTGCAGGTGAACAGAACGTCATTGTTCATCACTGTGGATGCTCACATCATTATCGTAAAAGTTTTGATTATAGTTAGTGTTCTGAGTGTGGATAGGTCCTCAGACTAGCTTCAGAGTTTTTTAACTTAAATTATGATTTAATCCAGTTTGAGGCTGACCAGCAAAGTATAATTTTTAAACTGGATTAAATCATGGTGAACTGTCCCTTTAATTTTTTTAAAGACTTCAGCAAATGAATTCTCAGTTAAGTGGTATTTTAATAATCCAGATTAAAGGATAAAAAAAAAAAAAACAATTGCTGGACAACTTTAATCCAAAACTGCTATGTATGAGGACAACTCCACAAACAATGAAAAAAAGTATCCAAAAGCAGAATGACATTTAGTACAAAGATCTGTCAGAGCTGGATTCATTCTATGTCTAGCTTCAGTAGTGATGTAAAGCCTATATATAATCTTTAATTGCCTCTCCCAGATAGAATTGGATGCTAGAGCACCAGAGGGCTGCTTACACTGGGCAATAATAGAGCTATTAAGTTAAGCAAGAACTTTTCTTGAGGGCATAATAGGTGACATCTAACAAAAATAAGACACATGGGAGGACACTTATTTTGGCCAAATGCATACGACCCAAAAATGAAAGGGGCAGGCCACACCACCCATCAAGGTCGTGAAAAGGGGAGCATAGCTTACATACATTTTCCAAGCATGGAGAAACTATTACAGCTAAATATGAGAATCCTGCTGAGGACAGGTGAAACGGTTGAAAGATATTCAGATTTAAAAAAAAATTGTAACCTGAGAAAGAGCCATAAGTACTTATTTGATAAATCAATTTAGTAACAGAAAGTCCTTTGGTTTCCAATAAAATCCAAACATCATCAACATACAGCGAGATCATGTTTCGTCAATTATTTAGAGAGATCACTCTAATACTACCGTCCTGCCTAATAAAAGCTGCAAGAGGCTTCATCATAGTGTGAGTAACAAGAGGCTCAGGGGCAACCCTGTCCCCCCCGTTCAATACTAAAATTACCAGACCCGAACCCTTCAGTGATTACAGCTGACAAAGGTGATGTATTCAAAGTCTGAATCCATTTCATGAATAATAAATCAAATTATGAAGCATAGAGAATAGATAGGGCAATTCCAGCACATCAAATGCTTTCTCCGCATCTGGAGAAATGACCAAGGCTTCTGAGCTTTACATTGAGTAATGTTGAATAATGTTGAGTAGCTGCTTTACGTTATCTAAAGAATGCTGCCCATGTATAATCAGTGATAATTGAAGGGAGGACATTTTCTTACCATCTTAAAAAAGTGGTCATTTCTTGATGTGAGAATGAATTGAACTGTGAGGTAAAAAAAGTGGGCGCAATATTTATCTTTATAAAACTGCCTCCCAAATTCTGAAATTGCCCCCACTTTTTAGATTGTGGGGATAAAAGTTGTCCCCAAAATACATTTTTTTAATTTTCAGCACTGTCTTGCATTTTGTTGTTTAAACCTGTGTTGTAAAATGGTAATGCATAAATGGATATACATAAGTCTTGTACGTTGAAATTCTATCTGTCTTCCTTTGAGAGATGACTTAAAAACTATGTTTAACTGATTAAGAATATAATGTCCTCAATCTTTTACAGCTAACCTTTTCTGAAGAACATTTCTTCTTGTGGTCCTGACCTGTGTGTTGGAGGCAATGCGTCATGATTCTTCTTCCAGCCGTCGGAAGGGCAAAACCCCTCAACGTCGCCCACCTTTGCCAGACCCAGGAACCTCCCGTGCAACACCCCGCACTCCAAGACGGAGTGGAGTTTCAAGTGAGAATGACTTAAATAGTGGAGCTGTTATTTAGGATCTAAAATTAGCTCCTGTCACTTAAAAATGCAAGATAAATTTACATCGCTCAATATAAAAATAAAAAAGAGAGAGAGAGAGGGGTTAGTTGAGATTGATTCTGCTTCCCTTAAACCCATATCATTAGCTGATTGACCACATCTGCTTTGCATCAAATCTGAACACTAGCGTCAGCATGAAATGTTTAATTTCACTTGTAGTTTTTTAGTTTTTTTTTTTTAAAGATGGTGACCCACACATAAATGCCTGAGTTGTTCAGAAAAATTGTCTCTCTCTCTTTTTTTTAATCATGCTAAAAGCTCAAACAGCATATCACATTTATACAAAAATATTTATTTTAATTTTTAGTGGCTTTGGGTGTGAGATCTCTGTTACACTTCTGTGAGATCACATATTACATATATTAAAACATGGCAATATTTCTCAGCGAGGTGAAAAGCTGTCTCAGGGAGCAGCCTGTCCAGCTGCAGCCAGCATAACTTTGAAGTCTGAATGTATTAGCATTCAAGATGCCCTTGCCACTTTTAATTTTTTTTCATGGCAGCATTTCGGGTTCCTGATGAAAATAATAAACGTAAAATCCCTACACCATGGCTAGGATTATACCAAGACACCTACAGAACCACCACACCTCTCTACTAAAATGAACTGCGCCTGTGAAGAAAACACTCAAAGTCCAAACAACGCAGACAAATGCCTCTGCACCACCACTTCTTTCCCGTCATGCATTTCATCATTGAGGTCTTTGACTGTATAAAACACTGGACAAACCCTCCGAAAGTGAAGCCTCAGAAATCTCGTCCTGGGCACAGCCATTAGCCTGCGCGTGACTCCGCCAAGAAAACAGGCTGTCAATCAGGCTGTCAATCAACAGCATAATAGCCGAATTTTAGATATATTTGAGATATAAAATAAACAAATGAGTTCGAGACAAATTCACCCTCTCAGAGTTTTTGCATGAGATGGTAGAGAAGCTGTAGACAAAAAAAGGTTAATTGAACCAGGCTGTAAATATGTTTATTTCTGCTCTAAAGTTTGCCATGTTAACATGGGCTTCAATGAGAATTTGCTCCCGTTTGCTCCCTCTGTTCCAGAGCCTCTTCCTGTGTCTCCCAGGAAAAGAAGGTTTCGACCAGGAACAAAGGCCCTAATGGAGATCCGCAAGTACCAGAAAAGCACAGATCTTTTACTTCGGAAAGGACCCTTCTCTCGCCTGGTAAGACAAATGTCAGACAACCATGAAGAGAGAATGCTAGATGTATGTGTACCTGCGCCTGTACTTGTAGAGTGTTCAACACTACCTATACAATAGGTATCTATAGAGTTCTAAGAGATTTTCTGCTGAGAGGTGGTAAACAGAAGTTAAGAGGTGGCCACAGTGTGCTGTTCATTCAATTCAATTCAATTAAAAAATACTTCATTCGCCAGTTCATGGGCAATTTGAGGCTGCAATTTTGTGAAAAAATACACACAAGAAGGTTTATTCACACACATAGTTAAGAATCTAAAAAGAAAATTTCAATGCAATGCAATATCAAACAAAAACTAATGGCTGCAGACAGTCTATAGACAAAGAATATCCAACACCAGCAATTTAAGTCATAAAAAGTCAAAGTGCGAATGCATGAATTCAGTCTGTACATGTTAACTGTCCATTTCAAGCACTGTGACTGTTCACAAGTCCTATTGTTTCACTCAGTACATTTACATACACAGTTAAGCTGAACTATGGTTGAAGCTCGCTTAGGCCATCTAATAGGACTACTGTCCTTGTCCCAGTGTACAAGCACCGTGGAGTAATGTTAAATCTGGTCAAAGATGAGCTGGAGTAAATGAGGAGGTCATGAGACAGTGAATGTCTTACACAGAGGCATTTATTACAGAACTCCACCTTGAGAAGATCAGTTCTACCAACAGCAATAAGCGATCATGAGTATTTCTACCACCAATCTGACTATGTGTTCACACAAGGTGCAAGTAAAATAATCTGTGCAAGTGAATTACCTGTAAAGTCAATGCTAAAACGTGATTACATGCCAGTTCTTGTTGGAAGAACGGAGCAGGTTACTCATGCAAACAATGCAAATTAACAGTGTCTTCAATGTGGCACTTGCTTCCCTTATTTGCAAGGGTTAGGAAAAATCTAAGCTTGGTATGCAGTTGAAGTGAGGTACTTGTGTGAATGAGGAGAGTAAACACAAAATATTCTAGCATTAAAACACACACAAATAAAGTGGGCATTTGTGGCTGGTGTGAACACACATTGAGGCTGTCTTGCATGTAAGATGCATTTAAGTCTTTGTGTCCTCACATGTCACCAGTTTTAAACTACACTTTCAAACAAGGTATCACACTGGATATTAGAACATGAACATTTTAATCTAACACATGTTAAGCTCTATTCTCTTTGAGGTGACAGTAGCTCAAGTTTAGTGTCTGTCTCTAAATGTCTGTTGCTGCAGTGACCTATTCTCTTGTCCACTGCTGTTAGGAAGAACTGAGCCCTCAGCTTTGGTTGCTACAGTGCTATGGTGTATATGTGTATATGTGTTTCTTGCTTAGGCACTCGCCATGTTGATGCCTTTGTCTTGTTAATTCCCTGGCTTTCTTCTACAAGGTTATGCTGCTCAGCCTCTGGATCAAAGCCTGGCACTTAAAACTGTGGAACATGTGCAAAACAAGGCCAGTTTGAAATGAAAACGGTGTACACTTTGTTTTTCCACAGCCCTCTGGTTTCTCTTTTTTGAACAACAAATACAGACTACTGACGCCTGCTAACTTCCCAATCCCAATTTCCATTGGGGAGGGAGGGTCAGTTTTCCAGTCACCAGGCTAATGCTGCTGGGTGAGGTATTGTAAGGCTACATTTGCATTACTGTGCCTTTGATTTAAAACAGAGTCTTAGATCTGAGATGCCCTTAGTCCACCTGTGCATTTTAAGCTCCATGGCAGCTTAGATCTCCATCCATACTGCACGCCCTGAGGAGCATATCACATGACCATCCAAATACACTGTGCATGTGCAAGCCAGCTGCAGAGACAACAAAGTCAGCAACACCTGTAGTTTGTTATCCATGTCAGCAGGTGGTTGAGGCTTACAGATACCTATAGGCAACTGTAGTGGCCTGTGCTGTAGTGATTTTACCAGTCAGATCTGAGAAACTCAGAAAAATAAAAACTTAAAAGGTAAAGCTGTAGCAGCAAGTTCAGCTGTTGTGTTGTCATTTTCTGGTTTCAGGTCAAACCCTGCGAGAATATTGGATGTATGGTGTAGGGAGGGCACATGTCTTGTGAGTCATTAATCAGACAATTATCAGACTGTTTTCTGCAAGAAATCACTGTAGCTGTCTGCCCTGGTCTTCAATGTTTGCAGCTCATCTGATATGTCTGCTGTTTGCATGATCTTTGCTTTCTACCATAATGTGAAGGGTCCATGATTGCATGTTAGTACAAGAGTTCTGTGTGGAAGTGACGAAAATGCTGTTTGTAGTTGTTACACTCTGCTTGGTTGCAACAATCTTGTTAAGCAGTCATTTTAAAGCTTTGGTTTAGGTTATTGTGTCTGCTGCTGAAGCTGTGGCTGATCTTGCGTTTCTAATTAGTGGTGCACACTGATCAAGAATGCTCAACAATCTTTAATACCCATGGGTACATGCTTAGAGATACAGTTGCTTCATGATCTTTGCTATTCTATGCTGCGGCTCGGTCTTTCTGTGAATTACATAATACGAATCAAGTATGCAAATATGACTTGTTTATTTCACTTCAATACTTTATTTATTCACATCATCAATAAATACTAGGGAACCACGCCATGACACTACCACCACCATGCTTCACTGATGAGGCTGTTGATGTTTTGGATCATGAGCAGTTCCTTTCCTTTTCCATACTCTTCTCTTCCCATCACTCTGATACAAGTTGATCTCTGTCTCATAGGATGTTGTTCCAGAACTGTAAAGGCTTTTTTAGATGTTGTTTGGCAAACTCTAATCAGGTCTTCCTGTTTTTGAGTGTTCGTGATCTGGCCAACTGTTGTGAAGGGTTTTTTTTCACCAAGGAAAGAATTCTTCGGTCATCCACCACAGTTGTTTTCTGTGGTCTCCCGGGTCTTTTGGTGTTGCTGAGCTTGGAGCACTGGTGCCTTCTTTCTTTTTAAGAATATTCCAAATAGTTGATTTGGCCACACCTAATGTTTTTGCTATCTCTCTGATGGGTTTGTTCTGATTTTTCAGCCTAATGATGGCTTGCTTCACTAGTAGTGACAGCTCTTTGGATCTCATATTCAGAGTTGACAGCAACAGATTCCAAATGCAAATAGCACACTCGAAATTAACTCTGGACTTTTTATCTGCTTCTTGTAAATGGGGTAATGAGGGAATAACACACACCTGGCCATGGAGCAGCTGAGCAACCAATTGTCCCATTACTTTTAAAAAGTGGGAGGCACATATACAAACTGTTGTAATTCCTACACCGTTAACCTGATTTGGATGTAAATACCCTCAAATTAAAGCTGAAAGTCTGCAGTTAAAGCACATCCTGTTTGCTTCATTTCAAATCTATTGTGGTGGTGTATAAAGCCAAAAAGATCAGAATTGTGTTAATGTCCCAATATGTATGTAATATATACATTTTAACATAATTGGCCAAAGTCAACTACTTGATACTTTTTCATCTTCCTGGCAAACACAGTCTGCTCAGATTTATTGGAGCAAGAATGTGCACTTTGAAATTATATTTAGTTTAAGATCAGAAACACTAAGCCACAAACTAATAAAGATTTCAAAGCTTAAAAGTTTTGAGAGAAGAAATGAAAGTTTGGTATGAGGTTATGCTGATTACATTCATTCCATTAACTCTATGCATCATAAGTCTGAAAAAGTATAATATTCCGCTGCTACATGCTTTCTTCTAACCTACATAATGGCAACTTTAGTTAATTGCAAACTTTGGCTTCACATCTTGTTCCAGGTACGTGAGGTGTGCCAGAGTTTTTCCCGAGAGGCCCTGAGGTGGCAGGTGTATGCTCTATTGGCCCTGCAAGAGGTAAGCAATTGCCTCCACCATCAATTTGACATGCTGTAATTTAAACACTGTGGTTTGAATAAGACCAAAAGACATTTATGACCATGATACAACAGTTTTGAAGAATGCAATTTAAACAGTGCATAGTATAGATTTTACTTACAGCACTGCAAACATTTTTTGTCTTGTCTGAAAATTGAAGTTGAAGGTAAAAATATTATAATTATATATGTCCTTATGGTGAATGTGACAGCAAACGCTTGCCTTTTTAGTCTCTTTTTTTAATATATTTCATTAAAAAAATTATACACTTTCATATAACCTCCACAATTAATACAGTGCCTGGTGATGTTGTGTAAATTTTTATTTGAAGTTACAACCAGAATTTCACGATTGTGTCTGGATGTTTTAATTTAGAGTTGAAACTGACAACCACGTGTAACACCGAATCAACCAACAAACACACTCAATTAACCAAAAATGGGCTTAAATTTTTACATCAAATGTAACAGTTAAAGGTAAAATATGCATGATTTTCAAAGAAAAAAAAACAAAAAACTCCATAATCTAGACCTTTAAAAAAGTAATCTCTTAGTCATCTCTGATGATCCACTAGGAAAATGGGTGGTGTGTTTTTTTGTAGAAACACTGCCCTCTTCCTGTATTCCATATTTTCTTGTTGTTTTGCTGTGTTCTGGACTTTTGTTGGTGGCAACCATTGAGTAGAGTGGTGCAGCCTCCCCAGCCAATGGCAGGCACACGGGACATTATAAATAAGTCATGACCAACCACATATCAGAGGATTCAATAAGGGCAGTGAAGAAGCGTGAATGCATTGTGGCTAAACACGGAGCTGACCAAAATCGTTTTAAAACCAGAGTGAATCTGGAGTTTGCTTTTTTCTGTTGGACACGTCAGTCTTGGTGATTTGTCTGATAAGCCTGCTAATGTATTGTCATTTCTTTTGCAACAAATGTAACATTCCTTCTAAGCTTATCGTATATGTAATGCACATACCAAGTTGTACTCTCAAACAAGGCTAATAATTTCTCGCATTGATGAAATAATCCTGGAGACCTGTAGTGCTGACTAACTTTGATTCATTTTCTGTCTAACACACAAGCCACTATGGTTAACATAAGTTACCACAACCAG
>JAQNCA010000013.1:1972903-1992214 GCA_029783725.1 Acanthurus tractus
AGTTTTTCCTCGCCACTGTCGCCAAGTGCTTGCTCATGTGGGAATTGCTTTCAATTGTTGGGTTCCTATAAATTAAATAAACAATCAATGTATTTATAGTGTGATCTTGACATGCTCTATATGTAAAGTCTCGTGAGACAACTCTGTTGTGAATTGACCCTATATAAATGAAATTGAATTGAATTGAATCTTTGTATTGTTTGTAATACAACTCTTTTTGTCCACAGGAACATGAATCAATAATCCAGAAGGCTTTGCACTGACCATATATGTTTGATTGTGTGAGTGGGATGTGTCTACATGTGCAGGCAAATTCACTTTTAGTTTGAATCCTATGTAGTTTTACAAAAACTGGTTTCAGATCTATGTACAGTGATTTTATGAAATGATGCACCAGATATCTGAAATATTTAGAGACCGAATAGTGAGGTCATAGAACATGTAGTCTGTTCCTCGGTGTAAACATAATGTAGCCTAATTGAAGCTTCAAGTATTCAGACCCCTTCATGTTTTATGATTATCCCCCAAAGACTTTGTTCAGTTTCATACAGGAAATCTTCTCAGGCTCAGAGCAGAGCAGTTTTTTCAGGTGTCTTTATCTTAAGAGTGGCTTGTTTTGCCTCCCTATTTAAAAAAAACATGACTGACTATCCTCCCACCAGGTTTGAGCATAGCTGGTAGACGTGTGATGATTAGGCCCCTCGTCACCTCCCTCATTGTGCTTTGAGTGATGTCCAGCTACAAGAAAATGGTTTTCAGACTTATTTCATGTCATAATAATAAACAGAGTCAAAGTTTCACACATGGCTTCATATACTTGCCAAACTGTCAAACTGTTTTGTGTTCAAGCACCGTGACTTTTGGAAACACGCACATACAGCTTTGTGTTTTCTATATCATGTCTAATCTACTGAATTTGTCACAGTTGGACTCAAATTAAGCTGTAGAGACATCAAGAGAAAAGTTAAAACATGAGATGCACTGATTCTCTATACAGTGCATACCATATGGCTTTTAATGCTGATCCTATACAGTTATGGATTTATTAATTTAACTGCATTTATTCAGTATTTCCTAGTCATGCAACTTTTGAAAGCACTTTACAACACAAATTAGCATTCTCTTATTTACACATGCATTCACACAATAAAAGCTAGTGGCCTCTCAAGAAAGTGCCAACTTGCTCATCAGGAACTCATACACACATATTCACCCACCGATGGAACAGCATCTGAGGGCACTTTGGGGTTAAGTATCTCACCCAAGGACATATAGACATGAAGACTGGAGGAGCCAAGGAATGAACCACCCACCTTCTGATTAGTAGACGACCCTCTACCTCTTAAACTACAGCCACTGCAGTTATTATTCACAATAACATCCACTACACAATAAAGCATGTGAGAGTAAACACTTTGTGAAGTCAATGTATTTGACAGTGTCAGACAGAGTAAAATCAGACTATATTAACAAGCTAGATTTAAAACTAGATTCATGACAGCCCTGTAAATTTAAAGAAAAATTTTATTTTAACATTTTTTACAACTGATTTACGCTAGCATGATACTGGGCTACTATTATCACAATGGCTACTTAACTTAGCAGTAATGCTAGTTTTAATTCAAAAACAAATGTGCTCAGTTTTAATCAAGGAAAAATTGACTCAACCACAGTTCTCTACTGGTTTTGACTTATTGCGAGAACACCAGCAAATCCACTCTGCTGCACAATGACGGCACCACAACTCTGTGCGTTATATCTAGAATTTGTTCGCAAATATACATTTTAGATCACATTTCAAAAGTAGCAGTAGCCTGGATTAAAGTTGGGATGAATTATTCATTTTAATAAGCAAATAGTGCAATGTCACATCAGAGTTGTCATATCCATTAAACTGTGTTCTTTCAAAGTTGTGAGATGTCAAAGGTTCAGATTGCGGTATTCAGTGGCTGAGAAGTTAACTATAACTGAAAAATATATTCTTTTGTAGCCAATTAATGACGGAGAACTACAGAAACTATTTAATTTAACTCTTGGCTGTTTTCTGGCTACACTTGGCTAAGGATGGTTTTGTCAATCTCTAAGGACACTCTGCATCATTATGACTTACGTTGGGACAGCAAGTACACTGTTCGTTTTAATGTGCAAAAGACCATCTGAGTGGTGATGAGTCTGTGTCTTGGTTAAACAATCTCAGTCATGGCATTACATCATTTCAGAGGGCTAGTGAGCAGCTAGCTTGGAAGATGCCATCAGATGACAAACAGCTGGAGGAACATTAACATGATTCAGGGCTGAGCTGTCACTGAAGTCTAAGTATGCTAGCGCAACTACAAGGCAGAGATGCAAACAACACCGTATAGACAATTAGAATTACACTTGTTTGTTTTTCACTTTGTTTTCTTGTTTGTCTTTTTTAATGATAATTAATTGGTGATGTTAAGTTCATTAGAAGTTTGTTTTAACTTCTATCCGGTTTAAGTTGGAGGCAAGATAACATTTTAATTACCTATAGTAGATTTCTGGTATGATGTAAACCACCAGTACAGGCCTGGAGTGAGATCTGCAGTCACAATATTTTAGATATAATCATTCAATACTACCAAAAAGAGTTGTACCAAGTACCGCTTGTGACTAGAAAATTCAATTTCTAAAGACAGTGCGGTGTGAATGCTGACTGCTGAAGAGCTGATGCTGAGCTGCATTGTTGGCCTCAATAGTTGAATAATATCAATAACTCATGAAGAGATGGAGAATATTTTGTTTGTTCAAAGCAAATGCTAGACTGCATTACGAGCTTAGAAGTTAAATAATATCAATACTGTATTAATATTATATACAGTATTAAAATTTATACTGTATTGTGCTGTATAAAGATGTGGAATATGTTTACATATATTGAAAAGCTGATTCTACACTTAATTGTTGCATTTGAAGCTTTAATTTCATCATAAATGCATTTAAGATGTGGAATATTCTAATGTTGGTTGAAAGGCTTATCCTACACTGGCTCAACCTTGGGAATTAGATGAGAAGGTAAGCATTGTTACAAAAGTAATGGTGGATTTCAAAAGCTGAGGGGAGTCCCTGCCTTTACCATAAATGCTACTGTAAGGTTGAATAAATCTCAGTATATAAAAGATGTGGATTATTTTAAGGTACCATAGAAAATTTAATCTGAAACTATAAATTTGTTAATAAGATTTAAAATCCTGGAAAAATTGAGGTGTCTGAATCTGTCTTCATTAATTAGCTCATCTCAATCAGTTGTCTGTGTGTTGTTATGGTGATGATGTTAACTGAGGTGTATCTGAAAACTCAAAAAGTTTATTTCCATAGTGATTTTGGTTGAGGTGCACCTCTTAAACTCCTGCCTCTTAATCTAAAATAAAAAGTTCTATAACCTAAATGATTTTGATGTTTTTTTTAAGAATCAAGACAACTGCTGAGCACACAGTGTTAAATTTGTATAGTGTCAAAAATGTGATCACAGTAGCATATTTAAAAAAGTGTTTGCTGCTTTTTCCCTCTTTAAATTTGTCCTTCAATTTTATAATAACGTAACTGGGCAGTTGGTTGGTGCTTCTGCCCCTTGGAGCTCAGGAATTCAACATAGTAGGCCTATTTTCTGCCACAGTAACATGAGGGTCACCAACACAAATTTTCCTGTGTTTCTGATGTATATGCCATGCATGTTAAGCAAAAACTGTGGGAGAGAGCCTGGGTTAGAAAGCAGATTTTAGGATAATTTTACATGCTCTCTCCACTAATGTCATTCACTCTAGCTATTGTCATTCTTCAACTACACACTAAGGTAAAATATGAAAAAGGTTACAAATCAAACAGTGATTTAAAAATTCAATTAAATGATCAAGTCCTACACATTTTGTCTGAACAAAGTTTCCTTGTCATTTGTATGTGAGAACAGGCCAAAGATGAGTGGGCTTGAAGAGATTTCTTATTAACTTCTGTTACAACAAAGTTTGAAAAAATTTTATATTTCTTAAAGTTTTCATCAGATTTAAAATGGGAGAACTTACTTAAAATGTATATCCTAAAAGTTGGAAACACAGACACAAAAAAAGGACTCAGTATGCTGTATGACAAACATCCAACACTGACAGCAGCAGTCTGCAGGTTTTCATCCTGACCTAAGGATTCCCCCCAACGGTTAGCAAAGTACACATGATGAAATTTGACATTGGGGAAGCACAAGTGGAAATAATCAAATAAAATGTTAACCAAATGTATTTTAACCAGTCCCTCAATCCTTTGTCTGATATCCAAAATGTTTCCCATACTTTCCATAAATATCCTCATTGTAACATAAGGACACAGATATGCCATTAGAATTTCAACGTCTTTAAAATGATGAAAGATGATTTCAACGCAGTTAGATTGGGTCATTCATGTTGAGTGGCTATTAATTAAATCAATACAGATTGATGACTTGTCAGGTGCATAGAACATTATGCGCTATGATAACACAAAGGAACAGAAAATGGATGGAATCACAGAAATCACAAACCTCTTCCAACACACCTGATTCAAATGATCAGGATTGTTATCAGGCTTCTGCAGAGCTTGATGATGAGATGATCATTTGAATCAGGTGTGTTGGAAGAGGGACACATCTAAAACATGCTGGATTGTGGCTCTCGAGGACCAGGGTTGGCCACCCCTGACTTAGAGCAAGGAAGCAGGTGGGTTGAAGTCTGTGCCAAATCATTTGGATATTTGTGTTCACACAATAAAGCTTAGCTCGCAGATGACTGCAAAAGTTAAAGTGAGCAGTGCTTGTCTAAAAGGGGTTTGTTGGCATAAGAGAGTGTGTGCAGTCTCAAACTGGACATGTTTACTTCGCATATCATACCTCTCTCAAAACTTTCTTGCAGTCGTCTGGGTAGAATTCTTTTATCTTCTTTCTATAAAAAGCAAACAGAGAGAGGACCACTGCTTTTAAATTTAAATTAACAAAAAAAAAACCAGACATTTTTAAATTTCACACAAAGTGGCTTTATCAGGAATTAAGTTCATAAATTCCTGATTATGGACACTTGAAAGGGCATTATTCTGATTATACCATGGTCACTTGCTATAGAAAAGAATGATTACGTCCTATGATTTATATTTTCATGCATTTTGCAATTTAAACCTTAAAAATTTTCCAAACGATAAGTATGTTCCCCTGGTAATGCATTAGGGCTCAACTAAAACTTAAAACAGTCCATGCCAGCCCATTATATGTAATGGAAACAATGTTCAGAACCTCAGTAAATAGGACAAATCTTGATGCAACTTATCAACATGAGATATTCATTATTTTTATAAGCTCACGAAGCTGTAAATAAGGAAGCTGACGTTATGATAGCAAGATTCATAATCAGTAACATTTCATATGGTAGACAAACAGTAAAAAAAAAAAACATTAACAAGGTAAACAAGCTATCCAGCCATGTCATTTTCCCCAAATCAATATTAAAATTTTCATGAACAAAAGACAGGCATGTGTGCTGTTGAGCTGAATAGTGAATAGAATGGGAAATGATCGCTCATATGATGAGATATCTTTATATTCAGAGGGCAGTGTATTTTTTACCTTTTGTGTGTTTCATTTGTCATCTCGTTATGTTCAAAGGGTGAAGCACTGAAGGAATATACTGTTGTAAAAGGTTTTCTTTTTCTTAATTTCAAATTTTAAAAAAGTTTACTGAATACAGGTACAGGCAGACAGTTTGACTGAAACTACTTATCAAAAATAAATGGACACCCTGCAGCCAATCAGAATCAATTATTCAGCCAGACCATGGCATAAAACTTGTTAAGATTCACTACCAGAAAGGATAGTTGTTTTTTTTCTTAACTAAAAAAAAAAAAAAATTTACCTGCTGGTTGCTGGCTTCATTGTCTCCAGCTCCTCTCTTCACAAAGGGAGAATCCAGACATCTCTTCCCACTGCCTTTCAAATTTGGGTTCTACAGGAAACAGTGACGTAAAATTTTATCTTAAGCCACTTGAATATTCTATGTACCAATTCAGGGTGTCTTCATCAGTAAAAGAGACTGATTCTGTGCATAATCCAAAATGACACTGGCTCCCATTGCATCTCACTGATACCGAGAGTACTAGACGCTAATGCAGCCCTAATCAACTATGACGTTAAAACTTTTAAATTTATCACCAGGATGGTGCAAGACTTTCTTGAGTTTGCACCTGATTTCCTCTTTTTATGTTGATTTTTTTCATTTCATATGTAAATTGTGGTGTTGTTAAATAGGTGAGTTACATAAACAGTGTTAAGTGGTGGCTTTACTGCTGAGAAAATGGCTTAACTTGGGAATTACTGACTAATATTGAGCTAAGTTTCAATTATTTTTCTAAGCTCATGATTAGGTAACTAGTTCACTTAGATAACTTAAGGAAATGTCAATGGTGCAAATGCTACAAAAAAAAATTATTGGGTTGCACAGAATTCCCTTATGTGTGTGTGTGTGTGTATATATATATATATATATATATATATATATTCTCAATATAAAGGTTTAGTCCAGATGATACACTTAACACTGGATTTAAAGTTGACACACTGAAAGGTCAATGTCGGCCACAGCAAACTAGGTTAACTGTTAACAGAACCACCAACTGGTTGCTGTTATTCAGTCTTGGTATTATTGTAGGATTGTTGGGTATTTTTTTTCAGAAATGGACAACTGAAGTTGACAAAAAACAAGATTAATATAATCAGAGAAAAGCCTCAGTAGTGCTTTTTTGCCAGCTGATGGTAAAACCTAAGAGTTAATCAGACACTTTCATTGCACTGAGGAGACTGAGAATGGAACATGGCAAGCTGTCAATATCAAGTCATCATCTATAGCATTAAAATGTATTAAGAAATCAGTTAGCTAAACTTCAATCATTTTGTACAAGACAGAGGTCTAATGAAGATCATAATATCTTGACAGTAGGTGAGGTCTTGAGAGGTATATAGGTGTTTAAAAAATTTCAAAAATCGTTCAAGATCCCAGTCACTTTGACTAACTCATCAAGGGATTGTTGTTATCTATTAAGTTTTGTTTGTGGCGGGTAAACTTCAGTTATTTAACAGACTACAGAGTCAGTATATTCTCAATGTTAGTTAAATTTCTTTCCACTGTTAAGCAGAGTCTGGTGCAGTATATACATCATAAGCACACAGTGCAGTCAGCAGTCTAATGCTGAACATATCTACCATTCACAAAATTATTACCACACAACAGATATCAGCTTTTAGCTATTTAGAAAAGATGTTAATGTGTTCTAACCTGGTTCAACTCATACTGGCTCAGATGACCAAGAATTTTCAGCTGCTTGTGCTTTGCCCAGCCATCTCCTGAAAATGCATCAGCACCCATATTGCGTCGTGACTTTGACCTAAGAGATGAAAGAAAAAACAAGTAGATATTTTCTATTGTACAAGGTGTATGGTCAGACTTTTAGTGGCTAAAAAGAGTAATTACTTGAAATTCTACCAAAGTTTTATTATGGCATAAATTTAGAACAGTCACATTCAGTAAATATCACTAACATCTAGTTCTGCATAATACAATTTCAACGGATCAGACTTAATCTATTTGTTATGTAACAAAACATGGTTGCACAATAACATAAAGTTGGAGCTCCTTCATGCTACTTGCTTAAGAAGATCAAGTGGAGTAACATGTACATTCAGTTTTATACACCTGTGATATACTTAGGGTTACGGTTATCTATTAAATAATATCAATATGTATGAGTAAGTGTGAATGTGTGATGTTTACAAGTTTACCAAATTAAGGTTTATTGAAATTTTTTAACAATTAAAGAAAATTCTAAAGGCTTTCAGACAAATTTTAAAAAAGTAAAAGCAATCAACTGTAATATTTGGTATTTCAAATGCAGCTCTGTCCATAATCACACATAGACATCCTCATGTGCAATGACGCATACTCACGGATCAGGCCCTCTTTATCTTATTCTCTAAAATAAATCTGACTGCCAACCAACTGGGGGAAAGGAGTTTTCATTCTGCAGCATTCATTTAATATACTTACGTAAATTAAGGATGTGCTGGGTCTCTTAATCTAGTTCTGTCAATCTATGCTCCTATATGTCAGAACCCCTCCTTTCAACTATGTCTATTAGATATATTGTTTTTTCATATTTGTCAGAGATAAGTTTGTCTGCTGTTAAGGATCTCCACATTAACAGCCAATCAGCAACTTTTGCTCAACTCCAGGCATATTTAAATTTACCTCTTGACCCTTTTTTTGATATCTCCCAATAGGACACTTTGTCAGGCGCTCTCTTCCTCATTTTGAGTCAACGCCTTAATAACACACATTCTATGCCCTTATGACTAGAACTTCTTTCTCAAAACATCAAATTTACAGAAGTCGATCTCTTCTCTATGGTAGCCCTGTCTCTTCATATTTAAGATGCATGGGTTAAGGACACCAGTGTGGAAATCTCAGAAGATCTATGGGTGAAAACATTACACAGGTTATATACAAGGTCATTTATTGACTGTACTTCTCCAAGACCAAACTAAGCAGTATCTTTTCCTTTGTCCCAGGTAACCTGTGATCTGCCTTATTAAAAGCCCTGAGGTTCCGTATAATTGGAGCAAAAAGAGTTATTCTAAGAGACCAGAAATCAGCCTCTCCTCCCTGTTACAAAATTTGTAAAATGACATGGTTTCCTACCAATATCTGGAGGAAATTTGGTACACAAGGTCAAACACCGATCTTAATTTTCTAAAGATTGGGGGGGGGGGCTTTTATTAAGTATGTTGTTAAGAGGAAAAGATGCAAAACTGGGATCTGCCTGTATTGTACTATATTGTACTGGACTTTACCTATTAGTATTTACTGTCCTAATGTGGATTTTGTTGGATACTTGTATATCTTGGCTCTTTTGCCTTTACCTTGAGCCTCTCTAAATCTCAGTTTTGTTGTACAGACTCTATCCCTTACCTCAAATTCATTTATGGACACTATATTCATCATCTGAACTGACATGGTGACATTCCTCTTTTCTTTTTGTAGACTGGTAGTTTATCTTATTTTTCTTTTTCCCCAGTATTGTTTTTTGCATTTGTGTTTTTCTGTGTTTTTTTTAAAGTTTAAATGTTAATTTAAAAGTAGAAATAAAAAAATAAAATCTTTAAAAATTTTTTAAAAGATCCGATTAAGATTTTTTACCGAGCATTTTCTGAGGGTTTGTTTGGAGTACTGCCATTGTTTGCCAAGTCCTCATCACTGTCTGTTGACTCGCCTTTCAGCCTGCTGATCCAATCCCGCAGTGGTCTATACAATTAAAGCAGGAAGAATATCATTAATAGTTGAACCTCAACTTCAACTTAGTGCATATCAAATACACTCGAGATTATAACAGACCTAATCACTTCACTTTAAGAATGGAAACATAGTAATGTCTAATCTAATATTAAAAATAACTCCAGCTTTGTACACGCACCGTATAAATGGAATAGCCATGAAAAACCTGTTGGGAGCAAGTCCAAGTTTAGACTTTGGGGTCATGTCATTCCTATGACATGGTAGCTTCTCAATAGGAAACCATTCAATATTCTACAAGAAATGAAAGAGGTTGTGAAATACAGGCGATAGACTACTTTGAATTAAACTGTGAAGAAAATGTATAGAAAGCGATTTTTTACCCTGATTTCTTTTCTTGTTTTGGGATTGAACTTGGTGCCCATTGACACTCCTGGTATGATGTAGAGCCGCACCAGCTGATCAGTAATTTTCTGCTCTATGTACATGTCTTTGCAGATTCGATTTTTGATATCAAATCCTGTCTCTTCTAATACCTGAAAAACACTCAGTATTTTGAACTAACATCTACAAGTATATTATTCATTATTCGTGGATCATGACTTCAATCATTTATAGTTAAACAGCAAAGAAAAAGTGACTCACTTCACGAACTGCACAGTCATGAGGAGCTTCATCCTCATTAACTTTGCCTTTTGGAAAGCCCCAGCCTGACTTTGCAAGGTAGCCCTGAACAAGCAATACCTTAAGAAAAAAGATGTACCGATTAGTTGAAACACAACCAAAAAGCTGTTGTTATTTTTTCACACTGTAAAGGTGTAAAGGTGTCATGAAATGTAAAAGGATTAATGATTTACTTTTTCACCATAACTCTAAAGGACAACATAGGTGTTATTCTATTCTTTTCTCATCAAAAAAGCTTGAATCATAACATAAAAACACAACAATTCCTCTCTACACATTCAATAAAAGCACTGTGTAAATGAAGTGTTACATAGGGTTTCTACACTACAGTACAACCTGTCAACATTAAAGTTTATTGATTTTATCATAACTTTAAAAAAGTCTAACAGTATATATTTTTTATTTAATATTTTATAATACATATATTGTATTTTATAAATATATTTTAAATTCTACACTATTTCAAATTGAAGTCATAGATCATTGATTTTTACTTGCATGATTTTCTTTTCATAATTTTGCATGAGCACTGTTGGGGGGGAGCTTGAGAACAGAGAATTTTAATGCCGCAACTGAAAATATACATATGTACATAGACGGATATAGAGCTTGAGGGTGAAGCACTTCTCATTTACATTTGTTCTGAATCTTTTTATTACATTAAACATTTTTATTTTTAAGCACAAATTTCTATATATTTTAATGTAAAGATATGCCGAAACAAATGTAAGATCGTTTCAAAAATATATACACATATCCAACTAATACAAGCAAAAAATCCAACAAATTCTTATATTATTTATAGTTTTTATAGTGCTTAAACAAATATTGGAGGGAAGTCTTTCATACACTCTATCTGGTGTTAAACATCAAATTAGAACCAAACCCACTGACTGCTGTGTTTGAGTGTGGGTGAACCCATCCTAAAAGTAGTCCAGACCCTGTGAAGGTTTGACCCTTGGATGCAGGTTAACTGCGCTGCAGATCTCTTACTCACTCCTTGTGCAAGCTCTTGGTGTAACTGTGATCTTATGTTGTGACTTGTACTCTGGCAGTGACAGGGGAGGGATTAATTTGTCCACTGTTCGATTGTTGTTTTGTTTTTGTTTTTTGTTTTTTTCTTTCTTTTTGCAATCTTGTACACCTTGTACATTGGTGTATGCTGTGATTGACATACCCATGTTCATTTCATATCTCTGTAATGACCATTCAGCATTGCACTTTTGTCATACCGAGAAAGCTTCAATAAAAAAGATCTTGAATTAAATTTTTTTTTGAAAGGTGGCAGGATTATAATGCTACATTCAGCATCAGGGATGGTCCGATCCGATCCACTAGATCGGTATCGAGTCCGATCCAGGCTTAAGTGACCGGATCGAGTATTGGATATTTTTTATTAGAACCCGTCCGATCCGCTCCATAAGCCCAAACTATCTCAGCTATCCTCATCTTCATTTTGCGCGACATGCCGTACTACAGACGAGCTGTCGCCATGGTTGCCATGTGCCTGTGTTTTCGTCATGTGAGCAGAAGCCTGCAGAGCTATAGTCATATCTGCCGTGTGTTTATACAGTCAATGGGAATAACTTTACGTTAACGGAGAAAAGTAAAACAGCTGAGTGCAATGTTTGGGTCTGTTGTGTTTGCAAATGCTGTTAAAAGCGATGTGAGCTTAAAGTTTTAATAAAGCCACAGCAGTTACACATGACTGCAGTTGTTGTAACATATTTTCCTTCTTTCTTTAGGGGACCAGAATAGTTGTTGTACAGTGAACGTGGTGTTTTTAGATGTCAGTATCAAGCAAATTACATCCACATATTATTAACAACTTTTAGAGTGACAAAAAGAATCGGATCAGTATCGGCCGATCCTCAAGGCTGCAGTATCGGTATTGGATGTTAAAAAGTGGTATCAAGCCATCCCTATTCAGCATGAACCTTTTTGTAACAATCCGTCCATTTTTCAGTTATCTTTCACTTATCCAGGGTTGGGTCTTGGCAGCAAAAGGCAACCAGACAGCAATGTTTTTCAGCTCATGTTAGGGTTCCAAGACCGGGTAAGGCATATTTTGCCTCCAGTGACTTCTGGACCACCCCTATAATTCTCCTACCAGTTTAATGTGCCTAGGAGACATTCAGGGAAGGGCACCCACCAAGCATCAACAACTGGATACCCAAATCACATAAACTGGCACTTTTCAACAGAGTTAACAATGGCTTCACTCCAAATTTGCAACCCTCTCTCAAAATCTGAGCCTGGCCTCTCTCCAAAGGAAGCTATTTTGGCCATTTGTATCCACAATCACATTCTTTTGGTCACTACCCAAAGCTCATGACCAAAGCTGAGAGAACATAACTAGTTTGGTGGAGAGCTTTGCTTTCTAGATCAGTTCTTTTGTGAACATGATCCTGTGATACATGAGCTTTTTAACTTGGGTCCAGTTAACTCACTTGCAAGCTGGAGAAAGTAATCCACTGTAGTCTGACAGAAAACCATGGCTTCAGACTTGGATGTGCTGACTCTAATCTCTGCTGCTTCCACTTGGCTGCAAACCACCCCAATGCATGCTGTACATTACAGTCTGATAAAACCAAGAACCAAGTTTTAAGGCTGGTTGCAAACTTCGGTTCTCATACCAGCTACTCTTCTCACCTAAGCTATGCCTTGTCCATTAATATAAAAAACAGGATCTTAAAAAATGGGCAATCTTGGTAAAGTCCAGCACCCACTGGACATGTGTTTTGACTCTGCCAAAAGCATGAACACAGTTCCACTTTGGTTAGCTCATAGCAACAGCCCCAGTAGAATTTGCATTACCCTCATGAATCTGTCAGAGCCAGGTCCTAACCAGCAGGACAGTAAGATACCTTTATTGCATGTATTCCAGATCCAGCATTTAGCATTTTTTCTTGTCTCTGTGTATAACTTGTTTGCCCAGGATTCAGCTACAAGCACACAGTTAGACAAGCTACTGTTGCTTAAAAGAGACAAGGCTAATGAAAAGTTTTGCTGCTTACAGGAGCACTGGAAATATCCAACATAATATGGACTGCATTTATTGCAACATCCTCATATTATATATTATAAAGTGTATTGATATTGTCATTGATATTTTGGAGCAAAATCTCAGCAATTATACATTATGTTCAAGTTTTCAGTGACCCCTTTGACAACTTCTCTTTGATGAGGTCACTGTATTTCTACCACAGCTATTAACACAGTTTACATCACTGATACTTGTGATAAATCAGATGTATCACTTAAATTACTTTCAAATGGCCATGTCAGATATTGCTGCAGTGTAGAAGTGTGCAAAACCAACTTACATTTTCTAGTGACTCATCTAGAATGATTGCTCCATAAGTAGGTACACCCATCTTATACTCTTTCCATTGCTCCAGAACTTTCTGTACATCCTCTCCATGAGGCAACAAAAAAGGACAGTGATTGAAGAGTTTACAGCTGTCAAGGAAAATAGGGTCTAATCCAAGTAACAAGACTTCATTTGGCTTTTGCCATAAGAATGATCCAAAAGAGTACCCAAAACACCACACTGCTAATATTAGTTTGTCTTACAAATCAACAATATTTTTGTGTGGCTTTTATTCTACCAAAAGAAGGGTTTTAAAGGATCAAAAACAACTTGCTTTGAAATTTGTTCAGTTTCATACAGTGGACATGAACATCAATGTACATTAATGGATATAAAACAAGAAAAAAAATGTAACACAGTCATTTGACATCATTATTCCCATGTAAGGATATCTGCCTTGGCAAAGTCCCTTATCCCACAGTGAGGAGCTCCTGGAGTGTTTTGCATGCAAAAGTCCAGGTAAAACCAGTGGGCCAGCTCAATCTGGAAGCACACCCGGATAGCATTGTCCCTCTCCTCACTGGGGATGTGCAGGATGAATCGGCTAAAGAAAAACAGAAGAGACAGGATCAGGGCCCTGATTACATGCTGAGGGGCAAAAAACTTATCTATGGACCCTAACCAAGCTGCCAATTCGGCACTACCTTCTGTTTACATATAGATACTTAAACAACGGGCAAAGTGGAAACTGAACAATACTCACTGTGCAATTACCTTACAACAATATCCTTAAGCTATAGAGGGACTTAAAAGTTTCCCTGAAGTAAAACACAGCAGAAATGAGAAAAATGATCATGCAAATGTCCTGTGACGCCTGGGAGCATCATCCAATGGTGCTTGTTTTGATTCCCTTATTAAAAATGAAGCACAGAATTTTTTCTACTCCACTGAATGGACTTAAAAATAAGTAGTAAGCCTATGTAAGACATGAACATAAATAGGAGAAATATAAATATATACAGATGGTAGTAAAATTAGAAATAAGGGCTCTGTAAACATGTATGAGTATTTTTTTACTGTGTGTAACATTATAAAAAGAGGTGGTTTGCAGAAAAGCAGAAGGGTCAAGTTTGTAGGACTTAAGGATATATTTAATAGAATATGGAAGATATAGAATATGAGAAAGGTGTATTATGTTTTCATTGTCATATAATCACCAGAAAATCTAAAAACTTTAAAAACAAAAACTTTCACAATCACAGAATAAGCCTTTTTTATCTCCAGAGGGAGCAGGTCATTTTCCACGTAGTCCTCTATGGACATCCAAACACAAACTCTAAAGAGCGCTTTTGGTATTTTTTCCTTGTTTGAGTTTTACAGCCATTGTAGGTTGACCTACACGCTTAAATGTCAACATTAAGGGTCAGCCAAGGCTTTTTTGGTGCTAATGCATTTGCAACTTCACCACTAGTTTCTGCTAAGTCCTACACTTTGGACTTTTGAAGTCCTTGTATAATCTATGTATTCATTTCTCATTCAATAAAAACCTAAATTAGAGGATTTTCTTTTCAGAAATTTGGACAGCAACGTTCTAAATAGCTGCCTTTCATCAATGATAATTGTTAGTTCAAGCCATTAGTCAGTGTTGTTAGCTGGTAACACTTCATGTACAAAGGGTTGACATGACACCATCATAACCATGGTATGAAGTTGTCATGAACATTGTGACATGAAAATAGTCTTTATAAATGCTAATGGTTCTTGACATCCAGTGTTACTTGGTCAATAGTATCATTTTAATAAAAAGTTGACATAGGTCGGGATTGTCTTTATTATGCCAATTTGAAATGACCCAATACAACAATGTCGTGACAACTTGACATGAACCAAGACTAAATTTATCTCTAAACAGTGATGTTTAATTAAAAAAGCGTCTCTTAATCGCCGTCATAAACCATGGCCAATATCTGTCAACAACATATCAACACCATCTTTTAATGTCCCCTGTACCCATCCCCTATCCGCCTGAAGCCAATTTGATGTCACTTTCAAATTCGTGACCATTTTTATTGTATAGTTTTTAGTTTGCTTTTCCTTTGTATACATGTATTTATATTTCGTAGAGGGTGGTTTAAGAAAGACCACTGCTTGCCCCACAGTCTACCGATTACACTTAAAGCAACATGCGCAGCATTTAAGAGCCTCTTTTACGCACTGTTAAATGCGTTTACCGTGTGTTTCACGAAACAACTACGGTTGTCGGCTAAGCCGACTCAACAATTAAGTGACTGAGTTTAAAAGCGAAATGGCAATCATACAGCAACGGGTTAATGCCGGTAAAGAGCCCAGTTACCTGCAGAGGTCGTCCAGCACGGCGGAGGGGATCTCAACTCTTTTTGTTTCCATGATGGCTGAAAACATCCCAGCTCTAATTCAAAGCATGTTCGTGCAACCTGTATTGACAAATCGAATTTCGTGAATCCTAAGCTTTTACGTTTGCCACGTTAGCCTAGCTAGCGTCAACAGTAATTCTTACTATTCGATAACTCTTCCCCTCTTCCTCCTCTAATGCTATCTGGACGAAGTTGTTGTTTGCGTGGCGTTCACGTCGTGCTGAATGTCGAATTCGAAAAAAATTGATTTAAATGCTTGCAGAGCACACATCATCAAAACGGGTACATGATTACAGAGTGGGCTGTGTGTGCGGGGAGGTGTGGGGGGTGGGTTGTAAGAGGTAAAAAAAATTAATAGCCATTCGAATTGGATTTTATTCAAATTAGCGATGAAACCTAAATTATATCAGGCATTTTCAGTTTTCAAACACTGTATACATAAGCGTCGAGTCAAATACATGGAGACCTCTGAAACAATTTGATCGTAACACGTCAAATTACGATTTGGATGTTGACGTGACACCATCTAGAACTTCTAAGCTTGTAATGATTGTATATCTGATACTACTTGAACGTAGCATTTGTTTGTGAGAGGAAGTTGATCATCCAATTGAATGCTAAGGATAACGCGCGTTAATACTGGCGAGTTACTATTGGTTAATATTTGTGTCTGTCAACTGACGCAATTCATCCGGGGAAGGGAAAATTAGCAAGTTTATTTGAGGCATGCTTGCCAGAATCGTAGACGCGTATGTACATATGTCCATGGTCAGAACGGTCAAAATACACTTCAACCATGAGTTTGATTAACCCAGCTGATAGAAACTGAACAGGAAGCAGAGAGGGCCACCTGCTACCAAAGAACTGAGGAGCTTAACGGAAACGCTTCGTATGAGCGGAGTTGACCGAGACCAACTACCGCAAGTCTCACTATCAGACCCGGTTGCGTACCTGGTTTGTAGAGTGAGGACGTATACACATACAATCTTTTTTCATTTTATCCTCATTTGAACCGATTTGAACCTTAAAATAACCAAATTTTTTACTTGAAAATGTTCATTATTTGTCTTCTTTTATTTGCAATGCTGCAGCAAGTGAGCCTTTGCAAGTGATTCTTCACTACTTTTGCCCTGATTTAACTATAATTTTTTCACTACATTATTTATTTGTAAATGCATTTATATTTATATTTACTAATATAATTGTTACATTATATTATATCACATTATATTACGTTACATGTCATACCTGAAATACCTTTGTTATTTTTTTCGTAATAATGTTATTATACTGTGTTGTATACCAACAAATTTGAAAAGATTTCAAAATCCTTCTCCTCGCCTGCGAAGAACTTACTGGTCAGGCACCATATTTTAGGGAGCTCCCAGTACCCTGTTGTCCAATTAGAACTCTGCAGTCTCAGGGTGGCTTGTGTTTCTAAAGATTTCGATAAGCAGAATGGGAGCCAGAGCTCCTGTCCTGTGGAACCAGCTTCTCGCTCTGGTCCAGGAGGCAGACACCATCTCCATATTTAAGAGTAGGCTTTTAACATTTCTCTTTGAAAAAACGTTTACTCAGGGCTGGTTTAGGTTTGTCGTGGATTAGCCCTTTGTTGTTATGCTGCTACATAGGCTAAGGCCGCTGGGGGGCTTCCAAAACAAAATGAGTCCCCCCCCCCAGCTTTTTTCTCCTCCTTTTTCTGATCTTTCTTCCTGCTGTGCATCTACATTCAACCTATGCTAGTTACTAACTTGCCACCTTCCCTTGAGTCTTTTCTGCTTCCTCGCCTTGCAGATTCCCTTTGATGGTTGTGCCTGGACAACAGAGCGTGGATCTGTTCCAAGGTTTCTGCCTGTTCAAAGACATTTTTTTTCTTACCACTGGCACAAGTGCTCATGTGGGAATTGTTCTCATATGTTGAGTCTTCGTAAAGTGAATTTGAGAGTGTGGTCTAGCCCCCCTTTTTATGTGAAGTGTCTTGAGACAACTTTGGTTGTGATTTTGCGCTTTATCAATAAAATTAGACTTGATTTGATTTTAAAGAAAAAAGAAGTGGTACTTTGGTGTTTGGGCCTACAAAAAAGTCAAATTGTAATTAGATAAATGAGAGAACAAAATAGAAAACATAGGAGAGATACGTTCTTCTTTACACTTTTCTTCTTGCATTTTCTTTACTTCAGTATGCTGTAATATTGTGCTGTATGAGACCATTTCAATTAGCTGCAACTTGTAATTACCAACTGATCCAATAAGAGGGTGTGACAGCCTGTGGCAAACTAGAATGCCTTTCAGTTAAAGTAGGGATAAAGAAAATTTAAAAGGAAAGAACAGGGGTTTGTATTTATTGTGAGAATTTTTAAATTGCTTGCCGCAGCTTAAAAAAGAAAAAAAGAAAAAAACACTCTTGAGTGAAAAAAAAGATGTTCTCCTTAATTTCTTGGCTGTGTCCATATTAAATGGACTTCTTTCTTACAAATTTCTTTAAAAAATTAAAGAAAAAGGGGCTGCTCACAGAACAAAAGTAATATGAGATTAAATTATGTTGACATCCAAACCAAAATAAGACAACCTGGTATGTAATAGAAAAAACCTTATTGTTTATTAACAAAAGTTTACCAGAACCAGACACAATATGTACAGATCAATTATGTATAAAAATCAATAAAATACTGACCAAAGACCACACAAACACAGCAGATATTTTATGTACTGCAAATAACTCAACCATATATAAAAAAATTCAGTTACTTGACATGGATTATTTTTTGTCCTCTATTTTCTTCAGTTTTTTTCCTCAGTAGTGCTATTTTGAATTTCAACTTCTGAAAGGAGACTTGAAGCATACTCAAAGGACACTGAATTCTGAACGTCTTTATAAAACTAGTAGTTATCTGCTAATACAAATATTAAGTTTTACTAATAAAACATTAAATCTGAAAACATTAAAAACACGTATACAGCCATTTAAAGTGATTAAATGAAACACCTAAATGTCCGAACAAACAGGAGTGGAAACAATCTTAGATTATTATTCACTTTGCTGATACTCGCGCGTCCACTCTGTACTGTTACTTTTACAGGTTATCCACCCCACGAATCCTCCTGGCCAGCTGAATATCACGTGGGAACAGGGTGACCCGCTTGGCGTGGATGGCACACAGGTTGGCATCTGAAAATAACATAACAAGAAAAGCCTCTGCAGCCTGGGAGAAGGATGAAGGTGGAAAAAGACAAGTGAAGTTATAATTAAGAAACAAAAAACTTTGCTTCTGAAGAGAAAAAGATATTCAAAGACTAAAATTGAAGTAATTGTGTTCTACGATTCAGTGTAATAAGACACTTGACTTTTTTAAAAACTAAGGTGACATTCTGTTAAAAGCCAAAAATAAGTTTTAAAGGCAGAATATTCAGCATTTTCTGGTTTGAGTTTGTAATTATACACAATTCAAAATTGGCCCCTCCTTCCCAGCCAAATGACAGAACCACACACCTCTAGTCTCTGATGCGTACCTTCACCTGCAGCATCCTACTGAGGGACTAGAGAGTGTAAATTCAGTTTCAGACAGTCAACTTCTTGGTCTGGTTGTGGTAACTTATGTTAACCATAGTG
>JAQNCA010000013.1:2001566-2014635 GCA_029783725.1 Acanthurus tractus
CGTCAATTCACAACAAGGTTGTCTCAAGACACTTTACATATAGAGCATGTCAAGATCACACTCTATAAATACATTGAACCTTATATAATGGCATTTTTGCCTGTTCTAGATAGTCAGCTATAGAGACGTGTCAAAAAGAGAGATGAAGGGGATGATGACATGCAGCAAATGTCCAACAATTAGACTTAAACCAGGGATCTTTTGATTACATTGTCAGCTACTTAAAATGCTAGTCATCAAGACACAATAAAATCATCCCTTCTAATTGTGACGACACTCTGAAAGATTTGGGAGAGAGTCTATCTTTTAATTTGCCTCACTCAGACCTCAATTTAGTTTTAGCCAAACATGAGAATGTAAATTTACACAGATTTACAGTAAGCAACTGTTTTTTTACTTTCTCTTACAGTTAGTTGCACAAGAAAAATTGCTTTGACAGGATAAATAACCATCAATAGCTCTTTCAATACATTTTGCCATATTAATATTGTAAAAATGTACACCAAAAAATATTTCTATCAATAGCCCCCCACAAAGGTTTAATATGGATTCTACTTGTTTCATCACAGAGAACAGCAGCTTTCAGTCAGTTTGATTTTATGTTGGTATCATCACCATTGTATGTGGTGAGTAAAAAGAAAATGTGTTGAAACTGTTAAAAAAAAAACACTCCTGCAGTGTCCTCCAAAATAAATTGAGAGTGTAAGAATTCTTACATGCAAACAAGGCGGACACATAGGCCTTTAAAGTATAAGTAGACATAACTCTATATTTTATTGGTGGTATATAGACCTGGCAGAGTGTTTGCTTTGGTGGATCTTATATTTTGTACATTGCCTATGCCCTCAACAGTATGTAGAGTTGTAGCTTTTTAAAAAATGTGTCTTCGGCTGGTAAATAATTTGTTTTCAATGCATCTACTGCAGAAAAACCATTTGCTGCACCCGATTGCACTGTTGGACATCTACCATCTCTGGTAGTGCATTACTATATTGTAACCATCATGGCAGCAAGTAGGTATTATACACTGAACATTATCAGTGTCATAAAAACAATGCAATATCTAGTAAAGCCACGTTAACACTTGCAGTCCTGTGGGAAAATCTGTGCCCCTATATGAGTTTTTACACAATTGATTATGCTGCTTTGAAATGATTTTTTTTTTTTTTAACTCAGAACACTTGTTTTTTTTTATTACACTGAAGCAATAGAAATTTCTGTCTGTTTTATGAACATGTTCCATTTGGTGTGTTTGAGTTACTCTGATCACTGGATCTTTCAGATTGTGCAATTGTAGGAAAGGAAACAATCTGAGTAAAAGTGGTGCAATGTGTGTTACTTTGAGCCAATTCATCTAAGTGGTCATAGGTCATTGTACATGTCTACTACAGTGTCCCTTTTTTATTTACAACTTGGAGGTCACCAGTGTCAGAAATGGTCAAATGTTACACATACAGGCTTAATTATACAGTATATTACATATCTTTCAAATAAAGCTTTTGCACCAATGGAGAGACCAAAACTTGCAGCAGTCAAAGCATTCCAACTGGCTGGCATTATATGGAGAATTTATTATAAATCAAATTGATATATTGGACAAACAGAATTTTGCTGCTTATGTGAAATTGTTTTCATTCATAAGTTTTGTTTAGAGCTCTATTAATTACCTCATCTTGTTGCACTGATAGCTTGGACAAATAATACCTAGATTAACTTGTACCAGAATGACAGGGATAAAGGAGTGTAGAAAAAGAGGAACTTGATCCAAAGCATACCACATCCAATCTGTCAAACATAGTGGAGGCAATGGTATGTCTTTAAACCAATGAAACCAGGTCACTAGTGTTTATCAGAAGTGTGACTGCTAATAGAATTAGCAAAATAAAATCTGATTTGTATTGGGCCTTGCTATCTGCACAGATTCAGCCAAATTCTAAAAAACTGATAGGACAGTGCTTGATAGGGCAGATGGATGAAGACCGAAAACATTCTGTGACAGCAACTTATGAGTTTCTTGAAGAAAAGAAATCAAATATTCTTCACTTTCCAAATCAGTAACCTGATCTAAACCCAACTGAGCATGCTCTTTGCTGACTCAAGACAAAACTGAGTCCAAAAAGACCCACAAGCAAGCAATAGCTTAAGAGGGCGGACAGTCACTTCAGGCAGTCACTAAATGCAAAGGAATACATATGAATCTGTGTCAAAACAAGTTCTGGAAACAGGTAAAGTGGACCTCTACAAAGTATGTTACCACTGGTGTGGGGACTGTACACTACTTGTGAAAATGTTTTTGTTATTTTACTTGGCTTATCTTGTTAATTCTATTATTCTGTAATGAGTTTTTAATAACTTTTAAGTTAAATAACTTCATAAAAGTAATTTTTTTTGTTTTTTGCTTAGCCGCATCATTAACAGAGCTGTCTTTATCCTGCTGTATTAAACATTGCTGGGAAGCCTACTGTTCATGTAAATCCACATGGATGTGGCAGTACTACTGTACCAAACATTGTGCTGTACGTAGGGTTGGGTACCGAAATTCGGTTTGGTAGGAACTGAATCAAAAAACGGCGGTACAGGGTACCCATAAAAAATATTTACTTTCGATTCTGCTTTTCGGTTCTTGGACGCACTTGTAACCTTTTTTACAATGGCTGCGTGTTTGCCAGGACCTGTCTGCCAGGAATCAGGACCTATCTGTTAAGTACGGAAGTGCATTGCATTCACTGCGTAAAAAAAATTAGACGCCTTATCTCGTAATTACGAGATCTTTTCTCGTCTTTTCTCGTTCTCGATAAGCAGAACCGGAATCGGAATCGGATTCATAAACATCCTAACGATACCCATCCCTAGCTGTACGGTAGTCCAATGTTTCAGAAAAGATGTTTAGTTAAAGAGCAGACTGCCTAAAAAATTTCTTCTTACCAAAAAAGTGAACCACCTAATTTCCTTGTCACACATGTTCCTACATATATAAAACTATAGGTTAACAGATAAATGTGTGATGGAATTTGGTTGTCAGTGGTACATGTTCACAATCTGGTATGATATAGATATACTGTGTTAGATAAAAATCGTTTACATATTAAACTGCTGCAAATGTTAAATAAAACAAAGTTGCTTATACAATTTACTACTAGGAAAAGCAGAAAGGTAATTTGTAAAAACATTAAAATGAATTCACTTTCAGATCAAATTTTGAACTTCTACTTCTTTTTTGAACTTGATCGTGTCATAGAATACAAACTGTTTCACTATATACTGCATGTACTCCTTTTTACTCCTTTGCACCTCTATTAATTCCTCATGCCAAACAGAAAATATACACTGATGTTAACTGACAACTGTTCAATGATTAAAGCTTGTTTCAAACACATCTTTGAAAAGATCAGAAGAGAGACTGCAGTATAATGTTTCTTTCTCAGGGCAGCCCGGAACAAAATGTCTAAATGGTTTTAGCTAAGAAGCAATGAACATTGAACTTTGCTGTTGAGCATCGAAAGATTTTGCTTATGCAAGGCACTAATTACCAAAAGTGGTTCTGACAATCATCCTTCTTGATTAGGTTCTATGAGGTTATTAATACATATGAATTCCACAGTAAATTTTCTTTTTTGCATGAAGGTAATCTGCTGTCTTTTTTGTTTGAACCTTTTTTACTAGTTTAACATGTGATTGACTGATTGGGCACCAAAATGTATTTGATGATATTTGATTCAAATCTGATGACATTTTTTAATTTGTTTATTAATGTGACTTGGTCAGTGTCAATCAAGGCAAATTAAATCACACTTATATATCCTTGATGAAGCAGACAATTGCTTGAATGTTAAGCCATTAATGAAAATTTTAGCATTTTTTGTTGTGTTGTAACATTAACTTTGTTTGGCATTTAATGTTGTGCAAAAACTTGAAGATTATAAAGTAAGGTTTTAAGTCAGAAATTGGGGATTTAACAGAAATTGAATGTTTTTATGATTTTTTAAATTCATCTGCATCCACAATGCTTGCACAAGTGAAATGTCCTTTAGCATTTAATTGCTTGTTACTTCACACAGTTAAAAAATGCTGTAAAAACAATGAAAATAACAAGTTTTTATTTAACCTCGGATTGAACCTCATTGTACTTTTGTCACTATGGAGATTCTACCAAGTAAATAGATGTATCTGTAAGCAACTGTGTTTAAGCAAGGTACAAGCAAAGCTAAAGTGCTATTTGTCAGTTTAACGGAATCTGAGAGAGATTTTCAAACACAGAAAAGATAGACAGACAGACGGACAGACAGACAGACAGATGGACACAATGGAGTATAAAAAGTACCAGTATATGTTAACATTAACACATCTATAAAGCATAGGGTACAGAACCTTTGTTACCAGTGACATCTAAAATAACCAACAGAGTCCATCTCTGCCTACCTATCCAAAAATCTAAGGGAATATACATACTTTCTGATGTAAATGGTGGGACATGAGATCCAAAATTAGAATTTAATGCAATGTGTTACAAACTTCAGCTGAATATACTGTGAGGCTTCACCAGTATGACAGCCACATTAAGTGGACATCTTCACAAATTGTTGTCTTTTTAATGTGAAATTCCATTTTTTTTTCATCCCAGACAGTGTTTCTTTCTTGTGCTGTAGTACAGGGAGAGAAACAAAAAGAAGTACACTTGAACAAAAGACTTACCTTTAGAAAGCATTTAATCTCATGTCTGAAACTTTACATTTTTTCACCATCACTTGGAATTGGCATTAGAAAGGGACCTCATTACAGACTGCATAAACAGGGAAAATGATTACCATGAGCAATGTATTCAGTTAATGTGGTTGTGAGATATGTGTTTAAAAAAGATTGAGTGAGCCTATTTCAGAACTCTACATTTTTAATCAAGTTGACCTTACTCACATATATATTAGGGACAGTCTGATTATATTTCGTTTCTGTTTTTTTTTTTAAATGAAGTAATTTTTATTAAAAAATAGACAAATACTTAGAATTTGCAAGAATTTATTTAGCTAACACATGGTGCATTACTCAATATGATGCAGTGAATAAAAGCAGTATCAAAAGCATAAAATCAGATTTATAGTCTAAAAGTAAGTTTAGGGTGTAACAGAAATACACAGTTATTCACAATTAGTATAAAAGCCTAGAAATGCAAGCATTTCATATCACAAACTGAGATTTCAAAGATGTTGTTACAATTCCAACCACAACGTGTATAGAAAGCTTCGAAAATACAATACAAAAAGACCCACATGAGTAATCATTCGAGGACAATAAGTGTTCAAGTTGATGAAGTCAACATTTTGAGTACCGGTATTTTCATTATTGTAATTCTCAGTCTTAGAATTCTTTAGAAATTTTCTAAAAGTTTGTTTTTTGGGAAATAAAATGCAAAATATAAAGGCCTGTTTTTCAGTTTTTGTTTACACCCCTCATAATTTCCATTTCCATATATCCATCTGTACATTATCTGTAACTGCTTTTCCTAAGCATACTCACTGGAGCCAATCACAGCTATCACCGGACGAGGCAGGGCATGGCCTGGATAGGTCCCTCACAATTTCATTTGCAGTTAACCATTCCATTTTGACCTGAATGTATGATTACACAACTAGCCCTGGCCTCATTGTTGCTAACAGTTGGATTTTTCTTTTTTTGAGTGAAATTAGCTTTAATGACAGACATGGGATAGCATGGGAAAAAGGAGAACTGTAACTGCAAGCGGGGGGTTCATCCAGTGGTCAGAAGGTTGAGTGAGGCCACTGTAAATATTTACAGAGGAAAATGTGTCTCACATTCTGGTCTCTTCAGGTGGTCGATTCATGTAGTCCTGAAGGGCCTGATGTAAGGGCAGCCACTTTTTTATTGAAGCTTTGATAGCTACAATCCATCTGTAGAGGACATAGGAAAAATAAACATAACATCTTTTTTGATGTCTTGAACTGGCTTTTTTTGTCAGTCACTGGAATATACTTCTCTCCACTTCAGGTCCTTAATGATCATCACTAAAACTGTTCAGTACCAAAGCGGATGTGAAACCTGAGTTTCTGTACTGATACAATATCAAAATCTTTAAAAAAAAATTTTAAGGAATTTGACATAATTTGCCGGAGAGAAATTTTTCATCCAAAAAAGGGACTATCTGATTCAGGACTAATTACTAATTACTAGTTATTGTTTTTTTTAATTCAGTGTCAGAAACACATATTGGTCAGTAAAAAGTAAGTATAAAGTTTTAACAGCCTAAAACATTATGTGTACTCCAATATGTGTACTGTGTATAATTCCACTGTTTTGTGTATACTTAAAGAGAGAAAGTGGAAAATGTAATTCTCTGCTGTTGTTTTTTTTCCTCTCATTAGTTATATAGGTTTTGAAGGAGATTCAATTGCTGCCTGGGTTGTAGTAACAGCGAATGGACATTTCATTCAAATCAGCATACTTTCTAAACATCTTGAGGTCTTTGGGGGTTAGCATCAGGATAGATTATGAGCATACAAAGTACAAACCTAGGACTTACTTGTGACAACCTATTTTCATCTTAACCAAATGCTTTGAGTGCCTAAGTGGAAGCATGCCAACATTTATCACGCCTTAGTTCCCAGGGAACTTAGATATGGTGATGTTGGAGGCAGTGCTGATGCGAATACTCCAGGCCTGTTAAAAAATTCTAAGTGTACTGGAGGATAAAATTGCGGAGAAAGATTAATATATAAGGATCAAAAAGATAACATAGCAAGTGTCTTACTGTGCATGGCATGGTCATAAGCCTCTAATTGGCTTGTTTTATAAAGTACAATTAAAATGCATAGAAAAACCTAATCAAAGTCTCACAAGTTCTTAACACATGAAGGTTCCAGAATAGTCAAAAAAAAATTTAATAGTTTCCCACCGTTTATTCTCATTAGGATTTTCAGCACAGAGGTAGAAAGTCCTGAACTCCTCAGATGGAGGTTTCAGCTCAATAGTTGATTTCTTTGATCCACAGGGTTGCTCTCGCACCATGTACCCCTGAAGGTAGATCCCACCTGAAGACACAGATGATAATGTGTATACATAAATTATTCTTATACACTGATACTTTTCTTCCACGCTTCTTTCAGTTCCTCCCAAATTGATGATCAGGTCGATAGTGCTGCAGGTTCCTTGTGTATGTGGCTTGATTCTATTGCTCCTCTGAAAAAAAAAAAGCTAATCAAACAAAGGAAACTAGATCCATGGTATAACCCTGAAACAAGCAAGTCAAAGCAGGCATTGCGAAAGTTGGAAAGAAAATGGTGTTCCACCAATTGGGAAGAATTCCAATTAGCCTGGCAAGATAGCCTTAAAACAAATACGAATGCCCTTTGCATTGCTAGAGCAGCCTATTACTCATCATTTATAGAGGATAACAAGAACAACCCCAGGTTTCTCTTCAGCACTGTAGCCAGGCTGACAAAGAGTCATAACTCTATTGAATGTTGCATTCCTTTATCCCTCAATAGTAATCACTTTCTAAGCTTCTTTAATGATAAAAACACATTTATAAGAGACACAATCTTTCACCTTATGCCCTCCACTGGCATCGATTTATTCCCTAACTTGGAAACCTCAAAAGTAGCTTTGAAATGAGATGTATATTTAAGCTGCTTTTCTCTCATTGACCTTCCACAGTTGACTACTACAATTTATTCTTCCAAACCATCCACCTGTCTCCTAGATCCCGTCCCAGTTAGACTGCTTAAAGAAAGTTTGCCCTTAGTTTATACTTTGTTCTTTGTTACTTAATACTAGATATGAAACACCCTTCCTTATCAACAGGGTATGTACCTCTGTCTTTTAAAGTAGCTGTTACTAAACCTCTTCTTAAAAAGCCAACTCTTGATCATGGGGTCTTAGCCAACTATAGGCCTACATCTAACCTCCCCTTTTTCTCTAAGATTCTTACTTATCTGATTGCTTTCAGTTTGTTCATGTTAATGACGAATCCTCTGTATACAGCAAAGTTAGTCACGGTGTTCCACAAGGCTCAGTGCTTGGGCCAAAACTATTCACCCTGTTTATGCTTCCCCTGGGCAATATTATTAGAAAGCGCCTATTTAACTTTCACTGTTATGTAGATGATAGCCAATTATATCTATCAATAAAGCCAGAGGAAACAAATCAATTAGCAAAACTTCAAGCTTGTCTTAAGGATGTTAAGACCTGGATGACCCGCAATTTTTTATTACTAAATAGAAAAGACCGAAGTTATAGTACTTGGCCCTAAACAACATCGGATTAGACTATCCCATAATATAGCTAATCTAGAGGGTTTTAATTTAGCCTCCACTACCACGTCAAGAAATCTGGGGGTAATTTTTAATCAGGATATGTCCTTTAACTTTAATATTAGACAATTCTCAAGGACTGCCGTCTTTCATCTCCATCACATAGCAAAAATCAGGCATATACTATCACAAAACGATGCGGAATTAGTCCATGCATTTGTAACCTCCAGACTAGACTACTGCAACTCCTTACTATCTGGGTGCAACATTAAGTCTTTGAAGAGTCTGCAATTGACCCAAAGAGCTGCTGCACGTGTACTGACAAGAACTGGGATTACTCCAGTATTAGCTTCTCTGCACTGGCAGAAAAAATCTAGAATAGAATTCAAAATCCTTCTTCTCACCTACAAGCGCTTAACGACCAGGCACCATCTTATCTTAAAGAGCTCATAGTACCCTATTATCCAACTAGACCATTGAAGTCTCAGGATACAGACTTACTGGTTGTTCCAAAAATCTCCAAAAGTAGATTGGGAGCCAAAACCCTCTCCACATTGAAGAGTAGGCTTAAAACATTCCTTTTTGATAAAGCTTATAGTTAGGGCTGGCTCAGGCTTGCCTTGGACCAGCCCCAAGTTATGCTTCTAAATAGGCTCAGGCTGCTGGGGAACTCCATGACACACTGAGCTCCTCTCTTTCATCTCTCTCTATGTTCTGCATTCATGCTCAATTAATGTCTGTTACTAACTTGCCACCTTCCCCGGAGTCTTTGTGCTTTCTTGTCTCGCAGATACCCATCGACTGAGGTCGAGCCAGGATTGCCGATCTTAGCTGTGCCTTCTGCTGTGGCTCTGCTTGATGCTCAGAGCAACTGTTATTAGTACAATATTGTTATTATTATTATTATTATTAGGGCCCGGGCACTGAAGGTGGTGCGAGGCCCTATTGTATTTCGTTTGTTTCTTTTTTAATAGCGCCCAAGCACCGAAGGCAGTGCAAAGCCCTATTGTAATTGTACTGTTTCTTTCTTCTTCCACTTCTTATAGGGGCCCGAGCACCGAAGGCGGCGCGAAGCCCTATTGTAATTGTACTGTTTCTTTCTTCTTCCACTTCTTCTTATTATTATTAGGGCCCGAGCACCTAGGCAGTGTGAAAGCCCTATTGTAACTGTTGCGTTTCTTCTTATTATTAGGGCCCGAGCACCGTAAAACGGTGCGAAAGCCCTATTGTTTCTGTACTGTTTCTTTCTTATTATTAGGGCCCGAGCACCTAGCGGTGCGAAGGCCCTATTGTACCTGTACTGTTTCTTTCTTATTATTATGTGCGCGCTTTGAACCTTAATTTGACCCCCTGAACATGCTCAAAAACTCACCAAATTTGGCAAGCACACCAGGTCTGGTGAGAAATTTGATAAAATGCAAAAACCGCCCCCCTCAGCTCCATAGCGCCACCTAGGCACAGAAAAAGGCCCACTGCGCCCCATAGGAATGTCGTAGAGAGACGGGACAAAAGCCTCATCTAGTACTCTTCAAGACCTACAAATCACACACTGACACCCCAGGGCTAAAATCAACAGGACCTGAGTTATTTGCATATGAAAATGCAATTTTCACTTAGAACAAACATTTTCTTCTGGTACACCTTCAAAATCTGTGACAAAGGACACAGTGCTTAACAAAGTAATTGCATCATCAAGTTGGAGTGGTTCTGTGTCCTCCCATTCAAGTCAATGGGAAAGAAAAGGCACATAAACTCAGGCCCCTACAGTCTAAAGTATAAGTCTGATGCCTTTCAAACCTATACCAATGGAAAGAGGACGAAAAACCATCTACAATATAATATTTTGTGTAAGATTTGATCAAGTTTATGATACTTTCAGGAGGTTTTCTAAATACATTCATTAATTTTCCACCCCCCCTCTCCTCTTTCTTTGCAGTCTACTGATCATGTGACCAGCTCTGAGCTGGAGAGCAGGCTGCAATACACACACATTATAAAACCCTGAGAAGGGGCTGAAAAACTCTAAAACTAAAACTGTGATAACTCAGAAACTGTACAAGATAGCAAAAGCATGTAAGCACAAGATTTAGAGAAAATATGAATGAAGTCTGTAGCTTTAACTGTGTTTGATTGGTCTCTACTCGAACAGGTGTGGGTTTGCTTGGCCTGTCAGTTGAAATAAACTAGCATTATATGCATCTGGCTGCAGTTTATTCTTAATTCCTAAAGGCTATCCCCACAGCTGCCAGCATACTTAGACTAGCTCATGTGGGTTATGCTTTTGACATTTGGAAAATTAAATTTCACACCAGTGTCAAACAAGTTGTCCTTTTCAAGGAACCTCAATGAATCTCAATGCACATTCATGTGGATGGCACTATACTGTGAGCAACACAAACAAATCTCACCCTGCGTAAACTTCTTATGTTCACAGATGACATGTCCATCAGACACTACTGTATATCTTCTGACCTCTCCAGCAACATAATGTTTTAATTACTGTATTTCCTTTTGCCCTGTGTTCATCAGAGTTGATTGAAAGACACCGCTGTTTCACCCGTGCACATGATTTTAATTTAGTTATTTACTTTTTTCCGTGTGCTACTATACTCCGTAATTTGTCAAAACTTTCTTCCATCAAAATAAAATGCTGTGCACTCATAACAGTACAGGGTTTTAGCAGTAAAGTGAAAAAAAAAATCATAGAAGCTTCCGTTAGAATGATCATCCATCGAGTGCGATTTAAGTGTTCTTACTGCTTGCTCTTCATTCAGTCACTTTAACGTGTAATTACACAGGTAAATGTTCATGTATATACACAAAATTTGACATGTAGATTATTAAGCATGTATAAAATACATCAACTGACTTGTAAATTGCGATTGTCAACTGACGGAGATACCTTAAATACCTTAAGTCTGCCACTGCTGAAGACTCAGTTATGTACAACAGAAACTTGTACAGTTTAGTTTTGGACATATTTGCCCTACGTTACAAATACGATTTTCAAACACAAAGACATAACTCTTTTTTCTGATTATAGGGATCGCTCATGCAATTCATGCTGGCAAACTGTTCATGTTTACGATTTCTAATTCTGGTTTAATTGTCCATTTGCCAATTTATTATATAGAAAATGGAACTTTGTTTTACTATCACAGGGTTTTGTATTTTTCTAAATCCAAACATTACATTGAATGAACTATCGTGTGAACAATTTAGCCACCAAATGACAATGCGAAGCAGTAAATCCATATCTTAGTCAGTAGTGCAGTGTCCGGTATGCGATAATGTCAGGGACCAAACACTCGAGGCGGGATTGACTCCAGCTCCGACTACTGCTGCGTGATAATTTCCCATTCCCATGATTTGATAAGGTTTCTGGTACTTTTCAGGAGGTTTTCTAAAATGTTTTCCTTATTTCTGTGCTCTCCTCAGTTCTGCCCCATTCTGCCGGTCATGTGACGAGCTCTTTGGCCACAAGGTGGTGGCAGAGCATCACCCTCTAAGCTGCAAGCACTGTTTACGAGTGATCCTCTTCCTGTGATAACTATCTTTGTTTCGCCCTCTGATGCTGTGCAGTCCATGTGGATGTTAGACAGGCAAACAGATTTGAAGTTGATTAAAAGTGATCTAAAACTAAAAAGTTTCATAGAGAAATTGAAAAAGTAAAAATTCAAAGTAGTACAGCTGAGAAGTGTACAGTGAATTGCTGACACACACAACTTGAGTAGGTAGGTTTTTCCCGTTGTCAGTCATGCAGTTAATGCTGACAAACTGTTCATGGGTTAGATTTTATTGCTCTGGTTAAGTTGTCAGTTTGCCAGTTTAATATATGAAAACAATGGTCAATGGGAAAGGAAGTCATATAGTCAAACTCAGGCCCCTACAGTCTAAAGTACAAGTCTGATGGCTTTCAAACCTATGTCAATGGAAAGAGGATGGAAAAACCTTGAAAAGTGTCATATTTTATGTAAGATTTGATACAGTTTGTGGCACTTTTCAGGAGGTTTTCTACAATGTTTACAATGCAGCAGTGTATCTGCCTTCAACTGAAACTTGTAACTGATCCTCTGCTGCCATCTTGTGGTGCCAAACTAGAATTGTGTCCTCTTTTTCAAGTCAATTGGAAAGGAAGGACCTTAAGAAAAAAGCTGAAAAAACTGTCCTGTTACTGTAAGCTAGACATTTAAACACAGCTGACTGTTTTTCCGATTTTTAACCCAAGTATGCAATACAGTTAGATAACTTTCTCTGCATATCGCAATCCTCTGCTGCCATCTTGTGGCACCAAACTAGAATTATTTTTTTCTTACAGTACTGTAGGTATATGGCCACAAGGTAGTAGCAGAGCATCACTCTCTAAGCTCCAAGCACTGTTTTGGAGTGATCTTCTTACTCTGATAACTATCTTTGTTTTCCGCACTGTTGCTGTGCAGTCCCTGTGGATGTTAGACAGACAAACAGATTTGACAATGATTAAAAGTGATCTAAAACTAAAAAGTTTCCTAGAGAAATTGAAAAAGTAAAAACTCAAAGTACTACAGCTGAGAAGTGTACAGTGAATTGCTGACACAAACAAAAGGGAATCATAGAAAGGTGTCAAAGTCAGGAAGGGTAACATGTGACTGAGGGAATGTTTATCACCTTTAAATACTCAATAAAATCAATGTTGTATGATTTTCTCATGTTAACAAGTCACTGCCTGATTTCCATGTTGAAGCAGTGCAGTTATTCAATTCAATTCAATTCAATTTTATTTATATAGCGTCAATTCACAACAAGGTTGTCTCAAGACACTTTACATG
>JAQNCA010000013.1:2034189-2044636 GCA_029783725.1 Acanthurus tractus
TCTGCTTGATGGTCAGAGCAACTGTTATTATTATTATTATTATTATTATTATTATTATTATTATTATTATTATTATTGCAAGCATTAATATTGTTGGTATTGTTACTATTACTATTAATAGTATCATTATTAAAACACTTACATATAGCTTACATCTAGTTTAACATATAGATGTATCGTAGCTTTTGGCTTTGCTTTCTCTCCTCTTTCTATCCATCTCAAGTCTTTTCTTAGTCTATATTAAGCATTTGTTCCTGTTTGTATCAGTTCACCAGTTGGGTTGAAAAGCTCTTCTCTCATGCTTTCACTTCTTCCATCAGACTCTGTGCCTTTTCTTTTAACAAGAAACAGAGGCAGGAAAAATATGTTGTGAACAAAAAGATATATTTTTAAATATTGATTCTTGTAATTAAAGAAAAACCTAACCATTTACCACAATCTCTTTACCACAATTTTATCTAGTCACAAATATAAATTCTATGGACACTTCACAGAGAAATTGCTGGAGTGTAGACTATGAGGTGCTGCCATGTAAGCTGTTCAAGATGTCTGGAAAATCTGGTCTGATTTAAATCAAGAATTGCACTGCTGCTCCACAAGAAACATTAACAGTGTGTTAAGAGTTGTTTTTGGTCCAAGTCTGATAAAAACAAAGAGAGCGTCCCTTACACATGTGAAAAAAAATGATGAAATGGATTTATATAGGAAAAAAGAATACCCAACATACCTCTTTTTCCTGGAAGGATAACTGTGTCCACAGACATGAGCAAGTATATACCAGCAATGAATGGTTGCCTTAGAGGAAAGCCACAATTAAAGAGAAAGTTGACTGTAAACTTTTCATCATATTTTATATCCCCTTTCCCCTTTTATCTCCTTTTAATTTCCTCTTTTCAAAATACCTATACATAAATTCTTCCTGGTGCTTAAGAGGAAACGTACATAAAGAATATTAGGACAAACAAGCTTTACATTATGCCACTCTTTATTCCAACACTACCAGCTCCCTTGAATCAGATTTTTTAGATTTTGGCATTCAAAACTCTTAGATGTAAATACTTACGGTTTAGATGTCATTCTTAAGGTAAGTCCTGAGCAATCTCTGTGGTGGTCTGAAGAACAAATAATGATAAAAACATTACTAATTAAAACTGCTACATTTATTTTTTAATACAAATGAGATAATCACTTCTATGATCACCAAAACTGACTTTAAGAAAAAACAACTACAAGAGTACAGCCATCCTATCAGCTGTGAAGCTGTACTTAAGGCACAGTGCTGTTTAGGCTAAATGGTAACACATCTATGTTAGCAAGTATTAGGATTTTAGCATGGCAAATTTTTAATGAGTACTTAGCACAGCTGAGGTTTATAGGACTGTAACTCGTTTTGTGATCATCAAGTTAATCCTGACTGGAACTTGAAGGTTGTATAAACATATACTGCAATTTGATCCCAGCCACAGACAACAAAATTCTTTGAAACGTTTTTCCCCTTGCCAGCTTCAGAGAGCTTTGCCATAAAAATAACCTGGCAGTGAAAGCTACAATATTCAACTTTTCCACCTTAACAAAATAATTTCAAAATCTATTAAAAAAAATTCAGTATCAGTTTAGAAAACTTATTAAATCAAAGAAATGGTTATCATCTTCCATGCTAGTTAGCTTGCTAACATTTGTAGAAGCCAACCACATCCATAAATACTATGGCTACCTAATCCTTGCCTGAGGGGGGCGTGTACCTGGTGCCACAAAGTAAGTTTTATACATCATCGTCTTACCTATACCTTATCTACCTTACCTAACCTTTACCTTTCTAGCTGTTCCAAAAAGAAAAGATGCTTTGCTGCCTTTTCATCTTTACTACAGAAGTTAAATAGACTGGAGAAAATTCACTGTGCTGCTATCATACACTACATCACTACTTTGACAGCTATCAGAAATTTTAAGGTGGGCTATTTTCTTATATGTTACTCAGTGCAGTTACCCGCGCAGTGGTAATTTCGTCTGGCACACCACCGTGCACAGCCAATTTGGCAGATGATGGGCGTGGCGGCACACTAGGGGGAGGTGTCCACAGATTCAGCCTGGCGCAGTGACAATTTCGTACCAAAACACTGTGCGGAAGGTGCACTGAAAGCTCACCAGCTCCAACCTGGTCTATTCTCGGCGCAAGCCAAGTGCGCCTGGTGTAGTGGTAATTTGGCTGACAGGCGCCCAGCACGCACACGTCACCAAAACCTGACAGGCAGGTTTCCAGAGTGTCAGGCACATTTGAATGCAATAAACAATCACAGCAACCACTATTTCATGTAACAGTCTGATGTCAGATCAAAGACATTTGTCACTCGTAATGGAAACTCGACCTGATGGCAGCTGGAAGTGTGATGCCATCAAACGAATTCACATCTCTCAGCCAACCACGGCATCTGATACGGTGTATATATTCAGCTTCTTTCATCTCATGAAATTCATAAGAAAAAAAAAGAGAGAGACACTCGCTGAATAAATGTAAGTCAGTTGGTGTCTTAAGGATTTACCTGTGATTGCCCATATTTCTGTTTTAATCTTTATTCTTAACGTGATCTAAAAAGATGGAGTACATTATTGCAAGGAGGATGAGGAGGAGATACCTGGAGAGAATATATCACCAAAGGTTCTCCTATTTGGCGATGACCGAGCAGGAATGCAGGTGGATCACAAGCATGATGCCTGGATTAGCCTGCTGCTGGGTTTAATGTAATTGTCACTTAATTTTGTACTCCTATTCATGACACAGAAACAGATTACATCTGTCCTGTGAGGTGGTCCACACGGTGACGCTCATCGTGGCCTCTGATGCGCAGCCTGGTGGCTCCTGCGCTCTCCCAGTTGCAGTAAAGGTGACAGCAGCTCTGACCTTCTTCACCACCGGGTCTTTCCAGCACACTGTGGCCACGGTGGCGGGGATCAGTCAGCCCGCTGTCAGTTCGGCCATACATGCAGTGTTTTCCAGTCTAGTCCGACATGTAAACAAGCACATCATTTTTCCATCAACACCCAACAGCCAGCTGGAAACAAAGCAAGGTTTCTTGTCAAAATGTGGATTCCCGGGGGTACTGGGAGCCATCGACTGCACACATGTGCAGTTGCGCGCACCAGATACCCGAGCCATCACTTATGTGAACCGTAGTGAGTACATTCCATTAATATTAGGCTAATTTCCCTGGATCTGCTCATGACTCATTCATCCTGGCGAATTCTGTCATCCCTGCAGTCTTTCAAGGGGATACCCATCTGGAATGGTGGCTGCTAGGTGACAATGGATATCCACTTAAAACGTGGTTGATAACATTGATGACGCCATACATCACACCAACAACAAGAAGGCAGCGTGTTTTAACTGTGCTTTCAGCAGTGCCTGGTCAGTCATCGAACATACTTTTGGAGTGCTCAAAATGTGTTTCAGATGTCTGGACTGTATGGGTGGTTCATTATCATACAGCCCTCAGAGTGTCAGTGCATTCTTTGTCGCATGTCGTGTGCTACACAACATAGCCTTACGCTGTGGATGACTCTTTGACCTAACGGAGGAGAGATTACAGGACTTAAGATGGAGAGAGGCCGGACTGCATGTGCTGAATCAGCAGGGAGAACCGTTTTTTACATTGGGCAGCGGTTCTCAGAATATCTGGGCAAACTTGATTGACAATATTAGCAACTTCCTCCCACGCTGTTTTTGCATCATAAGCCCGTGGAGGTCTGTTTGCATTACCATATATTCTGGTACTACTAGCTTGGACCTCCTGGACCAGCACATCAGTTTCCTCCCGGGAGAAGTTTGGCTGCCTGGAGCTGCTGCTCTCTTCCTCCATGGTGGTGGCGAGGTGAAATTGGCACTGCACCTCGCCCGCAGCTCATTTAAAAGGCAAGAGGAGGCATTCATCTGATTGGTGAAGATTCCACTCGGCTGTGTTAAACCCACTCAAGCCCTCTCTCCTCCCTCTTTGCCACTTGCGCCAGTGGGAGGGAAGGAGGCGTGGGTGCGCCACGCTGCGCAGGGCTGTCCAACAGAGGCTCAGGGTTTTGCTGGCTGTGTGCAAAAGCTACAGAGATTCAGTCCTATGCTGACAGCAACAACACCAAGCACTTCTATGATGCTTTTAAGCAGGAATATAGTCCAGGGTATACTCTAGGGTCCTTTGCTATAGTTTCATATTAAAAGAAAATGACTTAAGGTAAAGTATTGCTTTCGGAAAAAGTAATCTTCCATAACTATTGAGAGGGGGGCTGCAGCATCTCCCACCTTCAAGTATCATAAAGACATTAAACAATTAAAAAATAAACTTAGTGTTAAAAATATAGTGCCTACTGAGCTTTCTAGGCTACTAAATATCTCTAATGACGCTACACTGCCCTCTGGGATATCTAATAGCCTCTTGACAAACAGAGTGACTGCTGTATGGCTGTATCTTTACTGCGTTGCATTTCCATTAGCAATTACAATCTGGTCATAGATCCTCTTAACTCCTCTTAACAGGCATCGTCTCATCCCTTCTTTTTCTCTTTTGGTTGGACTGGGTCTGGCTTTAAAACATGTTGCATGTCCACGATGACTGCAAATGTATTGAGGAAGTGAGATAGATGATAAAATGTTACCAACGCCAAATACTTAATGATAATTAAAAATTTTGTTGCACGGCCTTCAAAAATGGAGATCTGCCTGCAGTATTTGAGGAAATGTATTTGTTGGACACTAAATTACAAAAAAAACCCCCGAAAAACTCTGAGATGAGCTAGTAAGGTAGTGGATGTACACCATTTACTCGTTAGTTGTGTGGGAAGGTAAGGCTATGGTCCTGTTCCTAACCTTTAATCTTTCATTATTTATTTATTCTTCTTCTGCATTGTTGCTAACTACATCAATTGTATTAGCGATCAGAAATAAAACACTCCATCAACAGCTGAGGGAAAAAATATTACCAACTATTTCTACATTTTATTTTAGTTTGCTGGCCTAATGTTCACTAAGCATTTAAGCTATTTGGAGTTACTTACATACACTCTTTTCAGACATTAACTGAATTCGAAGTATCTAATTTGTACATGTAATCATTAGAAAATTTCAATATCAGTACATTAGTTAATAAAGATTCACCTCTGAAAGCACTAACATCTCCATAGTGGATCTGCAACACAAAGTAGGACATTCCTGAATTTCTTCCTACTTTAAAACCAACATCTGGTGAGACAACAAAGAGAAGAACAGAGGTTAGGGAATGACACAAAAATATCTGAGTATATAAAAAACAGAGGAGCAAAAAAGAAATAAACAGCTGTACGTAAGCCTCATTTTGACTTTTTTTTTTTACTCATCTAACTACTTTTTACTCATGGAATAGTTCCTTTAAAAATGTTCAGTAAGTTATCTTGATTTTACAATGTAAAAGGACCACTTTTTTCTGGTAGACATGCTACTCTTCAGCAATGTAGGCATCATAAATTAATACCACCTTATCTCCATTGCATCATAGAGAACACAAAAACCTTAAATGCAGATATGGAAACAAATGACAATGAAACTCTACACATGGCTAGATAAACCTTTAGGAGAATATGTACATTTGGTAACTGTGAACCAACCTTCTAAAATAATATACCTTTGGGTAATTTAGTAGGTGGCGCATTCCCAGCCCAGGCATACATAATGGAAGCTTCATCCTCACAAGTGCCCTGTACACTGCCGCAATCCCTTGAGAGAGAAATGATACAGCCATTACCACTTTGTGTTTATTAATGACCAGATGGGAAATCACAGTGAATCACAGATGTAGTTACAAAGAAACAAATACCTGTCTACACTTGCCTCAATCTTATGACAAATATTACTTACATAGCATCTATGGTAAGCCGAAGCCATCTAGGCCACCTTATTTTCAGAGGGGTTACGTGATCAATACCTTTTCTCGTAATGTTTATAGTTTCATTGCAAGACCAAGTCTTTATAGTGGCAAAAATGAAAGATATAATTATCATGAAGTCTTGTAAGACATCTATTAGATAAATTTTCTTTCCTCTTGGGAAAACGGGAATAAGCTCTAACCACTGACAAATTATCAACTTATAAAGTAGGTATGATCAACATGTTTCCATATTGTGCATACACACTGTAATGTTTTCATTCAACTTGAGTCATTTTTGTCCTACATTCACTATCTAGTCTCTAACTATATTGCCTGCTGGTAAGTGTAGAAGTTTACAGCAGAATTTTATCAGAGCTCTGTAAGTGAAAACAGGTTCCTGCTACAAAGTTCTGTATAGCTGAGGGAAGCTTAAAGAACTTTTAAGAGCATATAAGCTTCAATATAAACAGAATAAAGGAAATGTAATATGCATCACTATCATGAAATAAGCATACACTGCTGGTCAAAAGTTTGGGATCACTTTGAATTTTCTTGTATTCAGTGGAAACACACACAAGATTATCCTGCATAGGAAATATAGCAAATATAGCTATAAACAGGACATTATGACACTGTCAAAGTATGCAATAATGATTTTAATTGAAATTATGACTTTGTGCTTCCAACATCATACCCATGCCATGGCATGCTCTGTGGACAGCACTTGAATGTGGGGGATAGGAAATGAATGAAACTGGCCACAGTCAGGTGCTGTCCACAGGGTAAAGCATGATGTGGGTATTGTAGCCTTCCTTCTTCAAGACACCTTCTCACTTTATACAAATCTTATATTTTACCACCTCAAATGCTAGACCAATGCTTAATGCCATCTGGTGAGTTTCCCCCAGCCAATGACCTTTTGCAGGAGAGGCTGGGAGCGGATAAAATATAGCAACTAGCTACAAACATTTCAAGCCATTTCAATTACAGACAAATTTCTGAAGTAAGAATAAAATCATGAGAGTCCTCCTCAAAATGTAGCACACACCCATGATCTTGGTCAATTGGTGTAAGGTGATCATAAAACCCCATCTTCACTGTTTTAGGGCAGTCTTTCTCACGTCTTGCCTTAGGATAAAATCAAACACGTTTAATATTACCTTAAGTCTTTCGTCTATTCTTATGCAAATTGTGCTGCTCAATGGCATGAACATTGCCAAAGACCAATAGGTACGCCATCACCAAACAAGAAGCTGAAAACTAGTGTAAACAATCATGACAGGGGTGTGAAAGAACATGTGGTTCTCATGGACGGTAGAAAAGGGGGACAAACTAGTGGGACAAACTGTGAGCTAACACACTGGTTCATTTGAAACTTGATGGCTTAATATATAATTTAAATATGGCTATAGTGCCCCTCTGAGTCATTCTCTTTATCAATCTATCAATGTTTATCACCTACAACCTAGCATTCAATCAACATAAAATCATTTAACTTTTGATTGGCTGAAAAGCTAAAATCCTCATGTAGCAAATGAATTTGGTTCAGTGCCACATGGCCTTATTTGGAGGGCATTAGATTATTTTAGAATGCCTGGAGTAGTTGTTGACTTGGTAAGAGCATATTTCCAAGATATTAGACTGTGTTTAAGTACAGCAGGTTTCACAACAAGTTGGCAAAAGCTAGAAATAAGCATTATGGCAGGGTGTACAATTTCTCCATCAGCATTCACAATGGCAATGGAGGTAATTGTTAGAGCTTCTAAGTGGGTTGTAGGTGGAGAGAGACGGCAGGATGGAATGTGTCTTACACCAATTAGGGCCTACATGGATGACATGACATTGGTAACTACAACGGTGCCATGTATGAAGAGAGTACTTGAGAGACTGAATAAAAATTTAAAGTGGGCTAATATGAAAATCAAGCCCAGTAATTCTAGAAGTATCCCTCTAAGTAGCGGGAAATTAAGTAAGAGAAATTCGTAAAAGATGAAGAGGAAATCATAATAAGGAAGACTATGAAGAAAAATATTCGTCAACAAACCTTTTTCAAGGACGACAACTAAATAAAAACTACATAAAAGTCAAATATGATGACGAAGACTGACGAAATATAACTAACACTTTAGTCAACAAATAAAAACAAGATGAAAATGTTAGGGAGGGACAAATGGAGAAGAGATTTAATCAAAACTACCCTTTTTGTGGGACAAGTTAGGAAAAAATCTAAAAGTTAAACACAGCAGCAGTTACACACTCATGGGAGGAGGACAAAGTCGGGTTTGCAGAATTTCACACATTTTCGAAGACGTTTTCACAACAGTTAGGTTGTTTACCTACATTATATTTAGTTGTGTTTAGTTGCACAGTCTTAGTTACACCGCTTTGACTGATTTCAGTTGACTTCGCTCGTTAGCAACACGCTAATGTTTTGCAGTGCACCCGGTAGGAGGGCAACGGGCTATTTAGTATAACTTGGTATACAGTATTTTACTAGATACCTTGTGCAATGGCATTACAACCAATAGTTGTATTATTTTCGATAATTGCACATTATTTTTCTTAATGTTTTTCATTTTGCACAGACAGTAGAAGACAATTAATTCAGAGTTAGGTGGTTACCTACTTCAATAATATTGTACTTGATCTTAAAAGAATGTTATATGCATTGCATATCATTCAGGGAGAATGCAAATGTTTTTCAGGGAGCATGTATATTTTTTAGGGAGAGCAGGCCCTTATGCTTATTATGTGAAATTATCTTTTATGAAAAAGCCAGTCATGTTTTTGACATAAAGAATAAAATAAAATACATGTTTTGTAATACAACCATTAAATCTGAGTCTATATTGCATACTCAAACCTTAATACCATTCCATAACAGACTTATGGATACTTCCAATGACTGAAAATTCTGTAGAAAATGTAGTAAACTAAAATCTGCTAATATTTGGTCTAAAATATAAACTAAAACTAGACTAGGACTAAAGGACTTAAGACTAGGCTAAGACTAAAACTCTTATGATATTTAGTCGACTGAAACTAGACTAAGACTAAAAGGTTTCAGATGACTAAAATATGACTAAAACTAAATGGTGTGTTATTCAAAAGACTAAGACGAAGACTAAATCAGAATCTGCTGTCAAAAATAACACTGTTGCTGAGGGACTGGATAGAATAGATAAATCAGGGCTTCCAGGAAAGTTGAAGCTATGGTTGATGTGGCCACTGTCTGTCTGTCACTGTCACTGTCAGTATACGAGATTCCATTATCTGCTTCAGAGAAAATGGAAAGATTGGTTAGCTTCTACTTTAGGAAGTGCCTTGGGGTTCCTAGTTGTCTTAGTACTGTAGCACTGTATGGGAAAGGCAAACTTCAGCTCCCATTATCTAATCTAGTAGAGGAGTTTAAATGTACTAAAGATAGAACAGAGCTCCTGTTAACTGAGAGTAAAGATATGGTAATTAGTAAGGTGGTTCCAAACCCAACCAGGGGGAGGAAATGGAATCCAAGAATTGCAGTTCAGGAGGAAGAAGCAACTCTTAGGCATACAGAGATTGTGGGTAATGTTCAAATAGGCTGGGGAGGCCTGGGGCTTGGCCCAGGTAAACCAGTGTGGAGTCGAGCAGGTCCCAAAGAGAAGAGAAAGCTAGTTGTGGAGCAGGTGCATAGACGGGAGGAAATATTACGGGGTACAAAGGCAGTGGCTCAGGCTAAGCAGGGACAGTGGTTGAATTGAGAAGGTGTAGAGAAGAAAAAACTTGTTGGAAAGATCTGTGGAGTATAGAGGAAAGCAGTATTATACTTATGATAGGGGCAACATATGACGTATTGCCAACTCTCCAGAACCTAAAACTCTGGGTAAATGGAGAGCCGCTGTGTTCGCTATGTTCAGGTACTGCAACTCTAACTATTTCTGCAACTGTAAGGCATATTTTGTCAGGCTGTAAGGTTAGTCTATCACAAAACCGGTATACATGGTGGCATAATCAAGTATTAAGAAGCTTAGCTGCAGGCATTGAAGACAAAACAGTCTAAGACAAAACAGGTAGCATTCCAGTTTGTTAAAGAGGGAGAGAAAGTTAGTAAGACAATAAGGAGGCAAGGCAGCTTTGGTGATGCTTGTGAGTGGGAGATGCAGGTAGGTTTAGGAGGAAAGCTTGTTGTTCCCCAGGAAATAGCCTTTACAAATATGAGGTCTGATATTGTTTTGTGGTCTAAGAGTAGAATGAGAGTATATTTCATAGAGCTGACTGTTCCATGGGAGGATTTAGTAGTAGAAGCATATACACTCGTGGACAAAATTGTTGGTACCCTTCTGTTAAAGAAAGAAAATCCCACAATGGTCACAGAAATAACTTGAAACTGACAGAAGTAGTAGTATATAAAAAATTACTGAAAATTAAATAATGAAAATCAGACATTGTTTTTGAATTGTGGTTCAACAGAATCATTTTTAAAAAACAAAATAATGAAACTGGCCTGGGCAAAAATGATGGTACCCCTAGAAAAGATTGAAAATGATTTGACCATAGGGACATGTTAAACTAAGGTGTGTCCTGTA
>JAQNCA010000013.1:2089736-2109193 GCA_029783725.1 Acanthurus tractus
GAGAATACTTCAAGGTTTGAGTCTTTTTTTTTTTTTTTGGAGAGTATCTGGACAGTATAAGTATTCGTTTTGGAATGTTCCAATGAAAACATAAATAGCATATTTCCACAAAGTAATTATTATTGTCCTCTCCAATTTTTCAGATTAGAGTATAAGAAACACAATAAATATCTTGCTAAGTTACATATAGAGCAGGGTAAAAAATTAGCGATTAATTGCGAGTCAATTCGTGACACTTATGCGATTAAAAATTTTAATCGACTGGCAGCCCTACTTCAGTTATTTAGAATTGGTTTGGGTTTGTGGTGTCTTCTGCAAATTTGTCAAACTTTTGTCAGGTTTCGTCATCTGCAAATTGATTTTAGGTAGGGGGTGAAAAAAATCGATTTAAATCAAGAATCGGGATTTTTTGTAAAAAAATCTGAGATTTTTTTTTTTAGGCCATATCGCCCAGCCCTAAGCTGGGTGTAAGATAGCAAAGCCACTGGTGCCACTGGCGCATGCAGCAACCAGTCTTTACAGGTAATGAGAGCAGACTCTCTGAATGGTAATTGAATTTTCAGCCAAAGAAACACCTCTACAACACCCATGAATTGATGAGGTGATTGTACACAGCAGATAGGATTATGTGCTCCAGGGGTGCATTGGGCGGGGGGAGAGCAGTATACCTCAGCTCTACTCTACTCTCACACTCTAAAATTCAGTTAATTAAGACCCAACAATTGAGAGCAATTCCCACATGAGCAAGCAGTTGGCCACAGTGGCAAGGAAAAACTTCCTTTTTACAGGCAGAAACCTCGCTACAGATCCAGGCTCAGAAGTGGGCAGCCATCTGAAAATGTTGGCTGCCCACCTCTAGCTCTAGTCTCTGTAGTAGAATTTCATGGCCAGTGGTGTCAAATGCAGCACTCAGATCTAGCAAGACAAGTACAAAGACCTTTGTCTGATACTTACTTAACTAATGTACTCTAAAGCCTGACTGAAATCCTCAAATAAGTTGTGGTTGTGTAGAAATCACATAGCTGATTAGCAACAGCTTTCTCTAGAATCTTGGAGAAGATTAGACATAGACTAATTATTAGGCTCATTCGACTGACCTCCTTTGCGTAACGATAGGACATCAGCAGTCCTTTAAAAGTCAGAGATGCTACCATTTTGTACAGTCTGACTAAAAGGATATAAGTTATGCATTCAACAAATAATAGCTGCTTAACATAAAGGTTTTGGCTCCAGCAAATCAGCCCCAGTGGACTTTTTGCATCAATAGAAAAATAGCATTAAGCACTTAAATAGTAGGAAAGGGTTACCATTAGAAGGACTGTGGGCTTAATGTGTTTGCATGGTAGTTTACACTGTGCTCAGATTCAGTGGAAGGAAAGCCACCATTTAAAAAAAAAAATAACTAGATGAAATAAAATGTTCTTTAATTGTATCACATATTTTATTTCGACCTCAGATTGTGGTAGAGCTCTTAACAGTTTCATCAAGTAAGGATGACAAAGGTTTGCTGGCTTTCCTTTGCTTTCTGATAGTGCAGAGACAAAAAAAATATGATTTGGCTTTCCCTATAACAGTGAGAAACCCATTACGCTGGTGATGAAAATACTGCCAATCAGAGGATGATAATCCCATATATGTAATATATCGGCAATTTTAGAACAAAACCAAGAGTGTGGGTGCAGAGTGTGAATAATATAACCCAATAATTAGTACTTTCCCAGTACTGTTTTTGCCTCGACAAAAACTCACAGCTAAGAGAAAACAACTTTCCAGAGTTGCCTTTTTTCAGTTTCGTAACATTGCAATAATCAGGTACATTCTGTCTAAAAAATGCAAACAACTAGTCAATGAATTTGTTTCTTCTACACTGGAGCATTAAAATTCCTTATTATCAGACTGCCCCAATATGTTTTTAGAGTCTACAATTGATCCAGAATGCAGTGGCAAAAGAACTCACTGGAACAAAAGACCATATTTCTCCCTATATTATCTTATCAGCGCTGGCTACCTGTAAAGTCCAGTTTCGAACTCAAAATCCTTTTCTTCATCTACATACATACATACCTACCTACCTAATAATCAGGTAATATCACATCTTAAAGAGCTTTTTGTATTCTATTGTCCAACAAAAATAACACTGTAGCCCCAGGATGTAGACTTACCTGTGGTTCCAGAGGTCTTCCAGAGGTATAATGGAAGCTAGAGCCTTCAGCTAACAAGTTCTTCTCCTGTCGAGCCATCTTTCAACTTCAGTCTGGGAGGCTCTCACCCTCTCCATATTTGAGAGTAGACTTAAAACTTTCCTATTTGATAGTGCTTATAGCTTATAGCTTGGGCTGGCTAAGGCTGGCCTGGACTCCTCTAGCAAGTTGGTTCAAAATAAAGCCCACAACATTTTCAAAATAAAACCTCTTTTTTTTAAGAATTGACCTTAAACACTCTAAAAACTGATACTTTGTCAACATGTCAACACAATCACTGCACTGAATGGTGTGATTGGGCCTACCTTAAAGGCCAAAATGCAAGGTACCAACCACTGCTGCAAACAGCTTTTATTATTATTATGTGATGGAATTTTTGCATGCTTTGTAGTAACATGTGTAACGTGTTGCTGTGCACTGCTGTATTGACCAAAGGATGACCTGGTGAACCCTGCTGTTGACTCCACTATACATAATCCCCTGAGTACAGAGGAAATGGCAGGATGAGATCATGATCCCCACAGGAGATTATACCTAGTTGTAAACTCCTGAGAGGGGTCACCATCTCTTTTATTGCACCCCAATTTCCTCCTCTTCATCTGTTGAAGAAGTTCTGTGAAGTTTCAACCAAAGGGCCAGAGGCATATCAGAAAGTATAAGAATGGGGTGAAGCATTTGGTCAGGGGGCACAACTCTGAGCTGCTTACTGCCGTGTAGTTCTGTATATTGCTTACGTTCTATAGAGAGTAAACACTTGATGCATGCTACCTGTCCAGTTTTGTTCTTTGATCCTCTATAAGCAGACCGAGAAATTTCCACAACAAATATTATCATTATCATTATCATTATCATTATCATTATCATTATCATTATTATTATTGTCATCATCATCATTATCATTATTATTATTATAATCATCATCATCATCATCATCATCATCATCATTATTATTATTAGAATTATTATATTGTTATTGTTGTAGTTATAGCCTACATATAATCAAGAACCATCACTTTTACTCATTTTACCATTATAGTTTTTTATTGTCTGCTGTTGTTGTGAATCGCTGCACCTGCCTCATCTTGCTCCCTTTTTTTTGCCTTGCCCTCCCTTCCTCCATATCTCCTTCTATCCCTCTCTCTTCTTTCTATGGGCTCAAATTTCGTGGCGCAGCGCAAGGTGATGCAGGGTGGCGGAGCATGGTGCATCCCGCGTAGTGGTAATTTTGCTGGCGCACCACCTTGCACAACCAATTTGGCAATTTGGTAGACCGGGCTGCGCCAAGATGGGCATGACGGTGCACCAGGGGGAGGCGTCCACAGATTCAGCTTGGTGCACTGACAATTTCGTGCCAGTGCGCACACGTCACCAAGACCTAACAGGCAGGTTTCCAGAGTGTCAGGCACATTTCAATGCAATAAACGATCACAGCAACCACTATTTCATGTAACGTCTGAACCAGCATGTACATTTGTATCTATATTAATTGTCCCGTCACATCTGATGTCAGATCAAAGACGTTCGTCACGTGTAATGGAAACTCAACCTGACGGCAGCTGGAATAGTAATCGAACGAACTAGTTCACATCTCTCGGCCAATCACAAACGGCCACGGCCACCGATATGGCGTAGATATTTGGCTTCTCTCATCTCATGAAATTCAAAAGAAAAAAGAGAGACGCTCACTAAATAAATTTAAGTCAGTTGGTGTCTTAAGGATTTACCTGTGATTGCACATATTTTCTGTTTTAATCTTTATTCTTAACGTGATCTAAAGAGATGGGGTACATTATTGCAAGGAGGACAAGGAGGAGATACTGGGAGAGAATATATCACCAAAGGTCCTCTTATTTGCCTATGACAGAGCAGGAGTGAAGGTGGTTCACAAGCATGATGCCTGGATTGGCCTGCTGCTTTGTTAAATGTAATTGTCATTTAATTTAGTACTCCTATTCATGACACAGGAACAGATTACATATGTTCCTCAAGGTGGTCCACACAGTGTCCTCATGTCCATCGTGGCCTCTGATGCGCAGCCCCGTGGCCAGCGTGTGCCCTCTTTGCTCTGACAACTTTTTTTTGGCCCTTCCCCTTACATCATTGAACCGTTTTTTACATTAAGCAGCAGTTCTCAGAATATCTGGGCAAACTTGATGGGCAATAATAGTAACTTCCTCCCAGGCTGTTTTTGCATTAGCAGCCGGTGGAGGTCTGTTTGCATTACCATATATTCTGGTACTGTGAGCTTGGACCTCCCAGACCAGCACATCAGTTTCCTCCTGAGAGAAGTTTGGCCGCCTGGAGCTGCTGCTGCTGCTTTCTTCCTCCATGGTGGTGGTGAGGTGAAATTGGCACTACGCCTCGCCCGCAGTGCATTTGAAGGCAAGGAGTTCATTTGATTGGTGAAGATTACATTCGGCCGTGCTGGACTGCGCCGTGCACGAAAATAGCAAATTGCGCTGGCCACACCCCGTTGGTGGTGCAGGCGAGGCACAAGGCAGGTGCGCCATGCCTGTGCATGGTCTACGAAAATAGAGCCCTATAATTCCTCTGGCAGACCTGTCAAAATTGACGTATATTGTCCTAATTAGTCAGTTCTATGTTCTTGTTCTTTTCGATTTTATTCTGTGTACATTTGAGAGCCATGTCACAGACAAATTTCCACTGCTTTGCACTGGACAGTAAAGTTTTTTCTGATTTTGATTCTAATTCTTGTACAAAGTTAATCAAGAACTTGAAAACTTCCATTACTGTCATATACAGTATGAAACTACTCCCAGACATATTTAAAATTGATCCGCTGTTAAAAAATGTTGGAACACATTTCTGGTTCATGATAGCAGTAAGCTAGTTAGGCTAACTGACTGACCTGTGAGTAGTTTACATAAGAGTAGTTTACAGTTTATAAGTTGGTAGGGGATTAAATATTATAGAGTCTTACATTTTCTTTTCACTCTTTTACAGACTGGTCACTGGCGGTGTAAACTGGCCTATACACACACATTCACACATCGCTGGTACAGCCACTGGGAGCAATTCGGGTTTTAAGTATCTTACCCAAGGATACTTGGGCTTGAAGACTGGAGGAGTGGGGATTGAGCCACCAACCTTTCAATTAGTAGACAACCCACTCTACTTCCTCATACAGCCGCCCCAGTTGGTGAACTAACTGTATAGTAAATCTAAAGGATATATCTTACAATTCTATTAAACTATGTAGAGACATAATAGAATCTCAGTTGAAGGAGAAGACACCGAGAAGTGTTTCACCAGTAGAAGCTAGCTCGTTTTACCCAGAGCAATTTGTGGACCTGATGAAAAAAGGCAAGTCTTAAATTCAAGTCTTTTACTTCCTCCAAAGATTAAATCATTTAAAATATATTAATTATTGTCAAACAATAACAGTACTCTTAGCCAGATAAAAGCAGCAGCACTCTTTAGCCAAGATCTCTCTCGAACAATGATGCCAGAGAAGAATAGAAAGACTAATACATTTTAAGTTTTAGGTCTGCCATTGGCATCAAGACAGATGACAAGAAGCATCTTCTATCATATCATCTGATATGATATCTGGTATGCTTCTGATACTGAGTCATGGGTATAGGTTTTCACAAGATGATACTTTGCTGCCTGATTACACAGGTGTTTCCCAGAAAAATAACTGCCAAGAACAGGCAGATGAGCTTAAGGTAATGAAATTAACAATAAGAGAGATGCCACAGGACTAAGAGAGACAAAAACATAAAAAGAGAACAAGATGGGTTAGGGGGACACAGATGATAAAACTTAGAGGCCTTGCCATTTGATTTCAAGATACTAGATGTTTTGTTTAATATCTGTTAATATAACCTTATAGCGACACTGCACATGCATCAGATTTTTTCTATCATAAGCATTTGAAAAACAAAGATGTACATGAAGGAATTTCTCAAACCCCCTAGGCCTTTTCACCTCTTCTTTGCCATTTTACTTCTTTGCACTTAAGTAGAGTAAAGTTGATGGCTGTGTCACACAGTCCCTTTGTTATAATTGGTGTTGTATCTTACAGTTATTTGTTCAGACTCTTCCCATCTTCCCTTGCCATAGTAACCAAGGCTGAGGGTATGAGTGTTTATGTTCTGATGCCCAGTAAGATCCTGAAAGTACACACAGCTTGACCTTATTTTGATACGTAGTTTAGGACTGATGACATATGATGACACAAAGACTAAAAACATCTTACACACAGGACAAGCTCAAATTTGTGGTGACAATACTCATGGTTGCTTGTAGATGTTGCTAGTTCTGCTCTCCTCAAAGTTGAGTTCTGCAATCAATTTCTCTGCGTAAGACATCTATTGTCTCCTGACCTTTTCATTTCATCCAGCTCATCTTTGATCAAAATTTTCATTCACAACGTATATAATAATTTTATGGGAAAATTAAAGACTTACTGTTGGTACAAAAATGTTCTTTAATACTGAAGTCTAATTTAAGTCTAGATATCAGTCTAGAACTCTACTGCAGACTGAGTCTGTGAACAGTAGCAAACAGAAAGGTAGATCCACAATCAGGATTCTCTCTTCTTCTGTATCCTCACTGTGCTACAACGATAGCTAGCTTTTCACAAGCAACTGGAGTAACAGGCAGAAACATGGGACGACCAGTTATCTCTTGAGACACAGGACTTGCTAAGCCAGACTGGTCTATACAAAATATAAAAAAAAACAAAAAACACAAGACCTGTTATAAGTCGTGTAAATAAAAATATTCTGCCTTCCTTCAATCTGGAAAAACACTTGTTTGACCGTAAATCATAATGCATGTTATCTGACTGACAAAAGAGCTAAACATAGCATCATAAATTAATTGAAAGAATTGAAGTAATAAGACAGATTTTTAATTTATCTGGATTAATATCCAGGTCTTCATCATTGTGGTTTGTCATTTTACTGAAGGGTTTTTTACATTTTATGATTTTAATTGAAAATATTAGCACAGCAACTTACACAATTTAGTAGATTTTTAGAGCTTAGAGAGGATCTTTATTCAGCTCCCTGTCCAGTATCATTATCTTTTTTTCCAGATAGTATAAAGACACCTGCTAAAGACTCTAGTAATCTCCTGTCTAATGTGACCGTTAAATCATATGACTTCTTCTCATTATACTGACAGCCATTTTTGTTTTAGAAAGATGCTTCTTGTAATCTGTTTTTGTGTCAGTGGCAGAAAAGCTTAAAATTCTGACATTTTTGATAAGTATTTGCTAGTATTGCTTGTATTTACCCACACATAATGCTGAAGTAATTTCCCTATATTACTATTTAAGTCTGTGTTTATCCTAGAGATGGAATCGCTTGACTGTGAAGTTCCTCATGATCAGCCTGCATTAATCCTGATCAAACAAGGGATACATTTAGGATGAATTTTTTGAGGAGCTTTGGCAAATCAGACTTTAAAAAAGGAAAGAGAAGGTAAAAGGGTTACTACAATATAAAATTTTTTTGAATGAGACCCATTGTCCCCTTACTGGCTTTATACCAGTCAATACAACCATTGTATTTAATTATTGAATAAGTAATCATTTTTAACCACTTAAATGCACAACCATGTGCTACTGCAAGAAATTCTAAATATTTTCGGTGGCAGGTTAGAATGGTGTCTTTGCAAGTGAATTTTGCCCAAAGGTTTTGGCACTTCAGTTAGCATGGTTCTTCTACTAAGCATTGCCCAATATGCATTTTAAATAGTTAGTTAAAGGCAGTGAAGTATTGATCCATCTACGCTGCTGATTAAGGAAGCAGTATATATCTTCTCCGAAGAACTGAATGGAAACATACCCTCCACCATCACTTTAGATTAGCTGGTTCAAATACAGCGTAATAAATTACAGCAATTTGACTACAACAGAAATGTCATGGTGGCCAGCCACTAGTAAAGAGCATTCCTAGTATGTTTTCCTTGTGGCGGGGGAATAGTCGGGCATCAATTAGCCTCTAGCAGCCTCTGACCTTGAAATGGAGCACAGGCAGACAACAGGAAGCCTCCCTGTACCACAACCTAGAGTTTCATTTTGTGTCCCACATCATTTATTGATTTTCTCTTTTTCATATGACTGTAAATGTACATCCACACATTTAAAAGATTGTTCATTGTGTATGAATGTCTTCCACCTAAGACATTCAAAGTAACACCACAAAGACATCCACTCATTGTAGCGTTAATCTTTGTGGTATTATCTAATCAATCATTAATGCTTAAAGATAAAAGAGAGAATATGAGAAATACATTAATTGACGGTTGGGATAAAGTAGGCTTGAACAGAATAGTCGCACAACTAGAGTGCTATGAAATTTAAAGGCTCGGTCATGAGGCTCCAGACTACACTTTGCAAGTCACAACATGTCTACCTTCAGGCAAAGACCTGAAACCAGGCACTTCCTTGCACAGTTGATACAACACAGCTTTTGTGAAGTAACTGAAATTTAAAAAAAAGAATAATTTTTCTAAAAACATTTAGCTAATTTTTACAATTATAAAATGAATGATCATGATCTCCAAAGCTTCTTTTTAAAAAAAAGGATGTCTTTTCTTTGAATAGAGAGCCAAATCCTTGCGCTTTCACTGAACCAGTTTTGGGTACTTACAGATAGTTGGGATGATGATATCGTTTAATTCCTGTGTGGTCTGAGGGCGGGGAGTCAGCTTTGAGATGGTGGAATGTTCATCATTTAATTTCAATGTAACAGAGGGGTCAGACTGAGTCACTCGTGGAGATTGAGGCATGTGTGTCCCTTGTGTAAATTCTTCTTCCAGTAAAATCTCAGGATGTCCTGGTGTAACAGCATTAGTGGTGGTCAGGGTGACTGTAGACGGAGATGAATGAGGAATCAACACAGTTATTCCTAGTGTTGGGTCAACAGATATGATAATTGGGTCTTGTCCGATGCGTTTAGGGTCTAGGTGTGTGGGTGGTTCATATTCAAAGATCTTATCTACAAAGACCCATTTGAGGCCAGCTGTGCAAAGAGCTAAGCTCAGCAGACAGGCCAAGATAGGTAGAATGCAGATTTTCTCAGACTGCAGACAATTGTTAATCTGTTCCACTTCTATGCACACACAGCAGGATCCTGGCAAGGCCATAATCCCCAAAGCCCCCAGATGCTCTCCATCACCTTCACCTCCTCCTTCTGCAGTTCCTTCTGCGCCCTCCTCCCAACTCTCACCAGCTGCCTCTGTCTCCTCTGGTTTCTCCTTGGGGACTTGTCCAGTATCCACAGTAGAGCTAGTGGGGGAGGTCGATCCTGGAGGGGGAGCTGACCGTGCAGAGAAGTCCTCCATTCCCTCAGTCATCCTTTCTGGCTGCAGGATGAAGAGTCTCTAAAACTGTGTACTATTAACTCAGAGCATTATAGGGTTGCTATCTGCCACCAGTCTCCACAAGTAGGTTTTTTGTATCATGAGGCCCCAGATTTAGAGCTGGGATGAATAAATGCTCTCCAGAGTGAATAAAACCTTATTACCAGTCTGGGAGGTATATAGACAGCCTTCTGCGCACAAGAGAAAGGAGTTCCTTACTCATGCTTTTTCACAGGAAACACAATCAAGAGTCTAAAAACAGAATAATCAATTTTGATGCAATCAAAAAGAAGGATTTCCAGAGATTTAGATTCTTTAAATGTTCTGCATGGTCTAGTGGTGAGCAGCAGTAAAATAGTAGTGCTCACTCACCTGAGCACTTGGGCCGAAGAGGCAGTGTCGATATGACGGGCCGGCTGCAGCTGCAGTAGCTGTATTGCAGAGGACAGGACAGCCAGGCACTGCAGTGGCAGGAGGGACATACTGTCTTGTCTGTGGAGCTCCAAGTAGCTGAAAGGCTGAATCATCAGGGAGCGGCAGGTGCCCTTCCTCTCAGCGCAGCAACAGAAACAGATGAGTAAGGGGAAAGAGAGAGAGAGAAAGACAGACTGGGAGAGGGAGGGGCTGCAGCAGCACAGAAGGGCAGAGAAGACGGGATACTCCCCTTTTTCTTCTCTCACCCCTCCTCTAGTTGTTCCTCACCAAGTGCTTAGCAGGGCAGTCTTCCTTTCCGTCTATCTTCCTGTCTGGTGGTGTGTCTGTGCTATCCTTTCAAGTGGCTACCAATCCAAGCACAAAGAATCCAGCTAAGAAAGTCCCTTCTTGATCCAATTAGAGTGCATGTCAGCAAATCACAGGCAAGCAAACTGCTGTAACCACCCCCTCCAACACCACTCCCCATTGATTATGCTGATACTAAAGGGCGTGTTTTTTGTCAAGAGGAAGGAGCTAGGGAAGCAGACATATGATCCATCCCAAGAGGATGCAGCCATTGTGTTCTATTCTTCTCAGGTATCTACATACATAAGTGTGGTAAGATAATAATACAGATGTTAGTGAAAATAAATATGTCATTGACAGGGTGCACTCACTCATTTTTGTGTACATCCATAAAGTGGCCTGACCATGTGTTTGTACATATGTATGTTTCGAATATATTTTAATGAGCATGTGGTGTTTAGTGTTGTGCAAAAGTTTTGGAAACCTAAGATCTTTGATCAAAACATTGGTCTTTTGGTTATTTTATATCTCAGGCATTAGTGTGTCCACATGAAACATCATCATTTAGATTCCAAATTATTCCACTTGCGCAGAGTTTAAAATTTCAATGATATGTTTATACAATGCTAAAGAAAGAAAGAAACATTATTACATCCCACTTTTGCAATAAAAAACTTGAGCATTTTATAATAAATTCCAGTGCATGATTAGACAATTACATCAGAGGCTATTATTATTTTGTAGGTTATACCAAAATCAGTTACTAAAAAAAATAAAAATTGTCTAGCCACAGTAAAATCTGGTTTAAGAACAATCTTACCAAAAATGTTGGGATAATAGAAACAAATTTAATCAACAATTTTTTACACTATAGCAAGAATAACTATAAAAACAGGAAATAAAGTAATAAATCTGCATCAACAAAGGTAACAGATATCACATGCTAAATCTCAAGGCAGCAGGTGTTTCAAAATGTGCTGTGTAAGCAGGAGGAAAAGTGCTGCAAATAAAGACTTATTAAGCTGACTTCCCTTTACAATCAGAAGTTGTCCTTGAACATTATTAGCTCAGAGGTGGCAGACACCACTAGGACCCTGGAACACACACCCATAGCCCGGAGAAGTGGTTTTCGTAAGGACTTGGTCAAAATTACTTATAAATTGGTCTGGGATTAAATGAAGAGATATAAGAAACTGAGACAACCTAAATTCATAGAACTGTGGCAAGTTCTACGAGATGCTTATTACAATCAATATGCCTTGTGTCTTGAAAAACTGGTGCAAGTGTACCTTGAAGAATTTGTGCTGCTAAAGGAAAAGAATAATCAACACCAAAATTAACTACACAAAAATATCAGACTAACCTAGTCTATTCTGTTGCGCATGAACTGATGAAGCCCTTTGGATTAGAGGTGAAACGTCTTCACTGACAAATTGACAAAGTCCAGTTGCTTTCGATTTAATTGCCCAGATTTGAGTCTGACCCGAACAAATGAGAATATTCACAGATACACAAAAGATTGTTAAAATGTAGTTTTATTCTTGCAGATTAATCTGTTGTTAATTGATAGGCAAATTAACAGTGAAATCATGCAGATGGAACATTCATAATTACGGGGTACCTTTCACAAAAGACATTTTGGCAGAAAAGGCACAGTTGTAAATAATATAATGAATGATCACCCAAAGGAAGAAATAATAGTAAGTGTTAAGTGGCCTGTTATTTTATCAATGGTGGAATGTCACTTAAGGGCTTGGGTGAGCAAAAACAAAACTGGGGGTAAGGGTACTTCACTGATAAATGAACTTACTTTAATTATATCTTAAACACCAAAAGGTAACTAAGACTAACTAAACAACAGATCTGCTGCAGTCTCTTTAGCTGGTCTATAGTAAAATGTATCAGATTCCTCCATTACACTCAGTGTGTATTTTGGTATCCAATTGGTCAGAAATAATGCATTTCACTCTAGAGATATTGATCACAAATCTCACATTCTCTTAACAACATGCAAGTGTGACAGAAATCTACTAGAATGCCAATAAAACTATTCACTCTTAAACCCTCAACCACACAATCTAATAAGCTAGACAGAGAATCCAGGGTCTTCGTGAGGAGTTAGGTCTTAAACAGGATGGAGACAGTCAGACAGGGCAGGTCACCACCACACTGAATATTGACTTTGCTGTGACCCTTTCCAATCCTCAGACAGAATTAATATCAGTAATGGCATCTGTGGGAGAGGATTTTCTGTCAGGCCCCTGAATTAGGTACCTTCATATTGATCAATTTCTCTGCATCATCCCCCTCCTTATACTGTGTCAAAAATGACACAAAATTAAATAAATGACTGAGCTACATATATGTAATGAATTGATAAAGAATTATCCTAAATATATATATTTTTTTCTTATTCATTCACTAATATCTCTGTTTTTTGATGTTCTCTCCTAACTCTCATTTGCTGACTAGTCTGGTTTCGGAGATGGAAAATGTACATCTCACAAAATGTTTTTGTATTCCTCTTTAGCCTTGTGCGCCTAGAGTCACGGAGTTTGATAAAGCACCACTGATGTTCATTTCTGCAGACAACCAGGACTTTTAAGCCAATGACAGCCAGGAACGACCATGATGATGATGTTGTGTGATAACATATTTCATTATCATTAGTAAGATGTCAAAATATTATAAAATACATTTGAAAAAAGTAAATATCAAAGATACATGTAAAAATTTAAAAAAGTGAAAAGGATTTAAAGAAATTAACTGATGTGGAAAACATATAAATATCTACTTACAGAAATATAAAGGTATAGTAATAGTAACCTTCTTTTTTGACACAGCCATATCACTTGTTTTTGGTTTTTAGATACCTGCTGCACATCCAAGATCCATCCAGGTATCAACTCTGTGGTGTAGACACCGGCTCATCTCTCCTATCCTTGCTAGATCATTGTATCAGCTGTTTCTGTACAGTCAGACGTTTCAGGCCACTTGAGTTGTGAATTAAGGTATAGTTTTTGTTCATCTGTGTATTTGTTCTTCTCTGCCTCAAGATCACTGCCTGCCATCCTGCCTACTTGCCAGCCCAACTCCTCAACTCACTTCCAAGGGTCCTCTGCCTCCATCACCAGGATTTCCCTCCTCAACCAGTATACATCATTTTGGCAATAATATGCCTTTTCTAATACTTTACTCTAAGTGTGTCCAGCACTTGAATTGACCTCATTGAGTGCATTGCTTTTTAATTCTTTTTTGGCAAAAAGCTCTGTTTATCTATCATACTCAGACATTCATTAATTAATTTGTGTCACTTTAAGACTATGACATGTTTAAGCAGTGCTTTTTCCCCCCATCATTTCATTACGTAACACAGGAGAAACCACATCTTTTACACCAAGCAGAGGGACATGGTGAAGACATGGTACTCAACTGGGTGAAAAAAAGTCCTTGGGGCAAGCTAGAAAAAGTAAAAATGTTTGCAAATAGACAAACAGATCTAAGTTGAAAGGCAACACACCAATATTTATTTTCATTAAAAAATACTACCACTAATAATAATGAAAACCTAATAGCCACTGGTTTTCTCTTTGTATCACAAATCGAGGCCAGTCATTTTATTTAACTTAGAACTTGAGTAATAAGATTCTGCTTAAATGTAAAGAATGTCTCAGGAGTAAGAGCTTGCTGGTGCTGGCATTGCTTTTACTTTAGAAATAAACTGCATGGCTGATTGATTAAAAATTGATTATTTCTGTTCTGTAAAATTGTGAGTAGTTAAAACCCCTTGAATTTTGAATTAATATGCCTCACCAAATAACAGCTTTTAATAAAGGTTTTGTTCTTTCTTAGCCTAAAGAGGGTTTGGGGAACAGTTTAATTTCTCTGACCACTTTACATCATCTTCAGTGACATTTTAAGGTTTCCTGGTCTTAGTGTGTATGAAACTAATTGATCTCTTGGTCTCTGCATTTATTTTGTACTAAAGATTTGCAATGCTGACTAATCTAGTAGCCTCTTCTTTTATTAGCACTTAATTGTACCCAGAACACCCAACAATCCCTCCAGTCCAAATCACACCACATTTGCTTTTGTTTCTTTTTTTCAAGGATTAAAAAACAGGTTTAAAGGGATAGTCAAGATATTTTGATGTGGGGTTGTATGAGACACCTGTGCCCAGTCAGTGTCTAACCTGCTATAGATAACGGTCAGCTCTTCCTTTGCCTGGAAAAGCAGTGTGGTGCGCCAGCAGGAAACACACCATAGTATTGATGTACAGTACCAACAGCAACATGTCTTTGAGCCACCAACAAGATCACCCACCTAAAGACATTTTTAAAATTTTTGCCGATCCATGTTCCTGTCAGACAGCCATTTTCTTCAGGAACTACATTACTCAGCTGGACAACGTTCGTGAGTACAGACAGTATACGGACACTGTGCATGGCTATGCAATCCTTTTAAGAGCTTTTTCGATCTGACACCCCCACCAGCATCACAAAATTGTTTGTCAGAGGCTTTTCAAATCTTACAAAAGACTATTAAGAAAGTTAGAAAACTTTATTGTTATCAGCTAATACATAAATGTTGTTATGATGCCAAATATTAAATTAAGTGAACATGGGTTGTTTGTAAAGTAAATCTCCAAAGAAAGTCCAAAAATATTGCCACCCTTGTTTTATCTTGTCTTACTCTGCCAGGTAACATTTGATGCATGATAAACCCCATCTCTCCTGACCTTCCTGTCAACCTTTACTCTTAACTGTTAAAAAAAAAAAAAAAAAAAAATATAATTAAAAAACCACTACCCCTACTAACAGCACAACCAGCACCACCACCAACAACAAAAACAATCAATCTGTATTTTAAAAAAAAACTTTGGCTTGTCTTACTTTCATAATGATGCCATTCTTTTAATGATCACCATTATAAAAAAGATACAACTTCAGTTCAAGAGATAATTCCAGTCTTATCTTCATATTTTTGTAGTAATGGCAATTTGATAGCAAAAGTTTTGGTTAATATTTGAATGCTAGTTAGCTTGTTTTTACTCAAAAAGTTTTTTTATCTGTCTGATTGTCAGTTTGTCTGATTGTCTGACTACTCTTACACTTTGACGCTTTGATTATCTGACTTCATGTTTGTGAAGTCAGTGTTCCCATTTCTTAACTAGTCTTAACTTGAGCAGTACATTGAAATTATTGATTCAATTAATTCAAACAGGCAAGTAAGGTATCTATAGAAGAGATGGTCTTTTTTCCCACTCATAATCCCTTTGTCTACCCTATCATTAGTAAAATACAGCACATTAGGCACAATAACCAGAAAATAGGCATTATGTTAACATGCCAATTGTAAATAAACACTATTCATAAAAAATAAAATATTGTTCCATAAATGGCTTCAAAAATACAAACACAATATGGCTGTCCAAAACTCATATAAACTTTTTTTTCTAGCAGTAGAAACATATTGTGAATATATCTCCATTAATCACCTGATTCATTGATTACTTATGTAAACATCAAGCAGCAGTAGAGCAACATTATCATTTATTTTCCTCTGAAAGAAGTTGCATGTTGTTGCCAAAAACAGTGCTAGAGGAGAGGTAAGAATGAACAAAAACAGTTAAGTTGTGGGATAGACAGCACACTCATGAGCTGAAACGAATATAAAACTCCAATGAGGCCCAGGGGAACTGCAAAATCTGTTGCAAATTCTCTGTAGTTCATCACTAGGTGCAACACGTCTGATTTATTGTTATACTAAATATATGTACTTAGCTGCTTCAATGTTGACTAAACATTACAGAGGTAATGTTTGATTAAGATGCAGTTAAATCTACTAAAACATTACATACTAAACATTTAACACTATCATTTAAGAAAACAGTCCACTGGTTATGTTAAAACTCTAAATAGTGACATTCCAAATTTATCTACCAACTTGTTCCTCATGTCTTATCAGAGGCAAAGTTTCAACTCAGTTCTCGGTGTGTCTGAAATATATGGCTTGCCTGGTCTCGGATCAGTTAAGACAGGGATAGTCTACAGCCATATGTAAAAAAAAAAAATAAAGATTTCATCAAAGAAATACCATTGGCTTGATTGCATGAGAATAAAAAAAAAGAAAATGTCCAAACAGGAAGTTTGCGATGTTTTATCTTGTACCACAAAGCTTGGTCAGCTGCTTTGGTTTATCTAGACAATACTGTGTCTAGTTTTGCAAAATATTATGTGATTTTTATGTGAAAATTATAAGATTTTTCTGTATGGGTATGTGTGTTTGTGTCTGACTGCTTCACTACATGAAGAACTGAGCCAGCAGGTTTGCCATGCCCAGCACAATCAGGAAACTGTGGAAGAGGGCGGACCACCAGCGGAGCATCCCCTGCCTTTTTAGGGAGATCATGTGGATCAAGGCTGGAAAGACAAACACCAAAGCCAGACCACATGTTGCTCCAGAAAACCTGCAAGGAGAAACTGAATTTACTCTCTATATAACAGTCTGTACAGTATTCCAGTGCAGGTGCAAGGTAACTATCTTTGTTCAACATTGGTTTGCAAAAGAAAATTAAAGTTTTAGTTCTTAATACAATTTAATAGCAAATAATAAAATAAATATGTAAGTAAGTTAGTAAGTAAATAAATCAGTAAAATCAATCTTCATCCAAACACCTGTCAACATAAGTAAAGGAAGAGCATGGCTTGGACCACGTGTAGCAGATTTTTTAAGACAACCACTGCAAACCACACTTTTTGATCAACCAGCCACTGCACTTCGAGATGAGGGGGAATAGGGTGGGGAAAAGAGTTATAAGCCAAGCTTGGACTCAGGACTCAGACTCAGCTCAAATCCAGACAATTAGTGGATGCTGTGGATGCTTTTTTGCAGAAAGCTATTTTTTGAAAAAGCTGCCTGAATCTGCATTCACCATTGTTTGACTAATATTAGAATATCTATTTTTAATTATTTTCTTTGAGGATTATCTTTTGTGAGTCACTGAGCTCTTTTTATCGATACTAAATGGGACACAACTATATTGATAAATAAGATAAATAAACAAATAAATCAAATAATAAGTGACTTAACAACAGAACAGATAAGTAAATAAAATATATTCGACAAATATAGAGTCTGAATTAATTTTCCTCAACTGCAAAGGCTCCTTTTGTTCATTTCATGGCATATATATTTCAAGATTACTTCAATTAGCTCCAGTGTACCAAATCAACAATGACTGGTTGCTCAGTTGTTGCTCTAACATCTGTTATGACTTTTATTTTTATTTGGGAACTGGCAATTAAATACATTACATCACATATTTATTTCATTGTCAATTCACTCCATTAATTGATCAATTTGTCTATAAATATCTACTTATGATGAATTTAGTCCTCAGTATTTATAAAAACATAATACCAAAATGCTAGTTTATTTTTTTGTCATTCTTATTTAGTCATGCTAGATTTGGATCTGACTAATTTAAAAAAAATTCCAAATGGTGTTATCTTATGTTGCTATTTAAAATTCCAAATACCAATTTATTTAGGCATATTAAGACTCACTTGGACTTGATTTGTTAATTATTAGCCATTATACATTTGTGAAATGCTAAATAAGTTTTAACATACCTTATGATGGATCCAATATTTGGATAAAATTTGGCCATCAGGACACCAGCTCCAACAATCAAGATGTTCAGTGCCAAAACATGAAAGAAACTAAAAAGATAAAATATGAAAACCAATGATATGCTGTGAGATTGCAGATTAACGCAAAAAACTGAAAAAAATCTTACCCAAATTTTTAACAGTCATTACGAATTCCATTCCTGGAAAAGTGACTTACCAATTAGGAGCCCAGCACTGGGTGGCTACCACAAGTAAACCCTATATGACATAATGCTGTGATTTACATTACATCCTTGTGCACCCGCGACTGTCTGTGTGCAGGAATAGACACACAAGTAATTTGTGGCCCTTCCTGAAGGGCCCCAGGGTGTGAGGGTACGCTGCTTGAAGTATTTATTAAAATTGCTTTTGTGAATCAATCAGATCAATCAATCAGTTCAATTAGTTCCCTGTGGAAAATTACATTACTATTCATAGAAGATCTTGAGGAGCACAGAACTTGGATTGCAATAGTGTCTTAGTTGAGGAGTGTTCACAGACCAACAAACTGCTCTAACTTTACATGCTGAATGTTGATGTCAGATATGGATTAATATTGAAGGGAACTGTTTCTCTGTGTCAGCTTCCTGAGCTGTTTGTTCCTGAGAATGAATAAAGCACTGAAGTGTTATATTTATTGGACTTGAAAGTTAAGCCTAGAGTCCCTTTTGAATTATATTTTGTCTTTAGCTTTTTTTATTAGCTCTAAAGTTATAGAGCTAATATAGGCTACATCAAAGCAATATATTAACTATATGCTTTTGCATGTCCTGAATTTTATGTAAGGTCCTGTCTTTTTTATCTTTGATCTGAGTCTAAATGAATGAACAAAAGAATATATAGAAATAATATAAGACCTACAAATGCTGGAATGATGCTGCAGTAAAATAAAGCTTAGAAGCAGTCCAAGGAAGAGCTGTGTTTTGAACTTTATGCAGCAGTGTGTGAAAGTCCCTTGAACAGGAGACTTTTGACGTGCAGACTTCCCTTTAAGCCCTCCAGCAAACTTTTTTTGTAATCCAGCATCAAAAATATGATACATATTATTTGATATACATGATATAACTATATCAATTATTATGTATTTCTTTTAAAATTTTTTTTAGTAATTTTAAAACCCACTGGGATTAACACATGCCCTACAAACACGCAGTATATGTATCAAAAGGGGCTGCAAGCAGGAATATCATTTTTCCACCTTACTCCTTTAGACATATTCTTTCAAGGGGGAGATATGATTTGTTAGACTGACCGCTTGCACCTCTGTGCTTCATGCAAATTTCAAGATGCAGTTATGTCTGGAAAACTGCCTATGTTTTTTATGTACATCTCTGTTTCAAATAGGCTGGGGAGGCTTGGGCCATGACCCAGACAAACCAGTGTAGTGTAGAGCAGGTCCCAAAGAGAAGAGAAAGCTAGTTGTGGAGAAGGTTCATAGACAGGAGGAAATACAGTGGGTACGGAAAGTATTCAGACCCCTTTAAATTTTTCATTCTTTGTTTCATTGCAGCCATTTGCTAAAATC
>JAQNCA010000013.1:2110847-2121736 GCA_029783725.1 Acanthurus tractus
TAATTAATTTATTTTGAAACCCTTTTTATTGAATGGTGATAGGCTATCATTGTGTGGTAATAATTAATAATTTTATTGTTTTTTTTTTTATTTAATGAAAAATTCTGCTATATTTAAGTAGAATTCTCCTGTTGAATTTTGGTGGGAGTGGCGCCCCAGCGCCCCCTATTGACAAACCGCCACTGGTGTACACTCTATTTTGTATCTGTAAAAAAACAGCTTAAGCTCACTGAATGTTGAGGCACTTGCGTAGCACAGGAACACAGGAAGAATTCGCAAAACTAGAAGGGTGGAAACAGATGTAGTACCATTAAAGCTACTCCACAAGCACTTCTCTAATGCCTCAGTTGATCCTTAACGAAGCTCAACAGAGAGGTGCATGTTTTGTGGATTAACAAATCAACCTATTTTAATGCAACCTTTATGAACAATCTTGGATTCATGCATGATGCCTTAGAAGAGCTGTCTGAATTCTCTGTCTCTGTTCAAGACAGAAACATAACACTGCCCAAAGGTCAAAGCATGCCTCTGCTGGCAGGTCAGTAGGTTAAAGTCAATGGCAGAGCAACCCAGACCAAGGGGAGAAGAGGCTCAGACAGCAATGTATTTAAAGCCATTTAAAGGAGTGACACTGACAATAAATCTCAAGTAAAACAGAGAAATAAACCAGCAGCAGTTTCTGAACAGAGCTACAGAGAACAACATTAAAGTGCCGCAGCAGTCTAACTGGACACATGGGTGTGGGGTTCATTGTGCAGAAAAATAAATACAGGAACTTTGCTCCTTTTCAAGCATGACGATGCCAGGCAAATTAAAAAAGGGATGAGGAAATACAGGAACATGGTCAGACTGAAAACTGTTGATGAAGTGAGACCACTGAGACCAAGAAAGCTAAAACCTGTCCTTTAAGCAGTAAATACCCTGGTCATCTCCACTGCCAAGTGCGAACATGGATTTATCCAGATGAACATTTTGAGCACATCTAGAATGTACAAAGCTCGTCAGCCTTGCTTTCTATCAAGTGTGTTGGCCCACCACTTAAAAGTTAAAGGCAGATACCAATATCAAGCTGTGACTTTAAAGCCATTGTTTAGCCAACAGTGCAAAAGCAAAAGCGCAAGACACGGTCAGCCAGGGACATGATAGAGGAAGTCTTTGTACACTCCTGAGATACTTGAAACTTGTGATGGATAGGGGCTCTGTAAATTTACTTCAGTACTGTACTTATGTTTATTTTCCAAATACTTGTATTTTACTTGAGTAGTTGTTTCATTGGAAACTTCTGACTCTCACTTCAATACATTTCAAATACAAATATTGTGCTTTTTACTTTTAAGCTTAACTGTAAAGCCAGCTACTAAATTTTTGGTCCGTTCTTAAATATGACAAACTGCACTGAGTTTTCCTCCCTGTCAGCTGTTGTTTTGCAGTTAGGAAGCTAGAAGTGCAACTGGGACTTCGGGGTAGGTTAAATGTTTTATTTTAAAGAAAATGGCAATGGTTGCATTTGATTGCAGTTGATTGCATTTCAGTTCAATTCCATCAAAGAACCTTTTTGAAGATTTCTTTATCTGCAGTGGAAGGGGGCAGCGCAAGTTTTTAGAAGCAAAGATGTCACCCTGAGCAATGGGAATCCCCTACAGGATGCTTTTCCCCTGAAGGCTGGCATATTATATATGACAACAAGTCCCAGCTCTTCAAAACCATAGCTGAGGCTCAGAGGTATGTTGAGGAGATGCAGAAAGAAAAGATATGATGGTCAAGTGCAACATAATTTGGAGTTAATCAAACAGTTTTTATTATGGTGACCAGGTACATTAATAATAAGAATTGGAATGGAATGGAATATGTAATTTTGTTTTACTAATTTTTAAATCCCAATAACAAGATGGGACTGTCAGGACAGAGGGATTTATTTAAGGCATTTTATATACATCCACTGCTCTATTAGTTTATCTATTTTGTAACTGCACTTATTTTAATACTACCTGAACTAAGGCTGCAACAATTAATCAACATTATCCACAAAAATCAATGATGAAACTAGTTGTCAACAAATTAAATTGTTGATTCATTGGTGACATAACTGGGCAATACACACTGGCTCAGACACTGAGTATTGAGAAGGAAGTTAACTGTCATGCTATAGCAATGCTATCATGACAGAAAATATCCAAGTTAAGGGAGCATTTTACCCATGTCAATTTGACCAAGAAGTCTGTAAACTGCAAGATTCGCAGTGACCTGTCCTGGTATGGGAGCATGTCAGTAAAGCTTGTTTACATTAGCTAACGTTAGCTTGCTTAATGTGAAAAGGTATTTTTTTCTAACAGGAGTTTTTTTCCTAGTAAGGAAGTAGAATATTTACAGTTTGCATAATTCAGCCAAAATTCATATACACTTTTCTGAGCTCTATGGGATGTAATCATCACTAAAGGGTGTTATGCAAAAGAGATGATAAAATCACAATAGTCTAATCATTTTGACATTTAGAGTGACTTTGAGGAACTATTAAGTTTTTATAAAACAGTGTCATGAATCCTGTGATAATTATAAATTTCTTGCAACAGCAAAAAAGACCCTCAGCAAAAAAACTGCTACTTTTGTGTAGTTACTATTAATGCCCTTGATCCAGTCCCTGCAAACTCAGATGTCATCAAAGTCTTTGCCTACGACTATTCGTTTGCACCTTAGTGTGTAAAGCCAATGGCTGTGTAACCTACAAAAAATTAAAGGTAATAAGTCTTGGTGGACATTACGGCCATACAACTGGCTTATACTGAACCATTTCATGCTGGTGTTGGTGCCAAGCCATATCTTGCTGTTGGCTTTAAACTACGAAGACATAACATAACTATGAAATGTTGAAAACGTTAGCTTTAACCTTTACTTTAACCAAAGTTTTCTTTGCTTCAGCATCTTCATATTACCATTAGTAATCTTTCCTAGTCAGATATAAATACATTACCTCATCACGATCCATCCACCAGTCTTTTTCACTTGCTTCCAGAAAAAATGCACACGTTGCTGGCAGTTCACACACTAGCAAAGATCTTTACCACAGGTGGCGCTGGTGTCACTACCACTTTTGTGTAAAGGTGCTAAAATTTAAAAAAAAATTGAAGGCTCCTCATAGTTTATTTATGGCCTACTGCGGGGTTTACTTGTTAACGTTAGCTGAGGGAACATTTTGTCACCATGGCAACACTAACAGTGACTTGAGAGCCTTGTAACAGTTATGTTTGGTGTCATCAGCTATATATCTACGTGTAGCAATTTACAGGCCTGTGACTGAATGTACGAACATGTAAAACTAACTTCCCCTGATCTGACTGGAGTGTAGTAACTATGTTTTATCCACCCTGAACCTCACCTGTGTGCTGTCACTGGCTGGGAGGGGGGTACCCACTCTGCCCAGAAATTGAAATAGCTGTAGTTGGGCATATGCAGAGTGCTATCTAGTTTTAAAATGAGAAAATTGGCTTATTTTTCTTTTGATCAGATACATTGGTATTTTCAAATACATAAAAAACCCCAGTATTGTGTTTTTGTTAATTTTGTATTTGTTTTATTTGACTGTGGTTAGGATATATATTGCTCTCCTCTGTTCATTATTTCTTCTTGCCTTGGGCTGTTCCTGTTCATAGAAGCCTAGCAAGCTCAAAATTGTAAAGTTGCATTCCATTATATGTGTGTGCATAATCATTTACAACCTCTTCCTTTCTGAAATTAGTCTCGGCCTTCTAATGTGCTTGGTACTGTCAGATGTCTGTCTGTAGGGCAACTTCCTCCCTCGATGCCACAGCTTTGACTCCAAGATTTCAAGATAAAAACACAAAAAAAACAAAACATGACCCAAGAAGTCACTGTAATATATACTTAAGCATATGATTATAAAAATCTAGTTCCCACATTATTTTGCTTAACATTGAGTAACTGTTGTCTCTTACTAGTAGCATGCTCTTTAAGCAAAATTGGGTGGGCAAGACCTATTATTTATAATTTCCTCTAAGGTAGAGGAGTTGCCATATTAATACACAGGGCCACTCCATTTGTTCTCAGTATATATGAGACGGACCCTAAAAGCAGATAAAGTTCAAGGTATGGAACACGTCAGTTCAATGAACATATATGGTCCCAGTCCACTGCTTCCCTCATTTGGACTACAATGGCAACAGCACTAGAGGAAAAAAAAGGGTGGGTGATGATTTTAAGTGCTGCTTAGACAACAGATTAGACAAATGCCAAGCAGGTATATACATAAAAATAAGCAATAAAAACTCTCACAAGCATGTCATTTTAAAGAATTCCTCTATTTTAGGCTTAAATGACCCCCTTCTCTCTTTCAAATATAAATTAAATGTCTGATGTGTTATGAAACCTTTTCGTATTAAAGAGAATTATTAAACAAAAACTCCTGGTAGAAAATCAGGGCTAGCAGAGGCAGCGCTACAGAAAGCACTGTCCACAGACGACACATGCATGAACAACAACAACCAGCGAGACGCAGCAGTTTGTCAACGCAGACATGTAGCAGAGGCAGAAGAAAGATGTGTGTCCTGGGTGTAATAACTGTGCATAACAGAATTTTTTTTTTTTTTTAAAGTAAACCAGTTTAAAGGTCAAGGGTTTTCCCTAAATTTCTTTTGTTGCTCAAGCTGATTTTGTGTTTTGTAAACCGTGTTGAAACTCAGTTTCATTTACCATGCCTTGTGGTTGTGCCTTTTAAGCAGTGTTATCACTCATTATTAAATAATCAATGTGTTAAATTGTTTACAAAAGCACCACATTTTTTATAAAAACTTCAAGTTCTTCATTTATAGATCATTACTTTATATTGTGGGGGGGAGGGGGGAATACGGGGGAGCATGCTCTCGGACCCCCTTTGAGGAAAAGAGGTCCATCATCATAGTCTAACAAAATCCTGAGGGAAATACTGTCAATATATTTCAATTATAATAGCTGATGGTTTAGTATTAGAAAATTTTATCAAATACCATTAAGTTTTGATCAACTGATTTGCAGACTTAAATGGTCAATTCCACTTTATAATATTTAAGAATTATACTGATTTGATAATTCATATTTTGTACTTACATCCAAACTCATAACTCTATACCTCTCACTAGAAAATATATTGTAAAAGAAAGTGTTGCTAGACTTACATATTGCCTTCGGTGATTTGAGGACAATGTAACAACAGTAGAGCATTAGCAGGCCTGTGAAGATGAGGATAAGGATCCCAAGAGTGAAACCAGCCTAAAATTAGGGGAAAGACAGCATTCACTGTTCCAGTTTCATTTTTTGTTCTTTGATTAAAAAATTAACATGCATGGATACTGCAAACTTTGAATTTAATAACTTACTGAAGTCAGTTCAAATTAAGATAAAAATGTAAATTCAGTTATTGCTATAAACAAGCTCAAGGGCATTATATAAACAGAAAAAAGCATAACACCTGCTTTATACCCCAAGGGATGCTTAGTATAGATGTGCCCATCATTGTGTTCCATATAGCAAATCTGTGAGAGGAGAAAAACAAAGTTCTGATTAAAGCAGGCAATCAAATTCACCTGAGTATGACAAGAACATTTTGTACAAGTTGATATACTGACTGATGATGACAGGGCTTACATTGTGATGATGCTAGGATTTTTAGATGAGTGGTCAGTGCTTGTCACCTTGAAAGCTGTACCCAGTGGACTGTAGATGTAGATCTCCTCTGGCCGAGGGATCACATGGTTTGGAGGACTCTGAAGAAAAAAAAAAATACTAAAGATGTAGCCCTCATAGTTCAAATAAGATTCTTTATACACACACACTTACATATATATAAAGATACATGTATCTCTACCATGTATTTATATACATATAAAGATACATAAAGGGACATGGTTTGGTGAATGAACTTCTGATTTAAATATGTCAAACTGCTGAATTGATATATTTCACATTGTCGTTTTGATCTGACAAACATAAGTGTCTCTATTCAAGCTGCTGTAAATTGGGTTGTGGAATAGTGTTCACTCTTCCTGTCATGTTCAGCATCTAAGACTGTTACAAACAGGCTTGTTCAGACTCAGCGTTGTAGGTTGTCTCTTCCCTCTCACAAGCCTGAAGTCAGTTGGCCTATCAGGTTGAGTGCATCATTTACATACTCAACTCTGACTGAGCAGTTATTTTTTTACAGTCACTGCTTTATTAACCAACAAGTAGCTCATTTCCAAGATATGCGCTTTAACACATTGTTTTTAATGTTTGTTGTCCAAACACTTTATTTTAATCTTAACTTTGAATGGGGAATCAGAATGTCAACAGAATGAGGGTACAGAGAGTGATCTGCTTTTCCCACAAGTACTTGTGCCTTCATGTAGTTGAGTTTAAGCTAACAGCTCTACAACCTGGTGCTGTGCTTCCACAACCTTAGAAAATAAAAAACAGCTGGCTGTGTCCAACCACCTGTGTTTAGTTGGAGTTACCACTCCTGCACATGGAGGGCATGTGTATAAAGATGAACCTCTCTCAACCTCTCAAGGTAGCCCTGCTTGAAGTCTTGACTATCTCTAATTGCAAGAAAAGGTACTTGAGGGCTAATTAGAGGTTGCATTCAATATTAATTATTGTTTTTGTAAGCAAATCTTAAAGATTAAAAACAAATTAACAGTTTCCTGGCACCAAACAGAGAGGGGTATAGCTGTGAAAATGTTTTGATTGGACATTATCATTGGACATTTCAAACTTATGCCAATAACCACAATTTCAGATACTTTAGGCTAATCAGCTGGCTTTATTATAACTCTGGCTAAAATGATTAAATGTCAGAACTGTTTAATAGGATGACCAGATTTTTGAAATAGGAATTGGGTACATTTCCACATCAGCAGTAAATATACCATTTAAATATTATCCATGAAGGAAAATAGGAAGACAACAACAGTTTCATGTATTTTGACCATGGTAAATGTTGTGCAGACGGGCTGATAAAACTGGCTGCTAGCTAATTAAACTAAATTAGCTAACCCATAAGAACATTACAACCTGTAACCTTTTCAGAAATTATTACTTAATGCCATGAGTTTATTGCTCATATAATTATTGATCACATAGCCTGGAGAATAAGATTCCCCCAGTACAGCCCCACATTTTCATACCAGACACTTAATCTCTCTTACAAAAATAGATTTTCATCTCACTATGTTACTGTGTTCAGAGACAGATCATCCTCATAATCACAGTCACTCCTGCACATAAGTGCAGCGCGCTCAGTGCATGAGGAGAAGAAGAGGCTCCACCAGATAAGCCAATGACAAAATGGATAAAGGCAATCTACTCTTGCACCAGAATTTACTAACATCTAACATTAAAATCGTCATAATTAGAGAAACTGAATCCCCACTTTATCTGTTTTCCCCCTAGTGGCAACACTTTGGAGTTAGTAGATACTTGCTAGCTGGCTAGCTGGCTCTGCATCTACAGCAATTAACCGCAAGCAAGTAAATAATTTGCTTGTGTCAACAAAAACAGGGACTTCTTGTCATCCTACTGTTAAACATGTCCACATCACAGTCCTTCCCAGTCCACTCACTTTGTAAAATTTAAGTACTGACTGATTTTATGAGCCATGCCTGCAAAACTTAAAACAACAGCATAGATGGTATGTAACATTAATTGAGGCAACCCCTTTGAGAAATACAAAACCAGGGAGCATCACCTTACACGGACAATCTTTTCTTCCTCTGCTTCTATTCTAGGATGTAGATAAAGTCAAGCACCGTGACAGTGCCACCGTTAACTATGCATTGCATACTATACAAAACAACTATATAGGGTTATTTTTTGCGAACATTGACGATTTCAAGTGGTGACAGTTGCCTCCAAAATTAATATGCAGGAAAAACCCTGATGCTTATAAACTTGGAGTTAAAATTTCATAATGACTGTTTTCAACAGTGTTTTGTGTCACTGATCTGTGTGGTTGTAGTTGTAGCCATGCACTAAATTAGATTATACCTTGTAAATACATGAAGCATGATTTACACTGTAGATACAAGACTAAACAGAACTAAAACATGGTTAATGCAACACATCAAAAAGTTGAGGCTGTCAGGGGATTTCAGGTGACATCGCCAGGTATGGATGTGCATTTTGTCCTTCATGATAACTTGCTTTGAGTAACACATAGTAGTACAGACATTATATCTCTCTGCTAAGGCTGATTAAGATTAAGTCTTTGAGTATCTTTCATTTTTTCTTTCGAGTGTCCATCACAGCCTATATCAAGATTAAGATTAAGAAGCTTTATTGTGGGTACAATGAAATTCTGTTTGCGGACATCTCTTGTAGCACCAACAATGTCCTAGTCATAAAATATAAGGTAAGATAAATAAAATATGGCACTGCGGTTAAGTGTTTACACCAGCTGACAGCAGCTGTGGAGTTCACCAGTGTGGCTAGATGATAACATATTCATTGTTTTTGTTAAGGTATGTTAAACATGGGGTTAATTTACTGGATCTTCTACCTTTTATAGTTCTGACAAAAGTAAAGCAAAGAATTTTTACACTAACAAAAAAGGCCTAAATTAAACCTTGAAGACCAAAATATATTTGATGCTGACACAGTGGGAGCCAAGGTCTGCCAAGCACTTAATTCATTGCAAAACAATTACCAGACCCTGACAGCTTTCCTAAAGAGTATTATAAAGCATTTTTAAAAAACTGTCTCTCCCTCTACCAAACATGATCATAGAATTGTTTAAAAACACAGAACTGCCAAGTACTCTCGAAATAGCAACTATTATACCACTCCCTACGCCCCGTATGTTTGTTTAATACAGATTATAACATTAAAACCATCCAATGACAACTCAATAAAGCAGACCAAACAGGGTTTATCAGAGACAAAAAGGGTTCAGATGAACGATCTAAATTACAAAAAAACACGAGGGTTGAATGTGGGCTCTTTAACATCAGATCACTGTCAAGCAAGGCTGTATTAGTGAACGATTTAATTTCAGATTATGACATCGATTATTTTGTCTTACTGAAACCTGGATGGGTCCTGAGGAATATGTAAGTTTAAATGAAGCTACTCCCTTCAGTCATGTCAATACTCACATTCCTCAAGACACCGGCCGAGGAGGTGGAGTTGCAGCTATTTTTAACTCTAGCTTATTAATAATGCCTAAACCAAAATTAAATTACACTCATTCAAAAGTCTTGTCCTCACTCTTTCACACCCAAATTGGAAAACATTATGGCCTATCCTATTTGTTGTTGTGTACCATGCTCCTGGCCCATATTCAGAATTTATGACTGAGTTTTCTGAGTTTTTATCAAGTTGAGTCTTTAAAACAGACAAGGTTATTATTGCAGGAGATATTAATATTCATATGGATGTTGATAGTGACAGCCTTAGCATCGCCTTTATATCATTATTGGACTCAGTTGTCTTCAGTCAGACTGGAAACACACCCACACACTGTCTTAATCACACCCTTGACCTTGTTCTGACTTATGGCATTGAAATTGAACACCCAATAGTACATCCACAGAATCCTGTTTTATCGGACCATTTCTTAATAACATTTGAATTCTTGTTAATGGATTACATACCAGTCATCAAAAGTTATTATGCTAGATGCCTATCTGAAAGTGCTGTAACTAAATTTAAGGAAACGATTCCTTTGGCCCTAATTGGAAAGAAAATGGTGTTTCATCAATTGGGAAGATTTCCGATTAGCCTGGCAAGATAGCCTTAAAACATATAAGAATGCCCTTTGCGCTACTAGAGCAGCCTATTACTCTACATTAATAGAGGTTAACAAGAACAACCCCAGATTTCTTTTCAGCACTGTAGCCAGGCTGACAAAGAGTCATAACTCTATTGAACCTACTATTCCTTTATCACTCAACAGTAATCACTTTCCGACCTTCTTTAATGATAAAATCACGGTTATAAGAGACAAAATCTTTCACCTTATGCCCTCCACTGATTTACTCCCTAATTTAGACACCTCAAAAAACAGCTGTAAATGGAGATGTATATTTAAGCTGCTTTTCTCCCATTGACCTTCCACAATTAAGACTACAATCTCTTCTTCTAAACCATCCATTCCTAGATCCCATCCCCACTAGACTACTTAAAGAGAGTTTGCCCTTAGTTGATACTTTTCTACGAAATATCATAAACCTTTCCTTATCAACAGGGTATGTACATTGGTCTTTTTAAGTAACTTCTTCTTAAAAAGCCAACTCTTGACCCTGGGGTCTTAGCCAACTGTAGGCCTATATCTAACCTTCCCTTTCTCTCTAAGATTCTCAGGAAAACAGTCACCAATCAATTGTGTGATTTCTTGCATAACAATGGCCTATTTAAGGATTTTCAATCAGGCTTGGCAGCACTGGTAAAAGTAACTAATGATCTTTTGTTGGCATCAGATAGGGGACTTGTCTCTGTACTTGTTATGCTAGATCTTAGTGCTGCATTTGACACAACTGACCACCAAATTCTTCTGCAGAGACTGCAACATTCAATTGGCATTAAGCAGCACTAAGATGGTTTAAGTCTTACTCAGTGGATCGCTTTCAGTTTGTTCATGTCAATAACGAATCCTCCATACACAGCAAAGTTAGTCACGGTTTTCCACAAGGCTTAGTGCTGTGGCCAATACTATTCACCCTGTATATGCTTCCCCTAGACAATATTATTAGAAACCGCTAATGTTGGGACTTCAACCATGTCTCAAACAAAGAAACTTGCATTAACCAGCAAACAAAGAACAATAGTGGCCCGCCAAAACTGCGTCTGCCTGGTACAGGACCCCTGGGGTGAGTTTCAAATTCAAACTCATGTTCCCCATTGGCTGTGACACGGCCTTGCCCAGGTGA
>JAQNCA010000013.1:2121836-2132437 GCA_029783725.1 Acanthurus tractus
AGCTGCATCGTAGATTACGCCACAAGGTTCAAAGCGTCGGAAAAAGTAGCGGCTTATAGTCCGGAAATTACGGTAATTAATAATGTTTATTATTAAGGTAGAAGTGGGTGTTGCTGTTAGTGTTAATCAAATAATACTAAGAGTTCCTGAAGTTCCTACTATTTTGTCACGTATTAACATACTTGAGAGAGGCACAATGAAACCACTTAAACAAATTTCATTATTAATTGAATCTTTGTAATTGAATAATTTATTCTGACACTAATTGGATACTTCAGACTGTAAATTAAAGTAAATTCTTGTAAGATAGCAATTTTTATAGCAATTTTTGTGCTAGGACAAGTAGAATACAATTTAACTTGTCCAAGGGGATATGTGCCTCAAAAAGTTTTTGTCAAGCCCCACTTAATAATTGCCATGAATATGAAAAACCTCTTACAAAACTCAAATGGGAGTCAAACTGCATTGGCTCCCCGTGTGTTTTAGGATCGATTTTTAAATTCTTTTACTGGTTTTGAAATGTCTTAATGGTCTTGGGCCTTCTTGAACCCTCACGGACCCTGCGCTCCTCTGGCAGGGGGCTCCTAGTCATTCCCAAAGTCAGAACACACACTCATGGCGAGGCGTCTTTTCAGTGCTACGGCCCTCGTCTATGGAACAGCCTGCCAGAGGACCTCAGGGCCGCAGAGAACATTCACATTTTTAAAAACAGGCTCAAGACACACCTTTTTAGCTTAGCTTTTGACTAATATTTATTCTACTCATGACATGTATTTATTCATTTTAAGCCTGTGTTTTGTACTTATTTATGAAGTTTATTCTTTCCTATCTTAATTTTTAGTTATACTATTTAATATTTTAGTTCTTAGCTTTTAGTTGTATATTAGTTTTTACATATTTTTATTCTTTTATCATTAGGATCTCCAGTGTTTCCTCTGAGGGAGCCCTCTGCACCAGGAGCGGTGGTCGGCTGTGGCTGCAGGGGTCCTTTAGGTTCCGGGTGGAGGTTTGTTGTGTCTGCCTCATCTCTCCTCTGGATCCTGCGTCGGTGCCCGGTGGTTGTGGCTGGCTCTCTGTTCCTGGTGCAGACGGCTCCTCTGATGGCGCTTTCTCGCTTTCTTAGCTGGTTAATCTGTTCTCAGCCTCTGGTACTCAGCTGAATATCACTATCCGAGAGTAAGTATGTGTGCGTGTTTTGGGTATGAATGATTGTGTGTATGATTGTGTGTGTGTGTGTGTGTGTGTGTGTGTGTGGTTGAGGGATTGATTACAATTGTGTATGATAAGCAAAGGTTGAGGGAATGTTTTTATTTTCTCTGTAAAGCACTTTGAGCTGCATTCTATGTTTGAAAAGCGCTCTATAAATAAAGTTTGATTTGATTTGATTTGATTTGAACTTAAACTGTTTTTATGAGGATACTGATTGGAATAAGCTTTTGGATCAGTCTCAAAAAACATTAACATTAACCAAGCACAGATTAATCTAATTCAACATTTTTAACAGAACATACTATAAACCTGTTAAGCTACACAAATTAACAATGCTTTACCACCTGAGTTTCAGAAATGTAAATTTACATATGCAGACCTTTTACACATGACCTGGCACTGCCCATCGATTGCAGCGTTTTGGAAATATATCATCAAAACTACTTCAGAAATTACACAAAAGAATTTCCTACAGGACTAAAAGTCTGGATCCTTGGAGACCTCAATCAATTCAAAACACTCATGACTCACACTTTATCTTACTTGCTGGTACAGCTGGAGAGAAATGCATTTTACTAAACTGTAAATCCCATCTCCCTTCCTCACAAAGGCACTAAATCAATGAATTAGCATCATACTAATCACCAGAGAAGATCCTTTATAATGTGAGAAAAAGGCCCACAATGTTTATCAAGATTTGGGGAGCCTTCGTAGATGCCTTGCCTTGTTTTATGTATGATAGCAGATACTAAATTGTTTTATTCACAACTGGACTGGTTTTTATTTTTCAGTGTGATTTCAAGTGTGATGAGCCAATTATGTTTTTTCTTTTGTGGTTAAGGGGTTGTTCTTACTTTACTGTATTGTCATTATTATAAGGAGAGAGAGTGCATAATTATTTGACATTTTTGATGTTTATGTTGTTCCACTATTTTCTTTATCAGCACCCGAAAATATGCTGAACTTTGAGCAGTTGGGATTTGCCTTTCTGACTGAAATTTTACCGCTAAAAATGTATGAAAAGAAGTTTAGGTTGTAACAAAATCACAATATAAACATTGAATCAAAGTTAAAAATAACATACAAATAAACACTTCAAAATGTATTTATGGTTAAAATACTTTTGCTTAATGTTACACCTGTAAGACACATTTGTAATGCCTGTCTAAGCATGTATGATACAAAACAATTGATTTTTCACAGAGTCCGTGAGATTGGTTAGTTTGGTTAAAAAAAATCAAAAATCCAACCACACCATGAAGTGTTTCTTAAGCAGAGTAGCTGACAGCACAGTCAGCCAAAGAGTCAATTGAACTTTATGGCAAAAAGGGAAGCTGTACTTTCAAAAAATACCAAAGTAGTTGCTAACTTTACTGAGTCATCACTGGAGCAGGGAGCATCAGTATGGACAAAAGACCCCCATCCTACCCTATGCTGTCCAACATCATGCTACCCCTCATTTCTATCAGCCTTCTCTACTTAATGCACAACTATTCCTGCTAATGATCCTGCATTGCTCTGTGTACAGTGAGACATCCTAAAGGAGGGGATTTGTTCAGCTGACAAAATGCAAGCTGACTTGTGGTCTTCTAAACTTACGGTTCAAATCATCAACTTTCAGGGGAAAATCCTAAAAAAATTGTCAACAAACATTAATTGCAGCATTAGTTAGTACTTGGTATGTGTCTGTGTTATTTTGCCAGTTGCCCCTGTGTGTCTTGTGTAAGTATGGGCCCAGGGGCCATGGTCAAGGCTGTGAGAACTAGCTCGTTGGTGATTCAACTCACAAGCAGTCTGTCAGAAGAGCCTGTCAGTCTGCTGTAGTAATGGACTCTGCTGTTGAGAATGGCAGCCTCAGCAGAGACCCTCTCCTGTGGATCATCATCTACGATATTCCTAGGCTCTACATAGAAAGGCCTAGAAGAAGCAGACAAAATTAATGTAATTTCTAGCAAAAATCAATCCAAAAAATAATTTTCATGATTTAAAATGTTTAAGTCATTTAAAAAGTAAAACATTCCTTAATGTCAGCTTCCTCAGTGTGAATTAGTGCCCTTCTCAGTTTTATGTAATTCTAAATTTAATATCTTTTGGTTTAACAGTTGTTTGGAAAAAATATGTAATCTGTATAAGACATTTGGCTCATATCAACAATAATTTCCATTTTTAAGGATTTTTAATGAACGCATCACTGACCAAAAAAGAATTCAGAGATGAAAATATAAATAATTGCATTCCTATATTTGAATTACACAGTGCAAAAATTAAAACATCCTGTTTGTTCTGTACAACAAACATGTCTTTAATGAAGGAAATTCTACACACTACAACAAATATATAAAAGTGTTTGTCATTCTTAAACTAGAGAGCTAGTTGGTCACTGTGAAATGCCTAACTGGATTAAATTCACACTGTTACTGTTAAACACGCACGCACGCACGAATGCACTCACAAACTCACAAACTCACACAAACTTAACATCTTAGTATTTGCTTGTTAAGTGAATTCCAGAAAGCCTAACTTGTGAAAAGAACTTTGTTTATTATCTAACAAATACTGACCGAAAAGTAAAACATGCATGGTTTCGCATTTGACCAGCACTGTCAAATCAAAGTCTTTGCTGGATTAAATTTTTAAAATGCTCCTGTATTGATTTTTTTAAAGATATACTACAAAGCAACAAAATATCATGTAAAATGTGCAAAAAGCCTCCAAGTGCTCGATTAACTAATTTAGCAAAGCAATATGATGCATCATTAAAAGATTTTCATCATTGCACATATACATACACTGTAAAACTAGGAAAACAGAAATTTTGGTTCACTTCATCCACTCACTTTATACAGTGTCTTAACACAGCAGTGCTACCTCTAGATTTCTTTCAAGCAGTAAAGGTAAGTAAGTATCTAGGTTTCAGTGCTGTAGCAGCATAATAAATTAACTTTTTGACTTTGACAGATGAAATATCTGCCAACCAAGCATACTTATTTGAGACCAAAATAGGATTTTTAAATCTGCATTAGTACAAATGAATGGAAAATTATATTGATTTTAGTTTCTAATGATCCAAAATGCTGTAGTAAAGACCAGGCAAGTAATGATAAGTGTGGGACTACCTACTGTCACAAAAGTGTGCACAGTGCACTAAAAAGCTGTCCCTGTCAGGGGCTATGCATTTTACCATGCAAAGTTATGTAGATTTCAGAGTTCAAATGGTGCACATGAATGCACCACAAAGGCATCCCTACGTGTGTCAAACTCCAGCACACAGTCAGCAGAGGACACAAGCAGTGCACCTAACATAATAACACCAAAACACAACAGAAACTACCAGGATATTTATTAATCCTAGACTATTTTGGTACAGACTTGCCAAAGTGACGAATAGTGTTCTGATATTTAATTGTACTGGCCAAAATGAACATTGTCTTGCATTAGAGTTGTTATATCATTTATTTAACTTAAGTCTATGCGACCTTACATTAGCTAGATAAATCTTTTTTTTTCTTGCAATATAATCCTATCCTCTGCCACTCTGAGTTGTCCCTCTGAGGAAAAAAGTGCTATACTCCTCAAGTGATTGATGTGTAGCTCATTCAGAGAAAAGAGAGTGAACAGTGGTCCATTTGCATTTCTGAAAGGACAGGTGCTAGGTGGCAATAATTTTGAAGTGGTGTCACGGCAAAATGTACACTTTATCAAAAACACTGGTTGATCAACTACAACATCCAGAAATAAATATGAAAGTATTATTCTGGCTTTGCACAACTCTGAATGTCTCAGTTAATGCATTGAAGTCTTCTGTGTTATTTTTTAAACAACACACAACAGTGCTGTTAAATAGTATATGGGTGTTGGTTCTGTGCTTAAATGAAACCTACCTTTTAGCTTTGAAGTCCAAGGAGTCTGTGGAGCCTCTCTGTGAATAGCTTTCTCCAGGTTGCTCTGAGCTCAACAGAGGCTTGCAGTCGTCCTCCATCGTGTCTCTGACTAAAGCCTCTCAACTCTCATTACCTGACTGGGAGTAAGAATGACATAATGTATCAGAGACCATCACAGAGGAGCCACATAACGTGCATATTACATCTATTAAATGCAAAAATACGTAGCTGACACTGCAGTTGACACACTTTATGTGAATTAGGGTTCTTTTTAAGTGGGCACTAGTTCCCATCTTTCTTCAACCTCTATATATTTGAAAGCTGGGTAATCAATAAGCATGAGCACTGTTACTAATGTACTATCCGACTCAAGGAAGTTTAAAATAATGAAATTTTCATTTAGGTAAACCGTATTTGGCTAAATTAACTCCCTTGGCTTCCCCAGCAGCAAAAACAAGCTGCTGGCCCCTAATTAATACCTGTTTCTCCATGAATTGCGCATGGTACCAGGTTGACTCTTTCAGAATCAACTAAATTTTCTTTTTGCCCTTTTGCATCGCTGCAGCTCTTAAAATGGCCATACTTTTAAATACTTTTATCTCCTTTAATCCTTTTTCCCTTATTGTGGAAGAATTAAGTAAAATGCATTAAAGTATCAGCCAAGCTGGTGTTGGTGAGCTATATTTTGTGAGATGAAAGACATACTTGATAACAACTGCAACTTTATTTATTTTCATTTATTTCATTTTACTTTATTTATTCAAGTGAAAAACATCATATGTTCAATTGATGCCACAATTCAGAGATCAAAAGGTAACTTGACCACCATGCAAATATTTTTTTTCTTAAATTAGTGAATTTTATTTTATATTGCTATAAATTACAAGAGATGTTATAGCAGGTTATAGCAGGTTTAGACCATATTTTTTATTAAACAAACAAAATAAGTTATCTTATGCCTACCATATGCTTTAAAACAACAAATGCATCAAGATTTAGCCAACCAGAGGCAGAGTAAGCAGTCATTCCACATTCTAGAAAATAAATGGAACCCCCAACACACAACTAGAGCGAAGCAGAGGGTACATCTATACTTATGAAGATAAATGCATATCATTTCATGCTAATTTTTCTTGTCCCTCAATTGCATTTTTTTCCTGCAAAATAGTTAACTATTATATATGCAATTGAACTAGTCATATTTTACATTTTTCATGGTCGACATTTGTTATGTACACTATAAAGGACATGATGTGTATGAAATGTAAGTCAGAGTTCTTTTCCAACATTTCCTATGTAGCAAGAACAGCACAACTTGGGTGCTTGGGAGTTTCAGCAAGATGGCGAACTGAGCGGTCGCATTTATGAAAAGCCTCACTAATCTTCTTTAAACAGTAATAAACAAGAACTGTTTCCCCTCAAACAAGTTTTGGATTTGCAACTGATAATGTCAAGGAAAGGGAAGAAACAAGATTGCAAACACCAAAGCAAAGGTATGTTAACAAATACAAAAGTGAATGTGCAAGCTAGTAGCAGGCAAGCTAACACTATGACAATTAGCAATAATGAAGAGGCAGCTACTGCTTCTGCAATATGACTAAGATGCAATGGAAGCTACTCCCACTGGGGCTGAAAAACAGCACACTGATCAACTGGAGGCCTCTCCATCAAGCACACCAACTAACAGGCTTACATATTAGCAAAGTCCATCCTGACTGCAGTTAACATCCTGTGCACCAAATTTGGCTGGTGTCTCCAGAAATTACATTCAATTTTTAATATCTGCTGCCACTACTACTGATCACTGTGTAACTGAAATTATATTGAAACCAGAATAACTCAAAAATTAGAAAAAAAAAATATTGCAAGTTTATGCAGATTTGTTAAAAATAGAAAAGTATCTAAAGGAACTAAAAGCTTTAATGATAGTAAATAAAAAATATATACAGAAATTGACACTTTGGACTTTTTTAAATATAAGGTCAGGTATCTATCAATTAAATCAGTAAGATCAGATGTCAACAGATCTTACTAAAGATGGAAGATGAAATTAAACTGGTTTAAGATATTAATGATTACTGCTGAAACACTGAATTACTGGATGAAGACAGAGACAAGATATTAAATTAACAAACTAGATCAGATGAGTAGGGCACAAGGAGCTTGTGCTAGATCCAGAGCTAAGTGGATTGGACAAGGGGAAAATAATGCAACCTATTTCTTTGGACTGGAAAGGAGAGGACAATAAAGAAATACAATAGATGTTTTAATGGTTGATGATAAAGAGTGTTTAGACACAAAAGTTATCTTTGCCGAAATTTATCATTTCTTCTTCAAATTACACTCTTCATCAAAGTATCAGACATCACATTCCTGAAACTGATTTAGCATTCAAAGAGTTATGTGATGTTGAGCTTAATATGAAAGAACTGGACACAGCCATAAAACAAATAGCAGTAGGTAAAGCTTCTGGACCAGATGGTATAACATAAAATTTTCAAAAGGCTTACTAAGAGGATATTAAAGAACTAATTTGTGATGCCCTTAAAGAATGTACTGAAAAAAATACACGTCACAACATGTTTTTTTATCACATACATACACACACATATTGTCACAATAAAATACACAACAATACATGTCAACAATAATGTTATCAATGAAACAAGGAATTATTACCTTACTACTCAAACCCAGTAAGGATACAAAAAAACGAAAAACGTATTGTTAATCTGAGAGTGACTGCTTTATAAGATGTTGACTATAATTGTTCATACATACTACTGCCACAACTGTTGAAAATGGTTAAAGAACAAATAATTAGCAAAACTAAGTTGGGTATTATTAAAGAAAGATCTATACATAACAACAACAGGGTGGTTCTTGAATTAATAGGTGATAACTATTTTATTGAGGAAGATAGTTTTTTGTTTGTTTGTTTTTGGATTTTTATAAAGCCTTGGGTTGTTCACTCATTTATACTAAAATCATTAGAATATTTTGGATTTGGTCAAAAATTTATTAAAGAAATAATATGACACATACAGATATTATGGTTTAATATCTCTCCTCCAAGGTACTTCTGAAAGATTTGAGGTTAAACAAGAAATTCAACAAGGCTACTCTCCATATCATTGTTTATTATAGTAGTTGGGACTTTAGGCTTATTTGACTGAAATCCAACTCTACATCTCAATTTTAAAAAATGAGAACTTATTTCTATACTCAATCACCTACTTGTAGTTTATACGACATTAGAGTTAAAAATCAAGTGAATTACTTAGGGGTGGTTATAACAAAAGATTGTAAAACTAGAAAGGAACTGAATATTGTGACTGTTATAAAGAAAAGTGAATCTGTACTTATTCCTGGTTACAGGGGGATTTGTCAATCTTTGCATGGATCTTGGTAACTAAAATTGAATCAATGTCTCGGGTGATATACCCAGCATTTTCATTAGTCATTCCTGACAATACATTGAAACTAATTAATCAAAGAAAATGTAACTTTATTTGGAAAAACAGATACCATTGTAACAGAAAATGGGGATGTGGTAAAGAAAAGGGCTTAAATGTGATAAACTACAAAGCAATAGAAGGACTGAAAAAGTTTAAATTGTTACAGCAATTTATAGGACATGCTGGAGGATTCTGGTTATAAGTTCCATCTTAACATTTATAAAAGATGTGGTGGTATTATTTTTTTTTTAAGCTGTGACTTTTGAGTTTCTAAATATCCAATTAAGTTGTCTGAGTTATACCAACAGGTTCTTCTCTACCCCAAAAGGAAATCTCTGTAAACTTTTTTGACCAAAATGAATCTGGTTCTAGTTCAGTGCTGGTGCTAGTTCCAGTGCTTAAATGGTTCAACTTGCGCACCTCCTACAAATCTGTTTTTTTTTTTTCATGTTTTATCTCTGACCCAACTCAGAGCCATGCCATTATATCACTAACGTCAGAGCATTATACAGTGAGGCATAGTTAAGGTATTTGTATATGGATCCATAAAATGTCAGCGTATTGCATGATGACACTGCTGCTTTTGACACTCTAGCATGCATACTTGATGCACATGACATATTAGCATTTGTGTGTTGTTGCTTGGCTCTGATTTATGTATTGCATACTGGCATTTGTGTGTTGAAATGTTTGTAAGGAGGGACAGCATAAATGTTTTTCATTTAGAGTGGCAGAAGTACATGTCCATGGGTTGTTTGGCTTCCATACTTTTTGCTAGTCTCTCCACATATGAAACTCTTTAGGCTGTTATTGAAAAAATAGTGCTAAAACAACAGCTGCAAACAGCCAACAGCAGTGTTTGCGCCGGTCTTGCAGATCACAATAGCCCCTGATGTAATCAGTTCTTGGCTGTAGACCAGCAACAATTTGGTGCTTGTCTGGCAACAGTTTACAGAGCCAGGAGCTGGTGTTATGGTTGTCAAAAAGCAAAGAACCGGTGCAATGTCTGGCTCCCAACCAACTTGATCAAAAAAGGGGTATGTGTTACTGTGACTGGGTGGAGAAGGGTCTCTAGTCTGTTCTATATCTAATGGATTCAAGAGGTAATTTTCTTATGTACAATGAGTTAAGGGATACATTTAATACAGTCTGTACAGGAACAGGCTTCCCTGTGGTTATAAAGGTATTCCACAAGTAATGGCTAATACCATAGAAGGCTTCAAGTTGAATCATGTATTAATACCACAGATGCTTTTACTGTGTATTGATTAATTAATTTGAGCAATTATTATTACTATTATTACTATTACTATTATTATTATTATTATTATTATTATTATTACTATTATTATTATTATTATTTCAAGCATAATTACTATTGGCATTGTTATTAGTATTATTAATAGTATCATTATTGAAACATTTACATATAGCTTACATGTAGTTTAATGTAAAGATTTATCTTAGCTTTTGACCTTGCTCTCTCTCCCCTTTCTATCTATCTCTTTCCTATCCTCTTCTATTGGCCCCCTTATAAATCGGAGCTTGAGAGGTTATAACATTTATTTTTTTGTTTGTAGCTAAGGGCAAATCACTTTGGAAAATGTTTCAGAATTGGCTATAGAGAAGGGCTCTCATTCTCCCAGTTAAGAGTATAACCATATACAATTTGGAATTTTAATGCAAAATTTAAAAAAAATGGAATGTTGTACCACACTTTGATTACTGAGGCTAAACAAATGGTTCATATATGCAGACATTCAGTAATTCAGTAATATCAGACCATTGTTCTGAGTTTTCATGAATGAAATGGTTAGGTTTAAGAAACGCTGAATTGATCTTCAAAGGAAAGTAAAACATTTTCAGTTCTGACAAACCTCTTTTTTGTGGTTGTCTTTTGTTTATTATCGCTGTTTTTACCATCTTGTGTAATATACATTATGTTGTAATAGCTCAGTATCAAGATGTTATTTTGGAACAGTTGCTTTGATATGGCCAGATTTAGTGAAAAAATGATTTTTTTTTTTTTTTAAAAACACACAACTTGGGGGTT
>JAQNCA010000013.1:2164247-2183332 GCA_029783725.1 Acanthurus tractus
TAAGTTCTGGGGAGTTGGCAATACATCATACACTGCCCCTATCAGAAATCTAATGCTACTTTCCTCCATACTCCACAGCTCTTTCCAGCTAAGCTTTTTCTTCTCTACGCCCTCCCAATTCAACCACTGTCCCTGCTTAGCCTGAGCCACTGCCTTTACACCCCTTAACATTTCCTCCTCTCTACGAACCTGCTCCACAACTAGCTTTCTCTTCTCTTTGGGACCTGCTCTACTCCACATGTTTGAATGAAGAGTGGGCTGTGTTTTATGTTGGCTGTGGTGGAGTCTTCAACTAAGAAGTGTTTCCAGCGTTGACCTGTTCAGTAATGCAGCACAGAAAGCGATGGGGTAAGGTTACAGGACTGCAACTTGTACCAGGAGCCAACCCTCTCTCCCCTCACTTCATCCTCATATGGAGCCTTGCCGGGTAAGTTACTTGCTAACCATAAAGTTATATATGTTTATATGTAGTTGGTTTAATGTTATCCACTGACACGAGTCACACATTTGAGGCACGTCTGTATAATAATGTTATTGTTTGTTAAAATTTCACAGACATATAACTAAGTCCATCACAGACATATAACTAAACTGCATTTAATTGCCCAGATAAGTGTGTGTGCGTGTGTGCAAATAGACAAAGTTTTGTTAGAATATGTCCTAAAGTGTATTTCATTAATTCTTCCAGAACAAGGGTACAAGTAACAAATGATGTAAAACCAATAAAAGACATGTGTCGACATGTCTTTTTTACTTTAGGTTGTTCTTAACATAGAATCTTTTGACACTCATTTGAGAGCATCACTGGTTAGCTGTCTGCTGCAGTGTGGAGGGAATCTCCGCATGTACCTTGCCACTATCAAACAAGCCTATAAAGGTTTAATTTGCATTTTTTTTTCTTGAAAAGAAATCATAAAAAAGTTATCTCTCTCCCTCAATCATCTTTCATAACACTCTAAGTGTGTGGTGGTGTGTTTTTCTGAAGAGACACTGCCCCCTGCCCACATTTCTCATTTTCTTGTTGTTTTGCTGTGTTCAGGACATTTTTGGATGGCAACCTCTGAATAGAGTGGTGCACCTCCCAAGCCAAAGGCAGTGCATGGGATATTATAAATAAGCCTACCAGCCGCATGGCAGAAAATATGATAAAGGTGACTATGGAAGCAAAGAAGCGTAAATACAGTGAGGCGAGTGGGTGGGTGGGGTTCTTCTTTAAGTTTTTATGTATTTCCATCCCAAAAAAGGTTGCATTATAACAAAAAAGCTGGTATTAAAATGCTTACAAATCTAAAGCTTGAACAGATCATTTATCATTAATCACATGAACAGTTGTTGGATAAAAAATAATTCAGTGAAAGTGGGAGATGATAATGAAGCATATTGTTTTATAGCTTGAATTTGAATAAGCATGTGTTATAGGCTTAGGGACTCAAGTATAATGTTTTGATATTGCACTAAAAATAATGATGCATAGAAATCATTGTTGCTGCTGTTAACTGACATATCCCAGACTGAGAGTGAAAAAATCGAATTGATACATTGTACACAGAATATATTTCAATATTTGTGTTTTTTCATCTAAAAACATAGTGACACCATAATTAAAATCCTGGCATTTATAGTGTTCAAAATTTTAACAATTTATTATTTTTTATTATATTTATGATCAGGTCTGATTTGAAAAAATATCAAGGACAGTGGAAAAAATTGTTATTTTATATTATTCTTGTACCTTGGTTTACGAAATGCTCATCTCTGTCAAGTTCTGTAGTGTGCACAATATTGAATGGTCCTCCATTTGTTAACAAATGAAATCCTAATGGGATGAGGCTACCCAATCAATAGTGTATTACTATCAAAAGACAAAGCCCATAAACATTGGCCCTAGCCCAAGTAACTCAGCATGACAGACTAAGAACCTTTAAATAGCTGGCGCTCCTAACCTCCTCCTTATGTTGCAAAAGAGTTCAAAACTTTAATATTTCTCATAAAATGGGTAGTGTTTCCTTACAATACAATTGACCATAATCACTTTGCAGCGAGTATTACATAAACAAATACCTGAAATACTACAAAATTACAGAATTTATATGTGTCCCCTGTGTTCAGCCCCCTAACATGACACCATTACCCTCCTCAAAAACACTGGAACAGTCACTGTCACTTAAGTACCAGGGAAAAGACATCATAAAAATCTTTTGAAAAACATGCTGCCAAAGGAGGCAAGTATAAGTATTCCTTCATATGCACATTTCATTTTTTTTTATCATCAGATTGTGCTTGTCAAGCTTAATACTTGAAAAAAAAATCTAAATCAAAGCAAACCATTATTTAGGCAAAGAGAAATAAGAATTTTGCCAAAAATTAGTGCTTTCTGATCAGCTAGACATCATGTGGTACCATCGTGTTACCTAAATGCAGGGTTTGGCTATTATTAGGTAAAGAGCTTTCTAGCAGAAAAGTTTTGTCAGCTGAAGCTCATTGAGACCTCAAATTTTGATAGGGGTGATGTAATCTGTTCAACTACTTGCCAAAAAACCATCACAAAAAATAAAAGAGAAGAAACAGTTCCTTGCATACACTATGAGAAACCTCAGAGAAAATTTCTTGCAGGGAACACTACGAGGAACTCAAAGTCCTCATTTTGCCGTCTGCAGCTCTTTTGGGTTGTGCACCCCTCTATGTCCGATTGAGAGACATGCATGTGCAAGTTACATGAGAACATGAGTTTTGTAGCAGAAAAGCTAAGCTGTGGAAAAGCTCCAGTGCATATGACAGCACTAAGAAAGTTCCATTTACTCAGTTGGTGACAGCAGGAAATGAAAACAACAGGACAACAGTAAAAATGACTGTTAAAAAGTTGTTGAGGACACCCAAGAGCAGCTTGGAGAATTATTCAACACACTTCTTTGCAAGTTAAGTAGGCATTCATTCAATCTTAGGCAGCATATTTATTGCCATGAGCTGAAGAGGAGTATGGCATCTAATGAGTGCTTAATTAACACATTTATTTCTGAGAACTTTATTTGTACTGGGTAGAACCAAACAGATTCTTTTGGCCTGCTCTTGAGGACATGCTGTATTATAATGAATTATTGTAGATAGTGTGAGTGGTATAGAGAAACAAATCCATGTTGTAATAAAAAACTGATAGTCCTTTCATCCTATTAAACTGTGTTTAATTATGTTACATAATAGATTTTTAAGGATATGTTGTCAAAAAAAAAAGTAATTTATTGTTGTTTAGCGGTGTGAATAATGTGTAAAGTAATCAGTATAATAAGAAAATATTATAAATGCGGCTTATAAACCGGGTCTCAGTCCCAGACAACCATAGCCCAATTTAACCTCTACCTGTCGGAGAGGTTACATATATTACAAAGGCCTGACACTTTAAATTTCCTTGTCTCTGTTTACAAACACTAACTATAGTGTACTTGAAAACAGTTCTTCATTACTCATATACTGCTACCTACAAAGAGGAAGTAAACAGATGAGAAAGAAGGCAAGACTGGAAGGAGACAGAAAAGTCAAGATGTCTTTAATAAATTTATTTTGGATGGGGATGGAGGTGGGTGTTGGGGTGGGAAGCTAAGCATATTACATTTCTAGAATCTTCTAGTCCCAAATATCAATGTGGAATGGAACAAAACAACACCAAGCAGGCAGAGAAGAGTTCAGACAGGAGGAAGCAGCAAAGAGGAAGTGAGACAACAGTTACAGTGTAGTCATGTCGTTGAGAGCCAAGTCCAGCTCCTCACTGAGAGCCTTGCCCTTCAGCTTCTGAGCATAAACTTCATCTGGAGGAGGACACATATGCGTACATGAAAAAGAAGAGGAACCAAGCATAGAATAGAAATAAGATAAGGTAAAGTGACAGGAAAAAACAGAAAAATTAACACAGCATTTAAAGCATTAACCACTGCCAAAATTTACTGGTGCTGATTTTTTTTCACTTAATATTACTCACATAATAATATGTTTGCAACCACTGTAGAAATGTGGATCTAATCTTTTTTGTCTTGCCTGAATCCATTGATTGTCAAGTTAACACCTTTATTTTAACCTTTTCCTTGGCTCCACTCTCATTGGCAATCACTTTTCTGCCACCTTTTTAATCTCTCTTGATCTCTAAAACACAGCCTCACTACACTCAATTTAAGCATTTTGTTTGTGTCTTTCTCGATAGTTAAGTGTTTGTTATTTGTGCTTTTTTGTTTATTTTTGTATTTGATCAGTGAAGACCTCAGCATATCAAATATCTGACATGTTAGAAGTGAAAATGGGGTGACAGAAGTGCAAACAAATGAAAAAGCAAAAAAACTTTGCGTCTTATGTTAATCTCAACATTAAGACGCATTTCAGTGACACATTTTTGGTTAAAGCTTGCAAACAATAATTCTAATCTTTTACAAAACACTGCGGACATCTAAGATCTTATTATTATTATTATTATTTAGTTGAATATTATTGTATTCTTCTTTATTGTATATTTTTTGTATTATATTTTATACCAAAATGATGAATATGTAGGCATCCACCTCTTTTAATTATTTCTTCATCAATAATAAATTTGTTTTTTCATTGGAAGGCACTGCTGTTGTTCATTTTCACCCTGAAGATACTTTTGTTGTCTGCGTAAATTTTGCTGAATAAGGATTCGTCATAATGAGAAAAGGTATCATATTTATATGAAAAAAAAAAGTTCAAATGGTTGACTATGAAACCTCCTAAAATCACCATTCCTATGTACAACAAACCTAACTGGACAACTTGGTGGAAACAGGGACACTGTCAGCACATAAACTCAGCAGACATAAAATAGAGCTAATACAGTAGGTTTTAACTTGAAGCTAATCCATCAAAATAATCCCTGATCCATACAGACAGGATTTAGATACACAGCAACTGAATAGTCATGCAGTGTTACCAATACATGCTCCACTTACTACCATGCACACACATGCCAGTGACAACAGGATCCATCTTGGAAGAGGACAAACAAACTTTTATTATAAGTGTATTTAGAGTTAAATTGGTTCTAAAGTTATGTGGCCATTTAGGTAACTCTTGTTGAAAACCATGTTGAAAATAAATGCCTGGAAACAGTAAATGTTAACATGTTGTTCTAAATCAATGTCATTGTTGCCTTTACTACTTCCTAATGGAACAAGAACTCAAGGTTCTATACTACCTCTGCTCTTTAGAGTGTCATTTTAACTTGCATAATATTGGTTAAGATGTAAACAGAATTTAAGATTGTAGCTGTCAAAGATGTGGCTTGGTAGTTTTATTCAAAACAATGCATACAAGTTTATATAATAAACCTAACTCTGTAAAGTAAACTGATATTTCAGCATATTTATATTTGTAATAGAGTGGAGTACAAGTCACATAAAATGGAAATATATGAACATGGTTTTTGGCACAGTACTTGACAACTCGTAGTTACTTGACTCAACATTGAAGTATTGAAATAATTAAATACTCATTTTGCAGGGTAACGTCTTGTAAAGTCAGGAAGAGGCTGTTAAATAAACCGAGCCAACACCATGTGGTGGACCATGTGTTTGGATTATTCACTGCAATTTTAAAATTTTAAAATTTAAATTTAAATTTAACCTTACAGGAAAAATGTTTAATATACGGGGTTCTATCTAATACTTGCGCCCCGTGCAAGCAGAAAGAGCATGGCACAGAAAACTACTTATGATGCAGACAGGGAGTTCTGCCTAATATTATGTTATTGGATTTTTACACGGAAAATGATCAATTTGTGAGCAGCATTTAAATGTAGATGCTCTAGTTAGACAGTGAATTTTAACTATTTAACCTACTGAGCATATTGTGAAATAGAAATGTAATTTTTAATTATAATGGGTTTTGTATATAAAATCAAATTTTCTATGACTATAGCAGGAACCTGACAATGTTTTTTTTATGTTTAAAGTCAAATGCTGTATGTAGTCTAGCGAAAGTTTTCCAGCTGAGGTGGTAAAATGGTAAATTAACTGCAGTTATCTAAAGCTTGTTTTAAGTCCTTTGACTACTCTAAGGGCTTTACAACACGAGTCAGCATTCATCCATTCACATATTTAATGAAAGATGGCTTTTTTTTTAGAAAATGCCCATCAGGAGCTCTTACACATGCACACCAAAGCTACTCTTGGATTTCATTTTAACATTTGAAATGTTATTCCTTTTATTTTTTATGCTTTTCCTAAAATTTCTTAAATTTTTCTCTTGTTTTTCTTTGCTGTGATAATGTTCTGTCAAAGATTCTGTTATTATATCTACTGTTTTCATGTAGAGCCCCTAAATTACCCTGTAGGTGAAAAGTTGCACACAAAGCTACAAGGTTCAATATGATGAAGACTTTGTTTCTGCTCACTTCTGAGGCTACATTTGTTGTGCACTTTTCACATGTATGTATTTGATTACACAGGTTTAATCAAAACAGCCTAGGCAAAATGTATGGAGTTAAAATCATGTCAAAACCTCACAAACACACAAAACGTGTGTTACTAACGAGTGAGTTTCTACATTTGTGTGTAGATCTGTAAGGCGGAAAATAGTGCCAAAAGTCACATGACAGTGGTAAGACTGTGCCAAAAGTCACGTGACAAGTTTTCGTAGTCGTAGACTTGGTTTTTTGTACTTAAAGGATTTTTTTGTACTTGAAGGTTGTTCTGTTTTTGTACATGAAGGATATTTTTTTGTACTTGAAAGTTTTTAGTTTGTACTTGAAGGATAATTTTTTGTTGAAGAAATATGTTACTTTGTATGTGTGAAACATGCTGTATTTTTCTGAAGCAGGGTGTATTTGTTTGATAGGTACATTTCTTACTTGCAAAACAAAATGCATTAGTTTGTGAATGATGTTTTGTATATGCAAACCACACTGTGTTTGTTAATGAATTGTTGGGTGTGAGTAAAACATGTTTTGTGTGTTTGTGAGGTTTTGGCATGATTTTAACTCCATAAAATGCCATGAAGTGAAAACACAGCTGTATGTACATATACAATGCATCATTAGTGTACGACAGTATATCAGGCCTTTAACTAGAGATCTTTACATTTCCTAGCAATAGGGAATAATAATAGATGAGTGTTCATATGTGTGTTGATGGCATGTATGATGGGTATTTGCAGTCTGTAAACTCTGGCTGCATTCTTGTGCCTTCCCAGTCATAGGCAGATAATAAAATTGTTGTCAATTTAGACCCTGAGCTCAACAGTTTTACCCGTTAGAACTGAAGTACATAGCACAACTGTCTAGTCAGTAATCAATGCAGATCCAACTTGGATTAGTAAATCTGATTGTTATTTAGCTGGTTAAACATTATTGACTGCAGGGCAGTGAGTAGACATGGTACCGGTGTCAGGGAAATAGAGACGACAAGTGAGAGTTGAATACCTTCCAAATCATCAATGGTCTTCTCCAGCTTAGCCACAGACCTCTCTGCAAACTCTGCACGGGTTTCAGCCTGTGACACAAACCATTACAGAACTGTTTAAATTGAATATGAATTAAGAAAATTTCTCTATTTAAAAAAGATGGAGGAGTAGAAACACTATACTAAACCATAAATACATTAAAAAATCACCTCTTTCAGCTTGTCAGTAAGAACTTTGATTTCTTCTTCATATTTGTCCTCCTTTTGTGAGTACTGGAATCCAAAAAATAAAAGTATTAACAGCACATTTGACATATATAAATATCTACGGTTTAACTACTAAAAGAGGACACACTTGCAAACTTTTGAATGCATGACCCTAATAAACATTGCTGTTTTACTCTGGCAGAATGCTTTCATACTACTTAAAAAGTGAGCGTGAAAATTTTGCATAATTTTGTGTGAAACAAAAATGAAATGTATTAAGAAAGTTGTAGGGAATTTATATTTTGACTTCTGGTCTTGCCTGAACCACAGTTTGTGCCTCTAACTTCATTAACTTGCACTACAATAAGAAAGAATCAGATTTTTTGGAAAAAACCCAGAGGGTTTTTTAACAACATTTAGTGCAAGTTTCAAAGTATTTCCACAATACTCATTTTGACTTATTTTCCAAAATTTTGATTCCAACATTTCATCCAAGCAATAATAATTGTTGGAAAGGCCATTTACTGCACACTTTCTCTTGTCAAATGCAGAACCTGAAACAAAATTTGATTTTTTTAATGACCATTCCCCCTTTGACAAAAACTGTCAAGGGTTGTATGTGTGCTGTTGAACATGGTCATGGGCTCCAGAAACTGTGCTTGAATTTGTTTAATGATTTGTTTTGTTGACACTTCACACATTAGTAGTAGCAGCAAACTTAGAGTGTGACTGGCCAGTCCTGAGGCTGAATGCCTCTCAACTCCACTGTACCTTCTCAGCTTGGGCTTCCAGTGACTTCAAGTTGTTAGTGACATTTTTCAACTCTTCCTCAAGGTCACCTGATTTACTGAGCAATGTAAGAAAGGGTAAAAGCAAGAGAAGAAAAGGCAGTGATGTGAAAGGTAGAACATTAGATGAGATGAAACCCTGACACAGTTTGAAGGACCATTCGTACATTGCTATTCTCAGAGACAAAAGGATGTTTATCATTGTTTTTTTTTCTGTTTATCTATGTCCAACTCCAAGTTAGAAAAAGTCAGGTTGTTTTGAAATGATAAATGTAGGTAGAGGGTTAAACTAGTCATGAAACTAACCTTGATTGATTGTGGATTTCAGCCAGAATTTAAATATGGATGAATCCCAAGTTCAGGTATAAGTCTAGTCATTCTTTTCTCTTTTTTACAGTCACTAAATCCCATAAAAAAAATTAGACCAAGTATGTGTTAGTCAATCTCTTACTTCTTTCTGAACCTGAGCCAACAGGTTCCTACTGAAGACATAAATCTTAAAAAAAATGCCTCACAAATGTATTTTTTCACTTTAAAAAAACCCACTATTTTCCTGAAACTCAAGGTTTTCAAAAGCATTATGCCAACTAAAGGATATTATATTTTGTGTTGGGGATAATTTTCATGAGAGAAATTATTTCACATTTGGGTCCAAAATGAGCATTTAGCACAAGTATAAGTGGTACATTGACATGTTCCTCAATTTCAAATGAGTAAATTGAGGAACATGTCACCTAAAGCAATGGTGTGACTCACTGATGTGTGATTTAATAGAGTTAAAACATCAGTTCCTGTGTAGCCATTACTCTACAAGCTTCTCTAAGCAGCCTTAAGTCAGCATTTTAAATCTATCATTACAAAAAAACTTAAACATATATATGAAATACATTTAACATATTCAAAGATAAATCAGCATCCATTGCTGCACATGCTTAACAACCATAATATGAACAAAGTCCAAAAATTACTTGGTGTGCCCTCATAAAGGAAGTGCACTTTTTTCTCGTCTCCATACTTTTTCTTAGTTTGGTGTCTACACTGATTTGTTCAACTTTGTACTCTGACTGTACAGTAGCCTTATGTCAGAAGCGGATATAGATGTTACACTGACCTTAAACGGTCACCTTTAAATATCATCATGCGCACAGAGCACATGCTAACACTAACAAGCAGCAGTGAGTGCTTTGAGGATATTTTTTTTAAAATTTGAATTGAATGGAGAGCATGACAATACATTGTAACTAATATTATCATCATCTGCTAGAATAATTTAAAAGCACAAAATTGTACTTGTTGCTGTTTGTTTTTGTGGGTTTTCAATGTTAAATTGAATAAGCCATTTACTTCTTAGAACCAAACCTATGCCCTTCAATGAATCCATGTTATATTTGCTCTTTTCATAGGATTTGTTGACAAGACATCCAAATTATAGAGTATCACCAGAGTTTAACTCCCGGTATTTCTAAAGGACATGCTTGATGTGATACAGTGCAAGTGCAGGTTAGAAAAACAGAGGGTCTGAGAGCCTGCAGGTAAGAGGAGCAGAAGGCAGCAGGTCAAAATTAGACCTTGGTAGAGTTTGTACAGTTGGGTACCTCTTCCTCTCCGCACACCATGGACTTCAAATTCTGGTCCATTAGCCTGAGCTCCTCCTCCAGCTCCCTCACTCGCCTGCATTGGTTAGTCCAGGAGGTCAGGGGTGAGGGGGGACAGTGAGTAGGGCAGCCATAAAACAACAACCAATAACAGATATCATACAGGCAGTGGGGGTGTATTTAGATATTGCATTACATAACAACACACGGGGGGAGGAGAACACCAAAATTACATTCTTGAGACAGATGAATAATTCTCTGCATAGATTTGCTATTAAAGCGGTGGTAGGCATAAGGACAGAAATATGCATATGCATTCCTTTTATCAGACTTACAGATTTCTCAGATTTAAGCTGCCTGAACCCTTTCCATAAATGTAAATCATAGTGGAGCGGGTACACATGCCTGAGTTTAACTCCACTTCTTCAGTTAGCCTTATATAAATGGAGAAACACCTGTACGCTGTAATAAAATAATAATGTATGCATACAGATACTAGTTCTCGTTTCACTGCTCATGAGACCTCTGACCTAATGATGGGAGATCGGCAAGGTAAAAAGATATATTTTAAATTTAATCATGTTTCATTTGCAAGAATCCTTAGTATCAGGTCAGCTGTCATTACATGTAACCATTACGTACAGCTATGGCTTTCTTTTAGCTACTTTAAATCATCACATTTATGTTCCTGTAAAGCATCATCACAGTAATATCTTAAACATTATAAGATGCCGGAGGGATAATTAATGATTTTTTCATAGAACTCATACAGGCACTGACTCCACAAAAAGGGCTTCATTTCAGGATCAGATGAAAAGATCCTGACAGAGGCTGTAATGTAAATGGGATGAATAACATTTACTCACATTATTTGACATCAAGTTTTTAAGTATACCAGGGGTAACCAACTATATTTGTCAGAGGGCCAGAATTTTACTGGACAGTCACCTTGGGGGCTGGACCCTCAAATAAAAATTTGATAAAAATCAAAATTTGGCATAATATTATGATTTGATGTTAACTGTTTATATTTTTGTCATTTAATTACAAAACTGAAGGCATTTTTAGCCTTTATGAGTCAGGCTCCTAATACATATACCACAGTCAACCACCAGGAGTGATAGAGATATTTTGCCTTAACTGAATTAAAGTAAAATGTATTTATAGTGCACTTGAAAAACAAACACAGTGGAAGTGAAAGAAAAAGGCCTCTTAACACAGGGTAAATGGCACTCTCAAAGGCCATGAAACGAAAAGTTGATATGGAAAACAGATCCTTTAATGATGACTGGACTGAAAAGTATGCATTTATCATGCCAACCTTCCGAAATGCATCACCTGTATGCCTCATTTGATGAAATGAGGCATCAATGAAACTGTGTAGCGAGTCTGTCCTCATTTCGGAGTGTAGCCTAAATAGAGTCATAAATGGTGGATATTACTGATCATTAAGAGTCTCAGTTGTTGCTGTTTTCAGTTACTTTAATAGTGTGGACCACATGATATTTTCTCTTTGATCGTCACAATTTTGGAGTCCAGTCGCTGGCCAGATTGGACGGTTAGGCGGGCCGGATTCGCAACTCAATTGGCAACCTCATCATCTTACCTGCAGCTACCTAGTCTGAAGTATGCCTGAGGCTGCACAGTCTAACCTTACATTTCTCCTTGATTAATATTTTTGTTTTTTAGAAGGAGCATATGTATTGTGTTTGAGCTTAATAGTGTTTATGCATCTTTCCTCTTGTTTAATGTAATTAGTACTTTTGTCCTAAAACTTGTAATTCATACATGGTCATTCAACACTACATTAGCTTACAAAAATACTTTACACTTGTGCTGAAATGATTAAGTAATTAACCAATTGGCTAAAGAATCAATCTATCGATCAATTCTAAAAAAGCAAAACACCAATTGAAGGTTTTACAAAATGACAAAATCATAAATCATCAGATTAATATATGTTAGTTTGTTAGTCGTAGTTAAGAGAAATATTTTGACTTTTGAGTCCATGCATCACTTAAAAGTCCCGCTACAATGTATGGTTAAAGTTTTATCAATGATAATGAATATGTAAGATATCGTGTTGTGATAACAGTGGTCATATGATCTCTACTATGACAACATGAATAATATACAGTTGTTCTTGTGTCGGTGTGAGTTTTCAGGGTGCAGGTGTTGACTTACGCCTCAGCCACCTCAGCTCGTTCCTCTGAACGCTCTAGATCACCCTCCAGGATCACCAGTTTACGTGCAACCTGCAAACATTCAGAAGACACTAAACTGACTCCTTGATGTTCACATAATAATTATCTTTTCTTACTCTATTTGAAAGAGGTGTTGTTATTACACTAGTTTTAGTATTTGTCTTCACTGGCACTGATACAATGTTCCAATTACATATTTTCATATTTGTGCATAGTATGCTCTACATTCATGGGAAAAAGTCTTGGCTATGAGTCTCAAGTCTAAGAAATTAATAATAATGAATGAATATGATACATTTTATAAATAAATAAGTCTGCTTTGTTATCAGCTTTTAAACATGGTAACATTTAGTGTTTTTTTCCTGTGACACAACATCTGAGATGAATTTATTACACATTAAACCTGTTTAACATTTACCACAGCAGTCTTTACATCTTTTGAAGCTCTTATCTTTGTAATGCCATGCAAAGATGATAAAAAACCAGTGATCCTCCCACCTCCTCATATTTGCGGTCAGCCTCCTCAGCAATGTGTTTGGCCTCTTTAAGCTGCATCTCCTGGATTTCCATTTTCTCCTCATCTTTTGTTGCTCTGTTCTCTATTACTTTCATTCCTCTGAATAACAAAAGAAACAAACAACAATCAATCCATCAGGAACGGTTTTATTTGAGTGACTATAATTCATATTCTCACAATGGGGACAACTGTAACATCTAGCCATATGTGTTTTCAGACCAAAAGTTCTGGAGACTTTTAGAGGAGAAAATATCTGCTAGGGAGCTCCCTCACACACACTGGTGTCTCTTTTTGCATTTGCACTGCCAATATAAACCCTAAATCAAAATAAGCCAAGTGACAGTTGGTAAGGCAACATTACCTCACCGTTCTGCTTTAACGAGTCAAAATTGTGTTGTATTTCCTCTGTTGTGTGCACACTCAGTCAGGCCTTGATTTCTTTGTTGGTTCATTTGTTCATGTTTTGTTTCATTTTCTAAAAAAGTAAGAGCTGTTGCAAGGATTTTTTTTATATTTCTAACTGTAGTGTTTACAGGGGGGGTTAAAAATTGAGGTTGGTGATACTGCATTGGCTCTTATGTTTGACCAATCAACATTCACTCATGTAATCACAAATCAGCATGTACTTACATCACTCACATTTTCTCTTTTGCTCGGGGAGTACCTTCTCTAAAATAGAAACTAAAAGGGTTTAATTAAACAGGGTTTCTAAGTGCTACAGTGGTTTGAAGGTCCTCATAGTTCCAAGTCTAGGAGAAGTAACCAGGACTGGTTGCCAGCATGCTGGAGGATAGGTTACTGGTGTGCTGACTGGTGGCCAGTGGGCCTGGATCTAGCTGACTTAAAGAGAGACTCAATGCTTGCGGGCTGGGGGACTTGTTGAGAATCTGGGGCATTCACATACCCCAAACTAGTCAGTCAATAAATCTTTAGCCATGGCTCAGAGGAGGCTTTCCTGTGTGCCATGCAGCCTCATAAGACAGCATTCTTTCTCTCCAATCACTCAAGGAGCAAATGAAGAACTAGAAAACTAGACCAGGCAATGACAATCAATGAGAGAAAAACCCAGGCTTATAAACACAAGGGAGAAAGTGTTAATGAGCAGTAGACGAAACTTGTCAACAATCAAAAAAGTAGTATTACTGGTAGTTTTCCAAGACTCTTTTTAAGTGTTTTATCCTTGCCATCCTAGCACCTCATTCCCCAGCAAATGAATCCAGGCTTTCTACTAACACACACAAGTTAAATTATTTAAGTCATTCAGCTCCTTTGTTTTGGTTCCCCCACGCTTCCTAATTTCTTAACACCTTCTTTCATAAATGTTATGTTTTATCAAAGCAATCCAAAATGCCGCATCCTTGCATCAATGGGGATGTAGCATACAACTGCATTTAACTTGTACCATTACGAACAAAGTGATGGCACACAGAGGAGGTAATGAAGAAAGAATAGGAATTTTCTTTTAAATGGTCATAGTGTTACTATTTTGTGTGGATGGACTTTTTGCCCTTTACCTCTCACTCTCATCTGCAGCTTTCTCAGCCTCCTCCAGCTTCTGCAGGGCAGTAGCAAGTCGCTCCTGAGCCCGATCCAACTCCTCCTCCACCAGCTGAATACGCCTATTTAGAGATGCTACTTCTGCCTCAGCCTATAGGTCCAAACACACACACAAACACACAAACAAACAAACACACAAATAAACAAACAATCACACACACACACACATACACACACCCATACACAACGTGCAGTACATAAGAGTCTAAATTCACAGCGTAGTTAGAATAGCAATTATAATTGCTAATTTGCCTATAAAACAGTTAATTTGCAATTACTCAATATTTAAATAAATAAAAGAAGAAATACACCAGGTTTAATTTTATTTCGATTTTTTTAACTCTTAAAAAACATCAGAATGATAAATATGGCTATATCCAAGCAGTATGCCTTTCCACTCAATTCAGGTTTAATACTTAAACCAATTGCTCGGTATGGGAGTCAAAAGGTAACTCACAATACAATACTTTTAAAATTTGTTCACAAAAAAAAACAATGGTGTAAAGTAAGTCTATGCTTGAGCCATTGCATGACATTTGTCAATGATATATCACAATATGTGCATAACTGAAGAGGAAAAAATACCTCTAAAAAGCAACAGAGTAGAAATTGTGAATTTATTCCGTGCATTTTTATACATACTTATATATATTGGATTAAACTATGAATTAAACAAGAAAGTTCACTGAGGCTTAGCTTTGTACCTTTTTACACACATATTCATATGCACACACACCCATATATAGGGATAATGATGATGCACTGTTGCTCAAGAGCAAGTCCGTAGCGCATGCGAGATCTATTCAGCTACAATATCTGTGAGATGGAGATTTGCGGTACCCCTAAGCAGCAACTTTTCCTGATTCAAACAAAATGGGCTCATCACAAAATGACAATGTTAATATACAATTTCTGCATCCGCTCACTCAAGAGAATACTTGCCCTTTCAGTTTTGTATCTGCAATGCACCTAGTTGTCAAAATGTTAAAAAAAAAAAAGAAGAAGAAAAAAAATAGAGGAAACCTGTGAAAAATTTCATCTGTCATTGAGAGAAGAGTTTAAACTCGATAAGCTAAAACTAACATATAAGGTTTAATCTTGACATGAGTGTAAGGTTACTAATGTGTCACTATGTAATCCAGTAACGGCATGCGACTGAGAGGAACAAGTGACTCATTCATAAACCCCCATTGTTTGCCGTCTAGTGGTTTCCAAACAGTTTGTATTACCCTTTCCCTGGCCTGCCTCTCCGTGTCTGCCTCCCGCTGCAGCAGATCCGCTCGGTCTTCTGCCTCGTATGCCACTTGCTGCAGTGTTTGAATTTTCCTTCTTAAAGTGTCTATGGATGTTACAGCGGCCATGCTGCGAAGAATCAACTCCGCTTGCTCCTGGTGTCACAGTGTTTCCATGGCAACGCCCTGGGAGGCAGGAATCAACGCACGTTTCTTCCGGTCATTTTCACTAAATAGTGACAGTTTGTTTATCGTCACTCGGTAACCTCGGTATCCTACTTGTCATGGGCGGAGACCGGCGAGGGCGAAGCCCACTGCTGTAAGCGGGTACATACCTGGTACATACCTACAGTCAATAGTACATACTAGCCGGGCAGTCCCCGCCCCCAACATGACGGAGCGGAGGAGGCCGTGAGAAGTCATCCAGTTGGTCACTGTTACAGCGAGCTGTCGCCAAGTGACTCGAGCAGCGACTGTCGGCCTGAGAGCTGTTCTTCATGTACTGCGGTTCATGTTTGATAAAGCAGCTGTTGTTGTTTTGGTGTTAGTGAGTAAACACAAAAAGGCAGCGGAGTGATCTATGCTTTTAATAAATAAAAATAATAAACAATAATAATAATAATGAAAAGAGCTTATAGAAACTGTAAGTAAACGATATGAAACTAGAAGACACTTAACAACACACAGGCAGAGCTAGGCCTGTCGTGATACTAATTACATCGACTTATTTTACATACATAACAAATTAACGTAATAATTTTCCCGACCTCGATATTGCCTTTAACAAGCATGTCTCTTTTCAAAAGGACTTGGCCAGTATTTTAGCCAGTCTCGCTGCTCCTCTCCTCTCCTCTCAGCCTGCAGGGCTCGTACACAAACAGGGCAGACAGCACGCAGAGGTGAACCAGCCAGCCAAGGCGTAGAGATAATTACTTACTCACTAGTTACTCGAGACTAATGGGTATTTTTCATTTCCTACGACCGGAGGTTTAATGCTGCCAGAGCGCATCGGAATGGTGTAATATGGTTCATCAAGTTCATCATCTTCTCGGAAAATATATTGTCCGACAAAATTTGTTCCTGTGACAGACCTACGCAAGGCATTCCACTCGTTTCCCAAATCCCTTATATTGCACCCAAACATATTACCACAGTCCAGCCATGGGGTATTTATTTACTTATAAGTGCAGTTATTGCTTTTGGATAAAAGCCGTTTTTAACCTGTTTATTCTTGTTTTGTTCGGTATCTTCTGTGGCAGGGCAGCAGTTTAAATAGACGATGGCCTGTGTAGAATGGGTCTTTGAGAATGTTCTGGCCTTCTGAGGTAGAGAGAACTGTGAAGCTCTTACAAGGAGTGGACAGAGGACAACCGATCATTGTCTGGGCCATGTTGGTGACCTTCTGGAGAGCTCCCCTGTCTGTTTCTTTGCAGGTGGCATGCCACACACACACACATGCAGTATGTCAGCACACTCTATAGAGCAGCAGTAGAAGGACACAAGCAGTTTCTGGATAAACTGGTTCTTTTGGGGAAGTCTCCAGTGTCACTGCTGTAGCTTAATTAACGCTGTGGTGTTGGCGCTCCAGATAAGGTCCTCCTCAATCTGGATGTCCAGACACCAGAAAACAGAGACCCTCTCAACACAGTCCCTGCTGATGTTTGATATCTGAATGTCCATTTTAACTCTGCTGTAGTTAACAATCAGGTCTTTGGTCTCATGGTGTGAAGGACCAGGTTGACTCATCCCCCCTGAGATGTCCCACCACTGTTATGTAATCAGCAAAATGATGGTGTTGCTGGAGTGGGTGGGGGTGCAGTCATGGGTGTAGAGGGTGCAGAGAAGGGGCCTCAGCACACAGTCCTGTGAGGAGCCGGTGCTGAGGCTAAGAGGTGTGGAGGTATGGGGGGCTACTCTTAACCTCTGGGATCAGTCCGATAGGAAGTCCAAGATTCAGCGGTAGATGGGTGAGGAGAGTCCTAGATCTGACTGTTTTGACCCCAGACTGTGGGGTAGGATGGTTTTGAATGCCCAGCTGAAATACAAAAAGAGCAGCCTTGCTTAGCTGCCCTGCTGCTCTAGGTGGATCAGGACGGTGTGGAGAGCTGTAGCAGGAGCATCCACTGTGGATTTTTTTGCTCTGAAGAAAAACTGGTGTCCAATGCGGGCTTGAAATAATGTGCCTTTGAACCAGTTTCTTAAAGCACTTCATAGCTATTGGTGTGAGTGTTCTTTTTTGGCACTGGGACTCTTATGGAGGACTTCATGCAGGGTGGAACAGTGAACTCAGATAGGGACTGGTTGAAGATCCTAGTGAAGACTCCGGCAAGCTGGTCTGTATAGTTCTGCAGCACTCATTGAGTAACACCATTGGGTTTCACAGCTTTCCTCGGAGTCACCACCCTCAAAGTGCGCCTCATCTCACACTCCTCCTGAGTATGTGGTGCTGTGGGCTGGTGGGCTGGTGGGCTGTGACTCCACCTCATAACAGGCAAAGAAGAGGTTCAGCTCCAGCCTCAGCAGTTAAGAGGTAGTTAGACTTGTAGCTGTTGACGTGCTGCACCCCCTGCCACACCTGCCTTGTGTCCTTGTGTTGTTGCTACTGAGGTGTCCTCTGTTTTCCTCCTGTACTCTGCCTTGGACTCTTGGATGCCTTTCTTCAGATTGGCTCTGGTAGCACTGTTTTGTGCCCCGTCACCAGACCTCAATGCAGTGTTTCACCCCTCAGCAGGTTCTGGACTTCTTTTGTCATCCAAAACCTGTGTTTGGGACAGATGCAGATATACTTGTCCACAGTGACAGGAACCACGCAATACTTAATGTAGGCCAGAACAGTGGCTGTGTAGTCCTCCAGGTCCTGGTGTTGAATTGAATTGAATTATTCACAACTCATTTACAGGTGCTAGAGCATGCCGTACACTTTTTAAGTGCTAAGAAGTAGCACACAATTTTAACTGTTTCCCACCTGTTACAAAGGATATGTAACTGTTTCAGTCCATCTTAAAGAGCTTGTAGTGCCGTACAACCCCTCTAGAACATTGCGCTCCCAAAATGCTGGCCTACTTGTGGTACCATCAATCTCCAAAAGTAGTATGGGAGGTAGAGCCTTCAGTTATCAGGCTCCTCTTCTCTGGAACAATTTACTGACCACAGTTTGGGAGGCTGACGCTCTCTCTACCTTTAAGGTTAGACTTAAAACATTCCTCTTTGATAAAGCTTTCAGTTAGGGACCAGCTCATAGTTTATAAATTAGTTCATAAATTAGACCCTTAGTTTAGATGCAATAGTCCTAGACTGCCGGGGGAGGGGGGAGTCTGCCACAATGGGCTCTATCACTCTCTCTCTCTCTCTCTCTCTCTCTCTCTGCATCTGCTTTTGCCCCCTTTTGGTTGCTTCTGTACTCATCTCTGGCTCTTGTCTTGCAGTTGGCCTGGAATCCTTGGTGGAGACTGCCTGCTGCAGTGGAGTCACGAAGCCTCAAAACTACAATTATAAACCTGACACATAGTTGGCCATTTTATTAGGAACATTCCATTCCCATTATCATTATAGCTGTTCATGTAGATATTAGCATGATCTCCATATCCA
>JAQNCA010000013.1:2192991-2208654 GCA_029783725.1 Acanthurus tractus
GTAATTGTTCACACGATAGTTCATACGATGTGATGTTTGGATAAGAAAACTAAGTTTCATTTTCTATATAATAAATTTGCAAATGGACAATTAAACCACAACTAAAAATCGTAAACATGAACAGTTTGCCAACATGAACAGCATGAAATGCATGAATTGCATGAGCGATCCCTATAATGGGTAAAAAGAGTTATGTTTCTGTGTTTGAAAATCGTTTAGTTGAGGAGGCAGGTATTTGTAACTTAAGGTAAATATGTCCACAACTAAACTGTGCAAGTTTCTATTGTACATAAGCTGAGTCTTCAGCCGTGGCACACTTTAGGTATTTAAGGTATCTCCGTCATAACAGTTGACCATCGCAATTTACATGTCAGTTTATGTATTTTATACATGCTTAATAATCTACATGTCACATTTCATGTGTCTACACGAACATTTATCTGTGTAATTACATGTTAAAGTGACTGATTGAACAGCATCGCACTCGGTGGACGATCATTCTAATGGTAAGTAAATCTCACTTTACTGCTAAAACCCTGTACTATTACGAGTGCACTGCATTTTATTTTGATGAAAGAAAGTTTCGACAAATTACGGAGCATAGTAGCGCACGGAAAAAAGTAAATAACCAAATTAAAACCAAGTTATGCTTCTTTCTCTCATGCAGGCAGGCCAGCACATAACTGCACTGCTCGAAAGTGGAAATCAGGCACTGTGTCAAGTTCAGTCACCTCTATTACACAACCAACTATTACTGATGAAAAATCTAAATATAAACAAGAAAAAAAATGTTGCCTTATGTATAGTCTAACATGGACACTGCCACCTCCCACCATGTAGTCCAACAACAGCTTTAGGCAGGAGAGAGACAACTAAGGCAACCAACATCAGTCGCCAGGTGACCATACTGTTACTAAAACATCAGCTGTCCCCATACCAAAATGCAACAGTCACACACTTCAATAAAGTTTAACAAAAGTGTCCTTGTCTCTCCCTGAACACATCTGGCAGTCCAAACAGCCCTCATGAGCAGCACATGTTATAGTCAACATCAGTTACCACATCTGTTACTATCAAACTCACATGAAGGGACAATAACACATAGCAATGTGGAGTTTAACTAAAGCTCAGAGAGTGATGCTCTACTTTCACCTTGCGGCAAAACTAGGATTTACGTTTGCTTTGAAGAAAGCACATTTATAGAAAAAACACATAAGGTGCAGTTTCATTTGAAAAGTCATGGAGAAATACCCTAAAGGTTAAACTACCCAGGATACTGTATAAAGATGGTAAAGTGACGGTGCTCGGGCCCTAATAATAAATATAAACGGACCAATTACGATAGGGTCTCACACCGCCAAGGTGCTCGGGCCCTAATTGATCAAATGTTGTCTTATAATGATGCCTAGAGCATATGTAGGGAGAATAGAATTGGCCGAAGAACTGAACCTTGTGGAACTCCATGTCTAACTTTGGCATGTAAGACCACCCTGCCAAACTAAATGAGATAGTGGGAGTAACAGCAGAGCTCAGAACAGCACATATAAAAACACGCCCATCGCTCACAGGGAGTGAATGCAGAGCACTGAACAGCAAGCAGACATACATATATACACACACCACACAACCTAAGTGTCGCACTCAAAAAACACTTATTAAAGTGCTGCCATTCATCAGGTATCAGTATTAATAAAAGATGGTGTCTCGTGTTCAACAGCAGGGTTCTGCAGTACTCTTCTAGGATTGGTATATGGTGTAACACTAATGTGGGTATACAGTTAGGTGTTCAGTTTCATTGCCATGGGACGTTTTTATAAATAACTCCTCTTCTGTTAATTTTTCAGGTGGGCAGGGAACAGACGCTGTATCTATGGGGTTTTGGGTGGGTAGCCTCTTTAATAGAAGCACAGAGAGGTGTGTTAGACTGCAACTCTGTGTCCCAGTCTTAACTCTGGGTTGTCATAGTTTTGGTCATCTAATAAACTCCTCCAGGTTTTAAGAGGTGAGAGCCACTCTATCATAAGCGGGATGAGTGCCTTCTCTCCTGTTTTCCCCAGAATGTCCACCAATTATCGATGACATTAGGCTAAACATGTCATTGCTGGTCAAATTAGGTGTAGGGCCCAAAGAAAACAATGGAGTACTACAGTACCTTGGATATGTCATGAATTTCTGACAGCTTCACAGTTGCCCGTAGCTGACAAAAAATAATTCTGATATGCCAGCATGATTGCTAGTTAAATCCCATTATAGTCTAAAATTAATAGTGCTACAAAAACATATTTCACATCGTATCCTTCCTGTAATTATAATTATGCGGTGTGATAATCAGGCTAGCTACTATGTCTGCCTTACAGATATGCTGCAGTATTACACAGTGTTATTATATATGGTACCGCATAAACAAGTAAGGCCATGCCAGTTCAGTCCCTCAACCACAGTCATGAACAGTCACATTTAATTAACTAGAAGACTGAAAACTGTACTGTGTGTATTACTTGGCACTAACAATTATAACCTTAAAAAAACACCATGGCAAAGAGTGAAGAGAGTGAATGCTGCTGGGATAATCATAGATCATGGCTAATGTTTCCAGGTCTCAGTGCCATGGATAGTCTGCTGAATTGTTTCCAAAGCTTCTGCGAACGTAAATGTATGGGAATTACAGAGGTAGCAGCTGCAGCCCAAGAAGAGCAGGAGATAAGCCACTGCTGATTGAATCAGGGAATATGAGATGGCCTGGGTAGGCTGATGTGCTCAAAGCTAGCATACACACAGCCTTAAAGATAGCATTTGTAGGTGGATGGGGTAACAGGAGATAGTTGTAGTTTCTGTTATGTCTTGGGACTGACCAAATCAGTAAGATATAAAGGTCACAACAAATCTCCTATACCACAGTATTTGCAGCAGTGAGACAGTGCTCATATTGCAAGTGATCTGTCTCTTGTGAGTGCCCCAACTTTATGGAAATGAATACAAGATTTCTGCACCCAGTTGTACAAACTACCCTAAGTTTCAAACTTAAGCTTGTCTCTGATGCAAAAAGTTTAGTGTTTCATTTAGGAGCTGTGTATAAAGCCTCTTTGGTTGTCTTTTTGCCTGAGTGTTCTCTTTGCCACTGTTTCCGAGAGCTTGTACCAAAAATGCATCTTGGAATCCCCTCTTTCTCTACGCTTACAATGAATTCAACAATTGCATTTATTACACAAATTGCATAACCTTTCAGAGACTGGTATGAGTCTTAAAATATTTTGAGGAAAAGAAATTACAAGGGAGATTTTAACAGGGAATACTTAAAAATAGGAAATGATCATGGCAATTTTATGTAACTTACTTTTTAAAGTTTAATGATGAAACATTTGATTTTGATAAAAATTAAGGGCAACCTAGTGTAAGTGGTTGAACGAGGTTAGGGTTAACGTTAGTAAAAAATACTGAAATGCAGCTGTACAGGAAACTCTCACCTGTGCAAAATATAGAGCACACTGATCCTAATGCAGCAGCTGTACAAATCATGCAATTCACCTGTAACTCTGAACACTCAAACTCCAGCCTATTAATAGACTACAACATACTGGTCTCCAACAACCACAGCTGTTCTAGTATGAGTAATGTCATTGTTCCCTCAGTAGGTACTGTAGGTCCGAATCATTTGTCAAGATAAGTATCACGTCTCAATGTGCATTGCCAATATTAGATGCCAGTGTGATGAGTAGGAAGATTAGAGGTCAGGGAGCTAACTTTGGATCTAACCCTGGCTATTTTTAGTCTTGAGAAAATGGCTCAGTCTAAACAAACTGCTGCCATGGCAACTCATGCAGATTCCATGAATTTGTTTTCACATGTTTATATAGTTTAAAGGCCAGTTTACACCATGGATTCCCAATGAGTCCACTTGACACTCGCAATTGCTTGCAATGCACCAGTGTGCAGCATCCTAAAAACCCACCAGGTCACACCACTGTGACTACATGAGACAGCATATACTTTTCATAGCAACAACTCTGCTTTTGCAGGCTTTTCAGAGGACAGCTTTGAATGCCTTGCAGATAAACTTTGTGGCATAACACAAACTTGAACGGAGACACTTGCAACAGTTAGAAATCTGGCAAAAAGATGAGCACTACTGTTGAAGTGAGGCTCAGAAAGGGCTTTTGCTTTCTGTATGCTAAAGTTATATCCTCAGACAAAATATGATTAAAAAAAACACTTAAGTTGTCACAATCAGATTGGCTGTTGATATGCCTTATATTCTAAAATCGGCCTTTGGCAACTTGACAACCCAAGTCGCAAGCAAAGCGGTCAGCTGTCTTGAGTCTTGAGATGGACTGCAGCTTTACATGCAACCGTTTCTTTGCATCATGCATCTTTGGTGTAAACTGGCCTTGAGGTTGATTGATTATTCTAAATAAAAGTTATAAAAAAAGTAAGCTCTAGTAGTCCCTTAACTGTACTTAAAATGAAACAATTTTTTTTTTCCTGTGTTTAAAGTGGTGTGGCAGCAGTTACTTCTCATTGCTTGCCAGAGGGCAGCAGTGTGAACAGGCTGTTGCTGGAATGGCTACTGTTATCTGTCAGCAAATAATGTGCAAATCATGGTTTGCACAGTTTGGAGAATGATTTGAAACAGCTCAACTTTGTCAAACTTGGGTTGCTATTATGAACAGAAATACATTCTATCATATCAACATTAAAGCAGATCTGTGTCACTGATATGTGTGCTATCCGAAAGGGTATCAGAGTAAGACCAAGTTGTAAGCAGGCTGCAGTCAGTCTATTTAAGATGACAACTTTTTCAAGATATCAATATTACACATGATGAAAAATAAAAAGAAATCACAACAGAAATTGTATGATGTCATTAGCATTCAGCTGACAAAACAGCGGTGAACAAGTTGGTTTTCTTTGCACACAACTTAAGAAGAATCAAATGGCCACAGGTGCAGTAAAACACAGTACTTTCAATTGAGCTGAGGAGGACAGGTGAACAGCTTGGTCTTAGAAATCAGAATCACACAGGACCTGACATTAACATAGCTCCATCTCAGTAAAAAAAGCCCACAAATGACTTAAGCTTTGAAGAAAACATAAGAAAGCAAAATCTCAATTCAAGTTTTTGTCAACTTTTAAAGAAGAGTAATGGAAAGCATTCTGACTGGAAATGAAACATCACAAACTGGCACAGGATGTTCACAGTCCAAGGCAGGACGTTCTGCAGCAGGGAAATCAAACTGTTCAGAACATTATTGGTACCCATTTCCCAAACCTCTTTAGTAATGGTAAGGTTGCTTGCCCAGCCCAGCCACAGCCTGGTTGCACTGTTGCCCTCTGGAGAATTATGAATTTGCATGATTTTGAAGTACCCGGTGTTGTACCAGCAGAATACAGGAAAGCTTCTTATACTATTCTTGTGAATTTGCCCATTTGGTTCACTTGAGGTGGTGTAGCGCACTTTATTCCAGCTCTGGTGTGAATAAAATCATGTGATAAATTTTGAAGCCCATCTGGCATGGTGTGTTTGTGGATCAAAAGGAAAGAGTACCAACCACTGGATTGTAATAGTAAATATCTGAATTGAAACTGCATTCTAATGCTAAATTTTGAGGCCCATTGGTTGAACTATCAAGACAACAATCTTCTAAACCACTTGCATAAGAGATTTGTCAGCACATGGGTAAAGGAAATTTCCCAGATACATCACAAAGTGAAACATTCTCAGTTTTCTGTCTGACAGTGGCAGCTCTGTCCTTTATTTAGCAGAGAACTAAATAATGTATCCTGAAGTGCCAGAGTATTAGTGCACTACATTTGACAAACATGAGAGAGTATGTGTGTGTTTGTGCGTTTGTGTATGTGAATCAGTCTAGTAGACATTAACATTAAGTGCTGACCTGGAGCCTCTTCATGGTCTGGGAGTCTTGGTCAGCCTTGACCTTGCAGGCCACGAGCAGCTGAGCAGTGGAGGCCGCCACCTGCTTGGCAGAAGAGATGAGTTTCTCCTCACTGGCATGACCTTGCACTGCAGAGTTGGCAGCTTCACAGAGGTTGTTGGTTGCTGCAGCCACCATGCGAGCCTGAGGAGTCAAAGACATTGACAATAAGATGGATTGCTAATTACTCTAAACAAATAAAGCTCGTAGTAACCTTTAAGGAAAGAGACTTACAGCTGAAATAAGTCCTTGAGACCATTGTCCATCATCCACTGCATTGGCTGGGATTGCCCCCACCTGAAAATATAGGAAAACAGCCTCTGATTTTAATGGTATTGTTAACATTTCAAGTCCATTTAAACAAATCATTCACGAAAGGCATGATGTGCATACAAAGTAATGTAAGAGACAGACTGCTGAGTTCTAGGAATAAGACTGACATGGATAAGAAAATTCACTGCATGTCAGCAACAGTGTTTCAAATTTTTTTAAGAGGTCACATCTGAAGAAATATATGGATGACCCAGAAAGGATAATATACTACCTTAACAGTAAAACATATTGTCTCTTATAGGGCCAATATAAACATACTTTATGATTATTTAGCCATTTTTGGTGGAAAAATGTGTGCTTCAAATATGAACATGTAGGTATTACTATACATTTATGTTTTAGGGATATGCCAGGAATAAATATTGTGTGCAGCACAGTAGAATTTTACATCTAATCATTTGGTTGCCTCCAGTATTCAGAATTTTCTTTATAATTGTATCTCATAGAAGTTATCTTGAGTTGGATTCAAGCATACCTTTCCTTGAGCCACCAGCTCCCTCTGTGCTGCAGAAGCAGCTTTGACAAGAGCGCTGGTAGCAGCTGCAATGGACTTGGCTGCCTCCAGAATTTGCTCCTCAAAGTTCAAGCTCTCATCTGCTTCCTGTTTACAAGAGTAGAAAACAAAAAGTCATTAAACTATTTGATACCAGGGCTGAGATTATTATCTGAAAAGAAAAGTAACCCCATCTTTAAATAACATTAAAAGGACTGGTTTTAAAATGCACTTGTGTCCAGAAATACTGTGAAATAGCAAAATATTAAATAGCTAAAAGTTAAAGGTCTATGAGAAAGCCATCATTCATGTAGTAAGGGGCTGATAGCCCAAATACATACATCACAAACACTTTATGTGACCCTATGATGAGGTCAGCAAGATCACTTTAAATGCTGCTGCTCTGTAAAAGGCACTCTAACCTTGGGTTTGGTCCTGGGCCTCAGCTGCTCCAGTTTCTTGGCAGCTGCCTCAATAGCTGCTGCTGCTCCTAACAGCTCATTTTCTGCGATGACAGTGGGATCCTCAGGGTCCACCCATTCAGTACCTACAACACACAGAGTAGATTTCATTTCAAAGTTCTGTTACTTAGTGAGAGAGGTGTCAGACCAATTTCTGTTTCATATTAAAGTATGTGTTGATGGTTTATTATATTATATTGTATTGTATTGTATTGTATTGTATAATCTCCCTACTGAAACTGTGATTGAACCTCTGCTTAAAGGTCAACCCTCAATCTTGAGGTCTAATCTTCTCCTTCTCGCCTTGGAGTTCCACAAGGTACAGTGATTGGGTCAATTCTATTCACCTAGTATATACACCCTTTAGGCAAAATTATAAGACAACATTTGATTAATTTTCATTGTTAAGCAGATGATACCAATTTATTTGTTATTATTAATAGAGCCAGATGAAACTGATCAGTTGACTCATCTTAAAGTGTGAGTATTAAACTCAGGGAGATCTGACGTTATGGAACTTGGCCCTTAATAACATTGAAATACATTTTCAAATAATATACCTACTTTACATGGTTTTACACTAGCCTCCAATTCTACTCGAGGAAATTTGGGGGTTAACCTCTTAGCCCTAGCCTCAAAAGCAAAAATTCACAGAAAATTACTTGCCTGAAGTGAGAACAGTATACCTCTACAATTACAAGATCTATATGGACAATTTCTGTACCAAAATCAAATTAAATCAAATTTTATTTAAATGGTGCAAAATCACAACCAAAATTGAGTGTTAATGAAATTTTAAACAATTTGTGGAAACATTGACTATTTAAAAAGGCAAACATTTTTGCTCTTATTTTTAAAACTAAATAAAAGTTTCTGCCATAACAATTGCTTAGAGTACTACAGACAGGCACTCATACTAACTTAGGAATCATGATAATTATATAAAATTATAACTATGTAAAACATTAATCTCCAAATTATTACCTTAAATTACTTTTTCACTATAATCTACACTAAGCCAAATGTGGTTACTGAAATAGATGTTACAGACCCTTTAAGTCCTGCCTAGCATTTGTAGTTCAACCTGGTCCAGTTACTCGACAACAAAAACTTAAGAACTCCTACAAAGTGTGTTTAAAAATAATAATCTAAGATTTCAATGAATCACATAAATTTCAGCACCATTTTATATCTTCTGTTCAACTCATTTTTGGGTTGAAGCTACAGACTTATAAGGATGCAATTTAAAGCCATAATGTTTTTGCCCTCTTTGCCTACTAAAATTTGAATACATATCACAATATTGTCTTTTAATTTTAGTAATTTATATAGGCTGATCCTTAATATATTGGATACGATGTTTAAAAGAATCCTGCTAATTTGATGCTGAATTCAAGTTGAATAAAATCCCGTTCAACCACATTTCTGCACATTAATCAAAGCTCTCGCTTCTGTAGGTTGTCTCACAGCAGGATTCACTTTCAGCTAATGTCTCTTAAACTAGAGTAAGACACCATCCTCTAAAATAAGGCACTGAGGATCACTTTCTCTCAATTTGAGAGATGATGCCCTATGTTCAATGTAATTTGTACTTCACTCTTAAGAGGGCAACCCAAGAACAGAACTGTGAGAAACTGTAGAACTCTGCGGGGATTTTTACTAATCCCATTTTAAATTACTGTCAGGGCTCGTTTGCATCATGCTGGGCTATTTAAGACTGGTAATGTGCATGACAGAAAGTCTTTTTGCATTGCTGTCAGCTTTTTTTGATACTTTCTATGAGGTCACCAAGTTGAAATATTAAGTTGTATACCAACTGACTTGAAAATAATCAACTGTACTTTATTCTTGGATATTGTATAGAAGTACTATTTTGTAAATGTCTTATATATGTAGGAAAACTTGCAGACAGTTTATTAGGGCCCTTGACATCATTAAATGTAAACTGAGAGACAAAAGGACACTCATGTTTGTTTTGTTCTTCTTTAATTCCGTTGTTAAAGTTAAGGAAGTGACAGTTTAAAATACCTTTCATGGCCTCAGCAGCCTGGATGAGTTCAGTGACAGAGCCTGCAACCCGTTTGGAATAGCTCGCCAACTGTTGCTTCATATCATGAGAGGGCTTCTGGATGATCTGTGGGTTAAGGAAAAAGTCAAAACCTATAATTCAAACTTTTTTTTATGTTTACTTGGATCATATAAATCTAAGCTTGTGCTAATGCAATCCTAAAATGAAATGGAAATTAGCTAACTTACACTACACTTTCATATTTCATGTCTTGTAATTCAAATGCTTCAGAAGACAACTATGTACATGAATGTGCACTATAGCAACCAATGCAGTCGATGCAGTGTGAGACATAATCAAAAATACTGCTAATATTTTAGCATAGCTCTGCACTGAGAGGGTCTATGACAAAAATCATGAAAGCCATTCTAGAGGCATGTTGTGGAGCCACACTTTACAAACCCACTCCATTTGTGGCTTTTCCCTTTAATTTGTGACCCATCTCTATATACATAAATGCAGCTTGACATGGATGAAAAAAATGGATTAAGTGTAAATCACAGCAGTCGTCAACAACAGGGGCCACAAGTAAATTATGAAAATGCACAAAATCATCAATTTTTCACAAGCGACAGAATGTGAAGTGAGAATGTGAGCACCATAGTAGAAAGAGTTCCGAAACTGAACTGAGATTGATAATGAGGTTAAGATAAAAAATAAGAGTAGATACAGAAATAATAAAAGAAAAGATAGCCAATTTTAAGATGTTTTTGGAATTTTCTAATAAATCTATAACATGCTAATTCAAATGTGCACTTATTTCTTGTTGTGGTTCACTAATTTTTTATTTACAGAGGAGGCATCCTTTTTTGGTCTTATATTCATGTTCTTATTTCATTCCTTACTTCTAAAAACTGATGCAAGTGTTAAAACCTAAATCACTGATGACTGATGTGTCACCAAATGATGGTTTACAGGTACATGTGATAAATAAGAATAATAATAATTACTTAAAAAGCCAATCCCTGTATAGCAAGCTGCTCCCCCACTGTTGCAAAACCTTGATGATTCAGTTAAATTATCCTTTTTTAGTCTTTCATTTCATTGACAGACTAGTGCAGAAGGCAGATGTACTGATATCCATTTGCTTGTCTACACCAATCAATAGGTGACTTAGCAACTGGATATCAGGCTTATGTTAGTGCCCCCAGATCCACAATGACTAAGATTTATAGAACAGAAGAGCACTAAAAAAATGCTCTCTAAATATGATGAAAATATGCATGTGCATGTTGTATTTTGTCGATGTATACAGTTTTAATTTTCTGAACCTACACAGTTTCATAAATCTGCTCCCAAGACTTCATAATAAAAATACAAAAATGTTCTATAAAGTATCACAGTACTTAAGGGGAACAAATCAAAAAGCCCTAACATCCAGGTATACGCTTTTCAATTGAGATTAAGTGTCTGCTGCACTATTTCAGTTAGACTACTAATGCTACAGAGCCTACAGAAAGTGTTACTTCTCATTGTTTCTCTTAGCCTTTTTTACTATATAAAGTACTTAGCCTAAATCTTTCTAATTTAAATTTGATGTACAATTATGCACAAGATTTTAGTTATCATATTTGTTATTTCTTTTTTTTTCTTTCATGATAATGGACAATAGCATTTTAGCATTGTTTCTTGACTGACTATATAGTTCAGTGGTTCTAAAACTTCTTTCGGTCATGCCTCCTTTTGAAGGAGAGAAAAATTTCCAGGCACACCAGCTACGGCAATAAATAAGCACTTACATTTTAACTTTGTAGACCTTTTTTTTTACATTTTGTAATTAGATTGTTACATCTAATTACAAAATAAAAAAATAAAGGATATCAAATAGAAATTGCACTCACTTTGCAAGAATAACAATAAACTAAACTAGATTGTCTTATTAGACTGTGTTTTTTTAATGGATAAAAACAAAATAAAATGTCCAATCACCTTTTTAGAGCAATAACAAGTTCAACAAGTTCAATCAGTAAAAGGAAAAACCAACAAGCTCAGATTTTGGCAGCCGAGATGAGCAAGTTACTTTGTGAGAGCTCAATATTATCACAGCATTGGTAGCTCAAATGAGTATATTTTCTGTGAATCCAAGAGCAAGATATGTAAATATATGCACTTTTTTTATTGGCGATCAGTCAGCATTTAGTGCAGCCTGTCTTGTTTTAATCTGAAGTCCAAAGTTAACACCCATAGAACACCTAAGCAGATAAATTAACAGATACACACTAACACACACTCACACACACATTCAATTTCACACACACATTCAATTTATCTATATGAAAGGCTTCTGCGCAATCTCAGCCCCAATGGGCCTATGGAGCATGTGAAGTGTGGTTTTCTATGTACCCTGAAGCTGTGCATTTTTGGCTTTGTGCACCACTGAGCAACTTTTAAAGGAATGAATTGGGCTCCACTCCTGATGCTGTATCCATTCCTCCTTGATACATCCTTGCTTTCTACACAGTGGTTGTTTCTTGTATATGGTGACCAGGCGTCCCTGTTTTTCAGGGACTGTCCCCAGCTAAAGCTATTCCTGGGTATGTTCCTCAGCCAGCAAGCAAGTATCTACTAACTCCAAAGTGTCACAATAACTGTTAAAGCAGGTAAATAATAGATTAAATTACTCCGTGACCAAGATAATTTTCTTGTTAGATTTCAGAGAGGTTTGATGCAGATTTAGATGCAAAGTGGGAACACCAAGAGGGAAGAGTGTAGATGTTACTGCTGGACCCTGAGGTCGCATTGCTGGGTTAGCTCTTTTAGGGTAGGAACACAGCCACAATGAGCTTGTGAGTGGTCTACTATATGATCCTCATATTTGGGGGAATTTGACTATTTAGGCTTTGGCTTTGATTAAAAATGATATGAGCAATATGCTCATGGCATAAAACAATAATTTCTGAAAAAAGTTTAAGGTTATAATTTTCTGAGAAGTTAGTTCATTTAAGTTAGTAACCAATTTTATCAGCCCCTCTACACAATACTTACCATAGTCAAAATGCATTTAATTGTAGTTGTCCCCCCCTTTTTTATAATATTTTAGAGGTACATTGACCACTAATTTAATGGGTCTATGATTTTCACTTCAGATATTTGGTCACCATATTCTAGAAACACCTAGTGTGTAGATGTGTGTAGATGTGGCAACACATTTCTGGCATTAAGTGACCAAAAGAAAACACAGTGAAAGCAAAAAGAAAACACAGAGGCCCGTGTATTTCTCAAAGGGGATGACATCATGATGATATAGCTAAAGCGTAGCCTGTTTTTTTTTTTACCCTGTAATTAATTTCTCTATTTTGCAAACCTACAGTGCATTCCAACTGCACAATTCTGTAGCAGAAAGGGCAGGATGACACTTGTGAAACGGGCAACAGAAGCAGCTGCAAAGGTTGCGTCAATAGTGGTGAGCACAGTCGACATGACTTTGCTTCATAAAAAAAGTTCAAACATTTTTCTTTCCATTATGACTCTCTCTGGATGTGACATCACCATGGAAGTGATTTTTGCATTATTTGTCAGCGGAAAATGAGTTAAATTTGTCTGATGGCAAACATTTGTTCTGTGCGCTACAGAATATTGCCTCAATTACCCATATTCAGTAAAAAAGTCATTTTAGAGACATCAATTTGACCATGGCTATTTATTACTTACAATAATGTGACTTTATCAGCAAATACTCCCACATCAATATATACTGCAAATACCAGGTCATGCTGGACCTTTCTAAAACTGATTTATACAAATATAGACACACACACACACACTAATATAATATGTTGGTGCTTAGATGTGTTTGGGTTCCAGTTTGTGTCCTCAGACTGTCCTAGGTGGGTATGCAGTATTCAGGCTGAAGCAGCATGTGACAGGTGCAGGGCATTAACAGGGCTCAGTCCAGACCCAGCTCAGGTTTATTCAGAAGTGTTGTCATGACAAGATAGAGACAAGGACGTAACTGTACAGGAACGCATGCAGTGGGTGAAATCAAAGCCATGAGCAAACATATCCACATAATGCACAACAAAAAACTGATATATACATGTTCTAACACATGTACTAAGAACACTATTAGTTCATGCATTATTTGTTAAATATGCTGCTCTGCTGCCAACAGGCTTGCTATATTTGTGATTATTTATATGCTATATACACAGTCCTTTCAAGTAAACATGATCCAGTCTAGTCCACTCCTATGTAACTGCTTAGCTAAACTACCATTTAGTAAAACCAGATAACAAAAGACATCCTGGGTATGTAGAGCTAGTGGTACAAGCATCTAAGGGTTCTCAGACTAATACTATTAGTAATTTGCTCTTTTTGCCTTTATTTTTTTAAATGTAAACAGCTGTTTTACACTCTTTCAATCAATGTTAAAGGTTCCATCTACTTTAATTTAATGTTGCAGGAATACTGAGCTTCAACTTTACCTAAATATTTTAAGTAGTAAAAAGGCACTCTCTCCAGCGTTTACAGTAAATATTACAATAACAGTAACATTACCAAGTGGATCAGTTCTGAACCCAGCAGCTCTAAAACACCATGCAAAAAAAATGAAGAATGGAATAGCCCTTACTGCATCTGACTGAGAAGTCAACAAAACAACTAAGGAAAACAACTAAAGAAGACACCAAAACATACCACCATGTACATATGATCTGATCTACTCACCTCTTGAGTTGCTGAGAGACTAAATGTGACAGTGCAACTGCACATTACACACTTTAAACAAAACTATTGTGACTCTGCAACTATGAAGATAAATTCTGCCTTTTTAAAATTTTTTTCTGCTTACTCTTCTGACATCTGTTAATATACTGCTGATACTATTCCGCAGCATTGTTGTTGTATACTGTAAAGAATAAAGTGAAGCATTCAACCAGTGTAGCTCCACATTTGTGCATGTCAGTCACAAGGTGTACTCACCAGCTTGCACAGAGATCAGTGAGCCATAAGTTAGAATAATGCTGAAGGAGCAATGGGAAAAGGAAAAAGGTCATCAAACACAACAGCTGATATCAGATATATTGAGGATAGATTTTTAAGAATACAACAGTTATGCTGTAAACCTTAGAACCTCAAATGATTTGGGGTGTGAGGACTCTATTACAATGCAAGAAAGTATTATTCTGGCTAATCGATTGCCTTTTGAGGGCTTTAACATACTCAACTGAGTATAACATACTCAAACAACTCATGAAACTTGGCATAAAATTTCAACTGTACATTGTCCTATTTGCACCAAACTTCACATGTTTGTCAAGAGTCCCGATCTGAATGCATCTACATGTGAATATTTAGCAATAGTTGTAGCACCACCTGATACCAACAGGTAATGGCATATTTTACACTTTCATGTACTTCTTCCTGCAGGTTCATCAAATTCAACTCAAATCTGGTCAGATTAGACTAAACATCTTGTTGGTGATTAGTTGCGACTGCTGTCCTTTTCACCAAACAGCCTAACAGTGGTGGCACGGCAAATAGCTATATTCTAACTAGTTAAGTAAAGTTAGGTTGCTTAGTTACATTATGTTAAGTTGTACTGTCACATATACATTGTACAGTGAAATTTGTTCTCTGCATTTAACCCATCCCCGAGAAGCAGTGGGCAGCCACTGTGCTGCGCCCAGGGATTAACTCCAGATCTAAGTCAGTGCTCTAGTAAAGGGCACTTTACTATGGATGTGATAATGGTGGGGTAAACAAGAGCACCCAGATGAAACACAGGGAGAACATGCAAACTTCACCATAAAGATATGTTAATTGACTTCAGGTGGAAAACTTGTGTGAATTTAGTCGTTGTAATCAAAAGTCAGACCATTAAGTATGTGCAGACTTAAAAATACCTTAGGTCCATCATTGTTAAGCAGTGTGTAAAAAGGCTCACCAGCATATGTATTTTTTGAGGAAACTGTTCGACTCTCACATGGATCATACCAATGACCATATTCTACTGCGCTTTCACTTAATCTGTCTTGTGTCTTGGTTTGGTCACACATCTTTAAAAATTATAAAAATTCCTTGAGCCAGTTTGTGAAAAGGACCAGCCAACTGATTGGTGAGTCACAGCTCTACCCAGCATCCCTGTATACCAGGCAGATACAGCAGATAGCTAACTCTATCTTGATTTATGATAAAATGACGATTCCCACCCTTTGCACAATGAATTTCAGCTTCCTCCCTATGAAAAGAGGTTTTTAGTCCCAAACAAAGAGGTACAAAAACAGCTTTGTTCCCGCTGCCATCACAGACCTGAACAGGCTGAAGCCACAATTTACACAATTTAAAAAATTTAAATTTTAAATTTAATTTTGAATAATTTTATTTTAAATTTAAAATTTTAATGTATTTATTTATAAGTGACATTAATGTATTTTACCC
>JAQNCA010000013.1:2208754-2246426 GCA_029783725.1 Acanthurus tractus
CATTAATGTATTTTTACCCTGGTTTAATTGATTCATAATTTATTCCCTTGTAATTTTTATTGATTTTATTGGTTGATATTTCTCTCTTATTTGCACAGATTTGTGAAACCTTGAGCACTTTTATCATTTTCATTGTTTTAATTTCTTATCATTTTTTGAGTGACTTCTTTAAGCAGGTTAGGTGTTTTGTTTATGTTGTACATGTTTTTTTAATTGTTTGTCTTAATGGATGTCACTATTTTGCCGGCTGCAAAGCAAATCTGTATATGGGTATGAATAAAATAAACTGAACCTATACATGGGAACATAATGCATAAATATTGTGTTGCCTGGGGTGACTGCTGCTCTCCTACTGGGCACATGGGTGCGATGGCACGTTTATTGCCGCTTGTAGCTTTAGGTAAGACCCGAGCATGGAACAGTGCCAGGACCTATTATAATGCAAGAAATTATCTGAGACTGAGCACTGAGGGTGCGAGTACCCTATTTTTTGTAATGCAAAGAATTATTATTGCTCTCAAAAATAAACTGGTCTTTTAAAGGCTTTAACATACTCAAGAGCAAACTTAAACAAATTCAAAATATTTCTTTATTACACATCAAGTGAAAAGCATACAGCAGCACAGTCTTCAGAAGTATTGCTGAGAGTCTTGGTTTTATGATGTAGGCTATTTTCATGTTTTTTGGAAATGTCAGAAAATAATTGTATTTTGAGAAATGAAATGTAAGGAGTTACAGCAAATACTAGTATATGAGGCTTCTTAATGTTGTTCGGTGCTCTATTAATGTAAATTCCATGAGGAAAATGTTATTTTCGGTGATATACATTTGAATAACATACTGCTAGTAGCAAGCAAGAAAGCAATCACTAGGCATTGGGGGCAAGACAACACCACCAATGAAAAATCAATGGCAAACAATTGGGAAAGATTTTTTTTTAAAATGGAGAAAACCAATACACAAGCTGAGACTGCAATGTTAAAAAATATTGTGTCATTAAAGATTTGAGTAAAAAAAACAATTTACCATTCAGACATTCTGCTGTTACTCACATTTTAATTAACTTTGATACTTCACAAAATATTCAACATTTTCTTGGAAATTTTACTGGTTTAAAATAATGAATAAAATGGTCAAAATCACACATTTTCTTTCATATAATTGTTTGCATTCTGAACTTTTATCTACTTTTTATATTTTAACCTAGAAACTATTAAAACTATGAGTATTTCACATACTTTTGGGAATTATTCAACTTAAAAATTCCACTAAAGTGGTTAAATAAAAGTCAGTTACAAGACCCTCTAATCCCCAACCTCCTCAGATTTCTTACATGTTCACACAGAAACTCTCTTCAACATTTTTAACATTCATGGCACTTGGGACTTTCAAATTTGGTCAGGTGTTCTTTATATCAATTATTCTTTTTCAGTTTCATGCAATTTTCAGATTTTCACATTAGACCTAGAGAGGAGGACATTACAGAGTAAGTGGTTGTGATAACACTGCCGTCATACAAGGCTGCAGAATTCCAGAGTTGGATTGCTTTTCTGAAAAAATATTTAATAAATATTTTTTACATTTATATTTATATTTCTTTATGCTTTTTCCCATTCATTTAATAAAATATTTTTAAAACATTTGTACCTTTAGAAAGCACCACAAATGAAAAATTACAAATGTGCAAAAAAAGGAATGCATTGTACATAATTAGTTCCTTTTTAAAAAAAGTAATGCCTATCTTTAATTACTGACTTCTACAAGTGATTAAGTAATGGATAAAAGTAATTGATTAGTTACACTACACTACACTGGGCCTGTATGTCTGTTTCTTCTAATGGCTCGCTCTGTCTCTCCCTCCTCCCTCCTGTGTGTCTCCTCAAGTGTCAATGACCAGATGAGATCAAGCTGTTGGACCTCACTGTGCCCCTGTGAGGAAGGTTTGGCCAGTATTCAGAGTTGTCAGTAAAAGGAGCCTTTAGAATTTTGATGCCCACTGCTTGGCCTGTGCTGTGCTACTCAATTTGTTAACTTGGATGACTGGTTAGAACTGCTTTGAGGTTTTGGTTAAGAGTAGGGGGAGGGAGAAGGAAAGGTAAGCTGGGGCACCCAAGTACACTTTATCTTATTATGAAGATAACACTTCATAATTAACTTCTTTGTTCAGGCACATTAGGTTGGGGGTTGGTGCCTTCATTGTAAACATTTTCCTGTTTTTTTTTCTTTTAGACAAGTTTGGTATTTTGTTTATTATTTTTTTTTTGTTTTGAAACAGTTGTTTGTGTAAGCCCCGCTTTTTTGCCAATTTCATTTTATGTGGCACAACCTCCCCATTTCCTCCTTCCCCATTATTTGAGGAATGTTGTTTTGTCACCACATTACTCAGACATTAAAAGCTTGTTTTGTCACACTAGCACTTTGACTCTTTCACTTCTGTGGTTGTCCTATGTTAAGTTTTTGTTTAGCACCCTTGGCACCAAAGGGGAGTACAGCAAACTGTAATGTGATTGCTAAAGTTATCAACAGTAATGTGTTACATTACTGCATTACAGACAAATGTTATGTGATAACAGAAACTTGTTACTTTTCACAAAAATGCATTACTTTGTTTCCCATCACTCCCAACTGTGGTAATGGTGTATGTGAATAATGATTTCTTACCACCAGAACATGCTCCAGCAGGCCTAGATATCCAGAGGCACATTCATTGCCATAGCGCAGAGCTCTCATCTGAACCTCCTTGCTGACTTCTGGGTGGTAGGCAGCTTGCTAAAAAAGAAGAGAGAAATCCCCATTTGAACCAACCACCGGTGTACAATTTTGCATGTTATAATTCCATCCTTATAATGACAAAATAAGAAATAAGTTGGTCTTCCATAAGAAACATAATATAAGGTGTTTTTATAAATTGGTCCAGTACAAAAATTTAAAACTAGGGAGATATCTTACTAAGCTGACTAAAATTTGTTAATGTTAATCCAAGTTAGTTTATGTCACAGTTCAACAACAAAATGCACTTTAAAACAATACAATAAGTATAGCCCCAAGCAGCAATTTGTGGCTCCCTTTTAAGTTCAACAGATGAAAGCAGTAAGGAATTTCTTTGAAAGACTGTGCATATGTTCTTTGGAAGTAATTACTCACCATTTTCAGTTGCTAAACAAAGAACACAAACACAAAGTCAACAGTAATTGGCTCTTCAGGTCTTGAACCCTAATTAAAATTATACTAATAGACTGATCTTTATTCCAGAAACATCCCTTATTTTTTTCAGAGGAACCAAATTATTGTAATAATTACACAGGTAGATGATACTAACTTCTAAATCACAGCTTAGTTAATAAATCAGAATTCAGAGCTAAAATTACAAAAGTGTGTGACCAGTAGCAAGAGACTGTATGTTAAAATCAGAGGTTATAATAAGTAGCTAGACAATTGGTACAGTTAGAGACAGGTAATATTTAATAACAACATTCTTTGCATTAACTTAATATGAAATGTCATAATGTTATATTATGTTCAAAATCATACAGTTATACTTTTTGGTTTTATGTCAAATTGGCTTGTGTTTAACTAAAACTAAATTCTGCACTTCTTAAATAATAACTGTTTTCAAGCATTCAAGATCTCAAGATGTAAACGATTTGAGTAAAATCTATTTTATCCTTTTTTTAAGCATGACTCTCAGCTATTTCTCTCATCAACAGGCAGTTGTGCTGACCAGCAGGTGAGGTGTATCATGAATCTTCTGCATACCTTGCAGGAATGCAGCATGTCAGCAATGGCCCGTCTGCTGAGGTTGGCTGTGGCAATAATGTCTTCCTGACGACACGAGTTCCCAGCAGCCACTGCTTTTGCTGTTGCCATAGTGATTCCTTTAGTCATGCGAATGAACTCTTCTGGTGTGGTCGTCTTGGGTGGAGGGTCAGAACTGCTGAACACCTATGTTGTATGACCAGAGGACTGTTAGTGAGATACTTGATATCTGAAAAAAAATACTCTATTATTTCATCCAATAACCAAGTGAATGTTATTCAACATTGTTAAACATCAATTCTTCTTGCTGGAAGGGGTCCAGTGTAAGTAATCTACAGCATCTACTGGTCATGATTGAAAATAAACATGTATTCCAATGTTGACCAATATATATTGACAGTACAACACTTACATCAAAAGTGTGTAACTACTCACAGCCAGCTCCTGTTTGATGTGTTCAATTGTGGCCTCCAAAGCTCTGGTTCCCTTTGTGGCCTCATCCTCCACAGCCTTCACTGTCTTTAGGAGTGATGTTACATTGGTCACCATCACCTACAGCATCAAGGTAAAATCACATGGCAACACATTAGACTGATTATAAGGAAAAAAGGCTTGTTATAGAAATAAATGTCAAAGAGATTTTAATACTCATCCAATATATACAGCAAAACCAGTGAAAAATGCATTCAAAATTCAATACACAGAGAAAGATAAAGAACAGTAGTTGTGATGAACTTTGCTATTCTAAGATAGAAGAATAAGGCACCCATCTCTCCTGGTTCAAGCTTTAAAAGCTCTCTGTAAATTGACCTAATAGTGAAAAGGGTTTACACTGTCTTTGCAATCTTTTAAAGTTATCAACCAATACATACATAGCAGAGTTGATACATATCACTACATATACTTTAGACTGTCTAACTTTATTGCAAGTTTCATTTTTTCCCCCATTCATTTAGATAAGAAGAGGCAGATAGCATGATTTGGGACTTGAACTTGGACAGCTTATAATATCCAAATTGTTAAGTAATCATAAAGTTTTACAGAGTCTCTCATTGGCAGAGCATCCTTAATCATCTGTTAGCATCTTAAGCTGGTAAGATCAACACCCTTGGGGGGAATAGCAAACTTATAAGGTCAAATTTGGAAGAGAATTCTTATTTTGAAATGCAAATTGCAAATTCCGTGTTTGATTCAAGTCAGTGGTGTCAGTGGCTGATTTTTATAGCTTGATAAGACAAAAAGTTTACTTTCATTTTGAGAGAGCAAATTTTGGCATTTTGAGGGTAAATTTTTGAACTCACCTGATGTGTGTCTGTGAGCATGTTTAGGGAGTCAAATTTAGGTTCAAAGTGGCGCAATAACAATAATAAAAAATAAATATTACAATTACAATAGGGTCCTTGCCCCCAGGCAAGGACTCCTCTAGCATTGCCAAAATTTGACCCACTAGAGGAGTCCTTGACTTACAGGCTCAGTCCCTAATAATTAAATAGCCAATGCAAAAACTGTATTGTAAATGCTGACTCAGCAATGCTGTCTTGATATGTTCATGTAAAATTTCAACTCAGTATACCATAATGTTACAGTGAAGACTCAGGAACAAATGTCAGACTCCTTATAGGTGTTGGCATGTCAAACAAACTTGAATGGTCAAACAGCATGGCTGTTTAATCTTACTTTAGCAGAGTTCTTAAGCTGCAACATGCTGGGGTCATCATGAGATTTGCCTGCTGCTGCCTTAGTGGTGCTGATAAGGTTGCCAAGAGCTTTGGCCACATCTTTTACTGCATTGATCAGGACCACCTGTGGAGTGTAAAACCACTATGTTACAGGTTAAAGTAAAGCACCTTCACATAGAAAAGTTTGAAAGCCAGAAGTTAACAATGACTGTCCTCTACATTTTCTAAATAAGGGCAGTGAACAAATCAATGTGTAGACATGCCAGAATTTTCTGTATTATACCAGTCCTTACATCACTGCACTTGCTTCCTGTGTGTCAAAATGTTTGGGTATATATGGGTACGCTAATGGACATATTTAAGTATCCACTTTGAGCCATGAACACTAGCTGTTTAAAAAGGGTGATGGTTAAGACACACATAGCTAACAAACTAAAAAATGTTCTCTGACAGTCAATTCCACGATCTGTACCTGGGTTTCTGGATCCTCAGAACCCAGGCTGGCAGCTCCCAGTTTGACCACATCAGCCAGTTTGGTGATGGTGGATACTGAAGACTGGGCAGCCTGGGCCAATTTCTCCTGACTGGCTCCTGCACCGGACACCAGCAGCTTGGTGTCTTCCACCAAAGCCTTGGCTGTTTTTAGGATGCATTCTCTGCACACAGGAATGACAAAGTCATCACCTATCACAAAGCAGCTTCAATAATGCAATGACTGTCCATATATTTAAAGAAAATGAAAAAAGTATGTCTACTGCATATAAAAACAGACAGTAAATTGTTGTCCCCAAATTTACAAGTATAAAAATATAATTCAATTGTAAAATTCAGTTTAAGCTGCAAGACAACACAACCTTGATTGACACAGATAGATGGGGAAAAAAATAATAGGCTTCAGTATTTGTAATGTGAGAGATGTACAACTTATGTACCACTGTTTACATCAAATTACACAATTCAACCAAAAGATCTCGGCAAATCTTTAAAATAGCACTGAATGTGTTAAAACCATTCCTGCCGCGACAGATGCTCACAGTCAATACTTCTAGCCATTCTTGGTAACTCAGTATGTCCTTTTTCGCTTCCTACTCTACATTGGATGATACATTTTTGTAAGATGTCATTATTTTTTTTTACTTAAATTTCTGATTAAGTTTGTTTCTGTCTTCAAAAAAATAGAGATTTTATTAACACCTCACATCACAGAGCAGCTTAAACTATTCATTTTTAAAGATCTACAAGAGGCAAGAATACTATATAACTATTTTCATCATCATTAGATATTGCCAAAATCATCTATTTCCATCAGTTGTCAGACAATCTTTTACATGATTAATCAATCAATTAGACTCTCCAGTGCAGTACTGCCAAGAGCTGCAAGATGTGCAGACCATGGAGGAAAAACAAAACAACAAAACAAATAATAAATCAAACAGAAAACACTGATTACAAAAATCTATATCTACACTGGGCATTACATTTTCCTTCTTCTAGTCTGTACTTCTCAAGATTAATCTTCTTTTTTTCTTTAAATATTTGTATACCTTGACCTTTGATTGCCAAAACCTACTCTGTTAATGTTATGTTAAGAGGAGATTTGTCTTTTATTTAAGGAAAATTCCTATAAGGGGTACTTGAGATATTGCTTTTGCAAGAATTGGGTGTACTGCCTGAGAGGGCAGCAGCTGCACTTGTGAGCATACACTAGTAATGAGTTGTGTTAGGATACACATTTTGCTGACAAAAGCATGACATGGAGGAACTTGAATGTTCTTTCCTGTATCTCTGAAATGCTAAGGGATTACACAACTGACAGACTTCTGAGATCCTCAGGTAACAGTCACCTCAGTATTCAGTATATATGAATACATCCAAAATCAACCCAGGGTGCTTTTATTAATGATATTCTGACTCTTAAGAGTTCTCTGCCACATGAGCTCAGGTCTGCTACAACAGTATCTTCTTTTAAATGCAGATTAAAAACATATAAGTCTTTATTAGCTTTTAAGTAAGTATGAGCATGTGGTTAAACAGCTGTGTCTTAATTTCAAGATGAGTACTATTATTACTACTTTTATCATTGTTATTCTTAATCCTTGCAGCAGTAATAATAATTACAATAACAATTTAAGCTGCAAGCAGGGTTAGACAGGCCCTTGCACCCCGGCACCTGTTGGAGCCGGCTGCAACTCACCCCAGACACAGCTGACCACTTGCGCGCTCCAAACTGGGACCCAAGCGCAGTATGTGCCTTCTGTGTCGCATGCAGGCGGACCAGAACATAATTGCACTCAGTGCTGTTAATTGGAAATCAGGCAGTGGATCAAGTTAATCCATGTGCTAAAGCAAAGTACCCTCTACTCAGCAATCACCTGACATCGATTAAAAATGTAAACATAAACATGAAAAAAAAAAGTTGCCTTATGTATTATTATTTTCTTGCACAGATGCTGCCACCGGTCACCACGTAGTCCAACAACAGCTGTAGGCAGGAGAAAGACAGCTAGGGCAACCAACAGCAGTCACCAGATAACCATACTGTTACTAAGACATCAGCTGCCCCTGCACCAAAATGCAACACTCACACACGTCAATTAAGTTTCACAAAAGTGTCCATATCTCTCCCTAAACACATCTGTCTGTCCAAACAGCCCTCATGAGCAGCCCATGTTACCGTCAACATCAGTTACTACATCTGTTACTATCAACCTCACATGAAGGGACAATAACACATAGCAATGTGGAGTTTAACTAAAGCTCAGAGAGTGATGCTCTACTACCACCTTGCAGCCAAACTAGGATTTACGTTTACTTTGAAGAAAGAAAATTTATGGAAAAACACATAAGGTGCAGCTTCATTTTAAAATTAGAGTAGAAATAACCTAAGGGTTAAACTAACTAGGACACACTATAAAGATGACAAAGTGACTGTAAGAGGTTAAAAATTAATCAGGATCATAATAAACTGCCACACTTAAAAAGCATTCACGTCCAAACCGATTCCTCAGCTTGAGGGCATTAATTCCGATGCAAATTACTCAATTAAATATCCTACCAAAACACAAATGCCTAGTTTGTCTATAAGGTGGAAGTAGAGCATCCCTTTTAAGCTTTAGGTAAAGGATGACTCACATGAGTGGCAGAGTTGAGAAGAGCAGCTCTTGCTCTCATGCAATGCAATGGAGAAATCAATAAAACCTGTTTGAGCATTGACTGGGCCAACATAGTTTTAGCTACAGACTTCATTTAAATTTTAAATGAGTCACAGGACTTTGATTTCTAAATGTTGTATTTACATGTTTTTGCTATCTTGTACTGTTTCGGAGTTATCACAGTTTTAGTTTTAGGGTTTTTTCTGCTGCCTCTCAGGTTTTATAATGTGTGTGGACTGCACACTATGCCCCTGCTCAGGGTGTCACATGACCGGCAGAGCAGAGTAGGGCAGAGCAAGAGAGAGGGAAACATTTTAGAAAACCTCCTGAAAAGTAACACAAACTTTATGAAATCTTAAACAAGATATCATATTCTAGAAGGATTCTTCATCATCTCTCCATTGGCACAGGTTTGAAAGCAGCCAGACTTATACTTTAGACTGTAGTGGCCTGAGTTTGACACATGTGCCTTCCTTTCCCACTGACATTAATGGGAGGACACAGAGGACAACTCCAACTTTGAGAGCTTCAAAAATCCAAATGATTTGAAAAAAAAATTGCCCCAAACTTTTGTTCAGCACTGTGTCCTCAATCATCTAATAGCTTTTGAAGCCGTTACCATTTACGTTATGGGAGAAGATACATTTTGTTCAAAGTGAAATTTTGGCCGTACCTTGCATTATCAAATGCAAATTGCCGAGTTCCTGTTGATTTTAGCCTAGGGGTGTCAGTGTGTGATTTGTAGGTCTTGATGAGTACTACAATTAGGCTTTCATCCTGTCTCTCTCCTAAGGGCCACAGTGAGCATTTTTCTGTGCCTAGGTGACGGAACAGAGCACATTTTTGGGTTGAGGGGGTCAGTGTATCCATTTTCAAAAATTTTTCACCAGACCTGGTGTGTGTGCAAAATTTGGTAAGTTTTTGAACATGTTTAGGGGGCCAAATTATGATTCAAAGAGACATAATAATAAGAAAAAGAAAAAACAGTACAGATATAATAGGGCCCTTCCCCTGCTTGCAGGGCTCTGGCCCTAATTATTTACTTGCACCGTCACTTTCGCTGGCACCATTTCTACCACTGTGGTAGTTGTTGTATTGTTTACTGTTTCTGTGCATCCCTATCTCCTCTCAATTGCCATTCCATTCTCTCTTTCTTTCACTTTCTCTCTCCCTCACTCTCTTTGTCTTTGTGTGTCTATTTCTCACCCTAGTTCTTTTTCTCTGTTTACCCAGTCCTGTCAGATGGCTTCCCATCTCTGAGCCTGGATCTGTACCAAGGTATCTGCCTGTTATAGGAACGTTTTTCCTCGCCATTGTCACCAAGTGCTTGCTCATGTGGGCATTGCTCTCAATTGTTGGGTCTTCACAAATAGAATTTTAGGCACATTGAATCCAAGCCTGTCGTATGAAATGTGCTATATAAATAAATTTGACTTGACTTGAACTGAATATTGACATATACATGTCTATAGGGCTGGACTCTTATCAAACATGGAGTTTAGAAGAGAATGGACAATGTTCAGGCAAGTAAATTCATGTCTTGTCTTAGCTGTGCCTTTTAAGTTCTGCAATTCTGTGATCATTTTTCATAATCAGGGTCTTTTACAAAGTCTGTTAAAATTTGAGTTTGATCTGATGAGTTCCCTAGCAGAAGTTCATTAAAGTATGATTCCTGTAACTGGCCAGAACCTTAACATTTTACATATGGGCTGGGAGGTATTTAGGGCCTTTTTATGTTAATGTGCCCTAATGAGGGGAGGTAGAGAGAGTATCCCCTCAGTTTTAATAGAAAGATGAATGTGAATACGCTCATCAGTTGGCTTTTCAGCTGCCTTAAGCCTTACCCAAACAGATGCAAACCAAAAACTTTAAACAACAAAACAAACAAACAAAAAAAGTTTTTTTAAATAAATTTTACAATACTAAAGACACCTGCATTATAGCTTGCATTTTGTAAAAATGTTAATTGTTCTATTCATTTTTTTTTTTAACCTACATAAATGCTGTTGATCTGTGTTAAAATTGTCAGGATGATCTTATCTAGTTTTATCTTATCTTATCTCAAGTATGAAATCTTGCAGGTCCATCTTAAAAAGCTCCAACCAGATTTGTGTCTGGACAGAATATGAATAGGACCGATCCGAGGCCTTTGAGGAGAAAGAGGTGGCGGCTATGGGCATGGTTTAGTTTTGACAAAAGCAAGGAAAGGCAACAATGGTGGCTGCTGAAGAGGTTAGCATGGATGCTGAAACAGCAGCAATTTTATTGGAACTGGACAATATTTACTCATTTAAAAAAGAGCAAAGAATGGCACGGAAGGCTTTTTGATGGAAAAAGATATTTTCACTCTTCTCATAACTGGCTTCCAAAAAAGTAATGAATGAAACAGAAAGAACGTTTGTCCAATCACCTTTCTTGAAACTAGGTGCCCCTTCCAAATGTGTCAATGGGCTGTTTCCCAGATGGACATGTGAAACCAACTTTATGGCCATTTGCTTCTGGAATGTCAGATTAGCCTTTCCTTGCTTCCAGGATGAAGTTTGGGCATTTTCATTTTCTTAGTGTTATCATATTGCTCAACAGGCATGTTAACTGTGTATTCTAGACATGCCAGGCAAAAAGATGATACTCTCTGTGGCTAGATATTGCTGGCAAATGATCACTTTTGTCCTTTCTCTTGTTTTGCACCCTTGCTTGGATTTAATGCTATGGTAGTACTTTGTGATGTATTACAATTTTTCTTTTGTCATGAAAAAAAGGTCAATATCAAGTTAGAATTCCTTTGTGTGTAATGTTAACAGTAATGATTAACTGTAAGATCACATTAACAATGTATTAATTTTCCTTTAACTACCGCAATAATCCTTCTTTGTTATACTCTTGTCTCTGTAATGACTAGTACCTGTGGTCAGCGAAGGTCTCTGCATTCTCTCTGTTCAGAGTACCAGCAGTTGCAAACATGATGGTGGTGTCTAGGTCTGCAATGATTCCAGACACTGCGCTGGCTGCTGTAATGCAGGCCTGGGTACCACGGTTACCTGCCTGCAGGGATGCCAACACATGGGAAACCTGCAAGAAGAAGGACCTATTTGTTATGAGAGAAAGATACTGTTTATATCTAGAGCATTTAAATTATAGAATATTTATAACAATATTTGCTTAAAATACTATAGGCATTTGAAGTGAAGTTACTCAGAATGCAACCTCCATAACTTTTAGAGTTGACACCAACCATAAAGTGAGTCATTCACTTTTCAAATTCTGCTAGGGACCTTACTTTGAGTTACTGCTTTCTCCTCAATATGGCTGTTTAAAGAAGGCACAAAATGCCTAAGCAAAATATTAAAGAATAAACCTTAAAAGAAACCCCACCTTCTCAGAAACTTTGCGTGCACTTTCAATCAGTTCTTTTTTGGTGAACGAGTCATTGGGGCTGCACTGCAGAGCTCCAGCTTTCGTCACCAGACTTGTGCAGCTGAAACCCAGCTCACCAACCTGCTTCTTAATGTGAGAACCAATCTATAAACAAAGGGAGATGATTAAAGGCATGGAAAATATTTAATATTTACAATTCAAAAGTATTGCTGGTTTTATTTACTTCATCATTCTCTGCTGTCATGGCAGCATATTTGGCTTCATTTGCCAGGTTTCCAAATTCATTGGTCAGCTGGTTGGCCAATCCTCCAAGGTCATCAGGGTTGGTGTTAGACTTAGTCACCTAAAGAAACATGAGAAATGACATTAACTGAGTAAGAGTGTATCTATCAGGTTATCAGCCAGTTGATCTTTAGAAAAAACAAACAAATAGAAAAAAGACCATAAGGTAGTGACACTACTATAACACAGAACAAATACTACAAACGTACAATTCATGCTTGGTAACTTTGGGCTAATTTACACTTCAATCAACAAATCATTTGAGAAATACTGCTTTTACTAATGCTATTTATTTATTTTACAAGGAAACTGCGATTTCTTATTTTCTGTACTGATATTGATTTTGTTATGAAATGACAAACTTTTGAGCAGTCATCTTTTTATAAACAAGGTTACTTCTGTCTCTTGGTTTTCAGTCCAACAAAGGTGGATTACCTCTCAACAGTGTACATGGAAAGTGTAGTACTAAACATCTAAACAAGATTGTTTAGTGTTCAGAGACTAACAAACACTTTTGGGTTTTCCTGATAATTTCTCAGCTGAGACATAGATTCTTGCAGGAGGATATGATTTGTCAGCTCCTTGAGCTGTTTGATGCAGAGCCTGAATGATGCACTAAAGCCTTGTAGCAGTTTTAGTTTTTAGAAAAGAAAATTAAAAAGTGAGGTCTCGTTAAAATAACAGACAGAGCTGATGAAAGTGAGCAGAGAGTAGCGGACGTAGAGGAGTTGAGCGCGAAATCCAGACAAGTGCTCTCCAACACCCTGGAGCTGCAGGAGAGCACCCAAGCTCACCTAACGGACCACGAGGCACGTTCAGGCCACAGTACAGCAGTAGTTTATGCAAATTATTTTTTGCATAAACTACTGCTGTACTGCGGCACCAGCTAGCAACAATAAAAGAGCAAATCTTCCCAAGGACGCTGACTCCATGACTTGCAGTAAACATTTTTGGAGGAAGATTATGTTGAAATGAAGACATTTTAGTCAGGCCACGAGGCACGTTCAGGCAGATCATCTTTAAATTAACTAACCCTAATCCCTTACCCTCCAACCCGAGATCCATCATCATCTGCTTTTGGAGTATAAAACCAAAGAGTTCGTCCTCCGCTCCATATGGAAAAGAAAGGAGATCCATCATGAGGGTAAACGAGTGTTTTTGATCAAGACTACCCAATCGAAATAATTGTGAAAAGAAAAGCTTACTCCACCTCTAAAAAGGCACTCAAAGAAAAAGGGATCCGTTTCCAGACACTCCCGGCTAAACTCAAAGTGTTTTATGACACAAGTGCAGTAACCTACAACAGCTCACAGGAGGCAGCGGATGACCTGAAGAAAAAGGGCTTAATCCCAGATACCTGCAGAACCGAGGCGCACACGGAATGTACACCCACGTCGAGAAGGAGACAACTCCCCTGGGTAACAGCAGGTGCAACAACATGCCGGAACCGTGTCGTACGCCTGCAACGCATCCAGGACAAGCTCAAGCGGTTCAGGCGAGAGGAAGACGCTAAATGAAAACAACCAACTACTATAAATGACAGAACAATTGTTTAAAAAAGACCGGTAAGATACATCCTAACGCCAGCTCAGACTGCGCTGCGAAATATAAATACAAACTACGTGAACTTTCCTTTCTAAGCTTAAACTGTACATTGATATTGACCGCAGCTGTGAACTTATGTTGTTTTTACTTTTTATTCTATGTGCACTGCTCTGATTTCATCATGTCAGAGATGTCGGCACTGAGAGGGGCCCCTTCAAACAAACAGCTGATAAAGAAAGTTTTTGATCTAATAACCAGGGAAGTATCAGGTGTGTTGGTGTGTGAGGGAGACTGGAATGTCCAACTTCATCTCTCCATTGTCTCCTCAAACAAAACAAAAAAAAAAGATATGAAGCAATACATATTACATATTAATACATATTTAAAAATTGCTTAAAGAATTGTGTATGATAGATGTATTGGAGGGAGTTACACCCACTTGATAGACGCTTTACTTTTTTTTATCTCATCCTCATTCTGTATACAAGAATTGATTATTTTTTTTATGTTTCATTCAGATCGACACAGGATCACTAAATGTAACATTGGGGTAAGGGATATCTCTGATCATGTGGGGGTATATTTAACACTGCATTTCGACAGTAAGCAGAGACACATTGTGGAGACTGAATGCTAATCTTTTGAAAGACCCTCAACGTCAGAAATATGTAAAGGGAGAATTTCAAGAATATATGACCTATAATGACGATGGTGCAGTGTCCACCAGCATACTGTGGGACGCTGCAAAAGATGTCATTAGAGGTAAACTTAAAATGTGGTCAGATCAGAAGAAAAAGGAGAAAGTGAAAAAAATTAGGGATTTGACTGAAAGGTTAAAGGTTCTAGAGAGTAAATATGTGGAATATAAGGACACTGATGTTTTAAATCAGATTCAGGACATATAACAGACTGTAAACAATTTATATGAAAATCAGATACAGAAGAGAGTCTAATTAATTAAACAGAATTTTTAAGAGAATGGTGCTAAATTGAAAAAATTACTTGCTTGGAGAATACGTAAACAACAAGCTGAGAGATTTGTACTTAAATTAAAAGACTGATTTCAACCTTCATTTGGGGACAGCAAAGGTCCCGGATTTGATTTCAGACATTACAATTGCCCAAGGACAGAGGAAGAAGGGCTTTACCTTGCTTAGAAGACTATTATAAACAGCACAATTACGATTTTTGGTTTGCTGGTGTGATCTCACATATCCCACATATGATGCAAAATGGAAAGACATAGGACAAAGTCAAACAAATATACCTCTCCAATCTATACAGGGGGAAAAAATTCCTTCTAAAGAAATATCTAGACAAATCAACTAAATGATTTGGTCCCCTTAAACATTGGTTTAAAGAATTTAAAGATCTGAATTTTGAGAGGAATGCACGAAAATTACGTTGGGTGGCATATGACACAGAATTTACACAGGCTAAATTTGGCGACAGATTTACACTTTGGACAAATGCAGGCATGACTTCATACTGCATGATATCCTCCAATAGAGGCTTAGATACCTTTGAGCAACTTTCAAAAACATATAATTTAGAGAAATATGATTTCTTTAGGTATCTTAAAATGAGACATTATTTCAAAACAAATATTAAAACTATTACTGGAGAGAAAGGAATGAATTTGATTAAGATATTTACAGACAAATACAAGGGTAATTCTAACAGGAAACCGATCTCAAAGATTTATTCATCTTTACAACTAGAAAGAGGTCTCTCCACCTTGTTTGTAAAATCAAGATGGGAGAAAGAAGCTAACATAGCACTGACTGAAGAGGACTGGTTAAATATATGTAGGACAATATGTACAACACCAAGTTCTGATTTATGGAGGGAATACACCTAGAAAAACCTTTTAAGGGTTTTTTTAACTCCAAAGATTAAAAAATCGCAAAGCAACAATCCTGAACAAGGCCAGTGCTGGAGAATGTGTGGTAATATCTTAGCTGATCATTTTCACATTTTTTGGGAATGCCCAAATATATCTTCCTATTGGACAGATATAGTGAAAGAGATCAGATCTATAATCAGCTCGGAGCTTTATTTTAATTTCAGTGTTATATATTTGGGAAATGTACCAACTGGGCTGAAAAAACAGAATAGATACTTTCTACAAATACTACTGGGAGCTAGTAAAAAAACAATAACCAGAAAATGACTGAGTAAAGAATCTCCTACAATTCCTGAATGGATTGAAATAGTTATTGAAATCTATACTACGGAACGATTGACTTTTTCTCTGAGACATGCTACCAAGAAATGTGAAAAATATTGGAAAAAATGGAAGCCCTATTTGAACCTGAAATTATTTCTGTATATATGCTTGATTGGAGAAATATGCCATTCTTCATCTGTATTTTTCCTTTGCACAAAGAGAATTGTCTTTGAAGTTAAGAAAGAATGGGAGACACCTTCCCTGGTACGGAACACTCAGGACTTACATCAAACAGAGCAGGGATAAAAAATCCCCCAAGACCTCAAATTATATACATAGACACTAAGGACTCATAAATATTGATAAAGAATGTAACCCAGATTCATCTAAACTTCTTTCCACATGTTATGCATTTCTTTACACCTGTGATGACCCTGTCTGTCCTTTGTTTGTTTTTGTTGAAAAACTAAACAAAAAGTTTTAAAAAAAAAATTATATATATATATATCATAAAATATTCTCAGTCACCAGATCGACTCAGGCCTGCAAGCTAACTATATCTAATCAAATTTCCTCACCATCTCCTGCACAGTGACAGCTATGGCCTTGGCTGTCTTAACCATGGTAGTCTGGTAGTCCACAAAGGTGCCTTCAGGTTCAAGTGGAGGAGTGTCTTCCATTTTATTAATGGCGTCATTGATGGAGTCCACCATGCCACCCACAGCACCTGCTGCACTGGCAGCCTCGGCTAGAGTGGCACCCAGGTCATCTACTGCTTCTTTCATCATTTGCACGGACTCTTCCAGGGCCTCCTGCATGTGTGCTGCCTAGATAAAGGAAAAATATTTGACTTTTTGCTGTCACAATTCTAGAATATTGCATCAGACTGTTGAAACAACTCAGGACAGAAGGGTATTTAAATGAGTAGCACATTATTTTAAGTGAAAATAGTTGGTAAACATTTGAAGCAGAGGAAATGGAAAATTTGAATTTTAACATAAAGCTTACACTATTTAAAAGCTTTTTAAAACATATGTTTCATGAAGTACCTGTTAGGTGAGTCAAAAACAGGGTTAATATTGTGCAGCATCATTTTTTTTCTAAACATGTAAGGTCATTTCCTGTCTTAAGCCAGGGTATAGTAAAACGCCACCATGAGAAGACAGTATGACTTTTTCAAAATCACAAAACAGGAAAGACATGAGTTTTGAGAAGCCCCTTTGCTGATGGAGGTAGGGCTGGATGATACCCTTAACTTGAACATCAAATTTAAAGGAGACTACACCTAAATGTCTGGCTGCAGTTTGATTGTTGCAGAGTTATAGACTCTTTTGCAGAGTGAGTATCAAATGCAATGGTCAGAAAAGTGTTATGCAGGACAGTATGACATTGGTCTAAAGCTGAATTTTGACCTATTAGCTCTAAAATGCCATCATCTCAGCATTTGATCCTATCAGACATTTGCATAAGTCCAAGTCAAAGACTTTGACCATGGAAATCTAATCAGTTCATTCTTGAATCAAAGTGGACGCCTGTGCCAATTTTTAAGAAATTCCATCAAGGTATTATTGATAAAACAAGTCCCTAAGTATGGGACGGACAAACAAACATAAGAACTGTCATACAGAGATAAAAGGGTAGACGGACAACATGAAAACATAATACCAACTGTCATTGCTATTCCTGGCACAATAGCATAATAAAATATTTAGTGTTACTATCACAATCAGTCAAAAAAAATTCAGAGAAGGAACCAGCTAATGTCCAAAGTGTAATTTATTTCCATAAGGTTCCACCATACTTAGCACATTAATCTTCCCTGTTCGGAAGTTGTCTAAAAAGATTTTGACCTCTAATGCTTTGGTATTGGATAGAGTTTTTCTATTTAAATAATGGCAGCAGGACCATTATTTTTGCCCTTATAATGACAGTCAATGGCATATTCAATATTCCAAACTCTGTTCTCTGTCCAGTGCACAATTCAATTCAATTTTCAATTGAATTGAATTGTGCCCTGAACCCTCTGACAACTAGCAAACAAAATATATTACATAATTATTAGAGTCTATTTTACAAAGCAGCCCTCAGTTGGTGCTTTGATGTTACTTTGTTATACTCCCAAGAACCTGGTTTCAAAATGACAGAGCTTTGTCATTTTGCCAGTTTTCTTGATCATCTCCTCTTTGCCATGAAACAAATGCCAGCTTTAATACCTTAGGGTTTCCTCCAGCCTCCTTGGCAGTGTAGAGCATCTGCAAAGCTGATTCAGTCAGGGTTTTGGTTTGGTCTAAGACAGCCATCTGCTGTTGGCTGCTGACGATCTTGGATGCTGTGCCAATGGCAGCCATAATCAGGGGCTCAAAGTAACTGGCCATCTGAGACACCTGTTCAAGTGTGTAGGGAAAAAAATGTACACAGGTGCAAAATAGAAATTAAAAAAATAAAATAAACATTTCAAACCCTGCCAGTCTTTAAATGGACCTCTGGTTGGTCAGCATTCATAAAATACTGTATAAGTTGTGTGGTGGTGGTGTTTTTTGTTTTTTTTTTTTTACCTTGTGTCCCAGCTGAGAGGCCTCAGAGCGAGCAGCCAGAGCTACAGGATCAATCAAATTACTAATTTCATGAACTGAGGCAGCCATCTGCTCATGTAGAGTCTGCGACAAATAAAAATAAACATACACATATTAATCTTTCACATTCGGTGTAATCAGTTTTGCATACATTTTACTAATAACAGAACAAGAATGGCTTGTAATGTGTGATATTATGTGGAAAGCCTAAAACATCAACAACCAACAGCCTAAAATACTACACAAATGAAAAGTGAAGCGATAACCAAGAAGGGTACACAGAGCCTTCATGTTTGCCTAGATCAAAGTCATGCAAACAGGAAGTTAACCAAAGTCACTGAAGGGATTGTGTTGAGCTCTCTGTAATAAACCAGGAAATACATGCTGAAACACAAACCTCATACAAACCCTTAACCCAAAAAACTAACCAAACAATCATCATAAAAGTTTTACTTATAAAGAGAATAAAAGCTGCATGGCAAACTGCGTTCTCTTAGATGCTATTGGCTTTAGCTATAGATGTTATTGGCTTTAGCTATGCTTGGTGGGAGTTTTCAGGTTGCAACAACATATATATTGCTATAATGCCACACATAGTACATTAAATTTTTATTTTTTACAGGTGGCATACTGCTATAAATCAGCAACCCCTATACCAATTTGTCCGAAGGTATCCACACTCTCACTGATTACAGAATCAATTTCAATATTAAAGCTGCAGGCAGCATTGAACGGCCCTCACACCCTGGTGCCCGTCGGAGCCGGCGGCAACTTGCCCCAGACACGCTTCACCGCTGTTGCTCAGTCCATACTGCAACCCAAGCTCAGTGTGTGCCTTCTCTCTCATGCAGGCAGACCAGCACTGCACTCACTGCTTCAAGTCATCATGTCTGCCAGACACAGGCCACCTCATCAGTAAAGGCTGGCAGGCACACATGATGACAGAAAAATACTTACACTGCAGCTTTGCAAGCCATCAGTAGCTTTAATATTTATTTACCAGAGTGAAAAAAAATACTTTTTGTCTAAACACCTAACAACCATGACTTAATAAATCATGTCAGCCACCTCAGTTAAAAACACTTTGAATGACAAGGAGCAGACTTTAACTTTTGGTTGTCTCTGTTTCCATATACTCTATGTATTTTAAATGTTTCACTGTAAGTTGAATTTTATTTTATTAGTTTTATGCAACAAACTCATGTCCTTTCTGTCATGCATACTCTTGCTGAAAACTGTGAATGGAAAAACACTTTGCTGTGTTTAAGTATCTGGGTCCCTACAAGGCTGAAAAAAATCTAAGTACCCATTTTGGTGAGGAGCCAAGCAACCTGTCATTCATTCTTTACCGTGCCGATACATAACGAGGAGACTGACAATTTCATCGGCTTTCTCTCGATCGCCCTCTCTCTCTCTCTCCCTCTCTCACTGTATACCGTTTATATATTTACTTTTACAGGTTTTGTCTCGTGCTGTGCCTCTTATTATGATGTGTATGTTCAAACCCCAGCAAGCAAGTTAAGGTCCACACTGTCGCGACGGGACAGGCCGCCTGTCAACTACTCCTCACTATGCCGGTACACGACAAGCATCAGCTTTTTAACTGTCACCCCTTTCGCTCTCTCTCTCTCACTTTATGGTGTTTGTTAATTTGTATTTACAGTTTTGGCCTTTGGCTATGGATTTTGTTATGACATGTGTTTAAGCGGTGGAAAACTGTCATGGCGGAATGCACAGAACACAGATTCTCTGAGACGGGAGCAGTGATGCATTCAAAGGCGCTCAGTGAAAAACACATGGGGAGACAGATGCAAAAATAAACAGAAATAACATAAAAAAATAAAAATAACGGTGTTTGTCAACAATAAAGCAAGTTAACCTGTTTATATATTAATCTTAAGTGACAATGAATAAAATACATCTATTTATAAAACACTACATAAAGTTAAGACAATAATAGGAGCCCATTTACATAGAAAACTTGATATTTCCTTTCACCAGCAGAAAACACTTTCAGTATGACTGATAATTGACATGTACATGTCTTCAGGCTGAATGTCTTCTGTAATATGTTGATTTTGAAGCAGACTGGTCTCTTACAAAGAAGTTATTGCTATTTTTTGCCTCCTGGAAAAACATGTAAATTTCAAAGCCTGCCACGACCACACCGTTCAAAAGCCCCCCACACCCTTGCAAACTTAATATCCTCAAGGTCTAATCTATAAACTGTGCAAGTTTCAGGTGGATAGGGTGAAGCCCATAGGAGCTGCGAGTTCAAATGTGACCCCTGGAAACAGAAACTTTGACTGAAAATATCTGACTTTCTGTTTAACTTAGCTCATGACGCCAGAGACTTTTTTGTAGGTCTGGAGGTTCTGAATAAGCCACCTGAATTTGGTGATTCTATGTCAAAGGGGCTGCAGGGGCTGCTTTGTTGAAATTTTCTAGGGGGCACTTTTAAGCCAATTTGCCACACCCTAAAGCAAATGTCACATAGGTTAAAAGAACTCACACCTTGATGTCTGTGCAGAATTTGGTGAGTTTTCGTGCATCCCTTGTGCCTGAAAAACAGCTTCCTGTTTCACATCGCCACGCCCACAGCATTTGACCAAAATTCACAAACCTGGCATTCAAGCATCATGAACATCCTGTCTCCATCTCTAAGCAGCTTCTTGTAAATCTGGTCAACCAGTACTAAGAAATTCAAGCATATGTGAAAATATGCGTACTCTTGGTCACCAGTAGGTGGCGCTATGACTATGGTAAGATATTAATACATCAATGTATTCATCTCAAGAATCTTATCTAGCACCTAAAATGTGGTCCAGATTGCACAAATATCTGTGAAGTTATAACACTTTGAGTGCTCAACATCAAACTTGGCTGCACTGTAGCATGCAGGCGCTCTGGTAAAAACTCACCATTTTTATACCACAATTTCATCAAAGTCTTAAGTCCATTTCAGTCCAAGTTTCATGTAATTATGTTCATTTTTCTATGCGCTTGCACACTTACAAGTGTAAAAACATGTCACTTCCTGTTGCCAGCAGGTGGCATTTTCACTTTCACTAAATATTTGCACATGTATTTGTTCAAGACCACACAGTTAACATGCTCAAGAAGTTTTGGCCAGATTGGATCATGCACAGTGAAGTTACAGCTCACTTCCTGTTTCATGGCGAAACCTCAAGATTTGACACCTTGCCACACTCACACAGTGTAAAATCTGTGACTGTGTTCGGTAGCATTTTATCCTTAAAGTTTCAAAGTGATAGAATGAATCCCCTAGGAGGAGTTGAACAAAGAACAACCTCTGGAAATGGGAAAAAATCGACTTTCAATTTAAACTGGCGAACTTCCTGTAGGTTGTAGAGGGTTGCTTACTTTTTTTGTAGGTCTAGAAAGTATACATCAAACCACAACTAAAATTCGTAAACATGACAAGCATTAGAAGTTTACGCAGGGCAAGATGTGTTTGTGTTGCTCAAAGTAGTGCCATCCACATGAATGTGCACTGAGATTCATTGAGGTTCCTTGAAAAGGACAATTTATTTGATACTGGTGTGAGATTTTATTTTCCAAATGTCAGAAGCATAACCCACATGAGCTATTTTAAGTATGCTGGCAGTTGTGGGGATAGCCTTTAAGAATAAACTGCAGCCAGATGCAGATAAATGCAAGTTTATTTCAACTGACAGGCCAAGCAAACCCACACCTTTTTGAGTAGAGAAAATCAAACAAAGTTAGAGCTACAGACTTCATTCAATTTTTAAATGAGTCACAAGACTTTGATCTCTTGTGCTATCTTGTAGTGTTTCTGAGTTATCACAGTTTGAGTTTTTAGCACCTGAAAAGTACCTCAAACTTGATCAAATCTTACACAACATTTTTGTCCACTTTCCATTGGGACAGGTTTGAAATTAAAAAAGTAAATTGCATTTTTCAAATTATGGCTAAAAATTTCCCTTCGAAGCCTCTTCAAAGCTTAATTTGATCCTCCAAATATGCTCAAAAACTTACGAAATTTGGCTTTTGGCTATTTGCAATTGCATTTTTCAAATGCAAAGAGCTTGTTAATTTTAGCCAAGGCATGTCAGTGCGTGATTTGTAGGTCTTAATGAGTACTACAATTGGGTTTTTGTCCCATTTCTCTGTGACATTTCTGTGGGCCGCAGTACCAGACCTGGTGAGTGCGCCAAATTTGGTGAGTTTTTGAGCATGTTTAGGGGGTCAAATTAAGGTTTGACCTAATAATAATAATTAAAGCTGCAAGCAGCGTTGGACGGGCCTTCGCACCCCGCTGCCACCCGTGACAACCGGCGCCAACCGGCGCCAACCAGCCCCGGACACAGCCAACCGCTTGTGCTTGGTCCACACCGCGACCCAAGCGCAGATAGTGCCTTCTTTACTCAAGTTGTGTTTGTCAGCACTTCACTGTACACTTCACAGCTGTACTACTTTGAATTTTTACTTTTTCAATTTATGTAGGAAACTTTCTTGTTTTAGATCACTTTTAATCAACTTCAAATCTGTTAGAGTGCCTTGCCTTCTTTTAACAGCACACAACCCCACCTTCAAAGCCTTGACTCTAGATAGTGCTTTAACCCAAGATAAAAAGCCAAGGAGTAATGCTATGGGAGTTATGGACTATTTTAAAAATACAAGCTAAACTACAACACTGCAAAGCTCCAAATGCAACTGATTTATTCACAGTGATGAACATCAATACAGTCAAGAGATAATGGTGTTAAAAATTGAATTGCATCAAGAGTTTTTATGTTCATAACTTGCTATCTAATCACCGATTAAATGTCCTAAACTGTCATCATGTTGAGCCAAGAAAATAGGAACTCAAAGCAAGCATGAAAAAAAGCCTCAGTGCAGTACGCAGGCAAATGTGCAAATCAGTAGTCAATTCCTCTTTTTCTTTTCCCTCCTATCTTGATTTTTTTCAAATATTTTCATTTGAAGATAAATTGCTTTCAATAAAAGTATGTGAAAAAATTCCATCTTGACTTTTGCTAACAGCACACTGCAAAATAATCTGACATCTGGAGAAATTCAATTTGCTGGAGAAAGCTGTGGAACACAGTTAAACTAATGAAATAGTTATACCTTTTTCCATTCCTCAACTCAAGTGAACCTTGAGTTTAGGATATTTTAACATACAAAATAAAAGTTAAATATTTTAGCATCTGAGAAATGTAAACTACACCTCAGATCATATTTAGTATGCATAAGTGCATGTGTGTTACCTCCATGGAGATGTCTTCTCGGGGCATTAGCTGCTGGCTTATGGCAGCCAGAGAGGCCTGATCAACCTCTCGCATGCAGCTGTTCAGCACCTCAATAGCATCATCACATTCTCTCTGGCCAGGAGCCTTTTCTCTGTAAAAAAAAAACAAACACAAGTGGGAGGTTGTTTACAGTGGTGGCTTTAGCAAGTGATAACTAAAGGAGTGGGGCACTTTGAGACTCCTAAAGCCTGCTTCACAATAGTTAAGTAGGCTTTCGGATGTTCCAAACAATCAATCTGAATCCAAACTCACAGCTCTTGCCATCGCCAAGAAATCAATCTTACTAAACTGGAAAGATAAGGGTGCCCTCAACATTCTTAGGAAAATGGTCACCATTTTTCATCAAATCACTAAATCTAAATGTATAGCTGAATTCCGCCTGTTAGCGCATGCCTCTGTATAAATGCAACCACTCCAGAAAATAATAATGTTTTCTGTCAATGGAATATTCCCATAGTGTGTCACTAATGCTGCTATCATTCTTGTTATAAAGGAAATCTATGGTGGTTCCCTGGACTCCAGACGCATGATCACAAGCATGTACTGGTGATGATCTTTTCCTCCTGGTCTCCCTAGTTGGTTCCTGGCTCTGGGTGGTATGGATGGGTTGCCTCTCCCTAGGGTGCGTTTGCGCTGAGATGGCCTGCATGTGGGCCCTGGGTCCGTGGGGGTGGTGACTGGTTCCCCTGGGTGTGCTGGGGCTGGCCACGGGGGGTGGAGCAGGTGGAGTCGTCCCTCATTCCTCCGTCCTCTCTCCTCCTATCTGCCCCTCTTCCCTCTCCTCAGCCCTCTCCCCTCCCGGGGGGGGGGGGCCTGGGGCCCTCTGCAATCCTGGGGTCTGGCGTGGGGGGCTGGGGGGCCCTGCTACGTCAGGGCCTGGGTGGTTGTGGCGAGCTTGCGGCTCTTGTGCCTAGTGGTGTTCCTTGGTTCGCCCGTCGGGGGCGGTGTACGGCGGGTGGCTGGCCCTTCTCGGAATTGGGGCGGTTGCTGTGGGGGCAGGCATGGGTCTGCCTTGGGGATCTTTGGGGAGCGGGGTGTTGGTGTGGGCCTGCTGGGCTTTGTTTGGGGCCTACATGGGCTGTCACCTGTGGGGCCCTGGGGTTTCGCTGCGTCTGGGACCTGTTGGCATCACAACCTTCCTTCCTTTGTCCCGCTGGCTGGACGGGCTGGACCTGCACTTGCTCATCCTCCTAACCACACATCACGCTGTATTGTAAATAGTTAAACCCAAGCACATTGGGGCATTTTACAATCAGGGCTCTGGGTGCCAGGTTCCTGCAGGGCTGGAGTGTGACGGCTTTAGTGCAGTAGTGCTCTGCAGTCCTCCGCCCCACCCACTCCATCTCACCTGGTTTTAATGCACTACATTGACTCACACCTTGGGGACAGGGTGGGGCTGACGGAGGTCTAATAAGTTGTAGCACTACATAGTGCTGTGACCACCCCCGGCCCTCTTACACCTCTCATCTGTCCCCCAAATCTTTAATGCACTACATACATTCACACCTTGGGGGTCAGACTGGGGTGAGCCTGAGGGCTTCATGGCATGCTGGACTGCAGGGCAACACTGTCCTGTGGCCCTCTGCCTACCCTCTGCGCTCCTCTCCTGTCCCCTTGGGGGGCTGGGGGGTCATTGGGTGGCAGATGGGGCCCTCGTTTCTGTCCCTCTGGTTCCTGCCCTGGCGGCTTGGGGGTGCTTGTTGTCTCCCTCTTGGGCACCTGGGCCTGCGGTGTGCCTGGTGGCTTTGGTGGCGGTTTGGGCGTAGTGTCTTGGGTGCTCCCATGACCTGGCGTGGAGGTTTGACCCTTCTCGACCCACTGAGCCTGGGCAACAACTCTGTACACTCTGGTGATAGTTTCCCATGCATGTGAGGTGAATGCTTACATACATGCGGACATTGATCTATCACGCATCAAAAAAGAATGAAAATTTTGGCTGCAAGACCAAAAGTGCATCAATCTCATGAAAAGTTGTTACCCAATGTAGCCTCAAACTATGAGAACAAATGCAGACAAAAAAAGAAAAAAACAATAGTTAAGGAGAGAAACAAATCTCACTGACACATGGCATCTCGAAATGTGGGCGTATTCTCATTTTTGCCTCATTCATAACAGGCTTTGTGGACTAATCAGGACATAACCTTTTACTGGTATTTACAATGACCAGTAGGAGATGATCTCTGAATCTGTCAGAAAAGGCAAGAGGCAATCCATTCAGAAGTAGTTGTAGGAATACTGTTTACCTCATATTGGTAATGAGTTTCTTGATGGAGTCAGACACAGTCCTGGAATGTCCTGCCAACACTGACCACTTTGGGGGGTCTTTGGGGTTGACAGCGAGGGAGCGAGTGGTCTGAATCAAGCCAGTAGAGCTCTCCAACATCGTTTTTGCTGCAACTAGGATGGGCTCCATGGCTGCATAACCCTAAGAGAGGTGCATGGAAATCAGAATGAAAATGATTAGCTGAATTGGGTAATATTGAAATGATAATCACACAAGATTTTAATCTATCAGTTATTGGTGTCTTCCAGGTACATATCCTAAATATTGCTTTTCTCTTACTGACTAAACTGCATTTAGTAAACACAAAACAGGGAGAGGGAAAAAAAAAACAAAAGCATAGTAGTCACATACTTAAAGTGCTGAAATGCTGTTTAATAACTTAACATAACAGCAGACAATTGAGCACTGCTAGATCACGCACTCAACTTCTGAACTTGTTCAGATGAGAACATACCTCAGGACTGATCTGAGCAGGAATGCTGGCAAACTCAGGGTTGGAGGCGAATGCTGTCAAGTTGTCCACAGCTTCTATCAGAGGACCAGTGGCTGCCTTACACTTCTCTCTGTTCTCCTGGTTAAAGGCTCCATCCAGTGCCTGCACATGGCATTTCATTTATCATTACACCCATGTGGTGATATGTATGATGGACAAGACTGTCCCTTTTTCAAAACTATTCCAATCTCAAATGAGAACTTAACAAAGAGAAAATACCAGATTTACATCATGTGGTATAAGGGTTCTTTGACATGGATCCATTAACATACAAAAAAAAATTTTTAAAGGTTCCTGGTTACCCCTTGCTCTGAATAGAATGTATATGATTAGTAAGTTTTAATACTACCTGGTCCCAGGTTTGCTGTGTTGTGGTTGGATATCATATCAAAACAGATTTTAGCTAAAAGCAACGTACTGATACAAAATTGAAACATCATCATATCAATTTGTATTGTCCTTTAAATCATCAACTAGTTGGCTGACAGTACAGAATTCCCAATCTTTGCTTGAAATCATTTCCAGAATTTTTCCAGGACATATACAGTGATGACCCCCTGCTACAGTATGACAGACAGGTTACTGCAAAAATCCATGTGAGGAGGACACAGTTCAATGAGCTGACAATAGTCAGTAGTCTGTAACCAAGATTCTGTTAAAAACATGAAATCTAGGTTAGCAGAGGAAATAAAATCATTTTAAAATAAGAGTTTTGCAAGTAATTTAAAAACATGCCATTTTAATTGCATTGGTGCTGGGCCTTGATTTTGATACATGTGACTGGGTATTTAAAAGGTTCTTTATATTCCTGTGTTGTATGTTCCTGAAAATGGCAGTGAGAAAGTACTCAGCTCACTGTTGAAGTGTGCTCCACCTGACAACTTCCATTTTTATAGTGCCTTTCAGGGGACTCAAGGATGCTTCACATAAACAGATAATCTCTTACATGCTTAGAAGTTATCCATTTTCAGTTAATTTGTCAATTTTTGCTTTATTTTCTGTTGTTTTGTTTTTTGATCAAACTGTAAAGCAATTCCAACTCCATTTGATAACTCTGTGAGGTGCTACAAAACAAAATCTAATTGGTTGACTGATAACTGTGATGTTAATTTTGCCATGTTATATTCCCTTCACTTATACAGACAATTTTAGCAACAAGAATTGACTGGTTGGAAAAGCACAAGCATGTTTACAAAGATTTAGGGAATCAACATGGTTACTTCTGACCAATATTATGAAGCAAGTTAATTGGCTGGGTAGGCTGCATCAGCAAGAGTTCAAATCGCATAGTGCAATAATATACAATAAATATTATATTAGTTAGAACTCTATAAACTCTGTAAACCACTGCAAAGACAATCAAATAGTCTTTGTCAAAAATAAAGTTGTTGACACACCATTAAAAGATATCTGTCATATGCCTAGCAAGTCAGATACCTGTCAGATACCTTGGAGTACCTTTCCAAGGACTAAAAACTAAGTTAATCTTCAAATGTGGAAAATAAATGAAAGAGTGTAGAGCAAAATTAAACACATGGTTACAAAGAGACTTCTCAATACTCAGTCCAATCTATCTGAAGATGTAGTGTTTAAAAAGATTATTTACATCAATTATCCCAAATTTAAAAAATGAATGATAAAATCTATTAACCAAATTATTCTAAATTTCATTTGAAGATACAGACCACATTGTATAAAAAAGTAATATGGTCGAAAAATACAGGCTGGAGAACTATAGGTCATTGATTGCATTCATGGAACTTCAAAAATAAATGGGATAAAATCTTGGATTGATAATTTCAACTCTTTTTGGTACTTCAAATCACTATATAATTAGATTAAAAGACTGCAATTTCTTCTTAGGACTGTCTTTAATTTTGATAAACTCCCTGTATCATTATTTGAGTTCCACAAATAAATATTGTTGCATTGGTAATTGTTAAAAGCACATTATCCCATGCACCCATACATACACCCCATATCACTATACTTTGGAATAATAGCTATGTCTTATAACAAAATATATTTGTTTAATTAATGCTGGTATGAGAGAAATATATGATCTATAGCTGAATTAAAGACTGCTGCTGAGTCAGCCGTGGAGGTAAAGTGGGTTGCCTACTAATAAAAGGTTAGTGGTTTGAGCCCTAGGTCCTCCAGACTTCAAGTTAGATACTGAACCCCCAAATTGCTCCTAGTGGCTGTGTAAATGTGTTTGTATGAGTTCCTGATGAACAAGACTTTACTTTGAAGAGAAGCCACCTGGCATTAGTGTGTGAATGTATGTGTGAATGGGGGAGTGATGACTTGTGCTGTAAAGCGCTTTGTGTAATCAAAAGGTTATGAAGGCACTCTGTAATTACAATCCATTTACTATTTAATACTTTTCTTTTTTTTAGAAAATAAACTAACCATAATTTCAAGTCTTCCAAATCAGATTTTGTCAAATTACATAGAGCACTTCCCAATAAAACCAATTTATGTTTCTAACAAAAAATATATCGGCATACCAACCTCTACTGGCCCCACTATCAATTCATTGGACCTTAATCCTGGACAAAAAATTTAATAATCATATTATAAGAAACTGTCTCACTGAAAATGTATTTTCTAAACGGCAAATCAGAAATAACATCTTAAACAAATCTGATAAAAAAACAATCAAAAGACTAAGAATAATATAGATAACATTCCCTACACCACCCAAACCAAAGAAACACTTAGAAAATTATGAACAACGTATAGCCTCCCAAAGAACTACCTACGCTACATTTCCGTTTTGATGATAATGTATGCACATTTTGTAAAAAAAAGATCATATATTTTGTCTAACGTGGTGTGAAACATTCATTCTGGTTTACATTCACAAATGGTTAAAACAAAGGATCTCTACATTTCCAGCTTTTATCATTTGAGACAATATAAGACATGGTATGATCTTACAAAAGAAAAATGAGAAACTGTCCTATGATTCTGCATCCAGCAACATTTTTTATAGACAAGGATAGAGTCCTGAAATGTTCCCCCAAATTTATTGTTTTTTTATTTTGTTTTTATTTGTGCTTTAGGAAAGCTTTAGGAAAGAAAAAAAAACTGAAAAATTATATGGTATTTTTAGAAATTATCGCACTGAACTAGATCATTGAAACTGATGTAAATCTCCACTTGTATAACTGTTAAATTTATTGCATCTTTTTTTATTATTTTAAATTATCATTATTTTTTAACATTTGTCAGAACTTTGAGCACCTCTTGTATAAATTATGACATGTTTGTAACTGACTGACTGACTGAATGCTTTTCCTTTGACATCTATTTGTACCTATGCCTATGGAGTGGAGTATATCATTACCATGTTTGTTATGTACATTTTCAATTAATGTTTATTCGAAAAAAAAGAACCAAAAATGCTTTGGTTATGCATGCCAATATAATAATAAATAAATGGCAGTGTAACTTTGTAATCAAACACCACAGAAGAACACCTGTGCATAAAGCATGTCTGTTTAAATAAAAAAAGGAATGTGTATGTGCAAAGTGGGGGTGTGACATTACTGTCACTGTTGAGTCTGTTTACGTGTAAACAGCTCCTCAGTAAGCCTTTAAAAGAAAAGTCCACTCACAAACCCAGTGTTAAACAGTGGATTTTTAATGAAAATTGGAAAAAGCTGACAGTTGTTTGACTGGCATGTTTTTGATGAGACCAAGCCAGGCAATTTTTTGCTCCAACTGTCAGCAACATGCCTCGTTTTTCATTGGTTTGTTTGTTCTTTGTTAAGTTATGACTAAATATTAATCTTAGGCAGTGTACTGCTGCTTGGGTGCAGGTGGGCATGTTTGCACACTTGGTTAAGTTAAACCTTGGTCAAAAAATTTAAATATTTTCTGATGCTGAGTATTAAAAACAAATACCCATAAGTAAGAATTATAAATAAACATTTTTCTTTCGATTGTATTGTTGCTTTTTAAAAAAAAAAAAGACAAGACAAATGATGCACTGTGAACGTTAGCCAGTAAAATAAATGAGCGGCTGGTAGAATTAAGATTTTAAAAAACGATTTCCCACATTGGATGGAATCAGTTAGCTTTCTCTGATATTTTAAAAAAAAAATAAATCAGACACTAAGTGATTGTTCAGATGTGATAGTGTAGGTGTGTTTTCAACTTCTCTCTGAAGCTCTGTTTTTTTCAAACACAACTACTTACATTTCTTTGCACAAGTGGGAAAAACCTAATCAAGTTTAGAAGAGTATCCAAATGTTTGTGCCATAGTCTCCACTTGTATAGTTATCATGCCTTGTCCTTTTATAATGGAAGGTTTCTGCCCTAATTTCAAATATTTCCCATCAGAACATCTATAAAGACTTGGCTGGTCCAACACCGACTGCATGAACTATGTATGAAATGATAAAAGGTGCCTAGGCTAAGAGAAGAACTAGATAAGAAAACCCAGGGGTAATAAATGCAAAGGTATTTGTTTTTACTCAACACGAAATATTTACTTTGACCTTACTTAGACATGAATTTGAAAAACAAACCTTTATAGACTTGACAAGGTTGGCGGTGGTGTTGGCCACTTCTTTGGCTGATTGGACAAACTGCCTCTTGGCAACAGGGTTTGGAGTTTTGGAGGAGGCCAGACGGCATGCGTTACACAGTGCAGAAGTGTGTTTAGCCACGATGGTTGCTGCCGAAAGCACCTAGGTAGAGAAATAGTGCTCATCTCAATGATGTATTCAACCATTTTAAGACTCAGTAATGTAAATGAAAGGTTGATGAGAAAAGTGACCCATTATTGGCTTGGTGTAGTGGAGATATAGGAATTTACCTGAGATTGAGTGCATGCTGGGTCCACCAGGTTCTGGCAGGCCATCTGAATAGACTGATTAGCCCGGGCAAATTGAGCAGGGTCTACGAGGCCCTTCTGACCTGCTGAACTGTTGGGATCTGATACTCCTACCAGATAGGCAGCCTGGGGGATATCAATAGATCAGTGATTGGTCATGTCACAAAAATAGAAAAATAGCATTCACTTTGTCAGATTGTTTCTTATTGTGTGTCTCCAAGTGGTCTCTGACCAGGACAATATTGAATTTTCTTTTTCTCAGTTCTGTTCATGGGTGTCATGCTATACTGGTACGATGAGGGATTATATGTAAAAAGTAAAATTTTTATTTTACATTTAGGCATATAATTATATCCTGTTAATAATGGAGCTTGCTCGTTTCCTTAAGTTCTCATGTTGTCATAGTGGATGGCAGTAGTCCACCTTAAGGCTGGTTTCCAGCAGAAAAAAGAAGAACAGTAAGACCCAATCACTTGCTAGCTATTTACTGCCATGGTGTGTTGCAGCACACTGTGGCTACCCAGTAAAATAGCGTTAAAGGAAAAATCAGACAAGAGCCAGCCACTCTACTTGAACTTGAAAAAGTATGCTAGTTCAAATATGAGTTTACAACAAACAGCTTGTTTGAAATGCAGATTAATGAAATACAGTAACCACCAAAAGACGCATTATCGCCAACCTGCTCGCCCAGCTACATGTCAATCACCCTTCAGATTATGATGTGCAAATTATTTAAGCTTAGATATAAGTAGTAGTTGAGACTTAACAGTATTTTTTTATGATTATATAAAAGGAAGAATCAAAGAAGCGAGAAAGAGTCAGAGATTAGGGTTAACCAAAGTGATTTGAGTCAGTGGTGAAAAAAAAGGGGAAACACTGGCTAATGCAACACAGGATCCATAAATCAACGCCTACTTTGAATGTTTATTCAGTTTCTAAGGCACACAAATCACACAATAGCATTTTTTAAAATTTTATAGATATTGTGATAACATGTTATTGTGAAGTCTTCAGGTCTCATTAATTGTGTAGAAAAAATCTGATATTGTAACAGCCATAATTCCAGTAATGATTTTTACCTGTGCAGCTGCTTCAGTCAGACCACACAAAGCTTTGGAGCCAGCACTAACTGAATCCCCAAATTCTGGCAGGTTGGAGTTCTTGGCATTGTGGGAAATACCAGCCATGGACTCACCAAGAACCTGTCAACAGCAGAAGAGAGATTAGAGAATGTCTGATTGTCTAATTGTAATTTATCGTGTCTTTTATGCTTTTTAGGATGAGCAATATCTTGAGGAAACTAGAATAAAACAAAAAGATAAAGCAATAATTAAAAGGGCAATTCAGAACAATAACATACAAGTATATTTAAAATGGGTAGGAATAAACCTCAGTGATATACTGGCTATACTAACTGTTTAGCACCAACTTGTCAAGTTTTAAAAGCTTGCATCAGTTGCCCAGTGTTTTTCAAGACACTCTGGTGTGCCTTGTGATTTTTCCAATGAAAAAATGTACCTTGGGCTAAAAAGGGTTAAAAAAACATTTGACTAGACAGCGCAGATACTCAACAATGGTATATTATTTGTAGATAATAATTATTTAAAAAATAATAATATTAATAATAATTCATTTTAAAAAAATGTTTTTAGACCATTAGGTGAAATTGGATTTCCCACAGCACACCTGACAATCTCTCAGGACACCGTGAGAGATCGTTTAAAAAATGTTTTTAGGTCAATTATGTGAAATTGTATAATTTTCCATGGCACCGTGAGAGATCATCAGGTGTGCCGATCGTCAGGTGTGCCGCAGCACACCAGTATCTGTTGCAGCACACTAGTGTGCCCTGGTGTGCCGCACCACACCAGTTGAAAGACACTGGTCTAATCAATAAGAAAATGTATGTTTTTATTTTTCATTTTGTATAGCTGCTTGTGTCAATACAACATTTCACCAGTTGAGAATTTGGAATGAGGTTATAGTAAACTACAGCTTAACACATAGCAGTAGTTTGCCTCATTCAACTGATTAAGTTTCAGTTTACCCCTCAGGGACCCTTCACCTAATTACCTTCTTTATAGGTACTTTTTTCATAATTGACATATGATTTCCAGAGCTGAAACAAAAATGGTCTTTGTGAGATCACAGTGACCTTGACCTCTGACCACTAAATTCTAATCTAATCTTTTTGCAACTTAACAAGAATTTTACTAGAATGTCTTCAATAATGAAAAACAGCAGTAAAAGCCTACAAACAAATGTATACACTTTCAGCAAAGCATCACCTGATGTAAGAAAAAGTAATCTGTCGTTGTTCTTTTATACTGAATGTGTCACTTTGCAAAAATGTGAAGAAATGAGAGGAGGGTGATAAAAGAATGGGATAGCAAAAAATAAAGGGAAAGAGGAGACACAAAAACAGCTGTAGAGCAATAATAATGTTTGTTCTACCTTTGAGTTTTCCATCACGCTGTCGATGCAGTCAAAGTATGACAGTTCATTGATGGCTTCTGTTGGATTTTCCAGCATCCCCTTCACCGACTGCATACAGACATAACTCAGTGGCAATACACATACACATAAAACACACTTAAAACACACAAGGACTTGCACAACTCAGCTAAATGTCATACAACCAGCGTTGTGCTACATGCTGTTTTATGACCTTGTTTTATGACCTTGTTTAACAATTTCCTGTATTATAAATAATTTCAAGTCATTTTTTTGATAGCATCCATGACCTGAGCTGTAGGACTTGATTCAAAACTAGTTTCACTTGCCATCCCAGTCTCCCAAGAGTTGTGTCAGTGCTGAACAAGGTCTGGGAGTAACCATTATCGTTCTCTCCCTCTATAAAGGACAAAACACTCTGGCTGGTCAGTTTGTCTTTGTCTTATGTCTCAGTAACATCTGTTTTAGGAGTCACTAAGCCTAGGATTTAGTAACAGGAGATCTTAAAAACCCACAGTCTACATCAGGGTAGTCATAGTAATTCAGAACTACAGGACCTTGTAACATGATCAATTATTGGTTACATCAACATAACCACTCTAGCATTCAAACTCAAAATGTAGATTCTACAGTTCAGTGGTCATATTAACCAATCTCAGTTAATTTCATGCTGATGAGTATAGTCTTCACTTAAACTGGTGATATTAAAAAAAGCATAACCCAGAGGGCAGAAGAGACAAAACTTAGTGTGTGGCTGCATGACAATGGTTACCTCAAGCTCTCTTAGTGCATTGTCACACTCCTTCTGACCTGGAGCCTGCTGTGTGCACATGGTGATAAGCTGGTTGATACTGTCGGTTACTGCCCTGTGGACACAAAGGCTCAAAGATGTAAAAGAAAGACATGCAGTAAGACTGGCAACAAATAGAGTTTAGGAAATCCTTTTTTTTACCGAGCAGCAGCTGCTAGCTGGTTCTTGAGATTTGGGGAGCTTGGGTCAGTGGACAAGGCTTTGGCTGCCAGCAGCAACTTGCTGGATGACATGGAGATTGTCTTCAGGTTGGACACCACCTGTGTCTGGTCCTCTTTAGACTGGAGGATAGGAAGCAAAGGATGTAGAGAATTTCTGAGTCTTAGTTACAGCAACTGCACCATACAATTGATTACTAGAATAAAATGATTATTCCTAAAAATTACTCAAGCCTACTTGTTCTGACAACATTACATATCTCCTCATAACCATATGTGCTATGTATTTATTTTTGAACCAATCCAACATACATTTTCCTGCTACCCCAAATACTCATTAGAGTATTTAATGGGAATTAACCTACAGCTAACTATTGTCAATAAAGATGTTCTATTCCTACCTGTTTGATTAACATTTGCTAGAAACTACAGCAATCATCTGCTTTTAAAAAATTACTAGATACTTTCTAAAGGAAACCATGCGTTAGTATATAAGAGATACAAGAAATGCATGATGCATTAATACAACACAACAAACATATTTTGTAGTTCTTCTATGCTACTACTAATAACAAAAAAATAGTAAAACTATTTTTCATTTTTTAGACTTAAGAATAAACTAGAAATCTTCCAGTCTGAGAAAAAAAGCTGCCCTTTGACTACAATTGACTACAATATCCATGATTAGCTCTGGTAATAATTTCACAGACGGAGTACAATGAAGATACACATAATGGAAACCGGGTAATAATTAAATGAGGGACAGCTACGCATACAATCTTACTGATTCACTTCAGTCTGTCATCATGTAAATACTGATGATCTAATACAATACAATTCGTGAAGAGCACTATTTGGTAAATGTACGAGGAATTTTTTTTTATCATTATTTCTTTTTTTTTATTATTATTATTTATTTTATTTGCAAACATTTACCAAGACATACAAAGAAGTAAAGGGCGGTATGAACGATCCAAACAATAACTAAGAGTAGTTTTTTGGATTACAACGGACGACGAAATAAGAAGCAAAAAATAACAACAAAAATAACAACAAAAACTATAATAATAGTAAGACTAAAAAAGGTAAACACAAATGAAACAGGGGTAGGGAGTATCAGTCACAGGTGTTCAGAATGTATGATAAAGAATACTGTTGCTTGAGTGTGTGAATGAGTAAAATGTATGAAGTTCATGGGCAAAACCTTATGTAAATTAAAAAATTACAGGAAAAACTATTGAGAATTAATTCATTATCATTAATCAGTTCTCAAAAATATCTGATTACTCAATAAATTGGACCAACAAATTTCACACTTGTTGCCTGTGAGCCCATGCCCCTAACCCGACAAATGTAGGAGGAATTTAAACAGCAATAATAAACACAATTGTGAATTCTCTGAGAAGATGATATATTCATTACTTTATCTTTTAAAAAAAAAATCCAGTGAACATTGTTTTGTTGACTACATTTTTTTAAGATTTACATATTCAGCAGTAACCTGATATTTGCTTGAGAAAAGGACATGTGGTCAAATGAGTTTTGAAAATTAATCTTAACACAAGTGCTCTCTGTTTAGAAGTCACCTGTAAGATTAGGACACAACAGGATTTTTTTTCTATGTTGATAATGAATGGCCCTGCTTGTCATCTGTATTTTTCCTTTATAATATTTTTACTCGATGTATTCTGTTGGAGGCTGCAGAGAAAAACTTAGCTGTTATTTCATCCAATAAAACAATTGAGTTTCCTCACTTACTGAGTAGATCACTGGTGTCACCGCGCTACAGAGGATATTAGAAGCAGGCTGAAATAACATTTTGTGATTGCTCTTTCTGTTTTAAAGTTTAAAGGATGTTTTACTTCTGGCCAAAGTCAGCATTACTTATGTGCAGGTTTTTCTCATCATACCAACCTGGGATGTTCCAGCCATGTCGACACCAGCCTCCAGGAAGTTGCTAAAGTCCTGCCCAAACTTGCTAGTAGCCCTGGCCAGATCCTGGGTGGTTCCTCTGGATGCCTGGACCACTTCATTGGCGGACTGGTTCAGACCAGCTGCAACCTTGTTGAGCTGAGCCTGTACCTCTTGGAAGCTTTTTCCACTGGATGGGAACTGTAAAAGGTGTAGGAAAACAACGTTAGCCCTACCTGATGAATGTAAGAAGTCTCTCCTTTTACCATATTTTCTTCTAAGAATTTTATTTGGCTTTTTTTTTGCAAAATGCTCAACCCTGTTAAGCAACAAGTCTATAACGGCCTTGCTGCAGTTTGGTGCTGAGCAGAAAGCAAAGAGTTGAATTTGAGAGTATTTTCACTAAAAACAGCTGCTCACTGCTAGGAGAACATTTGATGAGAACACATACATGTATGAATTACATTATGCTAATAATAATTTATGCTCTTGATACATATGTGACAAGAGCATAAATTATTAGGGAATTGACCTGGTGCAATTATTTCTCTTTGGCACTCCCTCTTGACCCAAACAAAAGCACACACTCATGCACACACATGCACAGATATACAAAATATGCTAAAACATAAGCATAAAACAACAAAGACATGTGGCAGGCTGTCAAAACTGTTACAGGCTACAAAAGCAGGAGCGCTCCCATCATGTGTGAGGCCACGTTACCAGACAAGCTAAACACATTTTATGCCCGCTTTGATCTCCTCAACAGAGTCAGCTGTGAAGTCTACTCTGCCTCTAGAGGACCTGCCACTGTCAGTATCCACAGCAGATGTGAGGAAAGTCCTGCTGAAAGTGAATATGAGTAAAGCTGCTGGGCCTGATAACA
>JAQNCA010000013.1:2246526-2257720 GCA_029783725.1 Acanthurus tractus
CATCTGCTTTACAAAGATGTCCTGGGCATGCTGAGGACAAGGATGTTCACCAGAGAAAATGGACAGAGAAAATTTAAAGGAAGGACTTTGTTTCCAATAATTGAACATGCTGGCATGTTAGTTATTTTATTATACAACCTGTTGTATAATGACCAATAAACTTCCTTGTATCCTTGTATCCTTGTAAAAGTCATGGGGGTTTAGTTGTCTAGTTTGTATAAGCAATCACATTTGTGTTAAAGTAGTTTTTGAAGTTGCTTCTGAATCTTGGCTTTTGCTGCTGGGCAAAATGGTCTTTTGCACCCTATAATAACTGATTGGCAGTAATCACCAACCTCTATGGGCCACTAAAAGCTTTTGAGCCCTTGTGTGGTGGCACTGCCTAGAGTTAGATGGGTAATTTATAATGGAATGGAAAAAAAATCTTCCGTCACCTCTCCATGAAACTTTAATAGTGATGCAACCAGTTTTACTTACTGAATCAGCCAGAAGTGTCTTGCTAGCCTCACCCACAGTGCGGATAGCGTTGTCCACATCCCTTTGCCCAGGAAGGCAATTGACACATCTATTCAGGGCCTGCGACACTGCCTTGGCCACCTAAACACATACACATACAAACAGACACTTTATCCAAAAAATGACATACAGAACATATGGAACAAAATAGGTTTTCCCATTGGTCTGCTTGACAACTGTGGCCAATGCAAGGCAAAGTATACTTATCTTTAAAAGACACAGCCCATTATTACATGTTACTTATTTTAGATTATATATATTTTAGATGAATTTGGATTTGGATACATGGATAAATACTATATATCTACACAAATGTTTATGTTACACTCTGAGAAGTATAACTATAGCACAAGAATGTGCTGACAATTTTAATTTTTCACAGCACCTTTATTAAAAACAAATAAACAAAAAGTACACAAACAAAAAAATGAATATCTGAATCTAAAGGTGAAAACCAAATACCTACCCAAAAAGTCAAAGTCAAATATTTGTGTCTAGCCCCAGAAAAAAACCTGTAAGGCCAGAAGCCATTGGGGTTTTAATTGCACTGTTATGGCACTGGTGCATGGAGTGGCCAAAAAAGGACAAAAGACTTGTAGTTATTAAACACACAGGACAGCAAGAGAGCACCAAATACATCTGGTTATTTTTCTGTTTTTTTAAAACACACGGTATCTGTTAGATAACATAACAGGCTTCAGTGATCCGTTTTATTATTATTATTTATTTTTTGCTGAGGCACTTTTGTAGACTGCTTGACGGTGTCAAAAAGTTTAAAGCCATATTTAAAGCCAGAGCCAGTCTGTTTCTCTGTTCAGCCTTAAATATATAATGTCAAGCAAATTTCATGTCCTGCAATGTGATTTTCATCATAACTAAGTCACTATCTTGTCATTAAATATCAAGAGGACTAAGTTAATTTCCTTATCTTCTACAGTGTTAGCTAATGCATTAATCATGACAATAATAGTAGTTATTTGCCATCTAAACACAATACAATATTTTGATTAAATTATTGAATCTAAATGATCAAATATGATATAACTATCAGTGATGTAATTATTTGGCAAAGAAACAAGCAACCCCTCAAACCACAGCCCCCTATCTCTCTCTTTTCCTGACCCTAATTGTGTGTCTGACCTGGGCAAGTCTCTGCTGGTTCTCTGAGTCTCCTGGCTTTGCGATGGCCCGCTTGGTCTCTTCAATTAGGTTGGCTGACTTATCCATGACATCAGCGGCACAATCGAGCATGGCGTTGCGTGCTGGTGAGTCACCTGTGCTGGCAGCAACTCCTCTGGCAGCTGAGGACAAAGACTTCAGAGCATGGGCTACATCTCTAGCTGCCATGCCTGAATCCAACAGAGGAGAAAACAGAAACTAGATGAATATTACATGGATACAGTTTTTACTATAGAGGACCAAACAGCTATTTTTAAAGATAAATGAGACAATTAAAAAAATGTAAACCACGAAAAATAAATACAGACAAAACACATAATTTTACTTCTACATTTAAGATAAATAAACACATTAATAAAATTCAGCACACCTTTATGACATGTTAGTTCACCTCTAAAGGCTTTTCTGCTAATTCAATTGAAACTGACATTTGCTATTTTGTAATAGAACTGTAATTTTTTTAATCCACCTGTGTAGTTCTCATTGCCCTGGGTGGCCTCACTCAGCAGCTGTGCAATGGCTGAGCTTACAGCCTTGGTGCTGGTACCAAGATCCTGTGAGCATTTCTCAAGCTAAAGAACAGAGAAAGGAGTCAAGGGGAGAAACAAACTTTTTTCATAGTGCTCTAATTACATTTCTTCAATATGTCTATTTGGTAATCTGAAAAATGTGGCTGATTCTGCTGTTGGCATTGGGGGTCATGATGTAGTACAACCTTAAAGTAATAAAGACTGAGTTTATGTGTATATGCCCCTCACCGACTCTCCTGGAAGTGGTTTGAGTTTGCCCTCCTCAGCTGAAGCTTTGGCATCCTGGATGTCTTTCTCCAGATCTCTCACCATTGACAACGCGTTGTCTATCTCCAGTGGACCACATGCTTCCTGAGCCTGCATGCACGCATGCCCATATAAACACGCAAAATTGGTCCCACATTTTGAAAAGTGCCATAAAACTTTTGCGCTATGTAATGTGCCTTCAGGATGTTACCTTTTTTTTTTTTTAAAGGTCAGCTCATCATCTATTCACAAAAAAATCATCTAACACTAAATATGATGATCAAGGATGTAAACACCTCATTATATGCTTACACAATTCAACAGGATTAAAAATAATATTCTAAAAATAACATTCTATACACAAGCTGTCACTTTAAGAATCAAAGCTAACCTATGTCATTTCATTCTTGCTTGATATTAATGCAGTGTTTGATACTGCCAACCATACCGTCCTATAAAAATACCCTAAATGCCACATTCGGTGCTGCTATTGTCACTTAACATCCCACGCCCATTTGATTTTTCAATGGAGGGCTTTAATGGTTCTAATATCAGTTTAAAAGCTGTGTGGAAAAGATACTTAGGGTAAATAAATGAGGTGGATGAATGGACCACACTTTTAAAAGAGATGCTAAAATACATGAGAGATGCCATATCTAAACTTATTCAGTTCAAAATACTCAAACTCTACAGGACACCAGTAAAAATGTATAAAGCAGGGATCTGTCCCTGCCCTATACATTTGTTGGTGGTGTAAACTAAAACCAGGTGACATTACTTATATGGTTCTCACTTGCCCCAGGTTAACAACCTGGCCTCTCAAGCAGTTATGAATACTTATGTCTTTTTAATTGCTCAAAAGATAAAGACAGAATTGATGGGAAAGGGGCACACTGGCTTAAGCCTTCCCTCACTACAGCAAAGAAAAATTGAGAGACTGGGTGGGACAGAATAACCCCACCCACTCTAGCCTCTAGCGTGCTGCCTATCAGAAGCTGCTGCCTATTAGCTGCTGATTTACAAAATAAATGGGAACCTGGAGACTAACACAGAATTACGGGACCCCTTTTAACACAGACTGAGCATAAAAATATGTATGATAATAATTCTCATGTGCCCACCTCTACTTTGACTATATTTGTACACGATTATGAATGTGGGTGTCTTTTTAACGTATAGGTGTCTTTTCAGTATATACTGTGTATTGTTTGGACTGAAATCATTTTTCAATTTATTCAGTTAATTTATGCTGTCTTCCTGTTTTGTTATTTTTATGGGCCAGTTAGCGATCTTGGTGAAAGTTTGAATACCTCTGTCTTTTTTTTTAAAGAAATTAGTAAAAATCAAAATTGAAAAAAAAAAGAATATTCTCTGAGGTATAAACAAAAAGAACAAGTGGTCCAGACCTGTTCTTCAAGTCACTAATAGGCTGTTTCCACCTGGTTTTATCATCTGTCTTAAGTGAGTCTTGAGTGTCTTGAGCCACTTTTCCAAACTGAAGATTGCACATACAATTTGGCCTACTAATAAAATTTGACAACGGAAAGTGACATGGGTACTACCTTCTGTGTGGCAGTGCGAAGCTCAGCCAAAGCGCTCGCCAGGTTTTTAGCACACTGGCTGAGCTGCATAGCTGAAGCCTGGTCACTGATAGTGGGAACTGTGGCCTTGGAGGCTGTAACCATCTTAGCACCAGGCTGTTAGAGGAAAGAAAGAGACTATTAGAACTGGGTTTCATTTTAACATGATTATCTCCACAGTATGACAGTGTTAAATATATAAAAAATATTTAATGGCACAGGTCATTAAGAACAAACTAGTTGAACGCTTGTGAACATTCCATATGAAGTGAATACCTGTATGCTCATGAACAGCAAGTGGACTCATTTAGGCTGAATGAAGGAGTTCTATTAAACTCAGGGGTCATTAAAAACATTAAATTTATCATTTTAATGTTGGGCAAATCATCATGGCAGCTGTCATGTAAACATTTGTATTTCTCAGTTTTGCACTATTCTTGCTTGCTGTATTAAACTAGATGACAAAACCTGCCTAACAATCACAACAAAACAGGGACAAAGCTTTAAACACACAATTTGTTTAGGGAATTTTTACCACTAGTTTATTGTTGTTACTCTGTTTATCTGTCAATGTATGTTCTCTTTGCTACACTTAATTTTACTTTAAAAAAAAAAAATCTCATTGTGTTGCCCCTGACTGAGTAAGCAAAGCTGTTGGTGTTCCAGTCACCTGCAGAAAATTCTGGCTGGCACTGATAAGGGCCAGCTGAGCACTGGGGCTGTCAGGCTGCGACTGGCTGCCTCTGACTCCCTGGACAAGCTGAGGGATCTGCTCTGCCACCACCTGATGACACACAAAGATACACAAAGATGTAAAGGCATTTTTCTTCCTTAGCTTAACGATAATATAATACAGTACTTCCTGGGGTTATTTCAGGGTCTTTTTCAAACATTAAATTAATGACTTTTCTCTTTAAAAGAGAAAAAAAAAGTTTAACAAGCTGTCCTGATGCAACAAGGATGTCTCTTTTGAAACAAAGATCAAAAGATATGATGAATTTTGGCTCATATTAAACAGATCATGTCTCTTGCAAAAGTAGAACATGTGACTTGAGTGGTTATAATGTGGCATGCATCAACTTAGGCAAGTTGAGTTTCTTGTTTTCTTGTTTAGTATTCCAATGGATCCTTTGCATATGTATAGTTTAGTGTAGAATAACCTTATTTGGAGACATAGTCTTGTTTATTTGGAGACATAGTCTTGTAACTTGTAACTCTGGTAAGGGTTAAATACCTCTTACCAGAGGAAACCTTCAGACAGGGTGGAACTAAACTGTGCCTACAGTTGTAATGCTCATTCCCACTCTCCTCCATTGTGCTTCAATGAAAGTTCTACATGAAAACATCAAAAAGATTCTTTGGTCATGGTTTATTTGGCCCACTGAAGATTGATTGTGAAGATTTCCCTCACAAGCATTACCTCACATTAAATGCATAGGATTTACCTATATCTGGTCACCTCATTTCTAGTCTGACTAAAAGAAAACTGCATGTTTTTCTGGAAAAGCACATAGATCTAATTTGAAAGGACATGTCAATGTAAAATTTTGAGAAAAAATAACATAAAGCAAGACATTTTTTTTTTTTGTTAGTGGTAATATGTTATTTTAAGTGAGTATACCATTCAATTATGTGAATTGTAATTCAGTTTTTGCCTAAAACTAGATGGTTTCTTTTAATTATGTACAAACAAACGTGTGAGATAAGAGGGAAAAATGCAGATGCAGAACCATGGGTGTGGAGTGCACATAACCAGAGAGGGTCAGGAAGTGAGTATATTTACCTTGCAGCTCTGAACAAGCTGCTGCTGGGCACCCTGGTTCTTGTTGGAGGAGGCTGCATGCTGGGCAGCAGCTATAGTCTGAGTGGCTGCTGCTGCTGCCTGTTTGGCTGCATTCTGATAGGATACAGACATCCGTAAGCTTTGCATATCACTGCTAATAACTATAATTTTAATTTGCATAGAACTAGAAAGACATTAACTGCTAATATAGGGATGATTTTTTAGTGACCCTTTAAACCACATAAGCAGTAGCCTGTTATCAAGATTTTTTCAAAAAGGAGAGTTTACTTAGCAGAATAATGATAAACATTGGGGCTAATGATGCTGACTTACAACAAAGGCAAAATTTGAAATTGGGATGTTTTGGTTATGTAGTAAAAATCTTATACCATGACAGACTACATATATGCAACACAAAACACAGTCATTGCTTGTGTTACCAGAATTTCTTAAGTTCTTTGTTTTGCCTTTTACTTTTTGTACCTCAAGCTTGTTGACCAGCCGCTTCTTGATAGCATTCTGTGCAGCAGCATTAGTGGCCATGCGGAGACCTTCAGCAGCCTCTCGCAATTTTTGCTGCTGCTCCTCACTGTCAGGATTTGCTGCTGCACCCTGAGGTGAAGAGCACACTGATCAATAGACATTTCACTAACAGACTCAATGAAATAAGGACACCAGTTCACGCTGACACATGAAAATATGAAAAATAGAGACAAAGGTAGACCTTGGCAGCCTCAACCATTTTAGCAGTCGCATCAGCCAGCAGCTTCGCAGCTGACAGTAGTTTGCGTGAGTTCTCTAGGTCTGACTCTCCCTCTGCATCCATCTTGATGGCATTTACCAAATCAGATGTGGCTTGAGCAAGAATACGAGCCTGACGAACCATCTCACCTGGTGGAAAAAAGAAAGAAAACTTTAAATTTAAAGAGAAAATTCCACCCTCAGGACTGCTAGTATTTTTAAATATTGTCAATATCTGTATTAGCTCTCAAAAACAAAGAGGTCTTGAATTTTGCTCCCGGTTAGACTTTGCCAGGGGCTGCAATGTTTAATACTGCCCAAATTACATGAATTCTGAGGAGACACAACAAACTGAGCCACATTTATAGACTTGCAACTGCAACTTAGAAAACACTGCAGTTTCTACAATTTTTTCTTGAAGACCATTAGGGTAGCTCAACGAGTTACTAAATACTCAGGTACTCCATTCTACAGCATCCTGTCAAAGTGACCATCTTTTCTTAAAATCCACTATTAAGTATTTTTAATACATCCATGGTTCCTTCTGGAGATTTAGTATCATGGATGAATATCAACAACCAATTTTAAAGAAATCAAGCAAAGATTAAAAGGTTATTCACTGAGTATACGGGCCTCTGAAAATTTGATGGTCGTATGGTCAGAGGCTGCCTATCACTGAACCTGGAGCAGATGTAAGGAACAAATCAATTGATGGCACCACTTTGATGCTGAGTAGCAAGTGAAAACACTGGGAATCTTTATGAGTTCTATGGCTGTGATTGTAGCTCCTTTTACCTACCAGCATCTCCCATTGAGCTGAAGATGTTCTCTGTAACATCAAGAATGCGGTCAGTGGCTTCTCCATGGCGTCCAATAGGATGGGCTCCGCTGGCATACTGTTTAATATGTTGAAGCAGCTCGTTGAGGGCCTGAGTGACACCTGTTGCAGCCACACCCACCTGTTTCAGAAGACCCTCATCAGTGGTAGCCCCCTGGGATGCCTCTACACAGCCTTCTACTGATTTGGCCACCAACTTGCCTGCCTCAATCAGCTGCTCCTGGCACACTGGAGAGCTGATGGTTGGAGCCACCACCTAAACATGTGTGTTAAGTGATACATTCACAGTCAAGATACATTCATGTATAATAGGAAAAATCCAAGTTTTGAAAGTCCTAAAACAACACTGTTCTCCTTTGTTGTCAGATGGTGAATTCTACAGTTGCTTTCCAGCTCTGAATAAATATCTCTTTGGCAGACAACTCACTCTAGTGCAGGCAACAAGCTGGGATGTGGACAGAGCACACTGTGTGGCTGCAGCAATGACCCGGTTCTGCTGGGCTGAGTCCTCTGTCTTCTGGGCCACATTCTTGGCTTTGAGAACCAAGGCTGCTGCAGCATTAGCCACAGCCTTAGCCAGCTGCATTAGCATGTCCTGTCAACAACAAACACACACAGTCATTAGTATTCCTGAGCACTAACCACACAATTTTCAAGGAGTAATGATTATATGTTGTAAAAATGTAAAAGTCTGTTCAAGTTCAAAGTTTAATATTCAAGCCCTGTAAATTTGTAATAAATCAAACTTCATTATGGCTTTATCTCTTTAAATCTGCCTCCAGTAAGAGATGAAAGGTTCTAAATTTCTATAACAAATAATTATTTTTTATAATTATTTCATGCTAGTTCCCTCACTGTGAGCAAACAAGCTGCTCAAACTTGAAGTTATACACTTTGACTCTGTAAGAGCAATCGAACACCAAACTTTAATCAAATGTGCTGCTTTATCATCATTTTCCTGTCCAATGTGACATTTAAAAAAAAAAAGGTGACAAATCTACAGTTCTTGTTCTGTATAAAACTACCCTATGGCCTAAGCTGAGGCAAGCATAAGGCACCAGTGGCCTAAGTTAGATAAATGAGAGTTTCGATCTTTGTAGTGTGAAATTTCTTTTCTTTGTTTTCTTGTAAAGTGTAGCAGCAGTGAAGCAATGTCATAACGTTTACAACAAACTGAATGAAATGTATTAAATAAATTACTATGTATTATTTTAAATTTTATTTCTATTATATCTATATTTTTAGTATTTCATTTAATTAATATGGCTATGAAAGTTTAGTTTAGTTAAGTTTATTCATTAGGAACCATATACAAAAGAAAACATTAATCTCACACAGAAAAGATGCCTTGTACCAGATTATAGCAGTTTGCTAATCTCCATCTGCGGTCCCTGGGCAGGCTGACATTGAATGCAACACATACAATAACAATACAAAATCCAAAACTATCCTAATAAAGCATAATTCAATCATACAGGGTACAAAGACCACACATAAATTCAACATATGCAATCCACGCAATCCCTCATCCATTGTCTACCTGTTTCCATGTGAATGCAGCCTGACCCTATCAAATAAACATGAAAAATCTCTATCTCTGTCACTATCTTACACGTGCAGATTTTCTATTAACAGTGAGAGAGATGCAATTAATTGATATGATCCATCAGAGCACAAGTACACATTACAGCAATCCTAATGAGTATCTTCATGTGCCTTCTGAGACATTGATGATACTAATTATACCTCTAGACCTGACTGTACATGTTAGGATATAGTCATTGTTGATGTTTTTTGGACGAATGATTACAGAGCAAGTAAGTATTGAATGTAAGCTACTACCCCTGACAGTATTGGGAACACATGATAGCAAGTGAATCTTGTTTGACAAATTTAATTCAGATAAACATTCATTAATATTCCTTTTAGAATGAAGCATTTGTCTTATTAACACTTTTGTAATCAGAATTTGACAATACGATAGGACTCTCCACATGGCACGCCTTAAAGATTCTTTACCAGATAGTTTTCAAATACAGAAATGAAACAGAGAACACACAAACATAGTTTTACGAAACAACCACAGATATCCTAATGTATTTCTATACACAATTTTTTGTATTCTTTGGAGTTAAGCAAAACTGGAGAACCTTACTTCATTAGAAGAAGTTTCTAAGGCATCAATTATTTGTAAAGTTGTATTTTAATGATCAGTTTTACTTGACCCTGTTGCCTTTGAATTAATCCTTATGAGTTATGTATAAAAATAATAAAAAGCAAGCAATTAAAGTTAATTTCATTGATTTAAAGCACTTTTTTGGAAAATATTTTGTTTTTAGAGGACCTTTCACATAGATTTCTAATACTTTAACGTTTTCAGATAACTAGTGGAATATTCTAGGTAAGTTGAACTTATCTTAAATGGCTCATGGAAGACATTTTACAAATTATTTGTTGAAATGTTCGAAATTTGGGTCAGAGTGATATAACACAACAATTATTGACAATTGTAGGAAATACACTACTTTACCTATCTCTGCACTCTGTGTCATTTTTTGTTTTCTTTTGTTTTCTTTTTGTAACGCTAAGCAGTAAGAATTATGTACCACCAAAAGCCATTGTTAAACTAAAAGCAAATGTTAATAAAAATTAAAGTTAAGATGACACTCACCTGGAACTGTGGATCAGTGTCTGTCTCTCCTATATGAGACAACAGCTCTCCACTTGCCTGGCCCACATTTCCTGCAGCTTGCAGCAGGTTCTGACGAGGCTAAAATGAAAAGATATTAAAGACACAGACTAAAACGACAAAGACCAGAGACTTTAAAATAATAGGACATATCTACATCACTCTTGTAGCTTGGCTGTGTACCTCTGTGTTTGCTGGCTGGGCAGTCTTCAACATATCAGAGACAGCACAGGCCAGGTTCTTGGCAGCACCCAGCAGCTGCTGCCCATTTCCTCCTTCATCATCCATCAGTGCTGCCAGCAGTTTAACACCCTTTGACATCTCAGTCAGATTGGAGGAAATTGTGGTGACAGCACAACCCACCGCTGTGTAGTCTGTCTCTGCTGGGTCACCTAAGGACAAATAGACAGGTAGATAGGTGGGTGGTAGGTTTAGTAAGTAGGAGAAAACTAATTTGCTTTTGCTTAGGAGTTAAGCACACCAGACACACCAGATAGAATGTTTCACTAATCAATAGGATAGATTTCACATGTCCATCTGAGAAAAAGCCCAGTGACAGCACTTGAAAGGGGCAGGTTGTTTACAAAAAAAAAAAAAGTTGTTGGGTGCGTAGATGAGCGTCACATTTATTACTCTTGCCAAAGTCAGTTGCGAAGAGTGAATACATCTTTTTCATCAAGAAAAGCCTTCAGCAAGGCGATATTGTACATTTCCTGTGCCTAAAAAGTCTGCAGTGTCTGATCTAAATGACTACCACCCTGTTGGCTCTCACCCCCATCCTGATGAAGTGCTTTGAGAAACTGGTTCTCCAGCACATAAAGAACTACATCCCTGCCAGTCTGGATCCTCACCAGTTTGCGTTCAGAACCAACAGATCCACAGAGGATTCCATCTCCACTGCTCTCCACTCAGTCTTCAGTAATCTTGAGAAAAGCAACAACTACATCAGAAGGCTGTTTGTTGATTTCAGCTCAGCTTTCAATCTCGTCGATGAAGCTGATTGGAAAACTCTCTGCACCCCAGCCACAGCCTGTTCACCCTGCTGCCGTCAGGCAAAAGATACAGAAGTATCCGCTGCCGTACCACTAGACT
>JAQNCA010000013.1:2262746-2277509 GCA_029783725.1 Acanthurus tractus
TTGACATGCTCTATATGTAAAGTGTCTTGAGACAACCTTGTTGTGAATTGACGCTATATAAATAAAATTGAATTGAACACTAACTTAATTCAGTTGGTAACCTTATAAGCACTGAGTTCTGAACCCAACCCCAGTGACCAAACCTCAATTACATATCCTACTTAATACCGGGGGCGCCTCTGTGGTTGTAGCAGGAAGCTAGTTAATCCCAGTGGCTAATCAACTGCAGTTCTTTCAAAAATAATTTAATGACTCATGATCTCTGGAATCATTCTGTGTCAAAATCTCTGTTTATCTAATTAATTTGCTGTTCCACATTTTTCAGATATTCTCACAAAATTGGGGCTGAAATACATGTCATTAAAAGTAACTGGTGTGCGCAGCACAATCCAGCAATTTTAAGTTATTAAAATTTTATGTCATTCTAAGTTATTCTACTGTTGTGCTGCAGAGATATAATAAATCTAATAATCATACCCACTAATTGTATCATATACCGCAACTACAATTCCACTAAAATAATACCAATATGACTATATAATAAAACTGGAACAGAAACCCTTGAAACCCTGACAAATTAACTTTGTTTTAGGCACATATATGAAATATGCTGTCGTTAAAATACTTTTCCACTTCCCACAATCCTATTTCCAGTGTGTCTGGGTGTTATTTCTCTGTTTTCAACATAACTCAATACTAATTGCAAATATGATACTCTTTTTCTATTTTATGAGGTTTTGGGCTATCTTTATTTAGTACTTTACAGTATGGAGCAACAGAGTCAAAAAAGAAACTAAAATCATAATAGAGTACATCATTTGCCACCATTTCTTCAGGCTGTCTTCCCATCCTTTAATAATAAAAGGCAGTGGTAGCATAGCATCATCCTGTTTGAAGTGTAAAAGTTTGTTTTTTGCATGTTTTATTTCTCAGCGCTTCAGAAATGAGGATAAATGTTAGCTGTTACAATAGAAAACACCAGTTTTGTTTTACTGACAGGACACGGCAGAGGTCACGCCCGTATTTAATGCAAGGGATTGCAGGTGATAGAGAAAAGGTGGATAGTCCGGTGCCTGAGCTTACAATAGATGCTGTCCATATTAGCCTAAGTGCTAATGCCAAGTAAGACTGTCTAAATACATAGTAAAGCAGCTTGAACATGGCAAAAGGAGTTGAATAAAACTAATAATTTCTGGAGAATATGAAATATTGAGTTTCTTGAAAAATTATTGCTTTTTATTTGAAAAAAATTTTGTGAGTACATGAATGAAGGTGTTAGTGGCAATTCTTAGGTTTGAATGCAGTTATAAATGCAGTTGGAATGCAATGCTTAAAATACTAATGAAAAGATAAGACTTTAAAAATATTTGAAAAGTATGAGAACATTTAGCTGTGTGTTTGCAAGTTTGTGAGTACAAAACACAGCAACTACTTAATTATAAAAATTCCTCTGAGCACGACTTTATTGTTTCATTCAACAGAGGATTATTTCAGTAAATGTGTTTAGTGAAAATTCTGTTTGGTTATCCTGCATTAAATTGTTACTTAAACTATTGGTCAGTTACTTTGGTAACTGACTTTCTGAATCTTACCCTTGCAGGTTCTCTTCAATAAATTACTCATTTCTCTTTTGTACTCAGTTAAAGGTTAAAGGTGAACCTTCCAAGGCAGTTAGACTGCTGAGATCTCAAGACTAAAATCTTGCTGGGCCATTCCAAAAAACTCCAGCTGCATTCGCTTTTGTCTTGTCAGAATATGCCCAAACCATTCAGCGCCCTTTAAGGAGAGATAGACGGCAGAGACAGGTATAGTTTAGTTTTGACAAAAGCAAGAAGAAACTGCAAGCTTGTAAACAATGGTGGCAAAGAGGTGTGAATGCTGCAATAGCTGCAATTTTATCACACCTGGACAATATTTTCTCATAAAAAAGAAGAGCAAAGAATGGTACTGAAGGCTTTTTTTGACTTGTCTGTAACGATGACTAATATGCATTGATATCAATACAAACTGAGTCTGTTACTGGCAGCCAAGCACTAGCTTTAAACATTGGGTCATGGCTGAAGCCAAATCCATTTACCAAGAGGAGTGTGAGCAGCCACAGCTTATTTGCATTTAAAGAAGAAACAGCCCCCTCAGAAGAGAAGAGCCTTTAACAGAGAGGTATATGTGCGTGCCTAGGCTCATAATTTTAGTGGTGTATTAAGCAAGAAACTTCACAGGCATGTTTTATGGACCTCTGAGATCTACTAATATTGTTAAAAATCATAAGTCATATGTTTTTATCATATGTAATCTGAATGATAAAAAAAGTAATGTATTGATGAACTGATGTCGAGCTTGAATCTCTTTCATAAAGCATAAAGTCTTTTTGTGATATTTGTTATTGTTTACCAGTGGAGGCATATGTCCTCTGTGCATCTGTCCACTTGTGATGTGTTGCTTGGCCTGAGGCATGGAGCCCATCTGGAAGCTCTCTGGACCTCCAGCTCCTGAGCGCATTATTGCTGGCAGGGCCACTGAGCCTGTCTCCACCTTGCCCACCTTATTGAACTGCTGCTGCAGCACTGTGGACCTGTGTTGTTGGTTAGTAAAAGGAAAGGAAGAGAAAAAAATTCACCTCAATGCTAAATACAAGGTTTTCCCAAAGAAAATGGGGAGGGGGAGAAGTCCCTCAAGGAATCATTGCCACCAACTGCTGTGAGAACTCACTTTTGATTGTAAAAAAAAAACCTTATCAGTATTTTAGTGTTTTAATCAATTCCACTTGTGTCCCTTGATTATAACCACTCAAATTTAGGGGGATTGATTAGTATGTTTGAGACTACTGAAAACCTATACCTTTAAAAAGTAACTAGATATGAAAATCAGTAAATTATTAAAAACTATTAACAATCATAAAATGTTTTATTTCCCACACACACACACACATACATGCACATACACTTACTTTTTGGGTGACACAGAGTCTTCCAGCATGGTTGACTCTTCATCTCCCTCAAGTCCAAAGTGATCTTTACTCTTTTTCTGTAGAGAGAAAGTAATGACAACAATAGCGACCACACTTGACTGCACAAAATGTAATTTTGAGGAGCCTTAACAAGGTTTGCTGGACAACAAGTTTGAGGACTATGGTACATTTGAGACCCTGCATGTGTTGTCTCTTATTTAACAAGGACAGCTGGAGAATCACAAATGTGTACAGAGTAGATAGTGTGACATTTTAAGGAGCAAAATACTAACAGTGAAAAGGGGACTTGCAAACCTGGTTTAAGTAGCAAGGCTTCATCACAGCATATTGCCCTTTTCTAGTATTTTGACCAGAAGTCCTTCAAAAACACAGGTCAACATTCACGCACTGATGGCAGGGGGGATTCTATATTAAGCCCTTTGCTTTTCATCAGGAAAACACAGAAACACGCATATGCATATATACACACTACTGAGAGGACAATCCAGTTCTTCTGTGAACATTTACAACATAGCTCCCAGATGTCCTTACAATAACTGTTATTTTATATAAAAGAATTTGCCTCCAGTCACCTACCACGGACAAAAAAATCCTGAGGTAAACGTTTTAGTAAGAGTATTTTTAAACTTTAAGATTTTACAAATAAATGTTTGGTGACAATCCTATGTTAATACTGACTGTTACCTTTTTGAGGATGATGTCAATGTAACCAGCAATAAGCTGAGCTATTTGTTCTCCCTCAGTGGTTTGCACAGAGTAGTAACCATCCTGGTAATCTCCAAAATCCTGAAAGCAGAACAAAGACCAACCTTGAAATGAAAGATTAACATATGCAGAGGCTCACGGGTAGTCTGGCGGTTAAGATTCAGATCATCTTTAACAAGTTTAAGTCAAGCCCAGAACTTTTGTTGCATCTCACATGCTGGATTTTGACAGTCACATTTTGGAAACTCTGATAAAAAAATTATACCTGAACAACCATATAGAATAACAGTTCATCCGGCAATCTGCCCATGTATTTCAAGATGATTTTTGTAAGGGCTGTTTGGAGCCTAGGGGAATGTTGGCTACAACCTGGAAAAGTTTTTCTATATATTGTTTGGCACATTTTTTTAACCTGAAGACATTTCAGTCAGTCTAAAAACAGTATTGATGTAGTCAAAAACATTAAACATGAGCCACCAACTACACCATCATTTCTGACTTCTTTTATTCTTCAGTTAAAGAGATTAAGTGTGAGCACTATCTGTCGATGTGATTAATAAAAAAAACATTTTGGACTGACACTGTGCAGCTATAACAAAAACAAGTGTTATATATAACAAAAAATTCAAAAGAGGTATTTGCTTATTAAGCACCTGCATAATCAAAATGTTCAGTCATTCAGTTTAAGTCACAGCGGGAATCTCACTGAACCATAACATACCATGCCTAAACATGGCTAATTTCTGCTGCACAGGGATTATGAGAATGCTGTATAGGGCAGGTCCAGACATGATACAAGGGTTAGTAATTTCAGCTGCTGAAATCCATCATGTAATTTTGTGCTGGACTACAAATGTTGTCACATTTCAATCACAACCAATTGCTTGGATGTGACAAGACTTTTGCTTAAATTAGTTAATATGTTGGTTATGTTTTATGTGAAGTATTTTTGTATTTAAAAAGGCCAGTTAAAAATTTATTTATGTAATGTACGTATGTTAATGTACAAAGTTAATCCGTCTTGGTAGTGTTTATGAGTAATTTTAGTTAAAAATTTTAGCTGATTCCATAAAACTGTAGACTTAGGGAAAGGTATATTGCTATTACTGAGTTTAGTTTTAACAAAGATTCCACACTCCAAATAGTCCAAGTATATGGGTCAAACAAATGGGAGTCAGACCCAGAGTCAAGAGTTTTTTACTACATTTTGATTAGCAGAAAACACAATTTCACACCATTTTCCACAAAAATAGTCCTGATAATCTCTTTCAGTTGTGGGTTGTAGGTGTATTCTGAGTCCTCTTGTTTTTTTACCAGCACAACAGTACTTTTTTGACTCGTATACCCAGGCTGTTTACAGACATCCCCAAACAAAAAAAAAGTGTATCCATTCCCTGTCTTGCTTGCCACACTTTTTGGGAAATGTGAGCCCACATACTCTGTTTCATAATTGCTTCCCTTTTTGACATTAAGAGGGGAGAACACACCTCCGGCTTGATGACACTCCCAGTGTTAGGTGTTTCTGCCACCCACTGAACTAAGGTGTGTTTACCCGACATTCACCATTCGTTTTCCTTGTTAAGGGGCTCCGGTAGATCAATGGTTAGGGTGCAAGAAAAGCATGTTAACTATTCTGTTGTTGGCTGCAGAAACAAGCACAATAGTCTTCATCCACTGCTCAATACTGACCCGATTAAAACCCACTGAATTGTTTTAGCTGCTTTACTGTGTATTTTGTCAGTTTAGCTTGGCTTTGGCAACAGCATCTATTATGGATGCCATCTATTGTGGGCTCAAGTGTTGGAATACTTTAGTGATGGTCAGTCGGTAGAATTGAGGACAGAACTGTGTGCTTTTAAGGGTACCTACCAAACTATGCCAGTATTTTGTAGAATCTATTCACATAAATAATCATCATAAATTGGACTTTGAACACTACAAAGAGAAGGACACAGAAAAAGAAGTCACCCAAAAGCTAGACTCCTAGCTGTCTCAAATTTCTTGCTGTTTAGTTAACTATGATGTCGCAAACCCTGGTATGAAAACAATAGTAGTAGGACTGCATGCTTAGTGAGGAAATATTACAGTATGTATTCTCTGGTTCCTGTATGGCTACACACCTCGCCTGTTAGCTTGATGCTAGTACATGATATGAATATCTATCTATGTGTGTCAGTGATAAAAACATATTTAAAAATTCAGTTTAATTTACATAGTTACATAAAACAACATGTGTGCTCATTTTAGAGACAGACCGATACGTTTTTTTCAGGGCCAATACCGATACCGATTATTAGTAGTCAAGAAGGCCAATAACTGATATTTGGAGCTGATATTCATTTGCAGTAAAGGTGAAAATATTGGCTTCAAAATGTTTCATCAATACAAACTCCAACCCTTAACTTCGTTTAAATGCCTTTAAGCATATGTTTATTAAACAGCTTTTCAGATTTGCAACATGCTAAAGGTTTTTTTTTTTATCTTAGACAATAGACATCTTTGTTTTTATTCTGCCCTCCCTAAGTGTCTGGCTCAGTTTGGCAGGTAGGTAAAGAGTTCTTCACACAGAGACAAGGCTTTGTGATTTTACCCACAATTTATTGACTACACATGAAGCACTGTAAAATTGTGAAAAAATACAATAAAAGTAAGATATAAAGGAAACGTGTTATATATTTGCACCACTGCATTGCAAGTTAAACATCTGTAAAAACTCAACAAACTTGTGTCTTTCGAAACTCCCTAGCTTAATGCTAATGTCTATGGGAAAACACACTATAATGCTAACCATTAGATTGAAGTTCAGTAAACAACTCGAGCGAACCTATCACAATATTAACAAAATAATGGAGATAAATATGCCTCTGTGCAAGGGATCAACGATGTTTCAAACCTTTATAACTCGACTGCTGAACAGGAAGGGGATAAGGGTACTGCCTTTAGCTAAAACTCTCACACACACACGCACACTTATCTATCTGTGAATGTTCTCTTTCATCCAGGTCATGGTTATTCTGGGCAAATAAATCAATTTATTTGCCCAGAACACACGCTTATCCTAAATAAGAAGTAATAAAGAAATAAACCTATAAACAGAAACAAACCAAGATTGTCAAACAAGGACAGCACAGTTTCAAAATTCTAACAAAAAGTGCAGGGAGCTCCCAGGCTCAGCAGCATGTCTTTTGAAGTTAAATGAAAACTTAAACAAGTAAATAGCTCTCTAAAGTCCTGCTGATTGGCTGTGCCATGGCTCTGTGTGTAACCAATCAGATGGTGCTGTGGGTGGGACAATGCTGGAGACAAAGTAGTGACTGCAGACAGAGAGAAGTGGCTGCATCAGGGCCAAAAAAACCCAGTTTTAAATTGATCTCTTATCGGCCATCGGATTAAAAAAAAGGCTGATGCTGATATGCGTCAAAATGCCAAATAGCGGCCTGGCCAATAATCGGTCTATCCCTAGCTCATATCTATATGCAGTGCGCAGCAGGAGGGGAAGGACTCATCCATTATGATGACTGTTTTGCTTTAACACTAATGCAAAATAAGTCTGTTACTGGCAGCCAAGCAGTACACTAAGCTCTCATCGTTATTGTGCACTCTATCACAGATAGATGACAGCTGGCATGTTTGTTCCAAACAAGAGCAATGACTGAGTGCTTATGTGGCCGAACTGTAAAATAATGTGGCATAAGAATGGTAAAATATTAAGACAGATCTAGTTTTAGTCACCAATCATGCATATGATATAGCTGTTGCAGCTAAAGTAGGTCAATTCTTGCTCGCAGATTACTATACCCACACGCTAAACCTGGCCATAACATGCAAGCAAGTTGCCCTTTGCTTCTAGGCCACTGGGGAAGCTGAGACATATAGCAGAAATTTCCACTACAATACCAGTGCAAAACATGAGCTTGAAAAGAGGCAGAAGCTTGTCAAAAAGTAAGAAAAAAGACAAGTAAAGAAAAAAGGTGCATAAAGATACATTGATACAAGAAACACTGATAATCATTTAATTATTTGAACTGTAGCCCTCTAAATTCTAATCCAACTGAATAAATAAGTGCCTTGAGATTCCCATCCGTACCTTCAGTACAGTTAACTGTTTATCATAGGAATATACTTAGGGTCTATTACAGGTTCTGTCTTTCCTTGAGGAACTCACCAAAGTGAAGCTCTTCGGTGAGGCAGCCCAGCGTTTGATGTTGGTCAGGTTCCACTCTTGGATGACCTCCTTTGTCTTTTCATCCACCCTCATCACGCTCTCCTTGGTGATGCCCAGCAGACGAGGCACCAATTTGTTCTTACCCTTCATTTTTTCCTGCAGAAAGTTTGAGGACAGTTAAAAAGTTCTTGCTGGAAACAATTCAGCAAAATTCATAGATCTGACAGTTTTTGTACATTTTACAAATTACACATACAAAACTCAAAACTCTTCTTATCAAACCACTGTTCTGCAATTCACCAAACAGAAATGTTTACTCATAATTTCTCACCTTGACCAGAAAGAAAGACACTCCATATGTTTTCAGGGACCTGGCCAGCTTCACATAGCTGACTTTAGCTTCAATCTCTGTCATGTTCTGACAGTTTTTGTGCGCCTGCAAAAGCATAAGAGACAGAAGCAATTGTAGGAGCAGGTTAACTTAATACAGCATTTGTAAGTAAACCTAAATATTATTCAAATTTAATAAATGTGTTGTTTCCTATGATTTAAAGTTATTTGTGGTTGTACTCAATTATAGTGTTTACCTTCATATCACAATATATCTTGCTTGAAATGAGATTTATATTTTTGCTTGGCATGGGTTTAAGGCAGAGCTTTGCTATACTACCTCTATATTTAAAATGTTCCCCTGGTAAACACTGCTGGGAGTTTCTGTTTTATTATTAAAAATATAGAATGTATCTTCAAGGAATAATACAAACTAATTATTCTAGCACTTTTACTATTGTTTATGTGACCAGAACTGCTTAAGAATCTGATCAATTAAAAGGACAGCAAAATCAGAACTAACAGGCCCATGTATCTCTACATAGTCCAAGTCTTACCTGGAAGATTTTTTTTTCTCCTTTGTGTTTGATGTACTCTTTGGGAAGGAACTCCTTTAAACTGAGTAGAGCAGAGTTTAAAAAGAATAAACCAAGTCTCAGGACTATTTCAGTAAACTAACTCATAATAAAAAAGGTCAAATAGTAATGAATGTGAAGTAAACAGAGAATATAAAAATGAAGGTGATGCTTACTCAAGAAATCCAGACTTGTGTTTGGACTCATTGTGATCACCAAACTGAATCTGACACTGATAGCCAGCAAACTCACAGGCCTTGTCAAAGGAAACTGGATGAGATCCATTCAAAATATCATCACGGGCCTGTACACATGGACAAACAAACAGACAGACAGACAGACGGACAGACAGTCAGTCAGGCAGTCAGATGGAAAGACAGACAGACAGGCACAAAAACACACACACACACACACACACACACACACGCACGCACGCACGCTCGCACACACTCACATACAAACACACGAACACACACACACATGCAAGACTGTGGTGTGTTGCCACATCCATACAGAATACATGTTTTTTCTTTTATAGTCCATTCATTAATTCATTCAGTTCGAAATTGCCTAGTGATTTCACCTTAAATAGCCTCTAGGCCCATTAAGATACACCTGGAGATACAGTTGTATTACATGTTCTCCGTTCTGGAAATCAGAGACCACCCATCTTGTTCTAGCACAGACACTGGTTGGCGCCAAATTTTCTTTTATCCTTGCATTTAGTATACTTTGTATGATGAAAAAACTACAAAGGGCGAAATACTGAAAGTCCATATCCAACTACCAATAAGGACATGTCAAAAAAGAAAATTTGAGAAAATGTATTATTTCTGAATAAAGATACTGAATGAATGAATGAATGAATGAATAAATGAATGAATTTATTTAGAACATATACAAGAAAATGCCACCATTTATACATACAACAAAAGAGATCACTATAGAGCAACATACAAAACAACAAACAAACAAAAACAAGAACAAAAAAAAGCTCCATATGTTTGAAAAAGGAGTAGGTAGAAGTGAGCACTTTTTTAAATTTCCTACCCCTTTTTAAATATTCCTCAGTTTGTGACAACATTTATTTTATATAAATAAATGTATTTTATTTAAATAAATATTAACTCAGCAACAAGCATGTCAAACATGAAAGAGCTTATTATTAATTAATGCTTATATTTAAAAACAATGGCCTTTCGAGGAGGGAAAAAAGCTCTAAGGAAACCACACTATGTCAATAAAAAAACAAAACAATATTTTGTCTGTATGAGCAATTTGTGTACCTGTACATAGAGCAGGTTAAGCTGGACGGGATCTCTGGAGTCCACATTCTGGTCTGAGTAAAAGAACTTCCTTCTCAGCAGTAACATTTCTGCCTCCTCCACACCCTGTTCCCTCAATGTCCTGCCATGGTCCAACCAGTTCACTAAGGAAAAACATCAACCTGATAAATTAACAACAATTTACTGGTCCCTGTAGGCTCTGTAAGATGTCTGACTGAAAGTACAAAGTATTTTCAGGGCACCTAATTAAGTTGGTTAATCAGTACTGAAGGGCTGCACAATTAGTTGAAATTTTATCGAAATTGCAGTGTAATTTTTAAATCGAAGGGAGCACAATATTCATTCAAGGGGAAATATGATTGTCAGAAAACAATTTAAATCAATATTGTGTGGCTACAGAGTTGTCCTAGCCTACATATCATATTATAGACTTAAGAAAACCTCTTTTTAGAGTACAGATCCCTGCAAAAAGCACACTATAATCACTTTAACATATTTTTTAATCAAAACGAGAAAAAGTTATGCAAATTTTATTATTCCTTACAATATTGCAAATCATATCCTTTAGCCAGGTAGTATAGCACTGATAACTTTTACATCTCTTGCCAGACCACAGCATTTTTACTCTTACTACAATTCCTCTGTGGATACTGCGAGTAAGCAACTCTCTAGAGGCAGTTAGGAAGTTAGGAAGAAATCCAATCAGAGCCAATCTTTTGAGGATAGGTTGATCTACAGAGGAGCAGAGCCATTTTCAAAAGCCGCTGCAAGTGCAGGTGCAACAGTTCAACACAGCAGCAGTTACACACTCACAGGAGGACAAAGACGAGTTTGCAGAACTTCACACAGTTTCAAAGACGTTTTCATGACAGTTAGGTTGTTTACCTACATTATATTTAGTTGTGTTTAGTTGCACAGTCTTAGTTACACTGCTTTGGTTGGTTTAAGTTAGCAGTGTAGCCTAGCAGTTATTTAACTTCTCTTGAGGTGCATGAACATTAACAAGTGAATTATCTATATTTAACTAGATACCTTGTGCAATGGCATTACAACCAATAGTTATATTATTTTTGATAATTGCACATTATTATACATTATTTTTGCACAGCCAGTAGAAGACAACAAGTTCGGAGTGAGCTGGTTATCTATTTCAATATTATTGTACTTCATCTTAAAAAAATGATATATGCATTGCATATCATTCAGGGAAAATGCATAAAATTTTCAGGGAGCACGTATATTTTTCTGGGAGAGCAGGCCCTTATGCTTATTACGTGAGATTATTTTTTATGAAAGAGCCACAGTCATGTTTATGACATTAAGAATAAAATAAAATATATGTTTTGTATTACAACCATTAAATCTGAGTCTGTATTGCATATTCAAACCTTAATACCATTCCCTAACAGACTGATGGATACTTCCAATGACCAAAAATTCTGTAGAAAAATGTAGCTGACTAAAATCTGCTAATATTTGGTCAAAAAATAGACTAAAACTAAACTAAGACTAAAAGACTTCAGATGACGAAAATATGACTAAAACTAAATCAGAATTTGCTGACCAAATTAACACTGCTGATGTCTCTGCTTTTCCTCCTTAATATATTTTTTTATTTCACCCTCACTTTATAATAAATTAGGATGTGATTGTTTCAAATCAGGGGCAGCACTCTGGCCTTAAGTTTCGGAGCAGTGTCACTCGGTGTTATGGATCAGAGAAATGGCAGTGACAATTCAGGCAAATGCAATGTTAAGTGACTTGTAGATTATGGGGTTACTTTACAGCGATACATTTAAGACATTTTCTTATATATTTTAAGTAAATACAACAGGAAGTGTCTGATGTATGTATCAGTGTGTCCTGTGGACTATTACTTTATTCACAACTTATATTGCCAGGGGCCGATTTAAGGGGGTAGAGATGTGTTAACCAGCTGTCTGTCAAATGAGGTGACTAGTCAAAGTTGTATAGTATTCCCGATATATTCCCATCACGCTATCAAAGCAGAATCATATGACAAAATTATGACTCCCCCTGGAAGTGACAGTAAAGACAGTTGGTGTGACCATTCTTGTCATACACTCATCATCAGTGTGTAGCTTCTGCTTCAGCTTCTCCATCTTCTTGTCGTCTCTCAGCAGAGTCTTGTCTCTTTTCAAAGTACCTGTGGTCTCCTCCTTCTTCTCCTCACCAATGTCTCTCACCAGTGAGTACTCATCATAGTTTGTAATGCCTGACACACAAACAGATTCAAGTTACCACATATACTTTAAATGTAATACTGCAGTGTATCTTGTTGTGTAAGAGATGGACTGGAGGACAAGCAGAATGATCTTGGGGCAAACATAAATTATTCCTACACATAAAAAAATTAACAAAAATTTTCCAGCAGAAGTGTGACCTGTATGCAAAATAGCTGACCTATTCTAGCACAGATGGTCATGAGCATGTCACTGACAATCTTGGAGTCATCAACCATGACAGTCTTTACTGTGCCATCCAGCATGCGGATCTTCAGAGGCCTCTGCTTTTTCTTGTACTCCAGAGTGTCCTAAAAGATGGTGGGAATAAATTAGGTGCTCTGCATTTACAAATGTCTAAAAGTCTGACCAAATTTCAGGGCTGATATCAATGATGATCCATTTTTACAATCTCAAAAGCACAAGCAGTATTGTTAAAGTTATTTTCCTGACTTCCACATTGGCAATGGCCAACTCAGTAGTATTTTGGTGGCCAGGGAGGAACATACTGTGCACGGGTTATAAGAGAAAGTGAAAGGATGTGGATAATCCCTGGAAAATCTGTTTTGTTTTGTTTTGTTTTGAGAAAAGACATCTCAGATCCCCGTCTGCTTTTGGCACAACTATTCTACGTCAGCAGCTTAATTATTATTATTAATTTACTTTATATAAAAATATATATCACCACTGGCCTTCAGAAGAAGTCCTCTAATGACCTAAAATCTTTTTTTTATTTTATTTTTGGGCTTTTCATGCCTTTATTGTATAGGACAGCTAAAGAGTAGACAGGAAATGGGGCAAAGAGAGGGGGGAGTGACATGCAGTACAAGGTCAGAGCCAGAGTCGAACTCGCGACCGCTGCGTGGAGGACTGAGCCTGCCGTACATGGGCCACCCGCGCTACTGACTGAGCTGAAGCCCCTAAAATCTTTTTTAATACAAAAATCTCTAATGATATTTTGGTTCTCACATCGAAAAAAAAACGTTGATATCACATAGAAAATTATTCGTCCAACATAACACAACAGCAGCAAGCAATTTACTAGAAACTTTCCTGTTTGCACTGTTAAATTATTGCGTTTTAAGCTCAGTCAGTAGAATGAGTGCACTGCAGCGGCTCTGGGTTCGATTCCACCCTATGGCCCTTTGCTGCATGTCATTTCTCCTCTCCTTCACAATCATTCCTGTCCTACTCTTTAGCAGTCCTTTTAAAATAAAGGTACCAAAAAATACATTTAAAAAAATTATTGCTTTTGTAAGAGGAGTTTGTTGGCACTGAAGAGATGTCAAATGTAATCAGTTCCCAGAAGCCACAGCTGATTCCATGGTAAAGCTGTGAAAAATATCCTAACTACAGCGTACACTTGAAATTAATATTAATTTCTTTTAGGTAGCCATCTTAAGGGTAGCCAAAATTTGGTCTGCTGCTGTCCCCATAAACAATGGTTACTTGCTTATTTTTCTGCACCAGTATTTATCTCCTGCTTCTCCAAACAAGAGGCATGCACTGACAATGAACCTGAAATTTCTCTTTAGAATGGTCCAACTAATTTATTTGATCAGGACGCCATGCCCAGAAAAGAGCCTTTGGGCGAACTCACACTAGGCAATTCGTAATGTGCCGAAGCACATCTGACCCCTAAAGTCCAGTTTGTTTGACTAGTGTGACTGCTTTGTACCGTACTCAAGTACACTTCCTTGGCGCTGGCATGGCTGGAAAAGGTGGACTTCAGCACAGTACGGTGGTTTATGCACGAGCACAAGCATGGGCACAAAAAGTGAAGATATAATCAATGCAAGTGTTTCTCCTGACAATCATTTCAAACAATGATGTAAAAAAAGTTGCTGGTCTGATGCTAAAATAGAGTGCTTAATGTAATTTAGGCTGATGCGAATATTCTGTCAACTGCAATAAACACACAGTAACCCAAAAGTCTTGCATAAAATATCATAGAGCCACATGTTTGTTGTATCCTCACTTGAGGACGTATGTTAAAGAGGTAACCTTGCTCTGGCCTGGTTGGCCGCAGAGCAGTGTGATTGCAGGCCAATGGGAGGCTGAAGAGGAGGGTCAATCGTGCTTTGGCACAGTTTGGAACAACTGGGCCCAGTGTGGAGGCACCCCTCATGTCAAAATCTAGCTTTAGGACCTCCTATTATTATAGTAGTTTTCTTGCATGGCGTATATTACCAGATTTTTTAGGATTTAGTTAAATTACATAAATACAAAGATAGGGTGGAGGGGTTGTTAATATATTTGACACAGGGTACAGTTAACTCTACGAACATTTTTCCAACCTTTCATTTATTCTTAGTACAAGAGGCTGTTGTCTACTAAAAGTACAAGATGTTAGAAGATGCAGAGGATTTACTAGTAAGCAAAAGGTGAGCAAAAGTGACCAACCCCATTCCTCAACATGTAGTAGTCCAGGGCCTTTCCTGCCTCAAGCCAGATGCCTTTCTTTGGGTCTTCATCAGACAGAAACAGCCCA
>JAQNCA010000013.1:2302519-2339388 GCA_029783725.1 Acanthurus tractus
CCCGACAAACAATGTTTAAAAAAAAAAATCCCCAACCCTCTTATTCTCCCCCCCCCTATTCTCCACTTACCCCCCCCCCCCCCCCCCCCCCCCTTCTCTCTGTCTTTTCCTTTTTAAATCAATAGGTCAATGTGTTATTATGAATTTTTTTCAGATGGGAGTTTGCATTACTCAACCAGCACTGAAATCAATCCTCTGCCAGCTAAATATATCAGCAGATTCAGTTTTCACCGTATCAGCAGCAGAATGCCTCCAGTGTTATGACCACTGGCATGACCTGTCCTCTCCACCTCTGCAGGTGTGGTCCAGGGGATGATAACAGGGATCAGAGGGTTGTGTAACGGTCTGGGTCCAGCTCTGTACGGATTTATCTTCTTCCTCTTCAACGTGGAGCTCAACACCATGGACCCCATCCAGGGAGACTTCAACATCGACCCCCTGCCTCTGCACAGTCCCACTGAGGTACCACATGCATGAAACTGAAGCCTCCAAGCTGCTCTTTATCTCTGCTGCAAACTGTGCGACACTCCTCGCTGGTATCAAACTTAGTTCACAAAGCTGGGCCTCTGCTTTGGTTCCTTTTTGAGTAAAAAATCCTGTGGGAAAGCTCATTTTTTTTAGTCCTTGTTATCTTCTGGCCTCTTTGCTGTGATGATGATTTGACAGAGCAGTAAAAAAGATCCACTTCATCAATGCAATCTGTAGAAATCTCTGTCTGACAAGAAGTGCTCAGTTTTAGCTTTATGGTTAGCTCACTGCTGCCAGAGAAGGAGGAAGAAAACAAGCCGCCGCGGCTCCTGCTGCAACACTGTGCTGGTAGAGACTGTTGTTAGAACTGATCACATGCAGAGGTTATTGCTGTGGCACTGTATCACAATGGATACAGTGTAGGTAACTGTGAAAATACAGATATTGATTTTGGATGGTTACACGTTAGCTAATGTAAATCTGATGATACTAAAATCAATGATTGATGAGTTGAGTACTTCCCAAAGTGTGGACTAGTGGTTTAATTGCACATTACACAGAGGAGGCCATCCATCCGTGACCATTTGTGAGTGTGTGCCACCCCAGATAAGCCAATGTGACAGTTGGCCTTTGTTGCCACTAATTTTTGATGGCGGTTTTATAAGTCAGGGGCATAAGCCAACAGTGGAAGCCAGCTGATACCAGATTGCTTTTGCTTTTTTCTCTCTTTTTTACTGTTTTTTTTTCTCACTGAAACATTTGTTATTTAATGAAAGACCCAAGCCTGGAGAGAGTGCATTATTATATTATTACATAATTATGGCTATGTATGTGTTTATACATGCACATATGCATACCAAGTGCACAGACCAATCATCTGTCAAAAAATAGTTCAACTTGGCCAAAATGGTACAAAATGAAATGCCACTGGGAACCAGAGGAGCCGGCAGTTCCTATTAAGCAGAGCCAAAAGAAGGCTTTTGTTTTAGACCATACTTGCATAAAGCAGTGACGTCGTAGGCAGAGCACACAGTCACACTGAGTCAGAAGGCAGCCAGATAACACAAGAATCTCCTTCTCAGTCAGTAACAAGAACATGCTTGCTGCATAAGCAATGACATACACATTCACTGAGGAAAAGCGCAGTGTGATAGCGTTGAAAATCTACAAATATCTGTCTGAGTGTCTTTGTGAGTCTCCTCAGAGTAAGAGGGGTTCAGGTACAGCTGTACTACTCCACTGAGACTGGAGTACTGACAGTATTCTGTTCTGTTGCATAAGAACTACTCAGCTGCTTAACTGCAGCACATTAAACAGCTTGAAGATGTTGCTGTAAAGGTAGTTTCAGTCCTGGGAGATGTTGGTGTGGTCCGTCACAGTCTTCAGTACTACTTACACACTGCCTGCATAAGTCATGAAGGCTGCAGTGCAAGTTTGCATAGTTTGTCTCAGAGTTTCTCTCTGTTTCTACAGTGCTCTCCATCACTACACTGCTTTCCTCCTTATTCATAATTAAAGACTGTTAACAATAAACTTAAAATCATAAGTGACTGAAAATCATAAGGGGTCACTAAGCGGTGACTAAGTGTGATTTCAGTGTGACTTTGTGTGTGTGGGTTAGGGTTAGTTTGGGTCAGTGGGTGTGAAAACTCTGTTTTTATATAAAGTACATTCAACTTGAAATTAGATGTGCTTTATAAAAGAACTTCCTTGTCATGTTTACCTCTATTGGAAATGCTTTAGCTGTGCTTCAGATGAAAGAAAAGAAAATGAAAGGAAACATTTTGTCTTTGTTTCTCTGTTCCTCTCTCAGCGAGCACTCATCCCCGGCCCGCCCTTCCTGCTGGGGGCCTGCACTGTGGTCGTTGCCTTCCTTGTTGCTCTCTTCATCCCCGAGAAACCCTCCAGCGCCTCCTCCTCCTCCTCCTCCCAGCTGTCTCTCAGCGACAAGCCCCTCCCAGACAGCAAAGAGTCCATGTCCTCACTGGCGGGCGTCCACATCAACACGCCCCTCCCAGGTAGTGACGAGGAGAACCCTCCAACTGCCAGCGACGAAGATTTTGAGCCGCTGTTGCAGGACAGCATTGTTTGATGGACGGCTGAAAAGACCGCTGAGGGTGGGGCTTACGTTGTTGATTGGTTGATTGATTGACATTTTGTAACAAAGACAAAGAACCAGTAACACATTTTCTTTGTCGGACAAAGTGTACTTTATTGTAATAAGATTGCTATGGACGGCAAGAAGCTCCAGTAGCATTATTCTTTGCCAGAAGGCAGTATTGCATATTACTTCCCTGGCCAGCAGCGGAGGCAGTAACATCTTCTGAGCAACCAATAAGGATGTTTTATTAACAAGAGGGCGGAGCAAAGAGCTGCAAAAACCCATGTAATTTTTTGATTTGAAAGAAGATAGAAAGATTATTATTTCACTAAAAGGAAGACAGAAGGGGCCAACAGGGACCTCATAGCTTGAGTGGATGCCATTGTTTGATTGACAAGAGGAGGGTCCAGCTGATTTTTGTTTTGTTTGTTTTGTTTTGTTTTTTGTTTTCATGGAATGGCTCTACCAGTTTTTGATACGCCGTATAATATTTCTTGAAGGGAAAGAGAAGGACAGTATTTTGGAGTTTTTAATTGAAAGGTTATTGTTTATCTTTAAGCTTGAAGTTGTTGATTGTTTTTGTCATAAACAAAAAAGGTGTTCTACCTTCTGCTGTATCATTTTGAAGCCGTGTTTTTAATGCTGTGATTATTTTTATTGTTATTGTACAAAAGAAACATGTCTGCAACATAATTACAGCAGCCAAAACATCAGTGTTGATTTGTACTCTTTTTTTTGTTTTTGAAGAAGAACAACTTTTTTTTTTTACAGTTTTTGCTTTTTTGGCAAATATAAGGGATTTTTATTCTTTTTAAGTGTACAGATTCTTTCCGGCTTTGAGCTATTGATCGCTTACAAGGAATGAATGTGATGAGCTGAGAGATGAGTCAGCCATCCAAACCCAAGATGTCAAAATATCAGTTATTTCATCTCACATTCATTTAAATTTCATTTAATATTTCATCATTCATACAAGAAATGATGTTAATGGTTCAGGATTCCATAAACACTTTTCTTTCTCTGTAGCATGGGAACATGCCAATAAATATATGTATTGTGTATATTTTGGTAAAATATTAGAAACAAAAGAATCCTGAAAGATTATGAAGTTAAATAAATAACCAAACACCTCACCAGATAGTTTATTTTGTCACTAAGATAAGCTGTTTTTTAAAATAATACTCAACATGGTGTAACTCATCTTCTACTACATATATTTTACTTTTATATCAGAGTCACTTTATGAAAGTGCTGCTGGCTGCTGGCAAAGGGAAAACCTCACAACTGCAACTCTGGTATTTAGCTTGTCTGTACTGACAAGGTTTATTGTTAATGTTCATGGTTCAGATACTAATAATGTTGTAATTTCAGTGAAAATTTGTCACACAAAAGGTCCCACAGTAACTGGCACTGTAACACTTTTTTTTTTTTGCTCTTAATCTATTCGAGATTGAATTATCACCCCTTTTGATTTTTACAGCTATCCATTGTGTGCTTTTTGAAAATAAGGTAGCAGTGTCATAAATTTCTGAGTATTGTATGATAATATCAAAGATTCAGGTCAAGAGTATAATCTCAAAATGACACCAAATTTGGAATGCTCATTGTACATGCTTTAGATTTTCCTCTTAGCTCATCAGAACTTTGTTTAAATGTCATTAAATGTATTTTACACAACCTTTACATCCTCCAGTATTGTAACCAGACTTAAACTTCTTACATTTTTTAAGACAAATATGTAACAATACTCAGCTTACTACAGTTTCATGCATCTATTGTCCTGGTGCCCCTTCAGAATGTAGGTGTAGCACCACTAGTTGGCAGCATAACGCAATGAAGCTGCTCTAAAGCTACAGTGCTGCTGGCATGGCTCAGCTGTGCCACGGTTACAATGGAAGAATATCTCTGAAAATATCTCAGGTTAACCATATATCATGGTTGTAGTATTATCATGAATATTGTTCTTCTTATTATTATGAATATTATTTATATAAGCTACAAAAAGAGTGAAAACAAATCACCTTTGATTATACTAAAAAGTTATTTTAATTTCACTAATTTTGTCCTGGTGGACATGAGTCTTAATATAAACGTTTTTTTTTTTTTTAATTATATACAATTCAATTAAATACTGTAGATAAGCCAGTGTACATGATTATCAATTTAGATACCACAGTATACAATGAAACCAATACATCTCCAATCCTACAGTGTGCCTTTGATTCCAGGTTGCACTGGGTGCTTTGCCCAGTTTTCCACCTTTTTCTTGCAGGTCAACTGTGGCATGAGTCAACTGTGAGATCAGCTGTTATTTGTGTGTTAAGGGTGTGTCACAGTCAACATGTCCTCTCTGTATAAATTTTAAGACTCAAGTTGATTTGAATTTCAAACATGTTGCAGATTTGAGGTCTTCCCCAGGTCAGCAGTGATATTCCTCTGAATGAACTTATACTTGAAGTATAAAATAAGAGATTTTAAAAGAGGTTGAAAGAAAATTAAGGAAAAAATGCTGAAGAGTTTAACATTATATAACTGACAGAGTGTAGATTCTTATTTACTTTATGACCTTAAAATGTAAATGTACATGTGAATGATACTATGATTTGTATATAACGTGAGTGATGAGTGAGATTGGCTTGTTTCTGTGGTTGATGTAAATGTTTTTCTTCAGTTTTCATTCCTGTGTAGCTCAATGACACTACCACAATCTGAAATAGGGGTTTGATTCCCCTCCGTGCAGACCATCAATCATTCAGCTCTGATTTTTTATGCTGGTAAAGATTTGACAATGAAAAAAACTAATAATGCACCCCTACTTGCTTGGATTAATAAGAAGATAAAAATCATTACATTTTTATTCCAAATGACATATTCTAAGTAGAATATTGGTGTGAATGTAAACACTCAGACTTATTTGACAACTGCACCCACTTCATTTCTTCATTTGGCAGCAATGAAACTGACTCAACAGTGTAAATATCGTATGAAGATTGGATTTCATGTCACATGTAAAAAAAAAGGAAAGAAAGATAGAAAGAAAAGAAAAGAAATGTACACTGAATTCACTGTAAATAAACTTTGTCTGTTGTCTTGTCTGGAAGTGTATCAGCCACTTGTTTGTTGTTGGATATTAAAACTGAACACTTTGCATCTGCATGACAGGTGTTTTTTTAATTATATGTTGAAGTTCTTTGAGAAGGATGTGAAGAGGTATGAAAAAAATATTCACAACGTAACTGCACATATATTTTATTTACAGTACATCTTTAACTTCTAGTTAAATTCATGCAAAAATATTATTTGGTTTACGAAAGAAAATCTGATTTTGTGAACACTGTATAAATATTAGTTATAATTTGGCAGAAATATTTTTTTTTTAGTGGGAGATCAGAACAATACAGCTGACAGAATACTTGCAGCTCCAGATCTTTTAGTGGTGGTTCAGGGCCATTAAATAAAGAAACTCGAGCTTCCTCAGTGCATACAGCTGCAGATGTCTTGTAACTATACACTGTGTTTTTTGAGTACAATAGACTCCCTTTTGTATCAAAAGTTGAGTTGGAAGTTTAATTATTGAACTACTTAGCTGCTGAACCTTTTTCAAGTTCTGTTTTTAATGAGGATCCTTACCTGGCAAATAATTTCAAATAAATTAACTTTTTTTAAAAAACAAAATTCTAACGCAACACAGAAATACAACTGACATTTGGGCAACAGAGCCCTCATCCAGCAGATAAACAATGAGCACCAGCGACCTCTACTGGGCAATTCGTGACTAGAAATTGTCTAATCACAGCCTGCATTGTCGGTCATGTGACCTCGCGGCCAAGTAGAGGAAGGATTGAACGGCAATAACAAAAATGGAGGCATCTCCGTTCAGCCTAACACCGGAGAGGTACTGGACGGAGGAGAAAGAGAGGGCGCTCATAGCATTTTTTTCGAGTAAGTGAAACACTCTACACCGGCAACTTTTCATTCCCAAAAGTTGCTGTGTTTTTATCGATGTGCTGTCGGTAGCTGCAATATCTGCGGGCAACCGTTGCTCGACTCGACCGACGTCTGTTAGCAATGAGCAACACAGATAAATAAAAGCAGTGGCGTCTGCAACTTAAGTCAAGTTGGCTGTTTTTCTTCTCAAAATACGCTAAAAGAGCATCTTGGTTTCATTATCTGTTTGAATGAACGTTTCACCTGTAGGTTTTTAATATAAATAGATGAAGTTAACGAAGTTTTTGGCTGTCCTAATGTGGTCAACTTAATCTCTCGTATTTGTTTTGTTAGCCACATTTTAGTTGTAAAATTTCCCGGACATTTTAGTATCGTCTTTATTCTTAAGTACTTCCTTTAATAACCCATCAGAACTGTGGCTCACCTTACAGATAAAACTGCCCGCTTAAAGTAATGAATAAAGACTCCGCATACTTCCACTGATTTTTTGAAAACAGGCGATGCTAAATATACACACACTTGACTCAAGAAACTTAATTAGTAACCTGAACAAAAGCACCACAATGTGACGACACCTGAGCTACATCACAAATGTCACACAGCCCCAAACCAGCACGAGTGACAGAACAGCATCACTGCTCCGCTCTGATTACAACCCACTGCACACTTTACTATGTGTTTGTACACTGTGTGTACGGGACATGTCCACAAGTATTCAGACACTTACACAGTTTTTATAATTCTGCTTCTGTACACCTCATCAGTGGGTTTGCAATGAAGCATTCTTGATGCAGATGTAATGTAGACTGTCAACTCTAATTTAGTTGGGTTTCACAAAAACAGTACATTATTATGCAGCAAGCAGAGCTATTTTGTGTTGTGTTTATTTATCTATTTCTTAAAAGATAGCCCCCCTTTTCAGAAGCTCAAGAGTAATTGGACAAACTACCATAGTTGTAAATATGAGTTATTTTTAATACTTGGTGGAATCCTTTCTAGTCAATAACAGCCTAAAGTCTGGCACCCATGGATTCACCAAATGCTGCGTTTCCTCCCTCCAGAAGCTTTGCCAGGCCTTTACTTCAGCCTCCCGCAGCCGCTGCTTGTTTGTGGGTCTTTCTGCCTGCAGTTTTGTCTTGAGTCAGTGAAGGGCATGCTCAGTTGGGTTGAGATCAGGTGACTCACTTGGCCATTAACTAATATTCCATTTCTTAAGATTGAGAAGCCCTTGGATTGCTTTCCCATAATTTATGAGTCTTTATCCATGTGCACTTTTACGGTTGTCCTGTGAATGCCCTCTAGTTTTGCAGCATTTGATTGGATCTAGGCAGATAGTAATACATAAGTACCCAGTAGATTATTGCAAATATAAGTTTCCTTCATCCTTTTTTAAAAAATGAATTGAGAGAAAGTTGCATTTACTATTAATTTGTAAAGATTTCTACGTATCTCAGCTGGTGTAACTAAAGTATGACAAAAACTCTTACCTGAAATTTAAGGGTCTCCCCTTGTAGAGTCTCTTGTTGACCTTCAGCCAGAACTGATCAGGTTGTTAGGATCTGCTGAAGTGATCATGGGACAAAACTGTGAAGCAGGTGCATGATGCATGATAATTATCAGATTGACAGCTTATTGGCATCACCAGATAATAGGAAATTAAGACTGTTATTTTATTTGTATGATAAAACTACAATAAACCCTCACTATAGCACGGTTCACCTTTGCCTTCACTGTTTCGCGGATTTTTTTAGTGCAATTTTGCATGCTATCTTTTACAGCGTATGAACGCGCGTTGTGTTCTGCGTCCTGCAGTTTGAACTTTGAGAGTGTTTAAACATGAGAGAAATGTGAGAAAATGTTAATGTCTGTCGAGAAAAGTGTATATAGTGTGTGGTGAGGGGTTTACAGCCTTAAGACTTATATAATAATTGTAAAAAATAAAGCTGACTACTTCGCAGATTTCACCTATCGCCGGGTCTTTTTGGAATGTAACCCCTGCGATAAACGAGGGTTCACTGTATAACAAATACTCCCAGTACAGGTTATGATTGTCATTGATATAAAAAGTGAAATTAATTTTTATTTTATTAGAATCACTTTTGAGATCATCAGTGAACAGCATCAGCTGAAAAAAATCCACATTGTGCATCTTGCAGATGGCAACCAATATGTGCATGTGCATTAAAAAACAATGCAGATGTTGATTTTATTTAAATTACATTTCCCAGAGCACAGTTGTCTGTGGAACCACAAGTCAGAGAGCTACAAGAACCGACAGCTGCGATGGAAAACTCTGGAACAACTGAGTGTCCTCCTGTCTGCTCACCCCCCACCTGTTCGCTTCACAGGTAAGCTGCATTATCAGCCATTCATTCTCCATTCGTTTTTTTAACAGAAAAAAAAATGTAATCATGTAATCTCTGTTTTATTTATTTCAGTGGAAGACATTAAGAACAAGTTCAAGAACCTTCGTACCACCTTTCAGCGTCAGTACAAAATGGTGAAGGCGAGCAAAGTGTGCAGGTCAGAGGACGTGTTCGTGCCGCAGTGGAAGCACTACCAGCAGCTGATGTTCCTGCAGGGCTGCTGGGACCAGGATGACGGCCCAGATGACCTGCCCTTCTCCCCCCTGACTGTTCAACAGGACGAGGGCCAGCCCGTCCTCACGTCCCCAGGACGAATCATCACCTTCATCCCCACCCCTTCCACCCAGTCCTCCTCATCCTCCTGCGTCCCCTCCAATATGATGATCAAATGTTACTGGACTGAAGAGAGGGAGCGTGCACTCATAGCTTTTTACTCCGGTAAACAAACACTGATTCCAGATTCAAAATACTTAGTCATTACCACAGTGGTTTTGAAATACAGAGACAAAACCTACAATGGCAGCGTTTCATTCTGATGGATGTTGTTATGTGTTGTTATGAACAGAGCATAGCTGTCTCTGGAACAAGAGGTCAGAAAACCACAACAACCGTCATCTCCGGCTGAGGCTGCTGGAGACTCTGAGGAGCCAGCTGTCTGACCAGTCAGTGTCTTTCTCAGGTACATACAACACAGTCCCACAAACTGCAGGCATTTACCGTCTGCAGGGACAAAATTCCAGCTTTTAACTTGCATATATTATCCATACTGTGGTGATACAAATCTGATTGTACGTTTCCCTTTAAGAAAATCAGATTTGCTAATGTTGTATGAGAAAGAAAATGCATTTTTTAGTTTTTGTTAGACCTCAAGGATGCAAACAATGTGTTCTGGTGAGTAACACTAACTGTAAACATAACTTAAGTTTCATAGGTGAAGTGAATTAAAGCTGTAACTAATAATGGCTGAGTGCAGTTACTATGCAAAGTTTCTCGATGTTCCAGTGTGGTTGCCAGGTTTGGCACCATTGTGCCTGCAGGGAGGCCAAACCGTGGATGATGTATTTTTCAAAATTTTGACAGATCCAGACCAGCCTTTTGACCTTTTTCCAGTCTTTATGTTAAGCTAGACTAACTACGCACAGACTCCAGCTCTTCAAATTACCCACAGGCCTAGCCTGCTGACTGATGATATGTAAAGGTTTATTTTAATTACTGAAACTTATCCATCTGTAGTGTTAGCATATTGCTAGAATCCTAGTATGGACTTAAACTAAACTTATTATATAGGAGGGAAAGTAACATTTTCTCCCTTTATGAAACAGTTGTTTTAATAGTTATGAGTTTAAAAACAGATGCCCTCAAGCATTTTCCTACAGGCAATGGCAATTTAAACACAAAAACATTAAAGGTGCATGAAGTGATTTTTGAACATTATGTGACAGAAAACATTCTGACTTTAACACAATGTTGATATTATGTCAGCTTGTAACGGCTAGTATGTTGGCAAACAGGTCCATGCTTCCACATTCAGCGAAAAAGTACAACACTATCACTCCATCAGTGGTCCCTTTTGTCCACGTAATAAATTTAAGCCTAGTATTCATTTCAGCCCTGGTTTGGTTTTCACTTGCTTTGAGAAAACACATTTGGCTCTTTAGCTACCAGACCTTTCACTTTAGTGAATTTGAAAACAACATTTTTTATCCGTGAAACACAAACAGACATGTGAGTGTTTATTTGTAAAAGGTGACTCATTTGTTGTTATGTTGCAGTTGAAGACATTAAATGCAAGTTCAAGAACCTTCGGACCGTTTTTAACCGTGAATACAAGGCGGTCCAGGCGAGCAGGGCGTCCGACAAAACGTACGTGTCCAAATGGAAACACTACCAGCAGCTGCTCTTCCTCTGCGAGTGCTGCGATGAAGAAGAAAGCCCTGACGACCTGCAGATACTCATGCCACAGGAGGACAAGGACCTGGAGCATGGAGACCAAACACCCTCCTCCACCCTGAGCAGCCTCTCCACCAGCTCCACCCAAACCAACAGCAGCAAATTCCAAAGCCCCTCCGCTGTCTCCAGCGACGCCAAAACCAACACTAGCACTTCATACCAAATCTTCCTCTCTGTGTCTCCAAATCATCTTAAACTAGAAAACCAAACAACCGCTCCCACATTCTCCGCCTCTCCGTCCACTTCACTGGTGGACACCAAACCTTGCACGAACCCCTCCTCTCTAAATTTCCCCACGTCGGGTTCAGCCCAGTCAGACAGCAGACCGAGTGTTGACTCTCGCTGCCATTGGAACGAGGCCAAAATTCAGCAGCTCATCTCATTTTACTCTGGTTGGTGGCATACTACACATTGCTATTTTATTGTGTTAAGATAAAGGACGTCATGGTTCTGTCCTGACCAGGCTTGATTGACACCCCCCTCACTCTCCTGTTAGCTGTGTTTCACTTTTTAGTAAGGGCAAACTTAAGTTCTGTTTAGCACCATTTTCTTCTGATGAATGTTCACAACTGAATCATTTTTTAAAAAGAAATCAACTAAATTACAAGGTAACTTTTTATTATTAGTAAAGAAAACAACTTCTCTTTGCCAAAAAAACAGTCTGGCAGCTATGGTCATTTAGGGTTGTACTGTAAAAGTATCTTCTTTTATGTTATCATTTTAGAGTCCTAAACAATTATGCCTACAAGCTAAGAGTTTCCTCCAGAGATCTTTTCATGTTGATGAACTGATAGAACTCCAAAAGAACAGAGACGGGGTTGGCGTCAGTGAAGCTGTTTGCTGTGTTTATCAGGGCTGATTGATAAGTTGCTGGCCTAAGATAGTTGATGTCAGAAAACTAAGCACATTTAATTTTTCAGTAAAATCTCCTCCTACATTTTACACTTGAAGTCCAGTGATAGTGGAGCATATGGACCCCTTCTTTGTAGCAGTCAGCATACTGGACCTCCTGAAACAGGTCCACAGTAGCATCAGCATCAGTTTCAGCATCACTGTCACATTGGCAGCGCACTGAGCTCCCTCTTCAACCTGGAGGAGAGGTAGAATCAGAGGGTGCCAAGAAGAATAAGAAGAATAGAGTGAGTGTTGGACAAGTTTAAATCCACATTTCTAGATGAGGGCGGATGTTGTCCATTTTCTCTCACAGTACTGATGTGCACTTTTCAATAACCTGAGACAGAAATACCACAAAAGTTATCAGCTTTAACCTTTTCTGGAATAAATCAAAGCATTAAACTTGTATCTAACAAAAACTGTATAACTCATCTAGCTCTATTCAAGGCCACAAACTTATCAATCACCCTTGTACTGAAATTGATGGATAGTTGACTGGTCTGTGACAGTACATTCAACCACAAGAAACAGAATAAATGAAATCTATTGCAGATATTCTAGAAACCTTATCACAGATTTAAGACATTAAACTAAGTAAAAAGTCTCTGGTATCAAACAACATCTGCAGGTTAATAATGTTTCCACAGATCTGTCTTTATTCATTAGTAAGGTTATTCTATATGGAGTTCCAGTTTTCCCGGGCAACCCAGCAGTTCCCAGAAAATTATTTATTATCTCATTAATTGTATTTGGGGATTGTTTAATGTCCTGCATTTACAGGCACCATTGCACAAAGCGGGTTGTAAACGATGCATTTGTTGGGGTATATGTGAGCAATTGAAAATGATTTCAGATAAAACAGGAGAAAGAGCTTAGTTTTTATTGTGTTTTTCTGAAAATTAAAGGTTTTTCCTTTTTTTTTGCCTAGAGCACATGTGTCTGTGGAACCACAAAACAGAGAGCTACAGGAACAGACTGTTGAGGCAGAGTCTGCTGGAGACGCTGAGCAGCCTGCTGTCTGTCAATGAGCCCGTCCCATTCACAGGTAACACTGATGGTGTCATCATTCTCCTGTTGTGCTGTGGATGCAGGAACTTCTTTCACAACAAGATAAACATTTTGTGCATTTGATTAAACTAAAATGTATTTCCGAGTGTAAACAAATAAAAACAGCTGCACTTGAGAGGCTGATGTCAGCGTACTTGAGTTGATTGGTGTCTCTCTCAGGCTTTACAAGCTCCCAAAGCTGGTTCATGTGTTGAGGCTTAAATGCTCTTTCAATCTTTTTCAGTGGAAGACATAAAGACAAAGTTCAGGAACTTGCGAACCACCTTCCAACGTGAACACAAGGCAGTGAGCTCGAACAAAACATGTGGCTCGGAGGACTTTTACCTTCCGAAGTGGAAACACTACCGCGATCTGATGTTCCTCTGCGACTCCTGCGACGAGGATGAGCAACCTGGAGACCTGCACTTCCACCAGCTGCAGGAGCCCCGCCTCCTCCGCCTGGACTGCCACGCTCCCTCCTCGCTGCATTACCATGACGCCACTCAAACTTCTGCCAACCTGAACCTCCCATCACAGAGCCTCGAAGCCCCTCCCTCGCCTACTCCCCCAGACTCCCAGCATTCCTCCCCCCTCTCCTCCCCCTCCCCATCCTCCTCCCACACAGACAGCAGAGTGTCAGGACGCAAGCGGGCGAGCCGGTGTCGGCCAAATACAGCTAGTGAGGTGCTTGACTTCATGAGGACGTTCTGCCACAGCCAGACGGTGTCACCACATGCAGGGTTCCTGAAGTACGTGGAGGAATGTCTGAACGAGACCCCACCACACAAAGTAAAGAAACTGAAGAAGAAGATCATTGAGACAATCCACAGGGAATCAGAGGAGGTTTAGTGTTTCAGTTTGTTCAGCTCAGTTCACCCTCACTGGGTTTGTTTTTATCTTCTCTCCTTTGCTTACTAAAACCTGTGATAACACAACTCACCATCTGTTTTCTCCTTTCAAATTGGACCCAGTGAGAGTAGTTAACCTGTAGGGGGAGCCAGTACACCAAACCTTTAAAATCACAGCACAACCTTTGCAAGAAAACACTACAGCATGTCTGATTTTGGTGCATTGTCAGAGAATGTTGTTTACAGACATTCACACATTCAGACATCATTCAGAAATGGTGGATACACCATGAAAAATAAGGATAGGATTCACAGGAGCTGTCCTAGTACGTGCAGTTTTGTAGTCTAAGGCTCTCAAGCAGGCAAGTGTGTCCTGTGTCTGATATATGCTAACACAAAACAAAATGCACACTTTTCTGCACTTTTCTGTTCATTATTTGTAACGCAATTTAAATCCCACAATTCACCAGGGTCTGCTGCATTACTTTAGTTCATTTGTTGGCATTTGTCTGCCTATACAGTAGGCTAGTGTAAGGACTGCCTTCTGTAACAGACATGAAGAAATTTAAGTTCATGAGATAACGGATTTTGCCTGAAAATAATTTAAATGTCTCAAGTTATTGCCAATGAGTTGGTTATCCCATAATATTAATCTGTTCTTGATGGAGCCAATGAAAATCATATTGTATTTCTGATATTATCAAAATAGATGTTAAAAATCATATTCTATAATCAGAGATTTCCAGGAAGGTGTTTCTTCCTTTACTGTCTCAGACAGCAGTTGTTAAATATACATGTTTTACTGTCATCTGATTGGAACAGCAGTTCTGTATGGGTCATTTTGTTCTAACACATCATCTGAGTTGAATAATGTCACATGAAGTATCTGTAATTGCATAAGTGACAGGATCTCCGTACAAGTCCAACATGTCCCAGTGAGCTCTGATCAACTTCAACATATTTTAAGGGGCATGTGGAAGTGAGTTCTCTTATAAACAAACACAATGTTGATCCTGGTGTTTCTAACCCAAATATAGTTTATCTATGAGGCCTAAAAAACTGTACCTGGTAAAAACAGCATGTGTGTGAACTGGGATGGACCCTGAAGGTTCCACAGTCACATTAGTGGTCTTGTGAGTCTGTAATTTCATGTCAGAAAACGACTTCAAGAGGAACGTCTCAACTCAGACTCCGCTTGACATCTCAACATCAGTGGAAAATTTTCTTTGTCAGCCTCAACTGGACTTAAGATTTATTTGACCAAAGCAAAAGTTTTGCATGTTGGTATGTTTTAAACCATCATGGCATCCTGTCAAGAAACAAAGTGGTGGACATTTTTATCAGGTGTTAGCAAAAGCCAGGAGATCATTGAAGTGACCCCTTCCGCCTTATATCCATTTTTGTGTTCATTCATTCAATGTTCACAATTAAAACATGCAAGAGTAAAGCTTTGGGCTTTTCATAACAAAAGTTTCTACATGGTAGCATTTAGTAACAAAACAAGTCGGCTGTCCCTGGTTAGAAAAGTGTCTTTCACAGCTACTTTTGTCAAGCTCAGAACATAAAGTGACTCTCAGCTGTTACAACTCTTTCATACTTGATTGTCTACCAGTCCTTCACTGAAAAGAACAAACATTCACTCAGAGGTGAAATTGAGACTTAAGAGTTTAAGGACTCAGCCATCAAAGAATCTGTTCACTTTTTATTTTTATTTTATTAGCTGCTAAAATTCAGAAGGTCTGGACGAACACACATCTTGCTGTGTGATGTACCTCTTTAATTTATGTTTGCTTTAGCACTTAATGGAAAAACACAGTATAACAAATGAATATGAGTTTGAATGTTACATTTAGCTTCTCTTTGACTGTAAACTATCGGAGGTTTTGCTACAACAGAAGTTTTCTTTTCATCAGTTTCATTCTTAAAAAATAACTATGCATGTAAAGAAAACTAAAAACTGTTTTTATTCAGTGTTAAACATTAAGGTTTTGGTTAAACCAAAAACATAAAGTTGCAATAATGCTTATTTTTTAGTACTTTGTTTTCTATATATGTCTTTTTAATTGCACATTAATATATGAATGATTCATATCCTCCCTTTTTGGTGTTTAAAATGTTTTTTAAATTGTGCCTTAGAATCACAGTATCTGTATTTAAAGTTAATGTGGAGGAATTTGTGTTCTCAACTTTGGACTTTGTATTTACATTATTTAATGAAATGTTTATGTACAACATGATATTAAAACCAAGGGAAAGTGTGTTTTCGTTCGTTAGTTTGTTTTCTTTTTGTTCCTCCATTTGACATGTACAGAGGTCAACACTGATATCCGTGAATTACTCAGAAATAAAAATCAAGAATAGTAGAAATAGTTACTCAGAATGAACTACAGATTGCTCAACTCGAGCATGCTAAAATAGAGAACTGACTCAGGTCAGTTGGCTGAGCTTCACTCTGCCATCGTTTGATATCTGTTGTAGTGATATCATCAAGTCTTTGGAATAACGGTAATTTTCATATGTTCCTTTAGATGGCGATCTCGAATCACTTACTGTGTACTTTGTTGCCTCCTTAGAACTGTACTTAAAAAAAATAGTCAAACAGCAGTCAGATTGTTAGATTTCTTCCCTTGAGAAACAAAAGCTGTGTGGTTCAACTGCTCGTCACGGAGCTTTTGAAAGCATCACAGTTGTTCAATAAGAAAAGGCTCTTTAGTCCTCTGCTGATGGAAATAAAATTTGATGACAACATTTCAAAGCTGCCAACGATCAGCAAATTTTGCAGTGTCATCTGGTCTTATCAATAAGGGTAATTAGACTTTGAGACAGTGAGTGCGACAGGGTGGACAGACAGACAGACAGACAGACGGGCAGACAGACTGCTCTGACCCCACCCCGTGTTAAACCTGAATGCATCAGACTGAGCTTCAGGAGGAAATTTTGGCCATTCCTGAAGTCTCCTGATGTTTAACTGAACAACTGTGTGCCACCTGAACCCTTTTCTTCCAGACACCTTTCTACTCAGTGTTTTACTGATCTGTAGTCAGTAATACACAGACTACAGATTTTCAAAACCTGATCTAGAAACCTGCCAGAAACCTGAGTGTGATACAGGAAAAAAGAACTAAATTCTCTGTGGGTTCATCACTGCAGACGGGCAGGTTGGATTCCCTTCATTTTCAGACTTGCTACGTCACCTGAAGACATCTGAAACACCTCCCTCTGGAACCACAAGTAGGTTCAAACAGCCTCACATGTGCAGTAGTGCTCCATAAGACCTGTGCACTGCACTGAATATGCTGACTCACCATTGCAAAATCAGCTTTAAGAAGTGAAAACAGTGGTGTTAGCTTAGCTGTGAGCACAGACCATCACAGCAGTGTTCATATGACAGTAGCTAGCCATGCCAGCAACATGGATGCACAGCTGATCATGTGATCAGCCTGTCAGTTTGACACTTTTCTTCCAAACTAAAATGTCTGTATTATTTGATGGACAACATGATATTTGGCTCAGACGTTTGTGGTTCAAAGATGATGTATTGGATGACTTTTAATTTTTCACCACCATGTGGCCAACAATCATCGTTGTCCTTCAGTTTGTCAACAACAAATGGATGGATTGCCACAAAATTTGGTACTCTTGTTAATGTTACTCTCACTGCGGCTGGTTAAAACACCACAAATGCTTTAGAGAAAAACTCTAAGTGTTTTCTTGATATGAAAAATGTATTGTGTACCACTGTAATGACAAATAAAAGATGGAGAATCCTTATAGAAATTGTGGGAGCAGTGGGATGCAGGCAGTAGGATGTTACGACAGCAGGCTCTTCATCTTCACTGGAGCGTGACGGTTCAGTCCAGCTGGAAACACTGTGACACTAGATGTGGCAGGTCAGCACTTTGAACTTGATGAAACTTTTCCTGCCTCACATGTACCACATCATTACACAGCTGACATAAACTCACTTTACTGTGTGAGCCATGTAAACGATTTGATCCACCAGGCAGTTTAATGTGGTTCTCCGCAGTAATCTGGTGTCAGTGTGAATGGAAGCGGTGTCACATCGGCTGATGCGGAGCTGAGCACCGCTGTGGAGGATTGGATTACAACTCATCAGCACACACACAGGAAACACAGGAATCCTTTGCTCTCAGCCCTGTATGCATCTTTTATTCACAGCTCTTCTCTTTTTTCATATTTTAATTATTCCCTTTCAGGAAGAGTTTCTCTCCTTTTTTCTTTATTACCTCTCCCTTCCATTTCTTCTTCTTACTTCCTCCTTTATTTCTTTCATTTTGTCTTCATCTTACTTCTTTACTTCTTCTTCATCTTTCACTTATTTCCTCTTTCCTAATTTCACCTTTTTTTCCTTTTCGTCCTCCTCTCTATCTTCTTCTATCCTTTCTAACCCCATTCATTTCCTTCTTGCCTGCCTACCTCTCTCTCTCTCCTCTCTCTTGTCCCCCAGTTCTTTCTCTCTCACCCTGCCTCACTCCACCTCTCTCTCTCACTCTGTGTCTGTCTGAGTCTCTCACTCTGCAGTCTCTTTTCTTTTCGCTCACTGAGTCGCAGTAAATCCTATTGTGATGCAAAACTGATTTCGGAAGAGAGATAGAGAGACAAGGAGAGAGAGAGAGCGAGAGAGAGAGAGAGAGGGAGAGCGAGAGAGAGAGAGAGAGCAGTTTCAGATTTGTGTTTGAGCAGATCTGATCTGATCTGACCTTCCTTACAACTTCCTCCTCGTAGTAAACTTTTTAACCTGCTCTCCAGAGTCCAGCGGGTAGTTTCGGGGTGTTGTTGGAGTCCGTCTGCCGGAGGATCGACCGGTCTCCGCGCTTCAGGAATGCACTCTGCAAGAAACGCAGCTCGGTGCTCGGACACCTACTGCTTCGCTTTTTTTCTCCTTTTCTTAACATGGAATTACTTTCTGTGAATAAAGGATATGTGTTCGTGAAGGAGACTTCGTTTTGTTCAGTCCTGCTATCCACTCTATAGTCCGCCGGGCCGCTGCCGGGCTGAGGTCAGAGGAGCCCGTAGTGAGCGCTCGCTGGCCGGTCATGGAGAGCGGTGGCCGGGCGGGGCTCCAGCAGGCGGCGGGCGGAGTGGAGGGAGGAGGCGGCTGGATGCTCGTTGAGGCCCGGCTACAGGGAGGCGCGCCGTGGGGCTTCACCCTGCAGGGTGGCCTGGAGCACGAAAAGCCGCTCATCATTTCCAAGGTACTAGACAGGAAACACTGAGCCCACTTCACCGAGTCTTTTTACCACCTGTGTGATACCAGGCTGTGAAACACAACAGATCTAGTTATGGCATGAAATAGGCTACACTAGTGAGACCGGTGATACAGACCGGAGAACAGTTATTGACATCCAATCTGTTTTTTTTCTTAAAAAGCATATTTGAAAATGTGTGCTTAGTACAAATTACATTAGTATCATCAATGTGTTTCAATGTGTCAGGTGCCTCATTGTTAACTTTTTTTTTTATGTCACTGAGACTGTACTTTAAAGGAATACCTTCTCCAGATATTATTGCTGAGTACTTTAAGAGACAGAGTTTTGATGATGAAAATCCACTGGCACAAATGTGATCTATTCCAGGGTTTAGTTTTTGGTAAGGGGCAAGCAGCAACATCTGGGGCTGCAACATTTTTTTGATATGGAAGTGCCAAAAACTTCAGTTCTTCAAGCAGCCTCTTCAGGCTATCTCCAAAAGTGAGCTCAGCCCCATAGACCCCATATTAACATGCCAAACCTCTCAACAGAAATAAACATGCTTACATCCCAGGACAAAACACAGTTTTGGTCTCTATAGCTGCCAGTTGCATGGGGGCAAAGTTTCATATAAATCAGTTGTTTCAATTATATTTAGGTTCAAAATAATGAAAAATGTAGCTTATTTCAGTCACTTGACCTCTCCTCAAGTTCATCCAGCCCAACTGTGCCTGAGACCTACCCTGTTTTTTTTCTAACCAGTCTCACTCCTCATGCCTAAACCCAAGAAATCCAACCAACAAAGGTAACTAATCAGAGGCAGAGTAGGGCAGGTTTTGCCAACAAAAGCAACAGGATCCATAATATTGTGAATTTAAGACATTGTCAAGCTTTCAGATCACTTCTTTGGTCTGTTCACACACAGAAAATGAGCACTGCTTTGTGAGTTTTTAGCAAAAGTCAGTTTTCCTCTGATCTGGGGCTTTTGTTGGTAATCTCTAAAGTATATCTGACAGATAATAATCAGGACTGTAATCCTGCAGCGTGAACTTGTCCCTAAAACAATGACACTGGAAGATTCTGACTTCAGTTTATCATAAGGTGTTTGTGACGACATGGGCAACAGCTTTGATATGGTTAACTTGTCACAGGCATCGCAGACACAAACACAAGAACTGAAAATAAAATGATGCGACCACATTACACTGGACTGTCTATGGAGGCAAGACTCTCATTTTAAACAGCACAATGACACAGTCCATTTACTGGCCCTTTCAAACCTCAAAATGATACAAAGATTAATGTTCATCCTTGACAAAAGCATCGTCAGTCAAGCATACATAACACAAATTCCTGTGTCAAAGTCAGTTGCACCACTGATTTGTTCTTCCTTACCTCCGCCTGCACCCAGCCTAACCCCGGCACCTAACCAACACTATGACCCAACACAGGAAGGAGACGCTTTAATGTGTGCCACTTTATCAATATACAGCACTTTCACAGTGTCTTTTTCAAAATGATACATTGGATATGACTGTAAGAGCTGGTATAGTGAGTATTTCAGACTACAGTTTTTGATTGGCAGTTAAATTGCAATGCTAGCTTAGTTAGCGCACAGTGTGGCTACTGTACAGAAAGGACTGTACAGCAGCTCCTCTGCCTGCAGGAAAGAAATGACCACTAATGATTCCCCTTCTGTCCTTACAGCCATCATGGCCTCATTTTATTAAAATGCAAATCAGCAGGCTGGTGCAAGTGTTTGTATTTAGTGTGTGTGTGTGTGTGTGTGTGTGGGTGTGTGGGTGTGTGTGTAAGTTACTCTGGGATGGAGGCCAAACGGCTGTGAAATAGGACAAGAATGTGAATTATGTGTTTTCCTGGGTGCTTTTGAACACACTCATGCTTTTATTTTGTACTGTTCTTAGATCAGTGTTAACACCGTTCTCCTTGTTTGACCAAACAACTGCCTGATGTCCAACTGTTGGTTGGACAGCCTCTCTCTCTTTCAGCTTTTCTGTGTTTCTCAGTATGACTTTATTTTTCTGTCATTATCTCTGCTTCCTCTCCCTTTTCACTCTCCATCTTTTTGTCCGTCTCTACACACCCAGCTAATGTCTCTCTCTTTTGTCTGACTCGCTCTCTTCTTCTCTCTAAATCTGCTAACACAATCAGATTGATGCATCCACACTAGTTTTCAGGTAACTTTTGGGAAGTTCTCTGTCCACACTGAAATACCTGAACAAAACAAAAAAATGTCTGAATTTCTTCTTCTTCTTCTTCTTCTTTCTCTTTTAACTAGAACTCGGCTGAACATAACTATGTGCTTAGAAGTGGGATATAGTTTGTGTCTTCTGCCATGTCCTCTGCTGTGTCTCAGCTGGTTCTGTTTCATCCCTCTACACGTTATTATCTAAAATGTGTTCAAATACAAAAGTGGTGGAAAGTAACTGAGTGCATGGTAGTTAACGATAGTCAGACCCAGCTGTATATGGACTGTAGAAAATTGGCAAAGTAACCTCACAAGGCTTCTTGTGTGCTAATGCTGACAATTAATATTAATAATATGATAACACATAGAAAGGAAGCATTAAGCTCAACAAGTACTTCTGATACTTAAAGCCTAACTAGCCCATTGCCAATATCATTAAAGATAGCTGCAGGTACACACTGCCTCTCATTTTCAGATTTTCTGATGTGTTAAGGTGGTTAAACAGAATAACCCTTTTTTTCCTGCAAGAGTGTGATCAAGTCACTTTGCCCCCCTCGTCTTGTTTATCATCAGGCTTAACAAGCATCAGCTTTTTTATTGTGATACTGAGTTCATAGTTCACAGTGAAGGGTTCTGTTAATCCAAGCAGTTCAGTTCAGGTTTAACACTCTTAGTAAGTCTTAATGGGAAAGTCTCATGACTGGCATCAAACCACACAAACATTAACAGGATTACACCTTCATAATAAAGAAAAATAACAAAGTTGTAACCCAAACTATCGGCTGGTAACATCTACTGCATCAATTAAACTCTGATCAAATGTGCTTACTGTAGTTGTGTGTACAGAAATAACTAGTGGCCCCTTTGCAGTGCTGACTAGTTTAGTTTTATATATCAATATCTCTTAGAGGGCACCTTGTTAGTACAACTGACCGTTGGTTTTCAGGCACCAATATGGCTGCCTTCAGGACTAGCTAATAAGGGACGGATACAAGCTGTTGGGCCTCAGTGACAAGAAACTAGAGAGGGAGGACTTCCACTTTAAAGATGTAGCATAGGACTAGCATACAGAATGAACCTTGGACTTGGTCTCTGTCCTTGGAATTTTGTTTTGTCTGAGCCAAAAAAATTGACTCCCAGTTTTAATATTAACTAGATCTTCCACTCATCATCCACATTTTGGGGCCTGTAGACCATGCACACTGGAGATGCCGACTGAGCGAGCTTATGTCCAGTTTAGCCCTCTGCTATCTTGAACAAGGATAAAAATTATATAATCTTTTGGTTCTTCTAGACCTTCCGAATTTTATTGGATCACATTCTGATAGTGAAATGTGCTTCTTTTTTGGCCCATTAAGTGACACTTTTACTTCTATGGGGCTCGGCGTTGCTCTTGCCTGACGTCCTACATGTGGAACCACCATATTGCTATTGTAGCCCAGAATGGACAAACTGAACATTGGCTCTGGGCTTTCATACATTTAATGGTTCTCCCACATGATTTAAAGGTAAAATTTAATTTGAACATTCTTTTCTTTGGTAGTGACAGTGTAGACAGACCACACACTGACCTGAGAAGAACTAGATATTGCCTCAATGTAAGTTTTTATAAGCCAACAAGGTTGAGTAAGACTGGACTTTTTAAAAAATTATTTCAGCACTTTTTTTTACAAGCACACACACACACACACACACACGCACACACACACGCACACACTGCTGTCAGTGGATATTTTCCCAAATCACACAGTCTTTATTGATAAGAGGAGGTATGTTGTTTCAGTCACAGTATGAGCAGGCTGAGCTGCTCTGTTTGGATATCTCTGTCTGCAGGATAATGAATTTCAGCTGGAATACCAAAGTCAGTGACACACACACACACACACACACACACACTCACTGAGTTTTTCTGCTAGCCTTATTTGGGTATATTTATTCCTGAAAAAGGCAAACAGAGCAGGCATGTGCACTATTTTACAGAGCTGCTGAATGGTTTACATTTTAACACATTGTTTTTCTTTCGAAGCCCTGGGTGGATGTTTAATTTCTTTTACATCAGCACAGCTCGTTAGACACAGCTCACATTTGTGTCTTTTGTTTTTTTTTTAAATAACATATCTACATGTCAGCAAAGAAAATATATCTAAAAACTTGTCCTTGTCAGTGACCTGGACTTCGCACTAATCCTGCATCTGTTGATGGATACTTCTGGGATTATATTGTGTTTTGGCCAGTGATGTTGGATTTTGCCCATTTAGAGCTGCTGCACGTTCGTGACTGAAGTTAAGGATATAATATGATATATGAGCTTGATCGCCATAGATTTGAAATGTTGCAGCTGCAGTGTGTGGGCCATATCCTATTATCCTTTGTTTAAAAAGTCACACGTGTTATAATTCAGAAGGGGGTCAGACACACCCTGCAAGAGATTCTTGGCGGTTATTTTGACATTCACTGAGTCCCAGATGGGTGGGGTTTATTATTTCAGAACAGTGTTAGATACCTTTGTCAATCAGAGGAAAGTATGTGAAAACAACTATCAATAAAGGCTCTTTCTGATGTCAGTTACTGTATTTCTACCTCTCATGAAACCTGACCTTTGATCTGTCTGGTTATGTATCTACAGATGTTTCATGTCTGGAGTTTGAGTGTGATTTGATCCTCTCAGGGAAACTATAAATCTTACACTCTTTACTAAATTTTACACTCATGGCTATAACCATGGACTCCATTTCCATACGGTAATTAGCAGTCTGTATCTGCAAGGAATATTGTACACAGCAGGGGGTCACCACCCAGTTTCATAAATAGGACACAGGATGAACACAAGATTGACACACTCTTGTTATCTTGATATTTTGATTCCGCCCGTATTGTGTAAATGTAATTACATGAAGCAGAGATATAGGACCTTTGAACAAACATGGTGCATCTCAGGTCAATAAAAGCAATGTAGGTTATTGTTGAGGGCACACCACAACATGGTGAGGATCATGTCAGAGGTTGCAGAAAGCAGATCATCCAGATGTGGTTTGATGATCTAATAGCACGCTGATTGCTGATTGCTTACTTTTTCCCTTAACACCTGCATAAACATGAGTTTTCCTAGATCCAGATCAAGTTTCTAAATACAGATCGCACGTTAATACCAGTTGGAAATGGAGTCTTAATACTGTATTAATGTCATATGTGCGGACTGTAGTCTCTGTATCAGTATTTGTAATAATTGTATTCAGACTGACTACAACACTGTGAAAACGCAGGCTTTAATTAATTTCAACTTTGGTCCAGTTTTAGCATCTTGTTAGTCAAAGATACAAACCAAGAGGAATACTTAGCGTGTTTTAATCAGTTGTCCTCCTCTCTAGTGTCAAGATGAAGAACATACAACTTTGATAAACTTTCAAAACTTCAGTCATCCACTGTTAAATTACAGACCAAAATTTTTAAACAAGCAACTTCGTCCTGTTTTTAAAAAAATAATTAAGATTTAGCACTGGGCAGCACTGTGATGCTATGGTTAGCATTGTTGTTTCACATAAAGAAGCTGCTGGGTTTGAAGAGTGCGCCTCGCCTCCCAGTGTCAGCTGGAATTGGCAGGTGTATAAGCAGTTAAAGACAATGGATGGATGGAAATTCAGTGCTCGGGGTTCTAACAGATCACTTTATGGGTTTTTTTGTCTCACTGGAGCATAAGAGAAGTCTCTCCTGCACACTCAAAGTGCTGAGACACACCTAGTGTTTAGTCTCAACTGAACTGTCCGACTGTACTGTGCACTGCATTAGAATCAGGGTCAGAGCAGAAAACATGTTTAATTTGAATGAGTTCATCTGTCAAACACATCCAGGATTCCGGTCTGAGCTGATGACGTATGTGAAGGAACATTTTGATAATTACCTCGGAGGTTTGATTGAGCTTATCTCACAGAGACCTCAAGGCAATGTGACCTTAAAAAGGACTTACACTCTCACACACACACATGCACGCACACACGCCGATAAACAGACAGTTGCAGACGTACGTTCTGATAATGCTACACACACTGACAGGCTGCTGAGAGGCATCATTGGCAGTTCTGATAAAGCAGTTGGGTCATGCTGATTCATGCAGAGTGTGCGCGCTTGTGTGCGTATGTGTACTTTGGTTTCAGTTGAATCATCATCACCTTTGATGATAACAATAATGTAGGTGTGATGTGAAAGTTTCAGGAAATTCTTATCTGCAGCTGTTTTTATGATTTTTGCATCAAATGCTTAGCTGACTTTGGACTGCACAAATCACAGAGTCATGAGCAGATAGTTGCTCAAGAGGGAAACCTCCTTATTAGCCCAACGTGCAGAGTAATACTGTTTATTAGCAATATGGTCAGAGTCCTGAATTGTAGGTGTATAGTTTTGCACATGATCTGGCAGGAAAGAGACACTTATTTTATCGTGTCATTTGGCAAGATACAGAACCTTTAAGTGCTCATGAAGGCACTTCCATCAATGTTTGAGCGTCAGTGTATATCTTCCTGATGAGCAGGCTCCATAGAAACCTCTGCCATTAATGTGTGAGTGGGTGAATGTTGACTTGTATTGTGAAAGTACTTTGAGCTGTCAAAGGACCACAAAAGTGCTACGTAACAGTAGTCCCTTTATCTTTTGTCACCCTCTTCCTGTTTCAGTGATGGTTGACATACTTTATCATTTGAGTTTCAGAATGGGATTTGGCAGCAGGTGAGGGTAGAGCGATGGTTTTGGATGAAATATGCATGACGTTGTTGTGCCTCTGATATTTTGAGAATCTAGTCTGCAGTTGCTAGCATACAATTTGTATTAGTTCCTATATTGGTACAATTTGGAGTGAGTAAAGTTTTGCCCTTTATATACATCTAATTTGAGTTTTGTTTTGTTCGTTTTTTTCACTGAGGAAACATTTGGACTTTTGTACTTTCTAGTTAATATTTATATCCATAATGAGTTGGGTTTTTTAGCATTGTGTGGCAGATTTACACCAGGAAGTAAATATTGTATATTATGTTACTGTAACTTTTGAAAATGCGACTGTGGAATGCTAAATGCTAACTTGTGTTTTTTATGCCCATGTTCTGATCTGGTGTTTTTTTTTTTAACACTTAACTTCTCACTACCTTTAAAATGAACTGTGTGTAGTTTTAGATATCAATATCATTGTATTTTGCTGCCCTTTTTTGCTGTCAAGCTATATAGCCAAATCTAACAGGCTAATAGATGAAATAAGATGTAAACAATCATGGCAATGTGCTTACTGCCACTGTTTTTTAACCCTCTCCCCCATTTGGATCGTAAAACGGAAACTTAGTAGAAAAGAGATTAAATCTGCCAATTCTAGCTTTAAATTTGAAAATTTTATGTCTTAGCTTCAACACAGATGATGTTCTAACAGACTTTTTCTAATGTTACCCGTAATTAAGACAATATACTAACTCAATACAGTTTAAAATTAGGTCACTACTGTAGGCTCTAAAATACACTAGTAAGCCAGGGATGCTAATGTTAAATTAAAGCTTAAAAAAATTAAAATAAAGCAGGTAATAAAGACCAAAAACAAAACAAAACAAAGAAAGGTTTACAATCAAATTTCAATAATACATCTTTATTTTTTTACACTCAGTTCTAGAGTTTAACTTGGAAAACCACCTGTAAGACGATCTTAGTGACAGACAGCACATGCAAGTGGCTAATCTATCAGGGAAACAGTTGACTCCCACTTTTCCCTACAGCGGCTCTCTGCATAACATGCACATCAACACAATAAAGTGTTTCCAGAACAATAAACCCTGATAACAACTGGCACAACAAGGGTGACTTCACAAGTTCATGACTGTGTGTCCATTGCAAAGACTGCAGGCAAGAGAGGACTGCAGAATAAACCCAGAACCTGTATACCAGTATAAACCTCATGAGTCACTCCATTAATTATTCTCTGGCTTTGATGATTTCATGAAAATCCAACCACTGAACTTTGCTAGCTGAGCTCTCTGTCACTCACAGAATGCTTTCAGGTGACCGCACCTGGGTATATAAAGAAGTAGTGTCTTAAGTCAGGAGCTAAATACACGCAGTTTGCAGCTGTAAAATAACTGACCTCCACATCCCACATTTGCTTACATTTACAGTTTTCTTAGCAAATCTTGACCCTTGTGTATTTTTGTTTTTGTGTCTGTGCAGGTGGAGGAGGGCGGCAAGGCAGACAGCTTGGAACAGCCTCTGCAGGTTGGAGATGAGATTATCATCATAAATGAAGTGGAGCTGACTGGTTACAGACAGGAGGCCATCGCTCTGGTCAAAGGATCATACAAGACTCTGCAGCTCACCGTCCGCAGGTACAGCGTCTGTTACAGTGTGTGTGTGTGTGTGTCTGCATGAGCCTAAAACTGAGACCCAAACATACAATTTTTTTTATCACTCAAATATAACAGATTAATTCTTAAGTCTATAAAATGTCATAAAAAATAGCAAAGGTCAGTCAGAAGTGTACAGACTCCAACATTTAGTCCTGTAATGTTTATAAAGTCATATTTGCGGTAACATTTTTATAAGCCTGGGAACAAGACCAATCTGCTGAGCAGATGGACCTGCCCCCCCCCTCACAATCAGACACATGTCCACCCATCTTTGCTTTTGTCTGGCCAATCACAACAGCTTATCTAATATGGAGTGGTTTGATATGATGAGTGAAAAAGGACAGTCACGGGTCCTTTGTCACACACGTGACACGTGTCACAGGTTTGGCTGCTCTGATTGGTCGTTGCATTCAGTCTGAAGACCTGACCAAACACGGATCAAACTGTCAAAGCAGGCAGGGCTGATCAAATATGGATTAAGATTCTGTTACTTAAGTGATTATTCCCATACTCAATTTTTTTCAGTCACACATCTCAGTGTACTGTTTTCTGTAATCTGTCTTTTCTTTTCTGCTTGAAAGTGGACCGAGCACCGCCCCCCTCCTACATGTACACATGTAGGAGGGGGGCGGGGCACTATAGTGCACTAGGCTCATCACATGTTTACTGCTCTTTTTAGTTTAAGGTCTGCCTAAATGCGTCCAGAGAAAGTTTTGTTCAGCACCCATTGATGATGCCCCTGAGTGATGGAAATAGAAAATAAATCAAAAGGTACAATGCAAACTCATATATGGGAATGCTTCTGGCTGCAATTTCATACTGATACTGCAGAAAAAAAACACACACACACATATAACACATACACAAACACACAAAACACATATTTTACTCTTTACCTCATTTGTGTAAGCGTGTGAGTTAGTGAATCATTGGAAGACTGAGAGATCTAAAACATGGCTGCCACAGGGTGTGTTTTGTCCCACAGCATCTCTTGTAGCATTCAGGTTGATGCCTTGCCAGGTGCAAAGCCAGGTATGTATTTGGGTTTCGGGTGTGACTACGAGCAAGGCTGCTGTTGCCACTGCGGCTTTTATTTACTGGAAGACGCGTGAGAGGCATGACACAATACAGGACTTTAGACTTTAAACACGAACACACACACACACACACACACACCTTGTAGGACAGGTGTAGAGGCACACATGGCATTATGGGCAGGTGTGGTAAAGAGAGGGAGGGTATGAGAATTGTTCTGGGCGGCAGCATTTTTTTTTTTGGTCTCAGCAGCTTCCTGCAGGAACTGATGGGGCACAGCATGAGGTCATCTGCTCTCAGGTCTGTGTCTTTATAAAAGTATCAACGCAGTAGTCTCTGCTCAGCTCTATTGTGCTCATATTTCTGCTCTATTAGACTTGTGCTGAGGCAAACTACAGAGTTTGAGCAGTGGCCCATGGTTTGCATGTGGTGGCCATGCGCAGTGGACTGTGCAGCAGGTCAGAATCTGCAGTTGAATACCTTGGCCACATTTTCCTTTGGACTATCATTTTTCAATGAGCTCCGGCAGCCATGGAAGGTGGTGGATAATCAAAAGCTCCAGATGCTGCTCCTCTTCTGCAGATTTCTTGAAAAAAGACAGCCTGTGAAATGTACTTTTATCCGTCTGCTGGAGCTCTCTATGATTTAGGAATCACTTTCTGGGTACCAGTGTTGTAGTGGAGCAAGGAAACTCTGCCAATGTGTGTTTGTGAGAGAGAGAGAGGTGGTACAAAGCTGTCAGTTAACTGTTTATGGAGTTCACTGTTTGTGAGTCTGAATATCATGCTGAGCTCTGAACGCAGCAAAGTTATCAGTCAGCTCATATGTCGTGTTTGATGCCAAGAAAGAGGAATAAATATTGTTGATACAATATTTATGTTTGATGTTGGTACTGACTGTCCATGTCACTGATCAGCATATGTATGCGATGCAAAAAGTGAAGTCAGAGCTGAGCATCATCAAACATGAGAGTCTCTGTGTGCTTTGCCATCATGAGTCTAATAAGAGACTGTCCCTGCCCTTCACCGCTTCACAAGTCAACAAGCAGAGCCAGTAACTGCAAGCAGTTGCAAGCGCGGATGATCGAGCTTCTGCTCATCACAGCCCTGAACTCACAGAACCACATGTGACCGCATGCAGAGCAGAAATGTGTCATCACTCGTTTCCATGCGTGTGTGCTTTTGAGACAACTTTCACACCACAGAGGCTCTTCATTCCTCAGTCTCAAGCAGTCCTCCTCTTTTTCTATGCAACCAATGCAACTTCTCTTTCAGCTGGGAAGCATTTTGCGGAAAGTGTTCTTGCATCTGAATTTACAAGCTTTTGTTTTTCATTCAAATAAAGCTTTACTACGCCATGTGATCTGCCTCTTCAGTACGCTTCAACTGTACAAAAATAACATGCAATTCAGCTTTGGAGCTGTGAGAAGCTCAAATTTTAGAGCTCAGTGATGAGTTGATCTCCTCCTCTTTTACTCGTAATTTGGGAGCTACATTTTTCTTGTCTTGCTCTTCCCTTTCATCCCTTTTTTCCAGCCCTCCTCCCTTAGATCTCCTCCTCCTCCTCCTAACCCTGCAGCTAGACAGTAATAGCCCTCATGGAGGCAATAAAGATTTATTTGAATTAAGCTGATGTTTTATTACTGCATGAGCCCAAAGTCTGTGTGTGAGAGTGCTCATCTGAGCAGTGCTGGGTGTGTGTGTCTTTGTGTTTGGATGTACTGTGTGTGAGACAGCTTCTGCGAGACAGGTGTTAACTGGTTTTATAGTTGGTTATGTTTGTGTGTAACTGTGTGTGTCCTCCATCCTCTGTGTCAGTTAGACAAGAGGTGTGTGCAGTGTGGACACCAAACACAGTTACACACCTGTTAGACTTTGCTTGGCACACTTCACCAGCCTGTCTTTCTCCACCATACCTGCTGCACTCTGATTGGTGTGCTTAGGTGAGCTCTGATTGGCTTAGAACAGAGTAGTAATGACACTCTATGAGAGAGAGAAAGAGCCACACAGACCCTCAGAGAGAGAGAGGCATGCTGTCAGCGCGCTCACAACAAGCTGAAAACAAACCAGCATGTTTTCTGAGGAGCTGCCCGTCACAGTTGTAAGTGTGTGTGTGTTTTGAGAGTGCAGAGTTTCAGCCGTGTTTTATTGTGTAGTTTTTGTGTGTGATGGGTGGACTTAGAACAAATCACACTCTACTTTGAATCAAAAATTGAGGGAGTGAAACTTACACATATCCCAATTTTATCTTTATTTTTAAATCATCTGATTTGTGTCTTGCCCCACCAGATTTTTTTACTCATCAGTAAAGTCATAATATTTTCATATCTCAGCTATTTACTCAAACAGTTCATCAAGTATGTAGTTACAATAGAAATGTCAGTCAAAACCACAAAAACAAGGCCAGAATGAGCTTTAATGACAACTTAAACTTCCTAAATGTCCAGGATACAAAAAAAAATGTTAAAAGTAATTTTTTTTCTTTTAGTTGTTAGTCAGTTCCTTGAAGTTATGAGTTCAGATGAAAGTTTGAGAGTCAGTTGTAAATCTGCTCTTTCCTCCAGCTGACTCTGAGCTCTGGAGATTGTGAGAAAACGCTTAACTACAATTTCTAGCCAACAGGCTTTATAAGGTCAAACCCACCCGAAGCTAACGGCAAGGTTAAATAAAAATGTCCGAAGGCATCAGCCTATAGGAATGCAGTTTGTTTCATGTAACACTTGTCTTCAGCTCTATTTTGACATTTAAATTCACTTGTTTCAATAAATCAGTGAGAACTATGTACATAGTTGGTGTCATGAGCATCTGGATTTTGAGCTATTGGACTGTAACAGGACTTTTACGTTTATTACAGGGTGTGTTGCTTTGTTTTGTTTTGCAAATGTGTAAGCCTGCTGGTGGGTTGGGCCAAATGTAATCAGACCAAATATGAGCAGGCTCTGGCCAGTATTGATAGCTTTATCCCACAGTTGAAGTTTTGGGGTGACCTAAGCACTGTAACTATTTCTTGGCAAACAGCAGATGGGTGCAGTGGCTTCCTTAAGTGTTATTATTGCACTGGTGTTACTAGGCAGCCAGTAAAGATGTTGTTCAGAAGGACTGAGTGAATAGATGTGATGTTGTTTGTTAAGAGAAAGCTTCAGCATATGAACTAAGAAACCTAAATAGATTAAATGAGATACTAATTGTCAATTAATTTAATTAAAGTTTTTTTTTAGATATGTATTTAAACTTTAGACAACTCCCTCTACTCTTTATGCTAAGCTAGGCTAACTATGTCTTGACTTCAGCTTTGTGCTTAACACATAGACATGATATTGACACTGTTGCCTCATCTCACTCCATGAAACAAAGTGAATGAGTGTATCTCCTTAAAGTTAAACTCCTTCACAAAGAAGCGGGTACAGTCTCATTTAGTCTTAACAGATCACATTTAGTGAGTCGGATGTAATACCATGATCCTGGTCCAACTTCAGAGCACCTCCCGAAGGTGGTGAACAAAGAAGCCTGACTGACCGCCCACAGGGTTATTTTATTAATGAACTTCCTCATTGTGCATGTGTGTGGGAGGGGGTGGATGGTGTGTGTGTTTCCAGTGGAGCATGTGTGGAGCGTGCATATCAAGGGTAAGGTTATCACCACGCACCTGTGCTCTGAGTGTGTCTGTGGTTAATGTGTGTGTGTGTGGACCAAGTGTGTACTCAAGAATTTAATTATTCTCAAGTGTGTGTCACAGATTCAGAAGAACTTCTGTTTATTTTAAAGCTGCAACGTAAGATGCTCAAGTAATTCTTGTGTAGTGTTTACAATAGCCCTTGTGTTTGTGTGTGTGTGGTTGTATGTGTGTGTGTGTGTGTGTGTGTGTGTGTGTGTTCATTACTTACATTGCACCTCGCGTTGCACCTTGCAGCTGTTTTCAGGTGTTTTGTCTCCTAATCCCCTGTAAGCAGCAGTCCCCACTTCACTAGTATTATGTTACACATCAAGAGTTTTTGTTTGCCCAGAGGCACAAGAAAGAAAACTCCAAACAGGAGGCACCTGCTCGTCAAAGCCCAAGCATCTTTTTTTTGGTCCTAATTGGCTACTGTGTCGCAAAAGCCTGCGATGGTCATTACAGAACAAACAAAATACTGATGATTAAGCCATAATATTACTGTAAATGCCTGGGAAACTGAGGCGGCTAAATAGAGCCTCATTTATTGTTTACACCTGTGCTTTTTCCACTGTCACATGTCAAAATTTGTTAAGTAAAAAAATATATTTGTTTTTTTTCTCCAAATACTTTCACATTTTTCCTTTAATGCCGGCCCTTTCATGCTTTCATGCTGTATGAGGACATGCGATTTGTTTAAATCCCTATTTGTCCTGCTGCAGGCATCTAACAATAGCAAGCACAGATCAGTGATAGCACCTGGATAGTTGATGATTGATGATTGTAATGAAACATGACAATGTTGTCTCATTATCTGCTGAGATGAGTCACAGGTGGCTATGATAGTGTGTGTGTGAAAATGGCCTTATTATATATTAAGATTTTTACTTTGTAGCTGATTTAACTTGTACTTTTACATGGGATTTACAAAAGAACACCAACAGCCTTAATTAGTGATTTGTTGTTAATCTTTAGAGGTTTGAATGGCGCCCCGGTGCTTTGTTTATGTCACCACCACAGTGAGAAGTGTATATTTTTCCGGCTGCTAATGTTTGTCCTGTCAGTGTCATTAGTGTGAATAGACTCTGCAGTCAGTCAGTATTTTGTCAAGCAGGTTGGGCAAGTGTCGTCATCTGTCCTTCACTGGTTTTCGTGTTTGCATGTGCTTTGCTTTCTGTTTGTGTGACTCGGACAAAATGCATAATTGACCTCAGAACAATCACACCTGCTCCCTCTTATTCACTGGCACAGATTTGGCTAAAACCACAGTCTTTAATCACAATACAAGATGGCATAATCTTTTTCCGGACAGCATGACCCATGAATTGTTTTTGTTTTATTTTTCCTTTTTAACTTTGTATGTATGTGTTGTTCTTATAGTAAAACACTGAAAACACACAAAACACACTTGCACTACAGCTAATAAATTAACGTACCTGAGAAGGAAGTGGGATGGCTCATTCCCCAGCTATTTTTATCAGTAGTTCCTGTTAAAAAAGATTTTTTGGGTTATTTTTATGTTGGTATTTTTACCACTTGCCTGACTGGGCAAGTAAGTTGCTAGATTTAATAGCCCAACATATATTGTACCTGCCTCAGGCATTCAGGGAACCTTATTTTGAGCCCCTATTGTTTCTTTTATCACTTACTTTGTGGAAGGCACTTTGCAACAGTTTCAAGATTTATTATTATCAAGTCCACTTCTCATATAGGATCAAAACAGTGATTCAGATTGCAGGGAGGTTACAGGAGTAAAGAGCAGAGAGGACAGCAGGGTATCTGTGTCTGCTAAGATATCATATCAGCTGCCAGAAGTGTATCAGTTTGTGTAGGAGTCGTTGCTTACAATAACAGTGATCTCTGTGATAGCAGAAATATTTGTTCTTGTCATGCTGCTTTGATTTCCCAAGAATTGTTTCACAAAAAACATTTAAATCAGTGTTTGTTTCCATCAGTTGTGTTGGAATAAATATTGACACCATAAGTGTAACAACCAATAACTTCGATGTGAATTATTTAAGTAAAGTTTTGTTATTGTTGGTTTATTGCTGTTTTACTATCATTCATGTTTCTTAATAGACAAATTAAAAATGTAAATTAAAATAAAAGATTAGAACTGAAAAATGTTTCCTTTTATTTTCAACATTTTTACCTCAGCAAGTAAAATCACAGTTGTGCGGTTGTCTGTAGGTGTTTCCCTGCCTTTCTCTTTCTGTCTCTCTCTCTCTCTTTTTGTCTTCCTCCATTCATCTCCGGTGACTCTCCGTCTTTGTGCTCTATTGTTGTTGGTTGACGTAGTCGAGCTAAATGAATGTTTGAGTTTCTCTGTTCAAAAAAAGAAGAGGAAGAAGTCATTACAGGGACGGGCTGCCTCAGAACCGTTTCCCTGACAACTGCTCAACCTGCGTGTCTATGTGTGTAACATTGTGGGGACCTGGACATGTAGATTTTGTAGGGATTTATCTTTCCAACCTATCTTCAAAAAAAAAAGATCCTAATAGCTCTTTTTTCATCTTTACCCTTTTGGGTGCAGTTCAGTCAAACTCCAGTGTACATTAAATAACCAGATGAGGACCACTTGAAAAGTTGGGTCGCTGTTTCCACATTTAAACTTTTTAGTCCAGTTGAACTGGACTCTGGTTCAGTTTACCCCTTTTTGCAGTTAATTGGGAAAGGTGTGAACACAGTAATCACAATCTTGTCACGTCAAACAACTATGCGGAGACCCGTGAGAGGAGGTAGTCTCACTCTTGTCCCATTTGTGGGACATTTGTTGTTCGTTTGTGTGAGGAATGTGATCTGAACATGATCCAACATTGATCTGACCTCTAAGGCTTTAGCTTAACGACTCCAGTAGCCTGATGTGCTTTGTATTTAAGGATGCAGCAGAGTACCCAACCTGTTTCCAAGAGTTGCAGCTAGTCAGTATGTAACAGTTTATTGCAGTAAAGTAATTTAAGAACGTGTGTGTATTCTGCTGGTGTGGTTTTGCCAATTATAATGCTCAGGCAATATATCAGGATGCAAGGAAATGTAAACTATGTTTCATGTTAAATTGCAGATCAATCTTTTTTTTTGATACATCGCTAGCTAACCTGGGCTCATGACTTGTTTACTCTCAGACTAGCAAGCTCAAAGCCTAGTGCTGTGGCCTGTGCAATGAAGCAAAACATATGTCCTAATCTGCTCTGTATGTGTGTAACCTCGGCTATCAGGAGATAACTTACTTGCTGTATCAAGAGCTTTTATCAACATGTCAAGGTTTTCCTTAGCGGCCATCAGGAAGATCTATTAGTTGCCATCATTTGACCCAAGAATGGAATTTTGGTCATGTGATAACAGGTGGTCAGCTCACACATCAAGTTCTTGTGCAACTTTAACCACCACCTACAACAGAAGAGATGAGTGGTGGGGAGCCTTGACACAGAGCAGAACCTGTTATCATGGTGGTGGAGAACAGAGGAAGGTGCAGCTGGTCTGAGGAACCAAACAGTTCAAAGAGTGGATGGTGGAAATCCTGCAATCCTGCAAGTCACAAGGAGTTCCAACTCATCAGTCAGCACCAGAAGATCTTCGCTGGTTCTCCCTAAAGACAGGATCCCTCCGCTCCAGTGAGGACAACTAAGGTGGTGTATGACATCACATGTGACAGCTGTCAGGACCTTGGCCATGAAATGGAATGACCATCAGCTGTCTGCGAACACCAGATATAAACCAGTTACGGCATGATGCAGGGTCACACAGCTGGAGGAAGAACGAGGAGGACTCCAGACGCCATCTTTAAACACAGACCGAACATCTGTTTCAGGACCACCTGCCATCATGGGACCAAAACTCTTCGGCCTCATGAGAACAACTGAAACACATCCATGACATCACCATTTGCTGTGTCACTATATGTGATCATTGTGATGAAGAAACTACATTTATTGTACATGTTGCACATGTGTAACCTGAATAATCACTGGGACTCTCATTGTGGACTGAGCACATGTTGAGTTTTGAATCATGACTTCATCAAAGGCTTCACAGACAGTACCTGTATGCTTGCTTTCACATCTTCTTTGAACACCCCCCCCCAAAAAAAAAAATCAAATTTTTTTTGTCACTTATTAAGTAATTACTCGGAAGATATTCCTTATAAGCGCAAATCAAAATGTTTTGTTCTGCGTTTTCATTTTGTACTCTGGATATCATAATGAAATTTAACAGAGTTATTGTAAATGTAAAAAAAAAAGTTCTCCAAGTAAAACTATGGGGCAACACTCAGTTATTTAGCTTGTTATCTCCGTTACTATCAAGAAAATACGTTCAAAAAGTTAATCTGAAAAATAAACTTGCACTGTTTTCTTCTGACTCATGTCTGCCTGCAAAACTATTCATTACCTATGTGAAACAGTTTCTACTCATGCCAGGAGAGTTTAGTGAAATATGTGCGGTAGCTTCCTTCATTTATGACTTCTCAGCTCCTCATTACTACTAAGGTCACCATCAAGACAATGGTTTGGATTTGTATGTCAGACTTCACCAAAGTTGAACTTGACGTGTAAGATTTACTACAACTCCTTGGGCTAATCCATTGATCAGACCTGGCAAATGTGTGGAGAGAAGAGTGTGTGTGTGTGTGTGTATGTGTGTGTCTAATGAGATGGAAAGTGGAATGTGACAACATGGTCCCTCCTGTTCAGGTGATTTCAGGGTGTTGTGGCTGCCTCACATTCCTCTGACGAGCTCGACAGGTTTCACTTTAATGGGCCTTTATGTGAGTGTGTGT
>JAQNCA010000013.1:2339488-2350377 GCA_029783725.1 Acanthurus tractus
GGGTGTTGTGGCTGCCTCACATTCCTCTGACGAGCTCGACAGGTTTCACTTTAATGGGCCTTTATGTGAGTGTGTGTTTGTGTGTGTGTGTGTGGTACAGATTAGTGCTTGGATGCCTGCTGTATGAAGCTCTGAATACTTAGCGGAGGAATGTCTTTCGGTTAATAATGCCTGGGTGTGTTTCTGTGTGTGTCTTTGTTGTCTTCTGCATTCATCTGTGCACTTCACAGGACTGTAGATTTAAATGGCTGTGCTGGGTGGAGCGAGGAAACAGCTCTGCCTTTAATTACACTCTGCCATGTTTGTTATCTGATGACATCATTAAAACAATGATCATAAAAATTGCATTTTAACAGTAACTTCATTGTTTCTTCTGGGTCATTGGATTATTGTGACATTATGTGCTATTATTTACCACCACTATATATAAAGTATGTATGCTAGGCTACAATGACTAAAGGCTAAAACATTAGATATACTTACATTTCTGAAGTAAATGATCTCATAAGTAAAACTGCCCACATAACAGTCAATTGTATCATTTTACTTAAACTACATACATTGGCAGGATAGTGCAGTGGCTGAACTTAGTGGGAGGAATCAGAGAGAAGGTTTTCCTTCTCCAGGTTCCTCTTTGAATTTCTTTGAAACTCTTTGTTGTCTTCATCATTCTTGTGACACAGAAACTGAAAATCGGCGAGCACACACACAAACACACACTTACTCGGCGAAAGCACGCAGTGTGTCTTGTGTGTGTGTCTCATTGTGTGAAACTGTTAAGTCTTTAAAGTTATTGTGTCATGGCAGGTTTAACTGTGGCATGTGGGACTGACCTGGATTCTCATGTAGCTCTGGATTCAAGTCAAGTTTGTGGCTACATGTAAATTAAAGTGTCTTACATTCAACTAGATAGTATCAGAACCTTTTTGACTTTAGCTTGCTTATCATTTGACTCAAATATGACTTTAAACCCAACTTGACGTAACTCAGTCTGATGTAAAAGTCTTAAAATAGATTCATATAGAGGTGATTTTTTCTGCACTTGTTCAAACTATTCTAGAGAGGAGTTTCAACTGTGTGATCATTTTGGAGAATGTTTTTGCAGTGATAGCTACATGAGTCCGATGGTTATCAGATACTTAAACACAGAATAGTATTTTTTTTTAAATATCCCTTTCTATATGATCAAGGTCGACTGCAGAAATACATCATTCATGTTACAAAGTAATCCAGATTCAGAACAAAGATGAAACTGATACCGGATGCTGAATAATGCACTGTTGCACTAAAAGAGCAACCACTATTTTTTCACTATGTATCATGTGATGACAGTAACAATAATGTGACAGTGTGAATAGGGTTTTACTGATGATCTGACAGGAAATTATTCACTGAGTCTTTGGCTCCCTTCAGCTTTGTGGAGCTTCACATTCTCAGTTCACTGAATAGTCATTTGGCTGCAACAGAACTGCTTAGATACACTCTCATCAGTTACAGCAGGCTGCTGTTTGATGCTAAAAAAACCCAGCATACACTATCTGCTCAGTACCAAACAGCAGACAGAAAATAGCTGGTAATAAGATAAAGTAGATGGCCAAAAGCAGATCTGAAGGAGAGTAAATAGTGAACGTACTGTAATGATGACAGTGATAATGTTGCTTTGTAACTACTGGATGTGAACTGCTGAACTGTCCTGACTTTCATGTCGTCACGTGATGTTTCGACTTGTTTCTGCTGCCCCAATGTGGCCAAAAGATCAGTCACTGTAGGTTTGAGTGTAGATGAACACACACCAAGCAGGCAGACATCACACTCACTGACCCTCATACTTTAACACACAGTTTTAACAGTTTTTCTTCTCTTGTTTGAATAACAAAAACACTCACCTGAATATTTGTGCTTCAAGCATCCTGTGACCTCTGAACTCTGACCTCTTCATTGTCTTTACACCGTGGTTGATCTTTGACCTGCTGTTTACTTACAACACTCTGATGGCCACTGTGGTGAACAGTGTTTGACAGATGACTGAGCTGAGAGTGGGATTTCATAGGAACAGAAAGCAGACAGGCAGACGGTCTTGTCTGAGCAGAGCGAGACACAGTGGACCAGGTTTACTCAGCAGCCATGTGGCGATGCTATCAGAGTGTTGGTTATAGATTAGCCAGCGGCCAAAAAAAAAGCAGAGTAAGAGTGACTATGATACTCACTGTTTGAAAAGTATGTGAAAGTATTCATGTGAAACAGAGTACCGTAATTTCCGGACTGCTTTTTTCACACGCTTTGAACCCTGCGGCTTAAACAATGATGCGGCTAATTTATGGATGAAAATAAACAAGACAGTGTGTGACAAAGTAATTCTGAGGCTGTTCAATTCTGACACTGAAGAAGACAGCTTTTGTGGTTTTAGTGCTCAGGAGGAAGATGAAGATAGCGATCAATGACTTTTTTGGTAGGCTAATGTATTTTTTATTTTTTTAAACAGTGTTCGGAAATATATTTATTTAATTAAAAGTAAAAAAATTCTTCTTGTGTTATATTTTTCTGTGTAAATATCCCACGTCACAACGTGAACATCGACAGCTTATAGAAAAGTGCGGCCTATATATGTACAAATCCTTTTTTTCTTTTAAAATTTAGTGGGTTCGGCTTATATTCAAGTGCACTTAATAGTCCGAAAATTACGGTAACTCAGAGAACAGAGTGCAGTGTGACTTGACTCTGTTGTTGCCCTCTTCAGCATTTTTTTTGTGACATTCTTCAGGGTTTGACTTTTATTGGTTCATGCTGCACATTATTTCTAATTTAGCCATCATTTGGTATTTGCTTTTATTTCAGAATGTTGTCATGCATGAAGCACGAAGCAGTGCTGTGTGTTTGTTACAGTATAGTAGTGTAATAAATACAAAACATCATGAAGGTTGAGGAGGAACTCTTAAAAAAATCCTCATGCTCCAATGTTCTGTCTCCCCTCAGGGAGATCGATCCGGGATACATCGAGGAGTTTGGTACCCGGCGTCCTTCCCTCCCAACTCTTCCTCCTCCTCCTTTTTCTCTAACACCGCCACCACAACAACTACAGACACCCCCATCATCCCAGCACAGCAGACCGAGTTCAGCAGTCCAGTTACGCATCAAGAACAGGTAGGAAAGAGCAGAGGTGCTGACCATTCACTAAACCTCCTCTGAATAGCTGTTTTCCAATTCAATTGTATGTAGTAAGCAGCTTTGCAGGCTTGTCTGAACTAAAATGATTTTACATATTCCTAATGCACCGCAATATAACAACAGTACTTTATCACCAACACAGTGAAAATACAACACATCACCAGTTTTAGACATTTTCTTGTTAATCCTGCTTCTTTGTCTGGGCTAACTGGAGCTGAGCTGAGCTGAGCTGAGCGTAGAGCTGAAACAAGTATCTAGTTCACACAATTTAAAAGTATGATTCATAGGGTTAGTAGAACAAACAGCATCCATGTAAAACGTGTCATTTTCAACACTGTGTCATTCTACAATATACACACACACACACACACACTCACACACAGATTTGTAATTTTATTTTTGTGGGAAAAAAATACAAATTGTACTTTTTGACGCTGCACGTGTGATGTTGATTCATTAACTGAAGTTAATATGTTCAAGTCACTTGTTCTACAAAAAAGTTCTCTTGCTCTTGTGAATAAAAACACTGATCTGAAGCTAAATTCTAAAGCTGACTAGGTCATCTGATGGCAGGTTGGAGGCTGACAGCTCTGGCCAAATGACAGTTTTATTTTATTTTATTTTATTTATTTGTTCATGCAGTTTAAATTCAACATGAGGTAAAGAGAGAAGGTGGGAAGGTTCACACAAGACTCGTTCAGTCCAAAGTAAACTTGAAAACTCTTTGGTTGTGTCACTGATGGAGACCTTCCGTTCCATAAATGACACAGTTCCTTCCACTGTGGAGATATATCTCTTTATTTTTCTAACCGTGTTGGACGGTCAGGCACCCTACAGCTTAAAACAGGAAGTGATGTCAAATCAGTGACAGGTTTACTGCTGTCCACTGAGGAGGTCGTCGCCCCTGGTGGTAGGATGTCCTGTCCGTGCTTCCTGTGTGTGTGTGTGCGTGTGTGTTTTGCATGTTTGTGTTTCAGTTGGAGGATTTATTAGGGTGTCCTGTTGTGTGTTTGTGGCACAGGGTTCAAACTCAGATTAGCAGGAAAACAAAGCCAGTCTGCTGCGGTTGTTATGGTTACCACCTCACAGCATTTCCTGTGACTTCATCAGTTTGGCCATCAGTCTCAGCACTGCTGTCTGTCATAAAACAAGGAATAAAAACTAACCTTAACTATATGACATTTAGAATGTGTGTATCACTTTGTGTGCATCTTTAGTCTAACATGTTAGGTTTATTTGAAGAGTTTGGCTTGAGAATTTGAAATAAAGCTCTGTGGTTTTGAACAATAATTGGTCCACAGAGCATCAATCAGACTTCATTTTGTGGTGAAACTGTGCTTTTTAAAAGGCTCCTTCAGGCTACACTTTGGCTCTCAGATATTTAGATTATTCAATATATCAAAGCTCATATCTACTACTGAGGAGCACACTGATTTCCAAAAAGCCAGTCTTGCAAAACGATGATACATTATTGTTCATTTGGCCCATGATTTGTCTTACAACAAATAAAAACTCTATGTAAACAATCCAGGTTCATTTCAAGGGTAATTTCACTTATTTTGATAATCAGAGCTTTGCTTTTCACCAGCCAGTCACAACTTTGCCTGCCATTTGGACTGCACAAGTAAAGTCCAGTGGTTTTATGAAAGCTTTGTAGCTAAAAACAGTCTGCTGAGTCTGAAAACAAGATTTATGAAAGTTGTGAGGATGAATCACAACAGTCAACATGTAAAAACAACATTCCACGTAAATGAACAAACTGACAAACCGTAGAGTCGAGCTCAGAGAAACCCATAATTTTGTTCAAGGTAACGGTGTTTTTCATTTCGTTGCCTATCACTAACATCTGTTGGAAAGTGAAGAATACAGCAGGTAAAGGTGACTAAATGTAACATAAGTGAAATTATAAAACCTATCTGGTCTGTGAACATGAGAGAAAGGAGTTATACGCACATCTCCCAGATGCAAGGCTATTTTTAAAAAGTCTGAGAGAAGAAAAGGTGATGCTGTGATGATCCATCACAATTTTATCCTCAGCAAGTCTGAATGAGTTGTGGCTTGGAGTTAGTGTGCAGGTGTTACCTTTTTTTTTCTATGAAAGTTTTCTGCCTGAGTCAGTCAGATAGATTTTCATCTGCCATCATGGTGGTTTAACAATGAAATAGACAAATCCCATGATCCCAAGCTGCTTTTTATGTTATCAAAAAGATCCGTTGTTTTTATTATTTGACTGAAAGATCTTTAGCGTACATTACATGTTTTACATTTATCCAAGTGCCTGTCTTATAAAGGGGGATTGTGCTTTACTGCTTTACACTGCTTTACTTTCCACAAACAGATGCTGTAAAATATAAAAAAGAACATGTTCCAATGCAAATATTACACTGAATATGATCAAAAACGAATATGATGGTGTGATGCCTTAAGCATCTAACCTCCAGCAGCTTCCTGGCTGACCACTGTCGTCATTGATTCTCTCTCTCTCACTGTGTTGTGTGTATAAACTCCGTCTGTACAGACACGGTCTATAAATACAGACACCGCAACAGTCAGTTTCATCCTAATATGGAGGTCAGGTCCTTGAAGCACTCTGTGTGTATCCATGTGTGTATGTGTTTGTATGTGTGCTTGTGTGTAAGTATGACATAGGCGAGTTTCATGGACTCACTTTATTTTGCAGACCAGTAAATAAAGGGCAGCTGGTGCAACAGGGAGAAGCAACAGCTTTTTGTGTTGGAGGTTCTTGATAAGGTCAGGGTCAGTCTTCAGGGAATGCATCGAAGTCTATGTATTTTACCCAGAAGAGACATAAGTGGGTTTCTGTGTGTGTAGTGAACATAACAGCCTCAGGGAGGTGCTAGAGTAACTACAGACAGTACATCTTGTTGTCTTGACCACAGCTGTCAACATAGTCTGTCAAAATCAAGTTAAAGCCTGGAAGTACATAGTTTGACTCCCCAGTTACAGTATTCTTGTCAGTCCTTGAAACATTTTGAAACTGTTTATTTTATTGGTTTCTGGGAAAAACCACCAGCTCCAGGATGCTTTTATTTTGGAATGATGGCCGAGCACTAACCTTAAACATATTAGTATCATAAGTGTGTTTGAGCACAACATGTTTGCAGGTGATTTCAACAACAGAGTCATTAAGTACTCCACTGCTGGTCTCATAGAATCAGATAAACAGGCAGAGTCACTCTATTCTCCCACAATCCCTTGGGCTCTGGGTGGTTATCAGATACCACTGAGGACAGAGCAGTGGGTAGAGAGGGAGGGGCCAACACTTGTTTCTTATTGGTTTAAAAACAGGAAGTGGGCCATCAGAGTCCCATGAGCCTGGGTGTTAATCTGAAGGGGACAGACAGACTGATTTCTAAACATTCCCGGCTCCTTCCCTTTTCTTCTCTTACATTCTTTTTCTCCTTTCCTTTCCTCTCCTCTCTTCTCCTTCTTTCATTTCCTACCTCGCTCCTCTTCCTCCTCCTCTCCTCTCACTCCTCTTTCCTTCTCACATGTTTCTTTAGTTGAATCATCACATTTTTCTAAAAGAACATCATCATGTAATTGCACAATACACTCACAGAAGCATAATACACCCTCACACACGCACACACACACACACACACACACACACACACACGCACACACACACACATACACACCCACACGCAGTGCAGCCTCACATCTTCTCCAGAGTCCAAACAGACCTTACAATCAATTTTCCAGTTAATGTAGTCAGTTACAGTTAAATGCTTACTGCAAGCATCTGCTGCTATAATCACCTGTCGTTTAATATTCCTCAAGCTGTAATTTAGCTCCGTGGTGAAACTTGCTTGTCTCGACTGATGTTTTTAGGTGTCCCACCATAAATTATAAACATACTCCTGTTAGCCAAGTGGTGAGGAAGATTCTCCAACTCATGATGAGGCTGGAGGAGTCCCTCAGAATGATCCAGAAGTTGCTAAGGATGATGTAGTGATCATTGAAGAGGTCCCATGGGTCCTTGAGGAGATGCCAGAGATCCTTGAAGAAGCTGCACAAGTCCAGGAGATGATTTTAATGGCCCCCACAGAGATTCCATGTGGATTTGAGGAGTTTCCAGCGGCCACAGATGGGTTTCAAGTGGTCCTTGAGGAGGTTCTTGGGGTTTGTAGTTACTAATACACAGTTGAAGGTGCCAAAAGTTAGGTCAGCATTCCTGTGGAAACCTAGCAGTCATGTTTAATAATGTGACCCATGTGACACCTTTTTCAGGCTGTGTCATGAATCTGCAGCCCCCCCTGACAGTGACACCCTTCTTAGTCCTGACCTAACTCTCCAGTTAAGATGTCTTTTATTCCTCTGGAATATTCTGATTCAGGCAAATCGCTGATTTTCCAAAGCCTGACTCAGCCTTTAGCTTAAGCTATATCACAGGATCCCCTGGAGCAATTTCATTACATCTGGCACCAGTATAGTGAAGGATGAACTGATTAGAAAAAGGCGAAGGAAAATGTCACCGTGCATAAAACACCTTTGGCCATAATTCAAGAATTCACAAGCTTCTTACGATGAATCCAGATAAACAGCTGATGGATCTAATTTTGCAGTCTTGTGCTGTTAAACCGTAAAAGAGAGAAGAAGAAGCAGCAGCATGACGATGTTACTCAATGTGCGCCAGTCAAATTTTTCTGTGGCTTCAGTGGATGTTTGTGTCGCATGCTTCATAGAGATCACGATTTATTGATTTTTTTTAAATTGATTTCTTGTTGCAATTAACTTTAATTCTTACAAAAGATGTTCTACCCGAGCCAGGCCTTAAACTTTCTTGCAGTATGTTGAGTTATTTTATTTTATTTCTTACAGCCTTGGTTTTATACATATACAAGTTTTGAATGTGTATAAAAAATGGTAAATGGAAACCCATCTACTGTTAGAATATGCACTGTGGAACACACACTCCTCACCTGTATCAACCCTTTCATTGAAAGCACATGACAAAACAGTTCCAGGAGTCCTTAAGTAAGACGCAGTGGCCCTTAAGGGCAAAAGATCGTGTGTAGAATCAGTGCTCTTGCTACTTAAATCTGCAGTTTGATAAAAAAAAAAACAGTTTGCTCTCTCTGTTTCTCTCTCTCCTTCTCTCTCTCTCCAATTTTGGTTTCCGGTCAGATCAAGAGATTATTATTATGGGCTGAAGGGACAGTTTCCCACGACAACAGATAAGGTCTCTGTTCAGAGAGCCACGCCCTGCAAACACACAGAATCAGCTCTGTTTATGTTTCCTCATGTCTCATACCTCCACCAATCAGGTTCTGTTTTTAGTCCAAATATTATCCAGATGAAAATCAAAAATAATTATTACATTTTTTCAATAAACCTTCATGGACCGAACACTAACATGCCAGTTTTCAATCCATCCAGTTGTCATCTGGGCTCTGCTTACATTATATTGAGGACAGGCTTCAAACTCGGCATCTCAGCTATGAAAATAGCACTTTGCAGATGTCACGTGCAGTCGCAGCTCTCAGCCATAGTTTATCAACAAATAGCTTCAGTGCTCTCTGCTACTACAACCAAATGTCTTGTTATTACAGTGCATTTCTGTTTCTACCACAGTTCAAGAAAAGTTACATGAAAGTCAGACATCATTACAGATGCAGTAATGTCTTTCTCTCTTTTGGATGAAGCTTACAGTTTTTCCTCCTGCTTTCAGTAAATTCGCAAAACTCTGCAAAGAGTGGGGCATGATTGGGACAATGACAATTGGCTTGAATGTCAGAGTTCCATTTTGCCCTCTGAAAGTACACCTGACTCCTGTTAGGTTAGATGAGAGGAGAGGTAGACCAGTCAAGACAAGTGCACAAGCCACACTCCTATGATAATTAATATGTAAATAGTGGCACCTTTGAGAGATAAAATCTCAAAGAGGTGCCAGGAAGGCCTCAGGACCAGGACAAAAAGACACTGATCAAAGCTTCTCCTCCTCAGTATGCTATCATGTGGTGTTCCTTCCAGGCTGTGACCAAGGTCAACGCTGTTTTGCTGTTTTTGGGAGTTTTGTTCATAAGCTTGTGACCTGTTGGTCCCATGGGATGGGAAACAGGAACTGAAGCAAGTGACAATCTTTGGGCTGAAAAGGCCAAGGCTGAAGCCAGTGTGGAAGTGCCAAAAACAGTAGTTCCTTGAGTGGCTTAAGGTTTGCCCCAGAGCCTCTCAAACCTCAGAGACCCTCCCATTAAAATGGCCAACTTTGCAGACTGGTACAAAGTCCAACTTAGACTGTGTTCCAGAGGGTGGACTGGTAGCTAAAGAGATGTCAAGGCCGTGTAAGTCATTGTTGCTTGTTACCTGGTTGAGATGGTAAATTTAATAGAACAGCGGTCACTGTTGACCTGAACTTAGATATTAACTTAGACCTATCAGCCAATCAAAGGCCAGTATCAGTGTTGCTGGTGGTAAAGTTAGCTTAGTGTGTGTCACCACATTCAGTCTTGTCATTATGTCATACTCTTTCTTGTCATAGGTTGAAGGGGTCCTTGGAAGTTGTACTGAATCAGTCCCTAGCGTAAATAAAGATATTTGTATGGTCCCAAGGGTCTTTGAAGCTCGAGGGGATTTTGAAGATGTTTCCATGGTCATTTTTGGGATTCTAGAAGGTTCTTGTTGCCCTTAGTCTCACACACAGAGTCTTGGGTAACAGTAAAGATGGCAGGCTATTATCTGTAATCACTGAGGGTGTGTTCTTAAATAAACCCGCGTGTGTGCGAGGGCAATGCATCCTTTAGGCTACAAGTGTTTTGGAAGGAAGCACTGGGGGTAAGTGGAGTCTTGCCACCTGATTCAAACACTGCAAAAGGGGAGGATTTCCTCACCGGGTCATCATCCACTTTTTCTAATTGGTCTCAGATACATCTGTTGACCTTCCTATGACACATGATTCCTAGGAATCTGGCTGTTTGGGCTCTGTAAATCATGGATGCCTGTTGAAATACTAGGAGGAGCCACACTACACATGCAGATGGTTAAACAGTGAGAGGTCCCCTTTTGTACATCGACTACAACCACACAGCAGAGACATCAGGGCCAAAACAAACATCTCAACCAAATGCGTTTGAGAAAGACCCTTAATTTGATAGAATATTTATTAGGATACACATTTTTGAAATGGGGGAAAAAAAGCTTTTTTTTACTTTAGTTCAGTAACTTGCAAAACAGTTTAAAAACTAATATGAAAAAGAAGTGTAGATCGAGAGATTTCAGATTGTGATCGTGCCTGAAAAAATTGTGATGCAGTATTTTTGCATCTTACCAAACCCTATAATGAGGTTCCATTAGTTGGATGTGCTGTTATGGTGAGCAAAAATGGCATATTTACACACTTTTACACTGGCTCTTACACTGTTTCAACCAAAAGTTCAAATGGACATGAGTCCACATATAAAGACTATTTCAACAATGCAGAACCAATAAAGTAAAGTTCACAATAAAAGATAAAAGGACCTTGCTAACCTGGTAACTGCTTCATTTTCAAACACATGCACAGGAAGCAGTATGAGCACAGATGAGACTGTGTCTACTTCTTTGCCAGTAAAAGCTCAGACTGAGCAGTAATGATATATTTTCAAACTGCTCAACTTCCCACAAAGATCCATCAAGACCAGGATCCAAAGTACATCCTGTACGACCCGTAACTACACAATATCAGAGACAAGTGCACGGTTTTCATGCTCACTTCCTGGGCT
>JAQNCA010000013.1:2350477-2361047 GCA_029783725.1 Acanthurus tractus
CAAAGTACATCCTGTACGACCCGTAACTACACAATATCAGAGACAAGTGCACGGTTTTCATGCTCACTTCCTGGGCTCTGTTTGAAATGACCTAAATGACAATATCAAGAGTCACAACCACTAGGTGAGCCAGATGGGTAAACAACTACATTGTGGGATGGCTCCTAACGTTAGCTGGTATTTTCCAACTAATTGGAACAGCAAAGAATGACTATATTTCTAAAATGCCTTTTTAAAAGTGTATAGGTAATGGTATTTTATTATTTGCAGTACATTTTTTATTTTGACCGTTATTCTACGTGCGTGCGGGCCTAACTGTGGTTTTATCCTGCACATTTTGAAAAAACCATAGGGAAGGAATGGGGTTTGTCTTTTTAAAGTATGATCTATAACATGTTTATAATACACTTGAATCCTGATGTAAATTGATAATAATCATTTAAAAAATAAATAAAATATGAAGCCTTCAGCTTTAATTGAGATGATTTGTGATGATTCAAAGATCCTTGAGAAGATACCAAAGGTCTATGAGGTGGTTACAATGTAATTAATGAGGTTCTGTGGTCATGGTAACATTTACAGTTGTCTTTGAGGAAGCATTAGTTCACTGAGCGGGGGCCAGGGGTCCTTGAGAGACTACAAATGTGTTAAAGAAAAGTAAGAAGGTCCTCGGGGTGCTGAAGAAGATGAGAAGACCTTTATCAGGGTTCAGCTCTATTAAGGTCCTAGAGAAAGCTCTAAATTCTAAAAAAAGCTATAAAATGTCCTTGAGAGAGAAGTTGAGGGGTTTTTAGATGTAAGTGCTAAGACTCTACATAGACTTATCCAGTAAACAGACTTTAAATCTGGTTACATACCGTTTAAAGGCAGCACACACCTACACAGGTGTTTGTAGTTATTGAGGCTGATCAGAGTTTTGCATTGGATAAGGTAGAGTGAGACAAAAATTACTTGAGATCACCGAATGATATTGTAAAAAGATAACTTTTCCACCTCACAGATACAAAAAGAAGAGCTCTAATTAGGCAAAAAATATGGTTTGGCCAGAGTTGGATGATTCATGGTTCAACTATGGTTATGGATAATGGATAAGAGTTTACAAATTACCAATTACAGATATAAACACCCTTTGTATGAATGCTGTTTCGCATGATATCATTTTTCATATGAAGATAGGGTTAAGGGAGGTGAGATGACACCCACCTCATGAACCCAACAGCTTTTGGGCGGTGGTGTTGGAGGAGGGGTCTAGATGTTTACGTGAGGAAGAGGAACATGCTGTGCCATGGCTCTCCCTTGCCCCAAGTCTTATCTGATTGGTCAGGCTGAAAGCATTGCACTCCACTCAAATAACACACCACTACCTGCTGCTTTCACAGAGCAGGGATGATAATTACACCGTAAAACTCCTAAAACAAGAGCAAAGCAGGATTATGAGGGCAAAATAACTAGAAAACAAAGTTGTGATTTTTTAGAGGACGTTGTTGACCCATGGGTGCTCAGAGCAAAGCAGGCATTTACATATAAACTTACACACAGAGAACTTGTGACAGAAGAAATGTAGGGACAAACTGTGTCTCAAAGTGCCTGAAGCCTTTAAGAATAAGTAACAATGGAGCCTCAGAACATGACAGCATGCATGTATCAGTTGGGAGTGATGACTGTGTGAGTAAAGTCCCAAGAGCCGACTGTTGTCACCGGGTGCAAGTAAATTCAATACTGGATGTCTTCCTCCTGCCCGACACTGCTCTGTGATTCCTGACCTTTGACGACGCGTCTGCCCCGAACAGTCAATTCAGCCCATTGTTTACTGTCGCACCACATGCTCAATCATGAGACATGTTTCTCCCTGCAGCTTCGAAATCCATTTCTGCTGCAATGAGCTCAATAATCCACTGTTTTCAGTAACTCTTTCTCCTGTTTATCTGTCCTCCCTCCTCTTCCTCACCCATCCTCCTCCTCACTGCTCTGCATGTCTCCCTTTTCTCTCTCTTACCTTGGTACTAATTATTGTTTCTTGTTTACCTCTCACCCTTCCTCAAGTTATTCTCATTATTATCTATTTTATTTCATGCTGTTAGATAAGAAAGGCAACATAGGGAAGTCCATCACCCCTCTACCTCATTCTATCCTCCTCTTTCTTTATCTTTCTTGCCATTTCTTTTCTTTCTACCATTTCTCTTAAAGTCTTTAAGTCACTTCATTCCTCAGTATCTTCTCCCAAACAAGACTTATCTCTCCGCATCTTCCCTCCTTTTCTTGCTACTTTTTCTCTCTCACTATCACTTATCCTACCTCTCTCGCTCTCTCTCTCTCTTTTCCCTCCTCTCTCTCCCTCTTTATCTGCTCTCAAACACTCAGTGTCTCTTACTTAGCATCACATCAACAGCTACCACCCAGACCAAGCCAGGCTGAGGATGTTTACTTTATGCTTTTATCATACGGCGGCCTAATGACGCTTAATTGCTTAATTTGCTTAACAAGCTCGGGGTCCAGAGACAGACACAAGGCAACTTGATCCTACCAGCCGACCTCAGACTGGACCTGGAGCAAAGGGACAGATCAGAGGGTGGTAGAGAAGGGACCGGCAGAGGCGAGTCACTTTGATGGAAAAGAGGAGTAAATGAATGTGAAAAATGCAGGAATAGAGTGGCTGTTCCATTCTGAGGTGCAGCTTTTTTAGTGGAGACGCAGCAGACGGAGTGGACTGCAGCTTTAGAGATGTGTTTAAAAGAAGAAGGTGTTTGATTGTGTTAGTTTTGAGAAAGAGCTGAGTAGGTGCAGATAGGACAGGAAAGGAGGTTCTTAGATAAAGGAGTTAAAAAAGAGATAAGTAGAGCAGAAGTTAAGACAAGGTTTGGCAAACTGAGGAAGATGAAGGTTCAAGAGTGAAGCACAGTCAATGTAGCAGAGTAGATTTCATTAGGAAAAAGTAATTTTGGATGTAATCTTACACACTGAAGAAAAGGTAACGGAACAGGTTTCTGTTGGAATCAGAGAAAAATTGGATTTCTTGGAGCTTTGCGGAAGGAAACACATCAAACACAGAGCTCACAGAGTTCAGAAGAAAAGGAGGGGAAATGGAACTTTCTGGGACTTTTTAAGAGAAGAGCAAAAAGTAGAAGATCACAAGTGAAAAGAACGAGGAAAGTAGAGACTAGTATAAAGTGAACCAAGGCCATGGAGCTGCTGGAAGCGTTCTATCGCAGGAAGCTTCGCAAAAAGCAGAAGAAAGCGGAGCTGGGCCGGTCGGACGGGGCGCTGTGTCGTTCACCGTCAGAGGCCAGTGTCAACAGCCTGGCGACCGGCCTCATCTCCAGAGTCCTCAGGTTCACCTCCAGGTAAAACAGGCCACATGATCAGTTCTTGCTGTTGGGAAAGGTCCAATTTTGGATTATTTGGTTCAAGAAATTAAAGTTTGAGAAAACAATGTCTGTTTGTGAAAAAGAAAGTGAATTAATGTTAATGAAAAATCATCACAAAGTTTCAAAGACAAAAAGGAACTAAATGCATTTAACCACTGAAACTACAAAATTTAAGGTCATCTAGGCATATAAAACATTTTGGCATTTTTTCTCTGCAAAGGAAACAGTTTGAAGAACTTCCTGTAACTGAAGTGAATGTGATACTGTTGGAGTAACTGAGTATCATAGACTGGTGATGGGGGAGCTTTGTGTTTTCAGAAAAGTGAACTAAATTTGTAAAATGTAAAACTTTAACTTTTGAGATTAACTTGAAATAGTTGACTCAAACATGATTCTTAAGACTTACATGTGACATTGATGTGTGAGTGTGACCCCGGCAAGACGTGACTTTTCAAAAACAGATATGTCTGTGAAACGCCGTTGAAACGCTGTTGATGCTGTATGTGACGCTGGTGACTCGTGCCTGACCTGTGCAACCCTGAAATGTGTGACTCTTACAGTGACTTAATTGCACACGGTCTTTGTGAGGAGAACTTGATAAATACTGTTTAGTTGTGACAGCATGGGAAAATAAAGACTAATATCTGCCTTAGTGTGGTCTAGGTTGCATAATTAGACTCGGCTTTGAAACTAAAACCAAATAATACCATACTGCTCACTGGCCAGCCCCCCCCCCCACCCCCCCAGAGCGAACGCAGAGGACAAACAGTGATGATAACGTGTCGAGGTATTCCAGTCATGTCCTGTAATTATCCAGGGTCCTGTGCTTCAGAGACATGCAGACTTTCATGTCTCTGTCTCCCACTTACTCAGATACAATCTTTTCCTGTTTATCTGTGTGGATAAATACAGGGCAGCAGAACATGTCAAATGTGACAAGGATGAGGGAAGATTATTGTAAACACCAAGCTATTGGATGTCTCCGTTATCAAAACTGGTTAGATAACGCTCTCAAAAATGATGGTGATGATGTCATAGAGATAGTCACAGACAAAGACAAACTCATTATTTATCCTTGTAATAACATCACCATTAAGAAAACTGAAATAACGTTTGTTTTTGTGTGTCCACCATCAGAATAACAAAATATCATATAAACACAAAGAAATCAATCGGTCCAAGTAAAATCTGCACCAGAGACACGACTTACTCCCCACTCCGTTTTTTTTTACATATACATACATGCAGTGTGTGCTTTTTTCTTTTTCTTTGCTATTTTGTTTATCATAAACACCTTCTGGAGATGATACACATAAAAAACCCACCAGGAGGAAGAAGGATTGTGCACTTCAAACCACTGAAAGTCTTTTAATGTGAAACATTTGTGCAGGAAGTGTGGAGTTACACTGACAGTGTAACAGTGTGTGTTGTTAAACTGATGGAACTATTTTTATGAAAGTGTACAATGATCTGAATTTATCGATGCAACAAATTAACAAGAACAAAGTTGGATTTGCTTTAACAACACACACACAAAAAATTTTAATTGGGTCACCTTTTTGTGCTCACAGTTGCAGTTCAGTTATTTTCTAGGAGCTTGAAGTTGAAAGTGTTTTGGCATATTTACTAATGGAAGAGAAGGGAGAGGCTGTGATAGGAAAAGGGTGAGTCAGATCTCTGAGACCATACAGCTGTGAGTGTGTTGTGTTGTGTTACCGTGGGAGGATAATATTTAATGTTGAAACAATCCGTTTCCTGGTTGCAGCTCAAATAATAAAAACTCTGTTCAGTGTCTGATTCCCTGCAGCATTGGAGACATCAGATGGTTTTATCAGTGAAGATCTGTGCAGGATGAAAGGAGAGAAACTTGGTGTGAAAACAGAAAGCATGACTAGGTGTGATTTGCACTCTTTTGTTAATCAGACATCAGTATTCATGCTCAGTAGCTATAAAGTGGTACATTTCAGATGGACAGTGTCATAAATACTGTAGAAGTTTCTACTATATAATTATATTAAAGCTTGCATATCTAATAAATGACATTATCCTATTGACACTACATTGCATTAATTTGTGTCAAGGGGTGTATGTGCATTCAAACTAAATACCAACAATGCATTTCAAAGCTAGAAGTGCATCTCAGTTTTGAGGTTTTTGGCAGAACAGCATCAATTTCAAGAGCTAAAAGTCCCAAATTAATGGTGTGGAAAAAAAACGAACATGTTTATATTTTTTGATTAAAGCTGGTTGGCTTAAAACTGGAAGTTGGATTTTTCTTAACCTTTGGACAGTGCTAATCAAGCTGCTCATCCTGATTAGCCTACAGTCTGTCTAAGCTAAGTTAACCATCTGCTAGCTCTAGTTACATATTTATCATACAGACATGAGAGTGGTATTGGTCTCCAGTCTAACTCAGAAAGAAAGCGAATAAGTGTATTTTCTGATATGTCAAACATACTGTTATGTACTGTTACTATTTAGCACACATTTTCCTTACTTTGGAAAATCAACAGGTTCTGTAGTTTTTTCTAAATTGAATAGAGCCTTAAAAAACTCAAACATGTTATACTAAATTGTATATTAGTTTCAAATCATTAATTCTCCCTAATTTAATACAGTAGTGTGCATGGAGGGTAAATTCTGCAGAAGACAAAGAGCTGTCAGAAGGTGTCGTCACGCAGTTAACATTAGTCAAATGCTACACATAAGCTAACTCTGTGTTTCATCTACACAGACGCAGTGAGCCTGCATCTCGTCCTCACTCATGGCATTCGACAAAGCTCAGCGAAGGTCAGCAGGAAGTGGACCCAGCAGCGATGGACACGATGAGCAGCGCCTGGCACCACAGTTACCACCCCAGGTCAGTGTACAGAAGAGCCAATACTTATCCTCAAATATACCAAGTTTAACTCAACTCTCCCAAAAATAATCAACCAGTTACTTAATCATGAAATATATTTTTTCACCTAATAAAAAGATAATTTTACATCACAAGTTAACTAATGACTAATGTAGCCACGGACAACTAGGAGGTCAGTCAAATAGTAGAGTCCTTGATTGGCTTCTGAGACGCTGTTTATAAGTGAGCTGCGATCTGATTGGACTAAACACCTAGCAAGCAGTCTGAACTACAGATACTTTTTAACAGCAGTAATGATGCAATTGCTTTCTTGCAGTTTTAACAAGAGTCTTTTCTTCTCAGAATACTTTTAATTTTGTTTGTTGAAATGTCATAACATGGCGGCATGTGGTGATTTTCACAGAAAGACAAGCAGAGCTGACTCAGTGTGTGATTCAGCTGTTAATATGATAATCATTAATATTAGTATGATAACTACAGAGCACAACAGAATTAAAAACCTTGGTAAAATCAGAACAGATTTTTCATGTGATCATAATTTATAACACATTTTGAAATAACACATACCAAGTGGCCAAAAGGATGTTCATGTGCAGTGTGAATGTTAGCAGAGCTGGACACAAACCAAACTGAGCCAGTAAACAGTTCAGTTCACAATGTGGTGCAACAGCTCTGTTGATGAGACATTGTGGAGCCCAGCAGCAGCTTCCTTTTTAAATGTCAAGAGGCAGAGAGATATGACGAGGTATTGGGATATCGAGGTTCATACATTTGTTATTTTACAACATAAGGTGGTGTAAAGAAGTTGCAGCCCTGATGCTACACACATATAAAATAGTGTTTATACAAATATTTAGATTAAATTAAATGAAAAAAATAAGTGATAAGTAAAACACACAGTGACTTATATTCCCAAGTTACTTATGCTCAGATGCCCAGATGCCCAGAAAGCATGTTCAGCATGTCCACTGTCAGTAGATGTCATGTTATTTATCTGTAGTGGAGTGCAGAGGATGAGTAAGGAAGTTTCATAGTCTGTGAACACAAGCTGCTCTGCAGTCTGCTGGTTCGGCAGCTCATGTCTCTGTGTTTTTGGATGGCAGTGGGGTAAACAGGTTGTGGCTGATGTGGGTATGGTCTGTGTGCAGGCACTTCACCTCACAGACAACACTGATGGTGATGATGTATGGATGGGCACTGATGATGTAATCACCTGCTGCACAGCCCTGAAAAAGTCTCTCTGTTGTGTGCTTTATTTGGTCTTATCTTCAGTCAGTCATCCATCAGTCAAGGACATTAATAACTGGAGAAGCTTGTGATTAGCAGAATAATTTATAACCTCACTTCCTCTGTTTACAATCAGCAGACGTTTGTAGTTGGAGATAAGAAATCTGTAATACTCGAGTCATAAACACAATTAGCCAAGATAAGAAAACAATGATCTTTATTAACATACAGCTCAGATCATTTGATCTTGTCTGAGCGGTTCTCTAGAACTGTTTGAAGGGATGTTTTTATTCCTGATTCAGGTTTAATGCATCAATCAATCAGACACAGGGTCAAAGTTCGTGTTTTCAGTGAAACATAACATCTCTTTTCTCGAACTTAAAGACACCAGTCTTAAGTTTTGACATAAAACATGTCGCCCTTCAAGAGCTCAACTCTCAGGTCAAAATTAGATGAACTTTACTTTGCAGTTGCTACATTTTTTGACTTGTTGTTACAGTTTCCTTGACACTGTTTTTATGAGCCCTTTTAGTTGTTTTTAACATTTCTTTGTGTTCCTTGTGTAGGAATTTACTGAAGGGGCAGAGATATGGAGACAGATCAATATGTGGAGCTTTGAGCTGCTATCTATGTGTTATATGATGTGACCTTTGACTGTGTCTGGTTTGTTTTCGGTCTCAAGTGTCAAAATGTGGTTATAAAACAAGGTTATTAAAAGGTGCTACATGTAACAGTTTAGCCATGACAGTACCTTGTCTGTATAAAGGTCTAATTGGTACTGTGTCCTGAGTTGACATAAATTGGAAATACAAAATGTGTAACAGCATGATGAATGTCAGCTGAAAGACATGAAACTGTTTCAACTTTCAACTGCTCAACTTTACCAGAAGTCGAACCCAGGCCTCCTAAGTGAAACCTAGAATGCTGACTGCTACATCATATGAGATCTGCACAAAAATAGGCTTCATTTTTAGACCCATTAGTTGAGATTGGGTCAGAAGATTCAAAGACATTCTTGGTTATTGTTAATGGTATGGAAAATGTTACATACACCACCTTTCCTAACCATGACTGACCTCAAACTTCTATTTTTTAAACAATAATTTCCAGTTTGCAGGTGTGTGTCTGTGTGTGTGTGTTAAATTAATGAACAGACAAAGGTATTTAGATTCAGATTAACTGTTTCAGACCCGTCCAAATCTTCCAGCTGGTTGCTGTTGATGCAGACAGAATCGTAATAAAACATTACAAATTACACATTTAAGTTGGTTGCTAGCTAAAGTGTCTGTGTTGCTATATTGAGCGCGTAGTCATCCTAGCTGCACCAACTGGCAAACAGATGATTGCCTTGCTGTAGTGTTGTGCTTGTTGTGAACTGAACTGTTTGTCAGCAGGTTTGTGTCATCAGAAGTTACATCACTGTTTCCTTTAATCAGCAGTGACAGTGAATAAAAGCTTCTGACGTAGTTGACCGTGTGTGTTGAGTTCACAGAGCTTTGACGTCTGCAGAAAGAGGCATTCCTGATGCCCATCCCCCTCGCCACTGGGTTTCCCATGGCAACAACCCCCCCAACTCTGTCCTCCCACCTACACACACGTACACACTCACACAAATGCTCCGGTCGTGTCCTGTGAGTAAAGTAGGGTTCTGAACACAAAAAAGTTTGTTGTAACATTTCTGCTTCTGAGCTTTGATGGAGCTGGATATTAAGACTCAGTCTGGCTGACAGAGAGAGACAGACACTGAAACAAATGTTACTGAGACAGTAAAAGAGAAATACAGACAGAGACTGTCCTCATTTTCACAGCAGTAATTGCTTTGTGTTCAGATGAAGGACTTGATGGGTCAGACTGTGACGCAGACACACACACACACACACACACACTAACACTCCAGTCGGTTATCTTAAGGAAAGTAACGGCAGATTCAGCAGCAAAACACTACCTTTACAACCCACTTTTTTAACAAATAAAACCCTTTTCCAGCATACACCCTGAAATCTAAATCTTCTCTATTCTCTGCCTCCTTAAAAACACTAAAAAATGATCACTTAAGGAAACATCATGTAGACATTGGTAATTTGTGCATTTTGGCACCTCTTAGTTTCTGGCCGTAAGATGTCTGTCCTTACAGGTGTTAACTACAAACAAGAATCAAAGTAACAGTGTTATGTCCTGAAAACCTCTGTTCTGAAGGGGCGCTCAAAGTTTGCACACAAATCAGAAAATTTGCACGCCAAGCTAATGTTGCCAGGAGCAGAGATATGCCGCTAACATCTGGCTATAATTTTCACTGCCTAGAACTCTGTCAAAAAGTGCTGACTTGGCTTATGAAAATAAAAAAAAATAAAATAAGCATGTCAACAGTTTTGCTAACAGCCAGATACCAAGCAGGTGAGACACATAGCTGTCAAAGCAGCTAATATTACTTCTTAGTCCAACATGAAGTCCAGCTCAGTGTCTGTCTGAACACTTTTATTTTTGTGAAATTTTAGTAAAACTATTATTTTTCTATCAGCCTCAACAATACTTGCTATTGAGAACATTTTAGCATGCTAATAGCTCTAAAAAAGATGGCGGATATAGTAAATATTACCTGCTATATGTCAGCACGTTAGCATTGTCATTGTGTACAGTTTAATATGTTGACATTTGCTTTATGCTTGAAACATGTCTAAGTTTATCATCATCTGTGATGGTTTAGCTTCGTTTCTATTGTTAAAGCAAGAACAACTCTCATAGTTTCAAATTTTCTGCCTTTCAGTGCCTCGACCACTGACCTGTCAGGAGGTTTCGATTCTGGTGGCACCTACCTGAGGAAGAGTCCAGACCAGTACAGCTCGAGAGGCAGCATGGAGAGCCTGGATCCCCCTCTGTCCACCCACCATCACTCCGGAGCTCAACACCATCACCCACTGGGTCACCACGCTCACAGTGGACCCCATCCCACCTACTCCTCCTGCCACCAGCTGTCCTCTGCCAGGTTCGTACAAAGAAACACCTCAGCTGTTAATGTCTGAGCAATGTACAGAGCCAGGTTGACCAGGGGTCCGTTTCACAAAGCAGGTTTAGTGAAAACTCTGAGTTTGTTAACCCTGAAATGAGGGAAACTCTGAGT
>JAQNCA010000013.1:2361147-2388888 GCA_029783725.1 Acanthurus tractus
TATCTCCGAGTAGATCAACTCAGAGTTCAGGGTTAGACTCAGAGTTTGTTGAACCTGCTTTGTGAAACGGACCCCAGGATGTGTCCTACCAAGCAAAGCATAAATACTTGAAGCAGCAGCTTCCAACAACTCCCAAATTGTCCAATATACATGTTGTATCTTTTTCTTCGAAAAGTCATGGAAATAGAACCATAAACTGTGTGGTTTATGGCAGTTAGTGTTGAAGCTTTGTGCTCACCATCAGCAGTGACTGTACACAGCATTTCAAAACACGAGCTTTTCTCAGCGTTGTTCCTCGTCACACCTGTCCAAAATCTACTGTACTCCAGTGCTAATGAAACCTAGCAAGTGCTGCCCATCTTCACTAATGTATTCATGAAAAACTAAAGGAGAAGGAATGGAAGGAGTGTGTGAGCATTATTCAGTCCCTTTAAATGATAAACTGTTCACCAGATGTTGTCTTCTTGTATTTAGCATGTCAAGTGCAGCTGAACTAGCCAAGTGTCTTTCACAGCTGTGTATATCCCATTGCTGTGATCACAGATCAAATCATTTGTGCTGTTCTAGGTCCTCCAACAGCATCGACCATCTCCACAGCAAACGAGACTCAGCCTACTCCTCCTTCTCCACCAGCTCCAGTATCCCAGAGTACCTCGCCTCCAATCCCTCCTTCAGCCCAGAGCGCTCTTATTCCCTGGAGACCGTCTCACATAGGGGAGGTGGAAGTGGAGAGATGCAACAAGCTGACATGCGATATGTTCGGACAGTTTATGACGCCCAGCAGGGCCTGTCTCAAGAACACGAGCTGAGTTCCAACTCTGCCACACTGTTGCGCAACAGCGATTACAGAAGCGAGGGAGGGGCGAGGCTTGGCAGAGACCTGGAAGGTAAAGTTTCTATTTCATGAAAGGTGATTAGGTCACGTAATCATGAATTTATTGGCAGTATTGTTTTTATTAACTATTGATTCCATTTTTATCAGGTGGGGTCCGTTACCGTGGCGGCAGCAGCAGCAGTAGCAGCAGCAACAGAGGCGGTGGGCCTGCTTCAAACAGACACAGCGTGGGTCCAATATGGGGCCCCGCAGCCGGCCACAGTTCCTATGAAAGCCTGAAGGGGGCACCAGCTCCACCAAAGCGCAGTGACAGCTATGCAGCCATCAAGAACCACGAGAGACCAAACTCCTGGTCCAGTCTAGAGCACGCCCGCTCACTACGGTCAGTAGGGACTGTCACATCAGGCTAAATAAAGTTTTTCTAAAAACAGACTATGATGCAACAATGCTAATGATTGAGGGTTTGATTCAATGAACAGAACGTTCATAAGTTCCCACATTTAGCCTAGCTTTGTTTCAAAATGTGTTTTGTTTCCTTTAAAACTGAAGACAGACATGACTGAGATGAACAAAAAGCCCTCTTGTAAAATGCACAGTGAAACAGGATTTATGATAAGTGGTGCATGAATGAGTCCTAAGCCCAGGAAATGAGGTATCATTGTTGAACTTCTGGTCCCCTCGTCTTAAAATAAATAGGTTTTTGAACAGGTTTTCGTGGGTTTTGATGCTTAAAAAAAAGGGCTATGGTTTCACGCTTTGTTGTACAGCATAAAATCTATAGTAACTAATGATTTTGTAAGTTTTTTGTATCTTTTTTAACTGACTTAACTTTTATGTTTTATATTCAATTCTGTGGATTTTACACAGGTCCTTGCAGAAAGGTTCCTGGCATCACTCCAGTGGTCCTGTGGCCTCAGGTGCAGGTACGTTTTAATTCAATCTATTTGGTTTTACTGATGTCAGAATAGGATCCAAATATACAATTTAATTCTGCTCTACCAATTAGAGTAGAAAAAGGCAGCTAAAAAGCCTAAATCGTATCAACAGAGGAAAGATGGCAAATGAATACAATAATTTTAACAACAGTGTTAATACTAGTGATTTCTTTTACATTGCATGTTAAATAGAAAGAAAATAAGCCCCACGTATAAAGTTTCTCTTTACAAATTCTCCTTATGGTGCAAAAGATAATATAATACTAAAAACATGATCCTTTTCTTTGATTGGCCTCTCACCTTCCACAATAGCTTTTCTTAATTGTCATAGATAAGAAAAACAGAGTCCAGTTCAGGACAGTAAGGACAAGCTCTGCCATCAACATCCTCTGTATTTCTCTTATAAGCACTAACGTCTTTATTGTGGTTCCAGCTAAAGGCTCGTATGGCGCTGAGGGTCAGCTCCACACAGTGATAGAGAAGAGTCCAGAGAGCAGCCCCACCACAAAGCCGCGGCAGGGTGCAGTCTTTCCCCAGCCTACCTCCCCAACTGGATCCTCTTCCGGACCTGCAGGCCCTCCCCCGCAGTCCGGCCGGTTCATTTTGCCCACGGGCATGTACCCCGTCCCTCAGCCTGAGCCCCAGTTTGCACAAATACCCAGCGCCGGCCCTGGGCCGGGCTCATCTGGTGTCTACCCTGCTCTGGCCAAGGAGAGCAGTCGACAGCAGCAACACCAGGGACTGCAGGGTGTCAGAGGGAGAGAGGAAGGAGCAGAAGGGAGGAGGGAAGGCAGAATCTCAGCTACAGAAATTGGATACCAAAATAACACTTCATCAAATTCCTATCACTCTTCCTTAACATCTGCCCCTATACAGCTCAGGACTCAAGCACATGAGGCAGAGAGGTGACTCTAAACTCATATTTCAGTCATAAGCTGTATTTTAGGTGCCATCACTCACTAACAAGTGGCTGTTAAAAGGTTGTGGCAGTAGTTAGTTGGAATATGTTCTCAAGAGGCATATTTTTGTCAAAATGTATCTAAAATGTATCTAAATGTGTGTTGTCAAGCTATTTGTCAAGATGCTGAGAGGCATCCCGGATGCTAAGCTAGTTCAACCAATGGGCTGATATTGCATCTGGCATCACCAATATGTTGTGCAATGGGACAACAACTTGTTCTATCCCTTTGATTCTACTTTATCTTCATCTTTTCTTTTCAGATCCCACCTGAAACCTGCTGGAGGGGGATCAGAGGGATATACAGGAGCCCCAAAACCCCCAAACCACCAGGGACGTCACAGTCAGAGTATCCAAGGGTCCCATACTCATTCAAGCAATGGGACTCACAGTCAAGTATTCCAGGAACAGATCCAAGATTTCCATAATCCTTACACTCAGTCGACCCCTGAACTTAGGCTCTCATCTTCACAAGAGTGGAGGGACTCCAGCACTGCTGTTCAGACCAGGGAGGACAGGAGCAGGTACAGTATGGAGGACTGTTGTGTTATTTGAGATGTCTGATTCGGTCTCAGTCAAAAAAATATTTAAAAAATTACTGAAAATGAATGAACAATCAATTAATTTGTTTCCATAAAGCAGAAATCAGTCATTTTTTGGCATTCAGTGGGTTTTTCTTTAAAGACTACAAAGGTACAGATAGGGGATTAGACATGTGATCCAAACATGATCCAACTGAAAGATCTTTCAATTTTGTTTGTCCAGTAAGCATCAACTATTTTTGGAGCAGAGAGCTTCAGCAGCAAGCAGTGCTAAATTCAATGCTCTTTCAAGAAAAAGCTAAAACTGATCCAACTTTCATTGTTAATAAAAAAGCAAAATATAGGATAATGGTTTAACGTTACTGTGATGCCACAGGGCCAACAACCACAACAACAAAAACCCATATTTTGTTTGGCCAAATAACAAAATTCAGTCTGTGACACTAACTGGCTGACATTGAAAAAATTAGGCCATCTAGTGGTTTAAAGTGATTGATGTCTTTATTTGCCTCCATTTCTTAAACGGTGTGTCATCTTTTTCCCACTCACTCTCTCCCCTCAGATCAGCGATTCAGATCAGCAATCATTCAGAGCCAGCCTCCCCCAGGCTCGCCCAGGGACAGGTTCCAACTACCCATATATCAACTTACCCTCAGGCTCAGGCTCAGGCTCAGGCTCCACCAACCTCCATCTCCCAGCCTTCACCCCGTCACCTCAGTGACTCAGCAGGTCTGCAGTACCAGCACTGGGACCACAGAGAGCAGGACAAAAACAGAGAACACCCACTGACTCGCCTGGAGATTGCCCTTGCCGAAGTCCAGGGATGTGTCAGCCCTGATCTTGTCTCCACCAGTTCCCAAGGCAGCGGTGGCCTCAGTGATGGCAGTCAGGGACCTGCCCGCAGCCTCTCTGTCCTGGAGAAGGTCAGTCGTTTCGAGCGCAGGGAACGCGGAGGAAAACATCGTAGTCAAAGTATCACCAGCGCACACAACAAAGCCAATCTGAGGGTAATATAAACCTCCATCATGCTTTGTTTGATTAAACACAGAAGGTTTTAAAAGAGTTACACTACTTTTTTATCAAATACTCTTTTTAAATGTACCATTTGTTGGTTGTCATACGCTTCAGTGCATGTTTTTCCTGATTGTAATGCAGATGACCGAAAAAGGCCACAGCGCCGCCTGTGGAGCAGAGGACCTCAGAAATATGTTGGAGAGAAGCACCAGTGGTACCAAGGTCCACAGGACTCTGAGCTACAGAGGAGGCAGCAGTGATCACACCAAACACAGGTACCAGGGTTGTAAGCAGTTTATGAAACTTTACATATAAACACAAAACTAAAAATATGAATTTTTTACAACGCTACAGATCCGTGTATCTTAATTCATGCCTTTATAATAGTGACTGTATTTGTCGTAATCCCAGCCTTTGTTACAACATTTAATTCGTATCCACTTTTTATTAGTTCCAGATTGATGCTCAGAAGCACTTTACTTCTTCATGTGTCAGAGACCATTTGAGTGCATGACAGTAATTTCAGACTGGCAATAGTCATATTGAGTAACATTTACTGGATTCAACTCCCTGTTGAAATGGCATTTTTGATCTTTGTGTGGTGTTCAGAACCCCAGATCCCAGTTCAGCCCTCCAGAGGAGCCGCAGCAGCTTCCAGCTGGAAGAATCCAGGGAGAGCGACAGCAGCAAAGACTTCAGCTTGAGACAGGACATTCAAGAGATGCTTGGTTCAATGCCGGATACGTCCAACAGGTGAGATCCCTTAAGATCAGACCTCCTGAACTGAGTCCTGAGTCCCTAAGCAGGGCACACACCTTCATTAGGTCACGGTCTTCCATGTCATAGTTCCTCAGCGGGTCAGAGTTATTTACTGGGTCTGAGTCATCCTTTCTAAAAGGTTACAGTCTTCTGACAGGTCATGGTTATTTAGTAGGACAGGTCACAGTCCTTTAATACATCAGAGTCCTTCCTCAGTTTCTTAGAAGAGGTCAGGGTCCTCTAATAGGATAGATTCCGATCACAGTCCTCTAAAAGGTCTGTCTTACCCCATCACTGCAGGTCAGAGACAGACACGAGTACGCTGAATCCAACAGTTAACATCCTGACATAAGACACTTTTTCTCTACTTAGATGTTACAGGGACTCTTTGAAAGATGCCCAGTCTAAGGTCCTGTGGTCCACCTCCTTTAAACGGGGAAACCTCAGCTCCTCAACCAGTCCTCCACCTTCTGCATCTCAGCTCTCCGTCTCATCCTCCGACAGCCATCAGCCTCCGTCCATCCCTGCCAAGCATCATTCCTTGGAGAAAAAAGGCCCAAAAACCAAGCCCAAACCACAGGGAATTCTCATCATGCCGCAGTCACCACCACCTATTACTTCACCTCATACCCCAAAAGAGCGGCATGTGGTCAGCCCGCAGACTCGAGGCCCGAGCCCCCCAGCCCTACCCAGGGTCCCACCGGTTGGCCCTCCTGCTCTGATGCGAATCTGCGGCCGCAAGCGTTTGACAGCAGACCAGAAGAAGCGGTCATTCTCAGAGCCAGAGAACATGAACGAGGTCGGGGTTTCAGATGCTGAGACTACTGCCCTCTTCAGGCGTGGAGGAGGTAAATAACAGGAGAACTAAAGTTATTTGGAAATTGAAAGGTAACTTTTAAATCACTGACTGGCAGGAGGCCGCTCACAAAACTAAATGGCTTGTTTGAAATGTCACTTTTGATGTGACTTATGACAAGATGACATACAGCTCTCATTACATGCATATTAAGTTCAAATCTTTGAGTAATTACACAGAAGAATATGTGGCGTTACTGGGCTTTGACCTTGGTCTCCCTGTTTGTCAGAGACCAGCGTGGCAGACCGCCGGAAAATGTTTGAACTCGCAGCAAGTCGTGTCACAGATGGGCCTCTGCAGAATGCCTCGTCAAGGCCTGACCTACGGCAGCTTCAGCAAGACGCTCTGGTCGAGTATGTGGAAAGGAAGAGAGGCATGAAAAGAGAGGAGGGAGGACAGAGAAGTGGAACAAGGCCCCGCAGTGCTTATCTACTGCCAGAGACCAGCAACCATGCAGGTGGGTTAAGGGAGGAAGGGCAGAAATTGGATGAGTTGGGGCTATGAATGAATGGATAGATAAAAGAAAAGTGGTAGTAAAGGCAAAAATATTTGATTCTTGTACTTCTCTCTCTCCTCTCCAGTCTCCTACTGCCACTCTGATACCCAAAGCATCTCCTCCACCTCCAGCCTGCTCTCCCTCCAGGATTCTGTTGCAGATCGAAGCTGCTCCTCTGGAGAGAGGGGCCGCTCCTCCACCCTTCCTCCTGGAGCAGACCTGCGGAGCCTCCAGTCCAACTATTTCTATCCAGGCAGGGTGACCACCCCGAGGCCTCCAGCAGGCCCACAGCCAAGGTGACGAAAAACTGGCTGCATCCAGTAGTGGTTTTTAGCCATGCTAGCAGTACAGCTTCAGTGCAGACAGTGTTAGTTCATCAGTTGGTCCGTTCACTGCTTTGGTCCATACTGTAAATCTTAACAACACAGACTGGATTGGAATGTTGTACTGTTGTTGTTGAATGTTGAAGCAAAAAGTAAAGCTTTAATCAGGATATTTAAGCATGTTTTGTCTGTTTAGAAGTACAGTCCTGTTTGTGTCATAAGCATGAATGAAAAAAAATCATAAACTTGACTATCTAGTGCTCTGATATGGGACTGTAAAGGTTTAGTGTTAATTTCACTTACTGCGTTGAGCTCAGTAACTTTAGTCATCAGTGGTGGTCCATCCAGCTGCTACAAGACTCTCATGTAAATTGTGATACTGATGTTAGTAAGCTAACACTTCTTGCCAACTTGCTAATACAGTTTACTTATTATTTTGAAATGCTGCTTAACTTATCTATAAGCCAAACGTTAATACTTTCTTGCTTGTGATAGAAAGCTGAAGCTAAATTTTAATCAGTTTAATTGTACAAAGTCACCATTAGCTTTAATTCATCCATTGCTATGTTTTGATGGCTGAGTCCTGCATGCTTTGCAGAAAAGGCAAGTCATTGTATTTATCTCATCAACATTGAGCCAGTCCCTTCCTTTTCTGTTTAAAAAGATATTGCTATCTATACCTACCAGTTTGCTGGCATTAGTGACAGCACAGAATGGCTTTGTTCTCTCCAGTAAAATTAGCAGCCTTTTTTTAAGAGGCACCAGTCAAGTAACTACAGGTGCAGGATTCAGTGTTGCAACCAGGTCAATGGAAACACCCCAAAGAAGCAACTTGGCTTCTTAAATAAATAAATCCAAGCCTCCCACAATGTGTAAGAGAGAGAGATTGGGATAGCTAGCATGCTATCTCATATTAAGTCACTTCCTACAGGAGCAGGAAAGTTTTGCCCTGGCTGTGGGACTTGTAACAGTTATATGTGGTTACACGGTGTTATGTACATATTAGTGTAAACAACAGTGCTGTTTTTGTGTGTTGCGTGTGCTTTCATTTAGAATTGTATTGATTTATTACATTTTTTTTTTTGTAATCGCTCTTCCTGGTATCCACAGTGTTCCTTCTGGGTTCCAGACCCATATCATCCAGGATGTCACCCCTGAAGCAGAGTTCAGTAGACACAGTCAGTCTTTCAGCAGAGACCCAGACCTGGGTCATCAGGACCCGGCTGCGGAGCCTCAGCTTAATCTGGGACTTTCCAAACAGCTTAGTGGAGCACTGTGGAGGGTCGAGTCTGTTCGGGGCTCCAGGAAGTCAGCTTCTGCTGAAGATCTACTCGAGAGATTTGAGGAAAAAGAAAAGACTTCTCAACACTCCCGCTCTCGGTCCTCCCCCACAGCGGAGAGACTGAACCAGGTAATACAGCACTCACCAGAAACTCACATTTAAGTCCTGTCTCTGAGTATTACAAGTCACAATGCAGTGTGCAAAGTAAAAATTCCTTATACAGTCAGTGTTATATTCAATATTTTTTTTTTTTTTTGTCTTTTGCAATCTGACATGGCCCCAAACTGTCATATGTCAACATTTTGGTTCAGTTATCTAGAAATCAGACAGTCTCACTATTTATTTGACAACATTTTGCCATTAATGGACGTTTGGCCCTGAGTCACACAGGAAATACCCAGAATCCTCAAAGTTTCCTGTGAGGTGCCAGAGAGCCGGAGACGGTGGCTGGGCGCTGTCCGATGTGCATGATGGCAAAGATAACACACACACGTATGCATTCATTATATACACAGCCACAGAATGCAGTAAAGGAAGAAGTTGTCTTATCTTTTTCAGTGATCAGAGCCATCTGTATTTCATAAACATAACCAGGGTTCGGTCAGACAAACAGACACTCTGTCCTCTGGCTTACAACAGATTCCACTGCAGGATGGTGACAGTCATGCTAATGTGTTGTTGGGTTTTTTTGATTTAAGCAGGTGGGAAGAGAGAATACATGGTCAAAGACAAGTTTCAAACTTCATAAAAACACAAAGAATTGTTGTCTTTTAATACACTTAACTGATGAAACTGCTGTGTGTGCTCTGTTATGGTGTGGGACAGTGTGAGTTTCTTTTTTTAATGCAAATCAAAAAACTGTGTTTCAGTTGCTTTCAGAGAGACAGTGTTTAAGTTTGCAGTGGAGAGCCTTAACTCAGTATAGTGGAGAAGCAGGAGACCTCAAGCCTGTTTTGTGCACATTTTATCATATGATTAGACTTTGTTTTACACACTTACAGTTATTCACAGGATAAAATAAGTTCATAGTTTTTGTGCTGTGAGCTCTGAAAGAAAGAAAATGTCTCTGTAGCTGCTTTTGTACAGTTCTTATCTATGGAAACTGTAATAGCTGTGTACAATCACTGTAAGAGATACAGTTCTGAGGAACTGAGTAAAATAAGATTAACTTGTTTCTGAGAGCAGCAGGTAAATATGGGATATGAAACATCCCTAACTATGCAATTTAACAATTAAAGATTATATTGTTACTGTTAAAAATTACAATCTAAAACATAATGTTAAGGACGTTTTTCCTTGCCACCGTCATAAAGTGCTTGCCCATGTGGGAATGCTCTCAGTTGTTTGGTCTTCATAAACTGAATTACAGAATGCAGTCCAAGGGCTCTATCGTACACCTGGTGCAAACGAGGTGTGCCAGTGGCGCAAGTGACATTTTTGCCACAAAAGTAAAATAGCAAGTGCACTTGCGCTGGGTCTGTGCGCCGAGGGGCAGGACGACTGAGAATGAAAGCGGAATGGAGGTGTGTCCTGGCACGTTGAGGTCAAATGGGCCAGGAGTTTAGACCAGCCAAAACCTGGTCTAAACTCAGGGTGCAGATGTAAAACAGTCTGTACTGTAAGATACGGCTCAGTTGGCCAACATGCTCACACACTTCTCCACAATCACACACACCGGTCTTTTCTGTTTTTGCCTCTCAGCAGTGTAAAATATCTGAGTGTGCTTTGGACATATTTAGTAAAGCTAATAAAGCTAAAGTAAAAATTTCGACCACAAAGTATACATTTTCAGGTAAACACCGTGCGTATGGGAGTGTGTTTATCTTGTGTTTGGCCAAGATGCACACACCCCTTTCATTTATGTGAGCACCCCCCTACCCACCCACCCTCACATTAACTTTCAAATTAGGAACGATTGTAATCATAATGCCAAATAAATCTCTATGGACGAGAGAGAATCACAACTGTCGGATCGTCCTTAACAGATCAGTCACTGACAACTGGGGCAACTTCTGTGTTCCTGTCAGTCTATTTATTTGATCAGACAAACAAGGATTAAATCATAATTATCTACAAAATGAATTTAATTTTTTAGTGTGTGCCTGCGTATGTGCGCATTTCCCTGTGCAGGCGAAAAGGCATTGTAGAAATAGAAATGACAAAATATGGAAATGTTTGCTTTCTAAACCATTTGACTTAAGGGTGGATCAGCTGAGAGCTGTCTGACACGATACATTCATCGAGCGTTGTCTCTGTCCAGCCGAATGAATGAATGAATGAATAAATAATTAAATAAATCCTTGTATTTTAGCCATTTACGTTTGCACTGGGTGTACAATAGCAATATGCCTGTGCCACTGGTGCACAGGGCAACCAGTCTTTAAAGGGAATGAGAGCGGATTCTCTGATTGGTTCATGCATTTTCAGTCAAAGAACCACCCATGATACACCTTTGAATTGATGAGATGTTTCTACACAGCTAATTGGACTACCAGCTGTGTGCCAGTGGCACATTGGGTGGAGAAGAGCAGGATTCCTCTGCTGCTCCTGGAACAAAGTGGCAAAGATTGACCTGGAGACTCCCCTGAATAAATTAAAACCTCGGGCCATGCGCTCGCCTTGTGACAGGAGAAAGTGTAGGATAGGGCTTTAAGTGTCTTGAGACAGCTTTTGTTGTGTTTTGGCACTATAAATATAAAATCTGACTTGCCTAGACTAGTAATAAACAAAGTTGGGCCTCCAGTTGCCAAGTGGATAAGGCACATTCACCTTTTTTACATAGAATCCAGAAGGCCCAGTGTGCCACACCAAGAAATAGTTTGTGACCTCCCACAAAAAACATTTGCCAAAAAAGAAAAAGATAGGGACATTAGAAATTATTCTGTTGATTTGTGTTTCATGTGCACAAAGAGACTCACATTAACAATTATCACAACTGTTATCTACGCATGAATGCTGTTACATTTATTGATTACTCAAAGTTCTACAACAGAAAAGTAAGGTTTCCTACGTTGAGCCACATAGTTGTATTGTGGTGTGGTGGTGAGGTCAGACTGAAGTAGAGATGGTCTATCTTGACTCTATAACATATAAGACAAAGTAAAACTTTCCAGGATTCCACATGAGGGATTTAAAAAGATGGACAGAAATGAATTTAAATAATATAAATCGGACGAGCGTCTGAGTCTGTAAGAAGAGGACAGACAACATTTGTAGAATCATCTTCCTAAAAAAAGCTTTAAAAATCCAACGTTGTCCATGTTTTTCAGGACTTCCCTCCATCAGGTGAAATCAGGATGTTTGGTGTCTTCATCTCGGAAACTGGGCGCCGCTCTCCGGCTGAGGACAGGTACGTCACATCTGCTTACAGACCGTGTGATCATGTGACCAGCCAATGTCTTCAAATCCCACACCATGTTTTCAGTTCTCACACTCTGTCTTCTTCCCTGTCATCTCATGCATCATGTCTCCCAGTTAAGTTCAAGACACTTAAAAGCTGGACTTGGGAGCAACGTGAGCTGTGTATTGAGCTTGCATCGTTTTTTCTCAGTTCACTCATGTTGTTCTATTAAAAAATGAGACAGTGTTCAGTTGGATTTGTTTGAGCAAAATGTCAGCCTGCTGTTTATTTCCTTGTGGAGAACTGAGGAATCATGGGAATTCAGATTGTTGCTGTGCCAGTTTTTTAGCTCTCTTCCATAATAGGCTGTTAACATTCAGCCAGTGTGTGCATGTGTGTGTGGGGCTTTAGGCTTTTTGCTATTTTAATACCAATGTGGCCTTATGAGTCTATGTACCCTACTGCTGGCAACACCACAGAGAGAGAGATGGAGGGGAGAGAGAGAAGGAAAAAAGGAATGAGAAAGATGGAGAGAGAAAGGGAGGAAACTGGAGGTAAGGTATGAGGAGACAAAATAAGAAGGGAGATGGAAATAAGATGTAGAAGGTTTAGAAATAGGATGGGAGGAGGAAAAGAAAGAGAAGAGAAGAGGCATAAAGAAAAAGGACAGGGAAAAAGAGAAGATGTACAGAGAAGGTGGAGAATAAAATGTGTTAAAATTAAGAGAAAATGAGAGAAAGGAGGTTGGAGAAGGGTCATGAAAGTGGAGAGGAAGGAGAGAACATGAGAGAAGTAAGGAGAGGAAGAAAAAGAAAGGGTGAAAAGAGGAGCAATTGTGGGGATGTTGAGGAGAGGAGGGGCAGGTGAGATGGAAAGAGGGTGGTGGAGGTGGAGTATGGCTGGATGTGAAGGGGAAAATGTGAGGAATGAAGAAAAGGAGAGGAGGCAAAGATGTAAAAACTTAGGGAGAGAAAATGTAGAGGTGAAAGGAGGAAGTTGGAGGAGGGAAGAGATGAGGAAAGAGGAGAAAAAAGACAAGGGATGAAACATGAAGCTGAAAGGAAGTAAGAGAATGAAAGAAGTCGAATCATCTTGACTTCCTTCTTCTTTCCTCCTTTTTCACAGTGTTCAGTTCAACTCAGTTTGATTTTCACACACAGCTTTTAGGAAACAGCCTTAGTTTGGGTTTTTTTTAATTACAAATGGGCTTCTTAAGTTTTGTTTTTCAAAATAGTCTGAAAATAAATACTAGACAGTTTTACAGCAGACTTTGTGAAAGCTTCTCGGAGGAAGAAGGGAGTTTTCCTTGGTATGAGGGGAAGAGAAGATGGGAAGAGGAGACCTGGCAGTTAAAGACAGATTAGAGGTGACTGAGAGGTGAGGAGGAGAGGGGGAGGAAGGTAAGAGTGGAGGCGAAGGAGTCAAAGACCCAAATGACAGGAGAGAAAGGAGAGTGGGTAAGGATGGAAGAGAAAGAAGTTCAGAGGAGGTCAATGGGTGGAGCAGTGAAAGAGAGGAGTTTAAGGAGTGAGGAACTGAGGAATTTAAGGAAGCTTAGAAAACTCGCTGGCACGGAGGCAGAAAAATAAACAAAATACCAACTCAAGTCCTCAGGGATTTATTAACTTCAAACTATTAAATATGTTTGCTCTCAAAATGAAAAGGTCAGAGATCACTTTAGGAATTCTCTGTGTGTTTACACATATCTGTCTGGTGTGTGATAAGTAAGAGTAAAAATATGAAGATTTTATGAGATAAAATATGTAATTTTTTATTGATAATTGCAAGAAAACTCAAAAGGTTAATGATGATCGTAATACAAAACATGTAGAAAAGCCCATTATAAAGTGTTTTAATCTGTTCATTTCAAATCACATATACTGAGTAGTACTATTCTAAGTTTTAAAATTTATTTGTCAAGGTTTTGGAGTGTTTATCTCTCATCCAGTCAGTTATAGGTCCAGGTTGTGTCCCCTTACACACCAAAGTGTTGACTACAGCCATAAGAGTTGGACAGAAAAAACTCTGTATGATTCAGCTTTTCCTTAGAGGCTTTGTCTGCCCTAATGGTGTCTGGAGGAAAAGGTTGGTGTCTGGAGGAAAGGGTCGATCCTCTGGGGGTCAGGAATGAGACCGGGACATGTCACAGAGTTAGAGCATAAAGTAAACTGTGGGTAATGTGATACCACCATCTGACCACCATCAGTGGAACCACAGTAACTGAGGAATTGTATTGTAATTTGTGTCACAATTTCTTTTTGACATGGTTGCAAATTAAACTGAAAATTGTAATAATCTGATTGCACACCTGTTTAAATGTTCTGTTCTTTTTTTGAACTCTCAGCCCTGCAGACACCCAGGCATCAGGAGGCCTCATCTCTCCTCAAAACTCCCAGAAAATCCCAAATACCGTCCAGTCTGCAGGAACGTCAAAAGGTCGGTAAAAGATCTAAAAGGACAAGCGTGGTGCAAGGGTCATCAGTAGTTTCAGACAGGTGCAGCTTTCATTTACCCGCCGCTCCGTGCTCCCACCGGTGTGTTGGTCTTAAAATGAGGTGTGGTCTAATAGAGCACTGCAGCAGATAGCGTCTGTGCCATAGACAAACAAAAAGCTTCACACACAGCTTTTAAGAAACAACTTAAGGTTTTTTTTTTTGTTTTTTTTTTGGGGGGGGCGGGATGGTGCAGTCATGGTGCAGTGTTTTCCCTGCTATTTAAAGGCCCATTATTCAGATAGTAAGATGCACCAACATAAAGGTCCACCTTAACTCCACCTTTGAAATAGCAACAGTCCAGGTCCTGGCGTACTCGGCTTTTAAGGGGAATGACGTATGGCACTCTGATTGGTTTAATCGATGTCATGCTCATAACACACCTATGACTACTTAAGTACGTAAATACAACTTTTACGAGCTGTTTGCCTAACTTTGCACCCAGATTAGCCACCATTAAACTAGCAAGATGAAGTTTCACATGCCATGAACACATATGCACCAATGTTTTTTTTCTTTCATTTTTATTTGGACCTCGGTCACATGACAATATTATCATCTTCCACTTGAATTCTCTCCATGACCCTCCTATCTGCTCTGATCCTAGATGCCGGCTCCTCCCATACTCCCGTCGCTCGAAGGGAGCGACAGAGGAACAGCGAGAGGCAGCGAGCCAGCAGCACATCCACCTTGGCGGCATCTGTTGGCCTGCCCTGCCCCTTTTCCCCGTCTGGGACTCAGGATGGAGGCAGCGCTGAGTGGCATGCTAGCGAGAGGCTGAGCCAGGCTAACTTGGATGCCATTACCTTCCCAGGCATCCCGCAAACCAGCAGAGGAGACGGTGATAACCCTACTGGCTACAATGAGACGCTAGTGGCAGACAGACAGTCGAGGCACAGCTTGAGTGATGCCTGCATATTAGAAGACTCTGCAAAGGACATACGTAGAGGAAGAACCTTCAGTTTGGAGATGAGAGAAGATCATCCAGCAGAAAAAACCACAAGAGTCTCACCAGAGACACCAACACCCCTGCCCCTTTCCCAGCATGCAACCCCACCAAACAGCAAGAGCACCACACCATCTCCTCCCCCCTACCACCCTTCCGTCCACCAGCACCTGTCCTCACTGCGAATCTCTGAGTCCAGCCTCTTGAGCTCCACTGACCAGCAGCGACCATCAGAAACAGGCCTATCACAGGACGACTTTGACGAGGTCTTCCTCCAAAATCCTGCCCCTCCATCGCCACCTCCACCAATCAAAGAGACAAGCATCATTGAGGACTTCCCTCCTCCTCCTTCTCCCATTGAGTTGGAGCAGGAAGTTGAAGAAGCAACTGCGGAAAGGTTTGTTGAACAACATGTTCATATTTAAACTGAAACATCATTATTGTGAATCTTAAACGACTCTATCATTCCTACCAGGAAATCATCCCTCCACTCCCCACCAAAGTCCCCTTCTTCCTCCGTCTTTTCTCTTCCTGTGGCCAGCATCATTCCTTCCCTGAAGCCACAGCCCATCACCTCCAACACCACATCCACCACATCCGAGAAGAGCCTAAGTCTGGAATATCAGCCCCTGCCCAAGAGGGAGAAGACACCTGAGGAGCTGCGAGTGGAGATGCTGGCCAGGCAGCTGGTGGGTTCCTGGAGTCAGCAGTTACCTTTCATCAATGTTGACCTTTTAGTTCTGACCTTTGTTCACAATGTTCTGCTCTCCCTTGGTCAGTGTCAAATTCTGACTTCCCCCTTACTATTGAACCCGGTTTTCTGACTCTTATCTTTGTCATAACGTGTAGTTAGACTGTGCTTTGCACTCTAAATAGGGTTTGAAGTATGTAAAAATAGTCTGATATGATTAATAACTTGCTTAAGTTTGATTTTCTACATAAAAAACAAAGAGAATCTCAGAAATATATATTTTTGAGTGGAAGGGGACTTTGTCAAACTCTCTGCATAATCACTTAAAGATTTAACCCAAACATGCTTGTAAAAATGTGCATCTGACTCTGCCTTGGATCAGCAATACTCTCTTTGTCCTTGTCATCTTACCATGATGTTGTAAGTACAACTACTACAACTACTACGACTACTACGACTACGCTACCTTTGTTATCTTACATAGCTTCCACACTTCCTTTTTTGCTGTACCTTATTCTGACTCTGTCCACAGTGAACCGAGTTAGGATTTTCCCTTTGTTGTAGTACCAAGTTTAGACGGTCTTTTTTTAATATGTCTGGTTCTATCTTTAATTTTTTCATTGAACTCTACCCTAGTTTACCACCTCTGTCAATGTACCAGGTTCACATTTATGGCCATAGCCCTCTGTTGTTGAACATGCATTGATTTTTTACCTTTTCATTGTCTACAGGTGTCGCAGGACAGCACTCTGGCACCCCTTTTGGACACATGGGGAAGTAAATCCACTGTAGAGCTCATGGAGGAGATCTTTCCAAATAGATTGGCTGATAATTTACTGTGGCAGAGCAGGGACAGTGGCCAACTGGATGGCAGGTAGTTATGACTTTGTTAATTTTGCTTTAAATATTCACATTCACACTAAGACAACGTGATTTAATGTCAACAGATCACTTCTCTTGTTTTTAAGGATTTTGTTTTTCATGAAACAATAATAACAATTATTAAAATCAGGATTTTAAATAGCCTTTTCATAAGGTTATGTCTGCACCCCTGGTTTGCTCGAGCCTAAGCACCACTGGAATGCACTAAAGGTCAAAGACTGATGATGTTGTTTAAAGCTGGAGAAGGATCACTGTAAATTTCCTTTAAAGTGCTTTATGTAACGCAAGGATAAAGACCTTCATGCTGAGTGTGTTTATTTAGCAGGAAGACCAACACTGCAGAAAGTGAACTTATGTAACTGAAGGATGATATGAACATTGGCGGAAAAGGACTTCCTGTAAACCAACGTTTGTCATCCTTGTTGTGTTTGCTGACAGCCTCCTTCTCTTATCTGCTGCTGACACAGAGAGGAAACATCACAACCTCTGCTGTCCCTGCACGTTGTGGCCTTTAAGGTTGAATGTGTTTTGGTTTGTTGGCTAACATGATGTTCAGAGAATAAAGAAGACAAACAACCATTCATTTCAGTTAGGAGTTGCTAGAAGGTTATATTCTTGCTGTGGCCTTTGACTGTGCTAAATATCTATCTGTTGCATTCATGTGCAAGTTTGCTGTAGGATTTTTCCAAGTTCTAAAGTTTAGAAAGTTTTTTTTTCTGTTACCTTATAAAGTTTTTTTTAGCTTTGCTGTCAAGTTATGGCAGCAGGTTCATTAGGGCTCAACCTTGAATGTAGTTGGATAGCTTGCAAACTGTTTAGAAAGATGACGTCCACACTTTTAACACATCTACAAAGTTCTGATTGGTCGCTTCTACTGCTCCATCGGGAGAAACCACCATCAGTGAACTCAACACCAGATGTAATTGAATTGCTGGAGGTCTTGCTTGCTTGCTTGGAGGCTAGTGAGTTAGATGGGGATGAAATTGTCAGCAGGACAGGAGAGACCGGACAAACCTGATCAATGTTACTCAACAGAAGCACGTGAAAAGTGGCTGTTTCATTACTCTTTTACCACACAGTTGAATGAAGAACTGAGGATTAATCAGAAACAGCAAACAAAAACAAACACATCTGATCTGTAAGAGCTGCTGGTATTTAGTTTATCAAGATGTATCAGTGTTGAGTTGACTGAAGGGCTGCAGTCTTAGTTCAGAGGACAGATTTGATGATAGCTCTGCAGTTGGAACAGTAAAACAATACTGTGGCCTAGTGGCGAAGGGTGGTATTACAGAATGGAGTTGGTGAACTTTAACACAGACTTTCTATGACAGATGCTTCTTCCCTCGTGTCTGATTCTGCCATTATTCTCTCTTTGTTTCTTTGGTTATTTTTATGTTGTTGCCTTGCTTGCTTATTAATGTTTTTATGTGTCACAAAGTTTCCAATTGATTGTTGCTTGTTTTTTTTAACTAACTGTTCACGTTTTTGTGTTGTGTCAGTATTTATGACTGTTGCCTGATTGTATGTACTCACTTGTTTTTACAGTCATCAGAGCCAAGTGATGGATGGACAGAAGGAGACAGATGTGGACGAGGATGAGAAAGATCTCAACACAATGAAGGTTAGTAGTAGTATAAGTGGTAGTTGTATTATTTGTACTGAAAGTCCCTCTGAAACCAACTGGCAGCTGTTTTGGTGCAAAAGCATACTGAACCTCACATTGTATTGATACAATAGGCGGAGCTTTGTGAGGCACTGAGGAGCAGCATTGCAGCTTTGCAGAGGGAGAAGGAGGCGCTGTGTGAGGAGCAGAGGTGTCATCAGGAGCTGGGAGCGAGTATCGGAGCGCTGGTGCAGGAACAGCTCAAAAGCAACGAGAAGGACAAGTACAACATGTTCATAGGTACAACATCTGACTGTCCCTGAGAAAAAACAAGTTATTATTGTATTACCATTATTTAAATTATTAAGTGGACACTTAAGGAGAACTGATGCAGTGGACTTTGGTGATGTTCCTGCAGTGTGTCAGAAACAGAGATGTTGACTTGGTGTGTTTGCAGGAGACCTGGAGAAGATCGTGAACCTGCTGCTGTCCCTGTGCAGCCGCATGTCGAGGATCGATAGATCACTGCATGCTCTGGAGAGAGAGGAGCTAACAGAGGAGGACGCCGCAGAGGAGAGGGTGAGACAGTCCACATGCTTACCTGTTCACCTTGTGCCTGTGTACTCACCTTTCCATCTGTAGCTGTGTCTGCACATGACTCATTGTTTCAGTTTAAAGTTATCTGTAACTTGAATCAGGTTATTGATCACATTCAAATTTTGGCTTATACATAATAAGCTAAATCAATTTACTTTAAGTGATAGATTACTGTGTTGTTTTTTATTATTTCAAAATATTTTTAATAATTTTCAGGCAGTATTTTGTCAGTTTTTGTTGTCTCACATGTGAAATTATTTTTTAAAACATTTTGGCTGTAGTGCTCCACTTTTGCCACCAGCTGGAGTTAAAGTATCATACATCTGCACTCAAAGTGCATCCTAAGTGGGCTCCTACAATTAGAATGAGATACCTAATTAAAAATGAAATGCTGGCAACAGCAAACTTTGTTTTTCCTCGGTAAATCTTGGTGTCATATTTTTCCCTGGTCATCAACAGTGGCTCAAAGCGCGACCAATGGAGCCAAACTCGCAGTTTGAGAAGTGCTGCAGTAAGCCATGACAGTGACTCAGCATAAACAGCAGCACCTGAGACTAAAGCAGCTACATGGAATTCAGGAATCATCTATTTGATGATCATTACATGTCAAACTCTCTTATAAAAACGCTTACTTTGCCTCATCACACTTGAACAGCTGTTGCTACATTTCGAGTTGTACTTTCTATTTGGGCTTTGACATCATCAGCTTCAAGTCTTAGCAATAAACAAGATTTTGTGTAAACTGGGGAATATTTGTTTGCGTTGCTTTCAGGAGTCTCTCCACCACAAACGCTCTCTGCTCCTCGGTCAGACTGAAGATGCTCGGGAGCTGAAGGAGAACTTGGACCGGCGGCAGCGTGTGGTCCAGGCCACCCTGTCGGGCTACCTCACCGAGCAACAGCTCCAGGACTACCGCCGCTTCGTCAGCACTAAACCCTCCCTTCTGATTCGCCAGCGACATCTTGACGACCTCATACGGCAGAGGGGGGATCAGCTGACACGATTGGCTGAGAGCCTACCGCAGGAGATGGCAGAGGCTCACAGTTGGCCAAGACCAAGTCCGTTCTCATCGGCAAGCCCCGCCCCCTGCTCCTCTCATTTTCCACTGCTGCTTCCGACCTCAGTGATTCCAGGTCCCACCCTCGGAGTCAGATCCACCACTGTGACATCCCTGTGATGTCACTGACACTTTTACCAGCATCAACGAAGGATGGGGAACAAAAAGAGACAACTGGCTCCCCCAAAAACTTGAGCGATGCTCTGAATAAACAGAGCTTTATATGAAGGAAGATGGCGCCTGAACAGGCTCTGTTCACTCTAAAACTTCTATGCAGACTTCACACAGGAAGAGGAAAAGCCTTTAATGTGCCTCATGTCATTCACACCCCACTGTGCGTCACATATCTGTTTACGTCAGCATCAGCAACCAGAGCTGTGGACTCAACTGGCGGCTGCCAACGTTTTCACTGTCCACCGCTCTAAAAGGTCACGTTAAGGTTCGCTAAGGTGTTTTTCAGGTCGGAAGGTCATCGTCATACTTCAAAGGACAATTCCAGAGGCACAGGTAATTTTAAAGGTGTAAATGTACATTTCAGCTTGAATGTATGTTCAGGTTGTGTCCATGTAAATTAGACACCTCTATATATCAGGAAATATTACCAAGGACTTCCTCAGTGGCAACTCCGGCTCTGCAGCCACCAACAGCATGAGACCTCCTCAGCTGACCGCAGTTGTCAAATAGAACTGACTGTATTTCTGGTGTAGACAGGCTCTACAGCAGCCTGATATTAATAGGATGAAAGAAAAACTACCTTTTAAAATTCAGGCCTCTGGAATTGTCCTTCAACATGACCAATGGTGCTTTCAGGAACCTCAAACATGCAGATGTTCCTTTTTATTTCTGATGACAAGACGAAGTGAACAGGTGTGTTAACTCCCAAAGACAAAATACCGCCATCCTTAAATATCATTTAGTCATTTTGTCAAACCCTTCAGAGAATTTTTGACACGCTCAGCTTGAGCAGATGAAAGTCTACTTACAAGAATAAACCAACAGCAAATTGGAGGGACCTTGATTTTATTTTACTGATATGAAAAGAACGTAAACTCTGAGCTGATCAGAAACAGTACATCTGTTACTGCTTTGAGAAAACTGTCACATGATACTGTAACACTACTACTGTCACTACTGTGTGTATGTCTGGAGCTTATAGCACTTTTTAGCGGTCTGACTACTGTTTGCAACAGAATTTACACTGTATGATAAACTTTGTTCTACTTTTGCCTCTTTAAAAGTTAGCGCGATGAAACATTTGATGTAAAAAAAAAAATGGAAAAGTTCAGATTCCAAAGATTTTTCACAGGATGAAATGTCTGTAGACATTAACCTGTTTTAATTTGGTCCAAAAAAATGTATGTTCTTCCCTTTTGTTTCGGTTTCAGCATTTGTTAAGTGCACAGCTGCAACAGTTGCCCAAGCTTTAGAAGTCATCTTTTATCTGACCTAACATCAGATGGGAAGTCCACAAGATGTCCAGAATGAAAAAAAACTCCACAATTTACCAGACCAAAAGATGTTTAATTTATTTTGATTTAAAACAGAAACATTTTTTTAATTGATAAGTAGTGTAAATAATCACTTATTGAAATTGCTGTCCTGTCAATCACCTTATTAATTAAACTGACAGGTTATTTCATTAAAAATAAATGCCTTGTTCAATTCAAGATGCGGATCAAGTTTTCTCATCTCCAACAGACTTCAAGTTTCCTAGAAACAAGTTTTCTACCACTCTGAATCTTACCAAATATCAAGGAATCATTTCTATTTTAATTGGCCCTAGTTTTGGATAATTGTGAAACAAAACAAAGTTTAGTTTTCAGCTGTCAGAGAAAAGAAGGCTGCACATCTGAACACTGAGAGAATTCAACATTCCTTTTATGAAACTGCATAAAACATCTGTTTCAGCTAAGTCACAAGAAGCTGAGCTTTATTCTTAACTGTTTTATTGAAGTTCTGTCTGGAGCTTTTCCACAGTAATCGTAAAAGCACTTTGACATCCTGTCTGACATCCTTTCGGTTTTTTATTCTAGGTGTAGATGGAGATGATGCACCTGTGATCACTGAGCAAGTTCTCTTTATTTCTTAACAAAAAACACGACTCCTGAGGAAACGTGATGTGACAAAGGCAGACTTTAAGGAGCATGACAGCAATAACAATAAAAAACATAAAGAAATAAGGCCTCTCTGTCATATATTTGGACCAATTTCAAATAACCCTGGTATTTTTCTTTAGATGTGAAAAAGTTAATATTAGCAACAAAAAAATCATGACACAACTAAAAAGTATTTGTTTAAGTTTAATCAGAAATGTTGATGTACATATACATTTTCTAGACGAGGTGAAGGACATATGAAAGGAAACCAGGTGCAACACTGAACAGTCAGGAAAGTAACAACATTACAATAATAAAGTAACAAATTAAAAATGAATGTAAACTGTTGCATCACAACCTCCTCTGTTTAGTCATAATCATCAATATGACTTCTCATTTTCAGAGAATGATTTTTTGTGAAATCAGATTTAATATTTTTTTACAAATACACTTTCCCACTCTAGAGCATATTTTCATCAGGAAGGATCAGCTTGTATTTAAGCCACATTTCCAAAAACATCCAAACTTCCAGTCCAAGCATTGATTTCAACCCTTAAAATTAATCTTTGCTTATTATAATGAAATTACTTTTCAGTCAAACAAATCCCCTCATGCGTTATATTGGCCTAGATGAAACTTAACACCTTTGCCTTCATGTAGCGTACACAATCTACAGTCTCCACCTCCATCTCCATCCACTCCTCCTCCACTTGCCTTCAGCTTTGCTCATCAAACACACAAACCTCATTCGCAGCTTTACTATGTGTCAAACTGCTGTAATTTTCCTTGTCAACAACCCAAAGCCATATAAACCATCCTGCCAGCATTTGAGGTTAGCTATCTAACACACTGCAGATTTGTTATGAACACAAGAAAATTAAACTTAAAGCCTTTACATGTTGGTTCGTACTCACTGTCTCCCCAGGATAAATGGATGAGACGCTATGAGGTTTCAGGAAAAGTTTTTGTGATCAAACCAAGCTCCATGAATTGGCTACTACAGGCTAAAGTTTAGTAAGAATTTTCTGGTTCTTTGTTAAGTAAGTAGTGGAACTCAGCTTGCAAAAACACAGATATCACACCTTGCTCTCCCTCAAACCCTCATATTGTTATTGCCCAAACCCACAGGTTAGCAGGGTTAGTTCCTTAAGCATTTGATGTGTGAAACACTGGTTGCCTGAATCTGTGTTTGTGAGGCTGTCATTGATGCACTGCAACTCCGAGGAGGAAATGCTCTTTATTGCTTGTCTTGCTTATGATATGTCTTGTATCATATAAAAAAACCCCACCATTTGGCTTCCCTTCACTTCAGTCAATCTGGGGATTCCAAATGGCACTGACAGCATCAGTCCGACAGAATCAATATTTATTGTTTCAATAACAGCACCAGCACTGTGTGGATAGACGTTTTAACCTGTTGTTGTTGTTCTGAACTGTTTCTGAACACACCCACAAAAAATGTTTCCGTTTGCCTAGTTTTTAGAGCACCTTTTTCATATTCTCACTTTGTCATATTCTCCAAACATTACGCAGCACACAATCTGCCTTATGTCCTCATCAATAACTCAGATCTACTGTTGATTATCGCTTGTTTAGTCTTATTTGCAGAGGCACAACAGAATGTCTGAGACATTTTTGGGCTTATGGCAAATGAAATCCAGTGTTTGTTTTATGAAAGAAGAACGATTAAACAACAGCCGTTGTTTTTGCAAAATAAATGTATTTTGTAAATGAGTTCGTGTCCTCTGCAAGTTGTCCTTCACACACACACACACACTGTATATTCTGATGACAGACTTCAGTGGCCTAAATGTTGAAATGATGCATGATGCAGGATATTTAGGATATTCTGTTGTTGAGGTTACTGACAAAGATGCTCTGCTGTAAATGTCTTTGCAAAGAAATCAGAAGGTTCTGAACCCACAGTGTGTCTAATGAACTTTTATTGTATCTTGTAGCTCACAGTTTTAGTTTAATCGCACAAATATGGTTCACTTTCAGTGCTCTCATCTACACCACTGAACTGTGACACCAGGTTGGGCTTTAGGTCAGACTTATTCTTAAAAATCCAAAACAAAAATCTTTGTACTGTAAAACATGTCAAAAGATGGGACCCCTCTGACCTCGATCCTCGGTTTTTATCTTCTATTTTCATTGGCATTGCTCATTCAAGATTGCTTGTTACGATAATTTGAATACATAGGCGTTGCTGAAGAGATAAAACAGAAAAATGAAATCAGAAAGTGGTTATGGCTGAATCAAGTCGTTCTGATAAAGAAGAACAAGAAGGAGGAAGAGAAATCAAAACAAGAAGTCCATCACCTTAACTGTCTGGACCAAAATGATCATTAAAACTTCAAATCAGGCGTCGTAATTCATATTTGCCATGGGGTCAATCGACGTTCATCATTTCTTAAAATCGTATAAGTTTTTGTGCTGCTTAAATTTTTTATCACATCTGAAAGTGTTTTCGACCACTGAATAACGTTGCCTACCATAAAACTCTTATTTTATCTGTTTTTATGGGCCATTTGTTTATGAACTGCTTCAGAGAAACGTGCAGAAGCTTTTGCGGTCAGTAAAAACAAACATGAGGATAAAAACATTTGATTTTGTTAATTAGACGTGTTTATTTTAGTAGAATCGAAAACTAGTTTATGACAATGTACCGTTTGTGTCATCATCAAGCAGTGGCAGTAAAAATGTAGTATATTTTCTAACGCATCCGGTTACCTGCAGGTATGCAGCAGTTGAGGCGGGGCTTAAATACCTGAGGTGGGCGGGACTTTTTTCCAGTCTGACAGAAACTGTTCCCCGACCTTTGAGACCAGCAGGGAGAGGAAGCCCGAGAGTAGATCAAGTGAAAAAGAGAGCAGGATGGCTACAGATTTCACTCAGGACACGGTGTTGCATTTCCTCCAGATCAGCGGGGGCTCGGTGAAAAACGCGGACCTGCTGCTGCACTTCAGGAACTTCATTCGAGACCATCCGGACCGGGACAGGAACCGGGAGCTCTTCAAAAAGTATGTCAACTCTGTGGCCACCGTTAAACAGATCGACGGCGTTTCTCACGTCGCTCTCCGCAAGAAATTCAAAGGATATGTCCCCGGAAGCGGTGAGGGGGGCTCCCCCGGGCAACCGCGACAGCCCGCCGAGAAAAACACCGAGCCCCCCGCCGCGGTGAATGCCAAAGTGAGTCCGTCAGGGAGAGCGGAGAAGCCTCGGCAGAAACCTCAGGTGAGAGACGTGACGACACCCGCCCCGACGGGAGTCACCACCGGGAAAACAATCCTACCTGCGGCCGGGCTCATACTGAGCAACAACAACAACAGCGTGGAGACCAATCTCAACCTGACACACACACAGCAGCAGGTCAGGACAGCTGAAGCCTCTGCTGCAACAGCTGCTGAGGTGGGGGGTGGAGTCAGCCCCAGTCTGTCAGAGCCTCCTGTCCGTCATCAGCATGTGGAAGCGGGTCAGCACAGGGCGGGTGCTGGCCGGGCTGTGGAAGCGGGTCAGCACAGGGCGGGTGCCGGCCGGGCTGTGGAAGCGGGTCAGCACAGGGCGGGTGCCGGCCGGCCTGTGGAAGCGGGTCAGCACAGGGCGGGTGCCGGCCGGCCTGTGGAAGCGGGTCAGCACAGGGCGGGTGCTGGCCAGCCTGTGGTCTCTGCAGTCAGACGTCATGAAGAAAGCAGGCAGCAGGTTCCAGCCCCGGAAGCAGCGAGAGAGAGGCAGCCTGAAAGAGGTCTTCACGAGGAGCCTCCTCCCCGTCACGTCCCTGTCGTTTCCCAGGGCGCCCCACGCCGCTTCAGATACAGACCGAGTTACAAATCTGCCGTCTCATGTGATGATGATGAGGAGGAAGATGAGGAGGAGGTCCCGAAGAGGAGGAGTCCAGGAGGAGGAGTATGGCCCACAAGTGCTCCTCTTGGAGACAAGGGAAGGGCTGTCTCCGTCTCCTCACCATGCATCACAGACCCTCCTGCAGCTCCTGTTGTAGTCTCTTCCTCCTCCTCCTCCTCTTCATCAGAGAGAAAGCCCCCCAAGATTTACATCCAGGATGCAAATAGGGAGATTGTGCACCAGGGTGTCCCAGGCTGGAGCCCGGAGTCAGGGATGGGACAGAGAGGAGAGTGGGTGGGGCGAGGACAGGATCCTGGGTCTGTTTCAGGGGAGTCCACATCCAGCAGACGCAGCCTGCCTGTGGAGGCGGAGCGACCCGTGCCGTCCCCGGACCGAGCTGAAGAGCCGGTGCCTCACTATGATCTGAACACAGACCGCAGATACCCGCAGAGCGCCGGCGTCCGGGTGGAGCAGATGCCGGAACACAGCCAGAGAGCGCGGCTGTCATCCAGCCACAGTAACATCCTCTTCCCTCCGTCTGACGCGGGCCCCTCCATCAGTGACTGGCCACAGTCAGGCTCCAGCAGAGCACTGGGGAGAAGCTACCAGGATCTAGCTTCAGGAGCAGGTGCAGCTTTCTCTTTATTTTCTTATTATCAAAAGTCTCACTAAGAATACTGCACAGGATGACATGGTTCTTCTTTAACAACACACTGTGATTTATGTGAGCTTAATTCCTCATCTGCTGTCCCGCTGCAAAAAAAGCAACACTGCACAAGTCATAGGTAGGATAGTAACAAATAAATGTTTGTATCTTTTTCAGTCAGCATTACAGTTCTTTCAACTTTAGGCTATCAAAGAGGATTTGTGAGATGTTGTGTTTTTATTTTTTTGGTTCTTTAACATTTTCCCAGATGAGAACAGCAAATGGATACACTTAAACACAAGTTAACTTTGATTTGTGGCTGCAGAGAGCAGAAAACAGACTTAATTATTAAAAGTTGTCTCTTATACATTCTTTGTCAACAGATAGGACCAAAGGTGGAACAGAAATCCAGGGGAGTCGAGAGAACACATTTGGATCTGGGATGCATCATGCCGACAGAAAGGTCACGCCAGCCTGGCATCACTCTACAGGCCATCTCCTTGACGACCAGGAGTCTATGGCTCGTGGGTTCCCGTTGCACCTGTCCACAGGTCAGAGCTGAAGCTTGTTGGACTTAGTAACTAAGAACATGATGAGTTTTTATGGCAAACTTTGATGCGGTGAAGGAGGGATTTGAAGAGATGAAGAGAGATGAAGAGATTTTTCTGCATGACTAAACTTGGCAGCAAAGTCATATTAACATATATTAAAAAAAAAAAAAAGCTTAATGCTTTCTTCCTGTAGCTCCAGTGTGAGGATTGGCTACTTTTCTCTCTTTCATTTTTGGGCAAACTCTGTGGGTTTGGGTTCAGACTGTTGACCACACAAAACAAAATATTTAAAGACAAAAACATACACCCCACATCTTTCATAAGCTAATGAAACAAGTCTGGTGTGTGTATCAACAGCTGTTCTCTGCCAGGGGAAAAAAGGATCCAAAAGTTATGTAGGTGTTGAAGAATTAGTAACCTCTTCTTAATACATAGCTAGAAAGGCCCGTAAAAACCAGTGACAGAAATATGAATATAAATATGACAAACCATCCGATGAATAGCTGTGTCAGATTATAATTACCTTTTACCAATGTTTCTTGTTTTGATGTGTATTACGTTAAGCTAACAGCTCTAGCAACAGTTTCTGTGTCGATTAATGATGATCTTGGTTGGATGGCATCACTTCTTACAGATATGTCTACAAATAACTCCTCCATTCAGAAAAATCAGCTAACCTGAGCAAATACAGAAATGACAATTTAGTCTGATAACCTGTATGAATCCAAAACATGACATGCACACACATATAACAGAGTTAAACATGCTGATTACACCTAATTACACTGTTACATTTTATAGTAATATCTGTAAATACAGCAGACACATAGCATTAGCATGTAAGAATGGATGCAAATATTCTTCTTGCTAAATGTGTGAAGAGTAAATAAGCTTTCTTATAATTTAAACCTACTGAAACATAACGGTGCGTTCACACCGGACGCGACGCGAATTTTTCGCGCGACAAGATTACATACAAAGTCAATGTAAACACGCG
>JAQNCA010000013.1:2396234-2425315 GCA_029783725.1 Acanthurus tractus
TCTCTCTCTCTCCCTCTATCATATAACATAAGAAACTACATTGGAATGAAAGATTATGTAATCTAGCGTTTGCTATAACAAGTAATGATGTTTTGCATTTCAGAAGAAGTAGTAAAGAGGACTCCTAAGTCACTCAGACCAAATCACAAACAAGCCTAAAACAGCTGCTGCAAAAAATCTGCCTCAAAGTTGCATCAACATACAGGAAACCTTAAATAATATTGAGTCTTTCAGAAAGGTATTACCCAATCCAGAGGGTATTATGACTGTTGCAGAGCTAGTCAAGGATGCAGTTCCATCACCAGCAAAGAGAAACAACCCTACAGCACCTGACAACAAGGTCATTCAGCAATTCCACAGCAGGGTCAATGCTCCCCTTCTGCCCTGTTATGCAGGTGTCTGAGTGCTGTTAAATCAGTGATACTTGGCCTACACTTAATTTTAAAATCTTTTTTTGGATTAGAAACAGACCTCCTTCAGTACTTTTGTCATAAATGTAGTCAGCAGCTTCGTGAGTTTTAAGAGGAATCTCTTTGCTTAGCATCGATTTTTAGTGCTGGGAGTCCTCCTAGTGGTAGGATCAAATGTTTTGTGAATAGAAGCCCTGGTCATTCATGTGTTATGGTGAACCTCAAGTGAGTTTTAAAAAGCAGCAGTGGGTTGGTCTCCTCTAAATTGATCAACTTATCAAAGATCTGTAGACCAGATCACTTGGTCTGCTATAAAGAGCCATTGTGCTCCTACACCAACGCAGGTTTGGACATTCTGACACAGAAGAGCTTAAATCTCATCAGTTTGTTGCTCCAGCACAGATCTTGGGCCACCATAAGCTTTAAACATGTGATTTTAAGTGACTATTAAACTACTCGCAGTTCAGTTTGGTTTAAATGTTCATGTGCTCCTGAGAGGAATTCCCTAGAGGTACTAAATTCTAACTTGCCCCATTCTTTGATAATGGCTAAATGACTCGGCAGCTAAGGGATGTTCCCATCAGCCTCAGCTGTACTTGGTTTACAGAGCTAATTAGCAAAAGGTGGCGTGCTGACAACTAATGTGATCAATGTGGTTTATTATAAACAGCATTTTAGAATTTTTATTGTAAAACGTAAACAACCTGACTTTAGCGTTTACCTCACTGTGTGCACCACCGTGTTTAATAGCTCTCTCACCAGCGTCTAAATGTTTATCTTTAATGACTAGTCGTAAACATCTGGCATAGCAGCCTCTGCCACCAGTGTATGAATGTGTGTGTGAATGAGTGAATGCTGACTTGTATTGTAAAACCCTGTGTCTGGTCACTTAGACTATAAATTAGTAATTCTGAAATGCAATCAAGATCACTTTTGTGACCTTGTCACTTTTGTTCAATAAAGCTCAGTTATGTAAATTAATTAAACATTAATTTTTTTGTGCAACAAAATGAAGACAAAGACCTTGTTCAGCTTCCACACTCTTTATTTATTGGTGCTGCGATGTGTTCAGGGACCTGAAGCAGTCACCAGCAGCTCCTGCAGCAGGAACAACAGAGCTTTTTGCAGGAATAGAAAAAAAAAAAAGATCAAACAGAGCTCTTTTAGATTTTTTTGAACATCCAAGTGAAGATTGTCACTTTTCTCCTTCTGAGGCTCAGACACCAACTTAAAAACCACATTTCCTTTTTTTTTTAGCTTCATATTAAAACGCTTTAACTCAATGCTGTTTTATTACATATGAATATTCAAACTACAAGTTTAATTCTCTCTCGCTGCTTCAACACATAAACCACATGCAGTCTGACTGAGGACAACAAAGTTGAGTTAATTATAAAGCTGGATGTTTTTATGGGAATGCAAATAGAGCTGTTGTCAAATGGAGACCTGATTGGAAGACATGTACTAAGGCAGAGCTTTTGACAGTATTTTAAAAAAATCTTTTGAAGGCCAAATGGTTGGAGTTTACAGCAACAGACTGAGGCTAACTCCACCTCTTAGGAACAAATCATTTGGCTTTTGTCGTGGGATCTCTTGGGCTTCAAAACAAGCAGGAAGAGGATTTGTTGCATCCAAGACGCCTGCATTAAAAAACCTTAGAACCTTTCATCCAGGCAAGCTCTCACAACAAGATGAGAGGGGAAGGAAAAACGTGGGGGATTCATAAAAAGTTTATATTAGTATCTTATAAACAATCAATTTGCACTTCACTAAAGAAATACCAACTTTATTCTATCTGGGTGAATATAAGCTAATTGACTATAGATTAAACATTCATACATTTGAGTTAGACTCCATGAAGAAGTAATAAATAGAGATGAAAACATGCAGAGGAAAATGAGGAACAAAAATATAAATATATCAAATAAGGAAAGAGTTAAAGATGTGAACAACAAATATAAGTTGACAAACGATGCAAAAATCTTTCACAGCAGAACAGAGAGCGAGACATGAGGGTAGAGATGTCAATTCTAGTTTGTTTTTTTAGAGGTAACTTTTCTATTTATATATTTTTTTAAACCTTTTGTAATACTGTATTTGTGTTCAACAAATATAATTAATAAGATAGTAGCAGCAGCAGGTTTTTTATTTTTTGAATGTTTAAATTTTTTTGGGGCTCTGTTTCTGGCTGCAGGGGCTGATGGGAACTAACCTCAGGACAGCGAACAGCCCGGGGTCTTGCTACGGTTTTCTGCACTGAAACCAAAACCATCTTTACCACTGAAACCATCAATATGACTGCTCTGTTTGCATGATGGCATCAATGGTTTTAATTTTTACTGTCCATCCCATCGAAATCCGTGACAGAGAATTTTCTCTGGCAACTTCGATAAGCAACATTTCCCACCAAGCTGCCGATATATCAATTTAAATGCAAATGGCAAACACTGAATAAAACCTTTCTTTGACTTTGTTGTCTGTTGGTGTGGGAGTTGCTCATCGCTGTTGCCAAAAGTTATAGTTTAAGTACTTTGATTTGATGAGTTTTATTATAACAAGTAGAACAGGTCTCATACAGGTAGATGAGGTCAGTGTAAAGGAGGTTTTGGTTTACAGGTTTCTGTTTGCTCTCTAGGAGGCACTGACTGGCTGCAGAGGTGGGCAGGGCGAGGAGCTGCCTTCCTGTCGAGGCAACAGGACACTGCAGACATCCAGGCCTCCCTCTCCTCCACCGGCTGTTGTGATCGTTCCATCCTGGACCGCGGGGGCGGCTGTGGTGACGTCTTCGTTGTAGAGGCGTTTGATACCATCATAGAAGTCGTCCACCTCCATATCCTCCACCTGAACAAAGACAAACTTATATTATGACTTAGGCTGTATTAGCAGTTAGTGTCTTGACTACTTTCATGGCTGAAATGAGTAACACACCCTTAGAGAAAATGCAAACATTTACATTCGCTGGAACTAACAAGGAAGTTCTTTCTTTCAAAAACAACTTGATTGGTTGTCCAAGTTGTTGGGGATACATTTACTGCAGACTGAATTGTAATTTTACTGCTTTACCCAGCCTTTGAGAGATAGTGTTACCTTGCGCTTGGTGGAGGCCTTGCAGCGCATTGTGACCTTCTGCAAGTAGTTCAGATGGTGGAGGCGTTTGGGTGGAGAAAGTAGAGCTGGGATGTTGCTGTTGGTTGCTGAGGAGAAGGTGGAGACAGAGCTCCAGGGCTGTTGGCTCCCTTGCTCCCTGCCAGATAGTTGGGCAGGGGTGGTGGTGATGAGGGCGTGGTCCCTGGAAGACTCAGTGGTGGAGGTGATGTTCCCTGGAAAGACAAAGTTAAAGAATTTAGAGTCTGGAAAATCTGACCTAATATTGGTGTCGTGTGCCAACACTGATGATGTAATCAACTTTTAGATATCGGTCCAACGCTAATGATCTACAAACTGTCTCCTTAGTGTATTTATTTAATTTACTTAAGTTTTTTTTTTTTTTTTGGGGGGGGGGGTTAATTGCATAGATATTCAAATTGTCATTTTGCACTCTGACATTCTCTTATCATATTTGAACCCTTGCATAGAAATCTACCTACTGGTAGTTGAAAATGTATTGTGCACATCATTTGTTCAAGGTTTTCAAAACAGTCATAGAATTGCACTTGTACATGTCTTTGTATGTGAAGTCTGCTTAACTGTCAATTTAAATTCAATGAGATGCAACTGAATTTTATAAATTTTTATGTAATACTTGCTCATATCAACTGAAAACATGGGTCCACTCCCCTTACCCAGTGTGCAGGAGGGGGCCGTGAGGTCCTGCTGCAAGATGGTTTGGCTCTGCAGGGGTTGGTAGATGTAGACAGTGTTTGGAGGCAGGGAAGCTCTCAGTGTGGACAGACTACAAGCCACCAGCTCTCGACTCCGGATCAACTCAGAGCTGTCGATCTGACACATCCACAAACACATCCAGAAAATGTGTATTAAGAACTCGCCGAGCCCTGAGAGAGTCTGAGACCAACTGACACTAACTGGAAAAGTGTGCTGTGGTGTGATGTGTCCACATTTCAAATGGTGTTTAGAAATAACGGATACCTTACTTAAAGCATTTAACTTATAAAACACAAATAAACCTAAATTATCAAGCAAATGTGAGGAGTACAAAGTATAAGTACTTCCATTTTGTTACTGTGAATTTTAAGATTTGTTTTGACATTTATTGACTATTTGAAATATTTGAAATATTAGCATGGCTAACTTGCTAACTTGCAAATCTAAAGGCACTGTACAGGTTCAGCAGGTCTATGCCAAACCACATTCTGCAAGCGTTACAACAGCATGGCTTCAGGGGTAAACATGCCCCTGATGTTAATGGTTTACACAGCTTCCCAACTTATTTCTTATCAGAGTTGTTTCTCCTTCAGTCAAAATAAGGAATGACCATTTTATTATTATTTCAAGTACTGCTGACAAAGTTGTTAAACCTCTCTAAATGCCTTATTTCTCTTTTTTGCTGCAGACACCTCATGTTTAGCACACTCTGCTGGCCTCTCTTCACCCTTTGCTTTCCGCCTATCTAATCTACTCCCAGGTTCTCTCATACAAAAACAACTTCTCCTAACCTGCAGGATTCAGCGAGCAGTACCCTTATATTGTTTGTTTCTAAGTTGTTTTACTCTGTTTCTGTCCATGTCTGTGTTTACTTTATTGTTTTTAGGTCAGAATTTGCCCAGACTCTCAGTTTCAATGTAAAGGAAATCTCTACCTCATGCTGTATTTGTCCTTCCTGTTTTTAGTGTATACACTATGACTGATGCTGAGGAACTACATCTACCAGGAGTTTCCTCTTTGCTTTAGTTTTTCAATAGAGGCTCAATGTGAGTTCTCTGTTACTTCTCTGGCAACATTTCTGTTTATTTGCTCTTGTCACATGACCTACCATAAGTTTTCAGAGCTTCTGATTGGCCATTAATTGTCAGTAATAATGAAAGAGAGCCAGTGTGGTACCTGTGCCTTCCTAAGCAGGTCGATGGTGAGAGCAAGCCAGTCAGGACAGCAGGTCTCCAGCTCCAGGGTGATTATGGCCAAGGCCAGCATGGATCCTTTGAGCTACAGGAACACACGAGGGACAAACATCAAACAGGTGACAAATGTTGATAATTGGACTGATAAGTTCCTTTATTATGTAGAACTGGACAGAAAATAGGTGAGTGCATATTTGTAATCAGAGATTTAATTCAACTCCAGTTCTCAACACAGGTTTGGGAAAGTTCCCTCAGCTTCATGCTGTAGTATCAATGATTTAACTCGAACCAAATGACCAATAACTGACAAAACATGTCATTTTCAACTATTAATCTGGGTTGATCTTGATTAGAAGCAGTTAATATTTTATTAAGAAAGTGTCAGATTAATGGACAAAAATGGTGTGATAATGGTTGGCAAAACAGCTTTCTTAACAACTATTTGTATGGATGCATTTCTAGTTTTTTTAATGTTCTTTTCAATAGTATGCAGAATACTGCCATCTGGTGGTCTGGAGAGTTATCTATTATGTAGGTGCAGAGTATACTTGCTAGTTGGGGTTGGCTGTGATGTTGCGTGTGTTTTTTTTTAGTGCAACTTGTTGACAGGCAGCATGAGGTGACGTGACAGTCTGCCTTTGTAGCCACTAGTTTCAGAATGTCGCTTGTTGAGTTAGGACCCTTACATCATCTCAGAAGAGAAGAACTATTTCAAACTCAGACGAAAGTCACAGATGTGTGTGTACCTGTATGAGCGTGTGGTCAGCCAGACAGTGGTAGAGTCGGCGTGTGAGCTGGGCGAGGTGCTGAGAGCGGTTCAGCCCCAACATGGCGTCCAAAAACCCAGAACGGCACGACAACACCATTGCGTGGAACTAGAGGAGAAGGAGGAGGAGGATTTGGAGAAAAATAATCATAATTCAAATTCTTATTTTATTTCAAACACTTGAGTCAAATGTGATTCTGTGAGTAAAGAATCACATTTGAAAAATATAAGACACATTTAATGAGAAATGCATTCATTTGTTATTTAGACAGTTGCCAGTTAACTGTCAAATTAACCAAGTGGTTAATCTATTCTGTTTCAGCTGCACTTGTTTACAGTGTTTGAAAGTTTAATTTATTTTTATAAAAAAAGGAAAAGAAACATTTTCAAATTGTGAAGTAACTAGTAGTTAAAGCTATCAGATAAATGTAGTAAAAGAAAAAGTATATTTCCCTCTGAGAGGCAGGAGTAGAAATAAAAAGTGTCATCCGAAGACAAGTCTTAAATGTTTACATTTACTCAAGTAGTGTACTTGTACAATACTTTTACCTTACTTGTTTCATTTCACTCGTGATTACCAGTAGCAACAACATCACACAACTAAAAGATTTAAAGACCCTCAACATTTTTGTGAGCAAAACAGTGAATGCAAGAGAATTAACAATTGTGATGATGACTTAGAGTCAGATGGCAAAAAGGATTGACATTTTGTTAATTAATTAATTAACATTAACTTCTTTTTACCACCAGGTGTCACTAGCTGCGCTGATCCGAGATTTACACACAAATATGAGCTACTGGACTGAGCTCATTGGGATTCATCATCACTAAACAGTAATACAAAAATAACAGACCTCAGAATATAAGATGTGTAAAAAGTAGATTTAACAAACAAGCCATTTAGCCAACACATTTTGGACTTTAAATGCCCCTAAATTGTAATGTAAATCATTTCAGACACAGTGAGGGTGTGCTCGTGTGACAAACTTACGATGTGCAGGAAGTCCAGTGCAGTGGCAGTGTGAAGATCCCAGTTCAGTTTGTCAAGGATAATCCTCTCCATCCTCAGGATCTCTGACGGAGAACAGCCACAGCTGCTGGAGGCAGCCAGCTCCTTCAGAGAGGGCACACACTGACACACCACAGACACACAGACACATAATTAGCCTCCGTGATTGTGTGCATGATAGTGTGATTGTGTATGTGATTTTGTGTGTGTGTATTTACCTCATCTTCCTCACAGGTCTTAGCAGCCAGGAAGAAGCAGGCAATGGCAATGCAGCGCAGGTACTTAGGTCGGGCCTAAAGACGAAAAAAGCCCATCAATCAGTAAACCCAGATAATGTTTCTATTCAGTTTTACATTAGAATGAAGTTAACTGAACATTAGCTGACAAGTCCTTTGATAGACATTTGAATTCGAATTAATCTTTTAAAAAATTATGGCCCCTCTTGTGAGTCAGAATAAAGTTTGTATTGAACTCAATTTATTAGCTCTTCCACCCCTCGTAGCAAAGCAGTTTGTGTTTGCGTCAAAGCTGTTCTAATCAATATTCACTTCAATAGAACTGTTTATCAATAATGTCCACAGCACTAATAGTTTCAGAGTACTTAAAACATGACTCAGCTTTTTTGTAATCAACTGAGGAAAAAAGAAGAGCACATGAGTCAGCAGTCGGCTCTCTACTTTAGCAGTTGCAGTATTTATTGATGTGGTTGTAAAGACCAGAAAAAGACTGAGGTCTGGAAAATCCTAGAGCCTGTTATTCTTCAGCCTAAGACACTAACTTCCTGTCTGGTGTGGGACGTTGACCCGACAGGGTATTCTGAACCCACACTTCCTGAACCTGTGCAAAGGCAAACCTGCAAACCATCAGCTGCAAGGCAATTGTAAAAAGAGCTTTGTCATCATAGCTGTGCAGCAGTGAGAATCAAAGACAAAACTATGAGAACCTCTCAGATCAAATTTTCCTAAATCTCCTCATAAAAGTTTTAGTATAGGGGGCTAGAGGAGGAGATCGACTTCATAATTTTTACATTTTATTCTTTTTTTATAATGAATGCAAGCAGCTCCATTACAACCTCTCGTGATATTATTTTGTTTATTCACTTATTTATTTATTTTTTACCTTGATGGGAGCTAGGAAGCGGTCCAGGATGCTAACAGCTAACACCAGGGTTTCTGGGTAGAGCTGCAGTCTGCTGTGGAGCTCTGTCAACCAGCGCACAGCCTCATCCCGCTGGGCCGGGGAGATGTCTGTATCCTACATCACACAACAAACAACAAGGTTAACGTCAACATTAAGAGCCTCTCACTAGGCCCCAAGGATGTTTGTACTGACCACTAATTCGTTTGTCCTTGTCCATGTTTCCTCAAGACATATCATCATACTTAAGAATATTTATCCTTGTTCTTACTGCAGTGAGGTTGTTACGAAGGTAAGGTATCATTATGCAAGTAGTGTTTACTGACATAAACCCTGTTATCACAGAAACTACAATGGAGCAGATTTTTTCCCACACTTTCTTTGTTTAATTGCACTTTGTGAACACAATCCAGCTTTGGTAGCCTTTGTGATCCCAACATATTAAGCTTTTCTTTCTTGTGATCATGATATTAAATTCAACAAGACAGAATTTTCACATTTGTACCATACAAGTTCTTCAATTTTTACACAAAAGTCAGCATGTGTGTGCATTTTTTATTTTCACTCAAGTGGAGGCAAGTAACAAAACACCAATAAGTTTTTTGTATATTTTACTTCTTTTTTTGTTTTCAACCCCCAAGGGGCCAAAGCTTGTGTGTCATCCCTGGTGTTATGTTTCCGTCACTGACAATCATGGCTGAAGCTGATAAATACCGCAAAGTACAGCAGAGCTATTTGACGTGGGAATAAATGCTGATCTTACCCTTTTCCACAAATGACAAAAGTCAGATATTAGATGTAAGTCATCGCAGGCTAGTTAAAGACATTACTGATAAATGACCTGCGAATATTATGCCTGCTGATCTAAGTATTTCAGGAAAGAGTCTTGTGTTGTTGTTTTTTTTTTACTGTGAATGGTACTGAATATAACAATTACCACAAGGAAAACCTTCCCTGGAAAAACAGACAAGGAAACAAAAAAAGAGGTTCTAAACTTCTCTTCTCTAAGACAGCGATGCTATTTCAAGGCAACTTTTGGCCTGGTTTCCTCTACAAGGCCAAACACTGCAAGACAAGATTTACTTATACAACTCACCTACTTTCGGATATGTAGTGAGGACAAAGAAAGGCCTGAATGACTGACATACTTCCTCTGAAAAAGGTCAGACAGGATTTTCCTTAACCAGCTACACAACCAGAACAAACTTAACTCAAAATCTATTAAAGCCATAAGAAGAAGTTAAGTATTAGTCATTGGTATGACCTAAAAAAATTATTTTTGTGCATCCCTAAAGTTAATATGATGTCTAAATATCTTGAAAGCTTTGAAGCTTTACCTATTTTAAAAAAATAAAAAAGCAAGCTAACATGTATTGTTTTGTTAACAAAGATAAAGGATGATGCAAAATTAAATATTTATATTAAAATGAATAAATATATTCCAAACCCAGCCAACAAACAGTTAAATGTTTACAGTGTTTTGTTCTATTAAACTACATTTAAAAGTTGTACTAATAAATCTTCTGGTGTCCTCAGGCTTCATTATTTGTCACAATCTTCTTCAAACAGGCATAATTATCAAATTATATATCTTGATAAATATCTATATTGATAAATAATATAAAAATGATAAATCACCATATATGCTTAGCCCTTACCTATGGTGGATATTGCAGCAATTTATTAAACTGTAAACTGTGGTCTCTTTAATTTCACAGACACCGGATTGTCAATTGTTGCATAAACCTTTGATAAGAAGAGCAAATAAAAACTCTGAGGTTACACCAGTTCATTTGAAGTAGAGCTGGATGATGCAATCCGCATCAATGTCATGATATTTTTATTTTTTATTTGCCTCAATAAGAGTAAGAATAAGAAAATGATTAAGTTTGAAAATCGCATTTTGACTACCATAAGGGCTCCTGGACGAAAAAAATGACGATCTGTTGAAAATACATGTTATGTCAAACTAATTACTTACAGCTGTTTACACTCCATGTGTAGGCCTGAGTGGTATCAACAAAGATAAAAGGGATTATTGTACCTATGTATATCGCTTGGGAACTCACAGAGTGAATTCAAGGCTTTCAAAAAGGAACAAGTCTTCTTGTGTTGTCACAGTTTCATTAAATGCAAAGGAAAAATCTTACTATGGACTGGGATGCAACCTATTTTTTCAACAGTTGTTACTTTATGAACAACAAACCCGTGAGGATAGCTGATTAGGCTGTTAGCAGCTGATGGGAAACAGAGTCCTGTGGCATGTTTGTCCAATGAATCCACTAGCTTTTAGCTAACAGAACAGTGCTGAATCGTAAAAAAAAAACTTTACAATATTCTAATTGTCAAAAGTATTTAAATCCAGTAAAATTAGCTAAGTAAACTAGTTGCATATTCAAAACATTACATAATAGGGCAGACAAACCAGCTGCACAACCTTATCTTTTTTTCAAAACCCAAATCTCATCAAATACTGTCCAACCCAGCTCTCACAGATGGTTAAGATTTCTGAGAGGGGTATCGAGCTCCAAAATGATAAGAGGCAATCTAACACTAGCATGTCTTTCCAGAAGAAATGTCCTTTTTATTCAGGATAATCCCTTTACATCCTATTCCTGGTATGGCATGGTATGGTATGGTATGGTATGGTATGGTATGAAATGGTCAACAATCACTTAAATCAGTGCTTCTCAACAGGGGGGCGCAGCGAAATGCCAGGGGGGACGTGTGTGACCCCGGGGAATATGCATGGCGTAACTACCATTTGCATTTTCATTGCAGTTCCAGAATAAAGTGTAATTGCAGATCCGCTACAGTAGGTGGCAGTGGCACTTTCACGCTGCTGAGTCTTGGGTGATCACTGTTTAGCACGACATTCTCTGCTGTTACTGCACTGAAGACAAAGTACAGATCCTAGCTGAACATTGAGCTGGAGCTGAGAGTTGCAGTATCATGATCAAACCCCGCTTCGAAAAGTTGTGCAGTGCAAAACGTGCTCATTGTAGCCATTAATCCTAATTTCATCATTTTGATTAAAAAAAATCTGCACAATTTTTTTTAAACTAAATTTTTAACTAATTGTAAAACTGCCCGGTAATTGGCTGCTAAAGATGGTGTCAATTTTCTGCCTGTACAGCTAGACCATGCTAAAGAAAGACTTAAAGATTATATTTTGGGTAATTTTTATTATATTGCTTTATTGTCTCGTAAAAATAGGCTACACAAATATACAAAAGCCTTAAAAACACATCTCTATCATTCTACTGTAATTTCTTGTATGGACTTATATGGACTCACATTTCCAGAGGACAGGAAATGCCTAAAATTCAGACTTCAACATTCTAATCGATTCTTCATTTTTGTATTTTTGATTTGTCTCAAAGCTTAAATTCATTGGTTTAGTGAGTGGAATGTGAAATACAGGATCAGCAGCAGGGGTCAAGGGTCAGAGGACAACTAAAACTGTTATCCTACTAATCTGCAACTTGACACCGTTCAACCTATCAGCCCTTAGTTGTCCAAACTAAAAACAACAGGCCTATTTCTAGCAGTTTCCACTACAGGACAAAAAACACAATCTGTCAATGAAATGCATTTTCTCTCCAGGTTGCAGTGGCAGCAGGCTCAGCAAAGTGGTCCACACATTTTTTTTCTAATCAATTCCCTCAGCTTTTTCAGTCATTTTTAAGTGGACATGTAGTCCCTCCAACCTAACTTATTTGTTCAGGGTAACTACTATATAGCCAATATAAGGCTTTTTTGTGCCTTTTGTCACTGAGGCAGTGACCCAACAATATCAAAATCCTTCACAAGATGGTGACAACAAATAGTACAGTTAGTCAGTTGCAACTTATAGAAGCAAGCTAACTTCTCCAAAGCATGCTTACAATTTTTTTGCTTGAATTTTGATAGATGTTATTCATTTTATTACTTTATCACAAAATATTCTTTATCAAATATTTAAATTGATTTAATTATATTTACTATTCAAACCTTTTTTGCAAAGTTATTACATTATCAGTTGCTATTACTCATTTTTATGTTAATATACTATATTCTAAAGCCTGACAAATTAACGCTGTGTTTTCTTCAGGTTTCAGTTATTATCAGGATTCTATTTAAAATGGCCTAATTATCAGATTTCATACTGTAATAAACAGTGATAACGATCCAACTGGAAAAAATATGTTGATATCATAGTTTTTGCCATGTCGTGCAAGCCTAACAGGTACCATCTGAGATCAGATTTCTTTTTTTAGATGATTTCTGGAACTTTTTGCTCATGGACTACAAAGTGCAGATGTATGATGTTTGTGTGCAGACCACAGCTAATTTGGTTGGACGTACACATGTACACAGTCAAACTATGCACTGGGGTGTAAGCTCAGCTCTCTAACTTGCTCGTCATCTACCTTCATGTTCTGCCGCTTTGATGGAGAATACATTATCATGAAGAAAAAGACCACACAAACAGTTAATTCAACAAAGACAAACATCCCATATTGAGGAGTGTATTTTCATCGAGCAACACTCAGAGGCATTTAAATGCCGATTATACGCCTCTGCAGAGACCAACTGCCTCCTTGACCTCATCAGTTAACATTCTGCTAACTCAGCCAGAGGCACTGGCAATTGTCATAACTGTCTCAGTGCCATTATTTACAGCCTTATAGTGTTATCTTCATTATCAACACAAAAGCTTGAACACACTAGCTGGAGCTAGAGGGCTGAGGCTTGGACAGAGACATTTTTTATTCTTAAAATAAAGTTATTTTAATATCTTAATATTGTATTCAATATCTCACTATGCTTTGCTGGCCCACACCAATAGTGGTTTTTGAGCCACTTAAGGCTGCACTACTTAAGGTGGGTCCAATACAACAAATACATTTGAATCCAAGGATGTGAAGAGACGCTATTTTACCAGAGATTTGCCCTCCACTAATGTCATTTGCCCAAAGCCATGATGAGGAAAACTCTGTCTGTTTCGTTATTGCTTTATATTTCCAAAAATATTTCCAGTGAATGAATTAACTCCAGAAAAAAGAAGTGGTGTTTGAATGGAGAGCAGAGGTTTCCTAGACTAGCTACATGGCTGCACACCGGGATCCCAAAAGAGACAACACAGTCAGAGCAGGAGGTTGGTTATAATGCAATGGCCAACTTTAACTAGCAGACACATAAATGTGCTGCAATGACTCAGCAACAGATGTAGATTAACTGTCGGAGATTACCTTTAAGCCTGTTCAAATACTGTAACACGCATTTAAATGAGATGTAAATATGGAGGCAAGATACAGGTAATGGTGATAATTTCATGAACAGAAATAATATAAAGAACTGAAAAAATGAACAGCACACACAGATGTGTGGGTTGCTAAAAGAAGTGTGAAGGGAATAAACTAAATAAAGTGCAAAAAAACAAAGGGCTTGCTCAAGTGGGAATTGCTTTCAATTGTTGGGTTCCTTTAATTTTTAAATATAAATGTAATTATAGAGTGTTGTCTAGACATGCTCTATATGTAAAGTGAAACAACTTTGTTGTGATTTGACACTATAAAAATAAAATTGAATTGAATTGAATTGAAAAACATCACCAACATGTGACAATTAAGTTTGCTCATACTTAAGTGTTATAATGACAGTTTGTGCATCCATCAAAAATAAAGTGTGTTTTCTGGATGTTCTCTCTGCATTACATTTTGTTTTTACTGAAGGTTTCTCTTACACAAATTAGTGACTTGGGATACAAGTGTCAATCCTAAAGCATAATTATCATCATTAACTTGATTAGAGGTTCCAATAACTACTTCATGAGATTCTGATGGGAGCCACAACAACAATTCATGTTCTGGAAATGCTTCAGGAAATTGTTACAATACAATTGCAGGGTAAATACAGGATAAAAACATGAAGGACAACTACTGTGAATACTACCGTTAAAAAAATTAGGATTAAATTGTATTTCCTCCAAATTTATTTATATATTTTTTTATTATGACTTTTCTTTCCCTTACAAAATTGAATAAAATTGGTCACATTTTAGAAATAACAACAATGACAAAATGTATCATAATTTCTGTAAGGGAATGAAAACTTATGACAATGTTAATGATGGACAAATGTATCAATTAACTATGGCAGATAATATTTTCTGGTGTTCATTTCCAAACCAAGTAGTAACTAAGTAGTTTTTGTGCCTAAAACCAATCAAATTGTGACATAAAAACTAAAAAATACATGCTGAGCAAGTCCAAAAACAAAACAAAAAACAAAACAAAAAAAACATGATGAGTTTTATTTTAAAAACGACACGTAAACTCCAGTACACTGGACTAAACATGCACTACATACTATGACATCTGGTGACGTATATGAATAGTTCTCAGTTTATCTATCCTCCTTCTCGTGCAAACAGACAACTATTCACTACGTATTACCATATCTAGGTCTTGTATAATAACCTGCATTTGCGAGGTGGCATTTTAAATGAATGGCCATAGGTAGCTAAAGTCAACAAAGAAAACCTTAAAAAAAAAAAAAAAAAATCTAATTAATAACTTAAACAATTAACTGCCTGTGTATGTAACAGGACCTGCATAACTTGATTACACTTGAATACTCCTTATGTGTAAGGATGTTATTTTGAATTTAAATCGTGCCGCATTGTTAACTTGGCATGTTGCTATTCGGAGTTGTGTGCAAAAGTTGGCCAAACTCTAGGTGCTACTTCAAGTTTTGTGAACAACACATTGCTGTGAGACAGATGACTTCAGTTTGTAGTTAGCATATACATTACCATTGACACAATGGTATTACAGTCAGGACCCGTGAAGACACCAAAGTGCACAAAACACCAATTTCTGCATAATGTTGCTTTTATAAATGGAGGCACCAAATGGTAAATCCTTACCTGTGAGGAGGGCTTCTTTGGCACGTAGATCCTCCACATCTTGGCTTCCCTAGAAGCTGCCTTTTCCAGAAGAAAAGACAGCCTCTGGCGTTCCCAGGGTTCGAAGAACTTCATTCTCTCCTCCCCTGGTTGAGCCTACCTCCCCACTGGATACAGCTACCTGCACATGAACACAATATTTCACAATATTTCACAAACCACAGCTTAAATATAATTTACTTTAACATAATTCATCCATCAATCATAATCTGTCACAAAATATTTTATCTATTATCTATTGATTTAGAGTTCACACCAATAATACTTTGTAAAAGTGCTAGCTGACATTACTTTATAATGCACCATTTTGCATCAACTAGAGCAGGGCCCCTTAAAAATGAGCCTGATGAGAAAGTGAGTTTTGTAACAATGAGGGGCAAAAGAGAAACACTGATTTTTTAAGACAACTCTGTAATGTACCTTTCTTTATAATGCACCATTGTGGATCAAGAACATATAAAAGCGTGAATGATGCCAAAGTGTAGGAATTAAGAAGTATCTTTTTGTGTCCATTCATCACATGGTGCAAATGTTTAAGTGTTATGTCCCATTATTGGCTTTTAGGCTCATTTTTTAACACTTCTTCAGGGCCGAGGAGATAAAATACTCATCAATTCATGATCAAAAACATCAAACAGAAAAAAGTGTGATGGGAATATGACAATACACAATGTGACAAAATAAATATATTTACTTTCAGAGATTTGTTTATATAGCTGTTACAATCCCCAAAACTTTGGGAGTTTGGGTCAATGTGGGCAGTGCTAAAAAATCCAAGGGGAGACTTCTTTACAACAATGATGGATATGTGATATGACTTTTGCCAGAACATAATACAGTTTGCTGACTTGTCAAACATTAATTTTGGATCAAAAGTAGGCATTCTTGTTTTAGCAATTACAGTTTTCTATAGAATTAGTTTATTAGTTTATAAATTATATACAATATGGTATAGGAAATGAATAATCTCCCCACATTTCTAGTAAAACGCACAAAAATTAAGACATTTTGGTTGGCCAGTGTATTTTTTCCTCTTTCCTATCATGCTGAAAATGGAAAACACTTTATCTGTTTCATATAAAGTTGACTGACACTGTCACAGTAATGTCAGAGGCCATATTTGTTTATGTGAGATGCTGAAGGTTGCATCAGTTTACCTAACAGTTCACAAACAGTTCAAGCACACCCAAAACAGATCATGTAACATTGCCCATACATTTCAGAAGCGCCGTTCTGCTTGCAGTTACCTTATTTAGCATAAAGTTACATAATTGCCAACTCGTGAGTGATATCTTATAATTTGGCTCCAATGCATATCATTGAATCTTGCTCAGACTTGTCCTGTACTCAAATTGGTCACCATGTAATACCGAAGAGTGACAGAGTGAATTTTAAGTACTAATTCGTTTGGAGCTACATTAAGGGGGGGTTCCCATTGTTTTGGGATCCCCGGGCCTCCCGCCCCGCAGCAGGTGCATTACCAAGCATTTCCTTCCAGTTCAGCTCAGAATACGACTATTTCTTGAAACGAAGCTAACCTGACAGTCCGGGGCTACAGTCAACTCGCTAGCTACCGTGACGTCGCGCGAAAACTGTTACGTGGCTAGCAAAGAGCTGAATGTTGTCAACGACGGTCATTAAACTTGCATCGTGTATTAAAAAAGGAGTTGGATCATAGCTATAGCAACGACTGCGCAAAGTCTGAAGTAGGGACATTTAAATGGCTGACTCAGATCCAGTAAGTAGCCGTAGCCCTAAACCTTACCTCCCCTGCGAAGCGGAGAAAACCACAGTTGGATTTCATCCGGTCCACTCAATTCAGGATAAATTAAGGGGGTGAAATCGGGGAGCCGTTTTTTAGTTTAGTCGTCCATCTTGGCGTTCATGTTGAAAAGGGGCTATTGTAAAAAATATATAAAAATAAAAGAACGGAATATAGACAGATACGTCTACTTCCGAGAAGGGGGACTGGGGAAGAGAGAAGGAAAACAGTCACCGCCCACATCCAGGCAGACCAACCAATGAAAAAAGAGATCCAGAGACGCATCACTCAGGCTGAGGCCAACAACGGGCCGAGAAACACTTCCAGCTGTACATGCCTCTGTAGGGTTAACTGAACTGTATGGTCAACTGTAGTCTCTGAGGCAAGGCGAGAAATATTGTGCTTTTTTATTGGGTGTGAAACGTTGTTCGCCTTATCAGAGTGTTTTAATCAACGTTTCACCCTTAACTGACTCTCATGAATCACTCATTATTCGACAAGACTTGTAGAAAAACCAACAAGTTAGTGTTGAAAAAGTTTTCTTTAAATTATATAAAAGCTGCATCATAATCATCATCATTCAAAAGCAGTGATGACTTTAGTTAAAATGAAAGACATTGGCTGTCGTCAGAATAGGTAGAAGTTTTCCTTTAGGTCAGTTGAATAAATAAAAAGTCGAGGAGAGATGACATTAGCATTAAAAAATAACAGAAAAAATTGAAATCTAGAAATAAAACAAAAATCTGTATAAGTGAGATTAAAGCACTGAATAATTTGAAGTAAACATGAAGATTTTGTAGACAATAAACTGGGTGAGACCTGAGGGCGTTAAGAAAACATACATATTTGACGTCATATAAGACTGTGTTGAGAGCATAGACTGGTTGAGAGGTGTGTCTGGGTGAGACCAGCTGAGTCTGGCATTGTGATTAAACACAACGTCTGTGTTGGTGGAGTTTTTGTTCAGTGACTCACTGTTTTTGATACATTGCTGCATAATGACTTATTTTTTTATCTATTGTTTGTTTCTGATGCACCATGGGTGGGAACATGCTGCAAAGAAAATCAACAAGTAATTTAATGTATTTTTAGTCTCACAATTTTATTTAAAAAAGAGAGTAACTGCCAGCTTAATTAAATTGCTTCACTTGCTTACAAAAACAAGTCGTTTTGAATAAGTATTTTATAACTAATATAATCTACAATTTGTATTTATCCCTAAAACAAAATAAACTGCAGTCTAAGTGAACCTAAATTGTCTACATATACATTCTCATCATAAATCCTCTTTTTTTGCTAAACAAGTAGGTTCATTGCTGTTGTTGCTTGTCTGTCAACTAACACTGTCTGATAATGAACTCACAGACTCACTCACAGACATGATATCAAAAGTACTTTCTGTTCTTACACTTTGGTCAGCACTCCTCCTGACATATTACACTTTAACTGTTGATAGCTATTTTCAGAAACTGAACATCGAATGACAGTTCCTGCTCCACAAAACATGAATACAGCAAATTACTTTTCAATAAAACAGAGGGTGAAATTTTGACTTGGTGGTGAGGCATCCTCGTAACTGAGGTTTTCTGTATTTATTATTGATGTCTGACTACAATGTTATGTCAGGTGAAGGCTTTCTATACAGTGTATACTGTAGCACACACTGAAAGGGGGAGTTTGTTAAGTCGTTTGTGTCCCTGACATAAGTGCAACCTTCATGTATAATGAAACAAAAAGGGCTCATCTGCATGCACTCTACATAATAAGGTCGTTACGAGCCGGCCTCACCTGCATCCCTTCCTCTCCACCTCTGTCTGGTGTACTTACTTGGCAGAGATTGGCTCTGACAGCTGAAAAATAACACACTGGTACATGCCATATATCACGAGACAAAAGGTTCCCGCTCATAGCTTTCGAGCACATCTTGATAATTCAGTGTTGTAAATGACAACTTCTGGTTAACATTTGACACAATACTGAAGCTCACTACAAGCATATCACCAGCCATTATTTTACCTGGGGTTACCCTGCCTGCCTTATTCTATCTGATAAACCCACTGGCCTACAAAAAGTTTTTGTCTGTGTCTGACTTTGGAAGATGTAGTCAAACACAGCCAGTTATGATTAGTTTGCAAAATGTTAAGTTTGTGAGGGAGTTTTTGACTATGAAATAGGCCAGGGGTTTGGTGATTTGTGTTATGTTATGTTATGTGTAAGGATATAGTGGTTCTGTAATAAAGCGAAACTCAAAAGCAAAGATATATTTGATGTCGAAGTTTCAAACTTAATCACTGATTGCTTGAAGATTCATGACAAAATCAAATGTTTCTGTCTGAGAACATCGGTCACTCATATTAGTAGGTAATGCCTCGCAAGACAGCTAAATATTGTCTGCTCACTTTTACATGTTGCCTCCGAGTTGAACCTACAGCTGCAGCCCAAAATCATACTGAGTACCATTTTCAACCGACACAGGCGGCTTTTTTGGATATTTGATGTACAGTTGAAGACAATAAAGGAAAGACACTACGTAATGTTAAGATTGCGTCAGGACTCTCTTATAGCCTTGGGCCAATCAAAGCATTCAAATTTGGGCGGACTATTTGAACGTACCAAACTGCGGCTTGCTGATTGGCTAATGAAAACATCAATCTGAGGGCGATCGTCTCATGTAACAGACAGGCTCTATTTCGAGTCCAGAGGCATTTATCGGTGGATTGAAGATTGATTATTTATCCAAAGTACAATAGTCTCTTCGATAATGTTATGAATTAATCCATAATGATACCAAAATACGGAGGCGTAGGCTTTAACTTGTGTTGTTAAGCCCGAAACGGGGGGATTTCTATTCCCTTCTCCATCTTGAACCCAAGCCTTTGATTGGTTCCTGTCGAGTGACGTCGCCATGTGGGCGTGAGCGTTATGAACATCAACAAAAGAGAAAAAGAGGAGAAAGGAGAAAGACGAGAGAAGACGAGAAGGATAATACGCTACAGCAGAGGAGAAATAAATATGTGGATCTAACCTTCAGTAAAAGGTAGAGTGAACATTTTGAATTGATGCACACATTGAAAAAAGAAACTGTTGAATAGGCTACGCGGATTTGCTTACATACACTGTCTTGACGTTACACTGAACTCGAAATAATAAAGGAAATAAGCTCATGAAGGGTCAACAATTAGGACGTTTATTTAGCTATAATTTAAACAACAAAAGCCGATGACTTTTCAAATGTTTTATTTTTTTAACTGTGCTTCTAGTTTTTCCGAGCAAAATTACGACAGAACTCTTACAAGAGCGTTTGCAATGTAACGTAAGTGCAAGATGTTATTTGAGTAAGTTTCAATTTCAGCACCGTCACTTTGAAGCGATTGTTTCTTTTTAATTTTCGGGATTTCGTGTTAAAAGTTACCATTAGTTTTACGTAGGATTTTCTTTTAACAGCCAGTGTTGTTTTCTGTCTGTTGTTATTCGTTTGCCCTGGTTCCGTCTCAGCAGAGCTTTCTTTTTACCCACGGATATATGTTCATACGAAGAAACCTTCATAAGCAACCTGTTATAGCTATCATGCCTTTAAATTGTGCTTTAATCCATAAACTGTTTTTTGTGTTGATAACCGTGTTGTACGGTATAAATGAAAAGACCTTTAACGTTTGAGAAATGAAAAAAGCAGCCCCTCCCCCGCTCCTGTCTGAGGATTTAAAAGACGTTAGCTAGCTCCAGTTAGCGCTAGCTTTCTCGGTTACTATTAACTAAAAGGATAAAACCCTGGATTTTCAGTCGTGTGGAATATGTTTTTGTGTATTTTAGGTTGCTTATTAACAGATATAACCTTGGAAGAGCAGTTGTTTTTCGGTCAAGAGGGCAGGGAAGGCGTCTGCTAGAGGAAATCTGACACCGGAGCCCAGCTGAGGGAAGTGGGCTGGGCTCCGAGCTGTGACCCCTGTAGGACTGACAGCGAATGTAGGCCAGGGATATGCACAACAGTGACAATACAGCGAACATATGACTGTAAGAGAAACGCTGTTTGGTTTAAAAAACACACCTGGATAGAATTGAAATTACAACAGTGGTCCAGTTAAAATTTTTCAACACAGTTTGCACACAGCCGTAAAAAAATAAAGGCTTATGCCCATTGTGTTGAAGCTGAAACTCGGTGTCTTCCTATTTGCAGTGAGAATAAAGTGGTAAAAAAGGAGATCACCTGCTCCAGTGCAAGAGACATGGATGCCTTCAAACTAATGAAAGAGCTGAAGGTGAATCATGAGCAGGAGGTGTATTATCTCCCCAAAGCAACAGGGCTGAGCCTCATTGAATCCACAATGCAGGTGAGTACATTTAAGAAAAGTTGATCATTAATCCTCATTCTAGAAAATGGGAAAAATCATCTCAACATTACCCACTTTATAGTGTTCAGATAAGCTGTTTTGCTTTTGATTTTGCCTTGTATATTAACAAAGCCTTTAAAATTGTGAAAATATGAATAAAATTATGTAATGTTTCTAGTCTAACCAGCTTTTCCAGCATGAAGAGCTGTACTCTTGTATAATTTTCTGCCAAAGTGTAATCACTTATGGGTGTTAGGACTCATATACCAAGTTAATCAACAGCTCCTCTTTGTTTTTTAGGATGACAGTCGGATTTCAGCCAAGTGCAGAGATGCCAAAGTTGAGGACCTTTGGAGTCTGACCAGCTTCTTTGGTTACAGCACACAGACCTTCGTCCTGGCTGTTAACCTTCTGGACAGATTCTTGGCCATGATGAGGGTATGAGATGCACCCAACTGATAGGGCACACAACACCTGATCTCTCCTTTTTTTTTTTTTATCAGAATCTGTTTGTTTATTTGGTTTGCAAAAGCTTCAAGTAGAAGATGTAGAGGCAGACAAGTTTAAGCTTAATTAGGTAAAATAATTTTTCTGAAGTTGTGTTGTGTGCATTAAATTCTTTTCAAAAACAAAGAAGAGGATTTCTAACAGATATTTCTTGTGTATAAATAGTTGTAGTAAATAAATTCTTAACCTCCAACTTCTTTACTCAGTTTCTTGGGGAATCAGGGATTAAAACAATTTAGTTGTTGTTCTTGTTGTGCTCTCAGCAGAACTGCAGCCTGAAGTGGGTTTTAGTCAGTGGTTCTTGTTGGACTGGACCAGCCATTTTCTAAATTTGTGTCTCTTTCCATGTTGTGCAAATCAGATCCAGCCAAAGCACCTGTCCTGCGTCAGCCTCAGCTGCCTTCACATGGCGGCCAAAGTGACGGAGGAGGAGTGTGACGTGACGCCCACCGACGAGCTCATCCGCATCGGACAGTGCAGGTTCACTGTGTCCGACCTTGGGCGCATGGAGAAGATTGTTGCTGAGAAGCTCAACTTCAAGTCCAAAGCCATCACTGCCTTAACCTTCCTGCACATGTACCATCAGATCACACGTTCACACTCCACAGACAGGTGAGACCACGTCTTTTCACTCCTACTGGTCGTTCTCTGAATCTTTAGTTTTTAACTTTGTCAACTTAAGTAAACGACTGTGAAAATCTATTTGTAGACCCTTAAAAAAATGCTGCAGATTAAGAATATAAAGTCAAAACTGAGTCAACTTTATTTTTTTCTGTTGCATCAGCAACAAACTTGCTTGTGATTACAAGTTTGTAGCCTTTGTTGAGGCATTTATTACTTGTTTTAAATCACATAATGTCAACACGAAATACAAGAGTTCAGATTGATTTTTCCCATGATCTGATTGGTGGAACTTTTCACACCACTCTTAGTTGGACACAGCAGCTCTATTTAAAGTAGGGCATCAGTTAACTATCAGTCAACTTGAGTGTCTGACCGAAGAACACTGATAAGATTTGTTGTCAGCTGTCACTGGCACCAAAACACCACACTTGCATAATCCTGGCACAATGTTTGTTTCTCGTGTGCCTGGCTTTGCTTTGAAAGCGAACACACAGTTTAAATATTCATTTATTTAGAAGTTATGTACTTTAGCGATCTATAAAGATAAGTCAGTAGTTGCATTGAACTTCTTAATTATAAAGTTGTTGATTCTGAGTTGACAGAAGTTGAATCTTGTCTTTCTGTCTGTGCAACATCGCTGACCTGAAAACACTCTGGAACCTGACTCTGACCGTGTGTTTCTGTGTGAACAGGAAGGACACTCTGAGCCTGGAGAAGCTGGAGGCTCAGCTCAAAGCCTGTCTGTGTAGGATCTCCTTTTCTAAAGCAAAGGTAGGAATTCACTGCAGGTCAAAGATCCCACTGGATTACACCAGCTCAGCGCTCTAATGACATCTTGAGAAATAGGGTGTGTTGTGTTGTGTTGCTGTTTGTTTAATTGCTACACTGATACATGGTAACATGTCAAGCATTGTTTATCTTCCTGTTCAGCCCCTCACATTTAGTCCTTTTTTTTTTTTGACATCCAGCCGTCTGTCCTGGCCTTGTCTCTCCTGAGGCAGGAGATCGAAGCTGTTCAATCTGAGGACATGTTGGAGATAGCCTATCACATCCAGAGACATTTGAAGGTAACAAGATTATCAAACAAAAACTCCATCAGTAACAGAAGTAAACATCTGTAGAAACCCAGTGATAAGGAGAAGCTAAAAACTGCTACTTTTCGACAGCAGAGACAACAAGAGCAGTGAGGTTTAATCTTAATAAACAATTGGGTGGTTCTGTAAAAGTAACTTTAACTGCGACATCGGCTCATAACTTTTCAGATCAAATAGAGACAGATACTCACAAAATTAGCGAGATAAAAAACTTTGTTTTCCAGCTGTACAGCCTCTAGACTTGTTACTTAAGGGTGAGAGTCAAGTTTCTGGGTGATCGGAGGAGACATGAATGCAGGGCAGAATTATGTGATACCACATCCTGAATAGCAACAGGAGTGTATGGGGGTGTGTGTGGAGGGCGTCTATTTATTTTTAGCAGGGCTCTGCTCCAAAATAATTTTTCTGTTGACAGTTGTAGTTATGCAACCTGTGTGATTTTTTTTTTTTTCCCCTTTAATTTTGTGTTGTGACAACTTGACACTTAAATGTGACACTGGAGCCCCAGTGGCCGCTTGACACACATAAAAGAAAAAGGGACTTTTGAATGCAAGCAGCCACTGTGGGATTCAAACACCTGCCAAATGTTTGCGTGTAAACTGGTGATATCATGTTGCTTTTCTACCCTTCTTCACTGAATCAGCTGAATAGAATTTTTAGTTTTTTTTCTCAGTAAATTTTAACTTCACGTCCTTTTGTAAAAAAAATAAAAACGTTGCCTGCCTGCATGCTAGTCACGTCTGTCGTTTCAACCCCCCCTCTTATGTACACTTTAAGGTTCAGGTGTTACATTACCAGCTGGTCAGGTTTCAGCACAAACTTATGTAAGCTCTTCTAACCTAGTTTCTCTTAACCTCTTAACCTGGGAAAAAAGAAACTAGATTTTTGTTTAGAAGAACGTTTTTACATCATTATATTGTTTCTGTCAGATTATTTTAAACACACTGACAGTATTCAGTCAATGAGAAGGGCAAAAGGTCAAACTACCAAACTAAACTGCCGTGTGTTTGATTTCAGATTGCAGACAGCGAGCTGCAGCTGTGGAGTGAGCGAGTGGCACTGTGTCTGTCGGACTATGCCTCCCCTGAATGCAGTAAACCCAACCACAAGAAGCTGCAGTGGATTGTGTCACGTCGGACTGCCCAGAACCTGCTCAGTCACCGCAGCGTCCCTGAACTGCCCACCATCCCAGAGGGCTGCTGGGATGAGAGCGAGAGGTCAGAACCCCACACACACCTGTCAGATACACACCTGGATAGGATACTAGTGTAGTACTACTGCCCTAAGTAAAAAAAATCTACAGTACATAAAATTAATATAAGCTATCACATTCTTTATAAAAGATATAGTATGAATATTCCCAGAATAAACAAACTGATCCAGAGATATTAAGTCATTTAACTAAAATGTTCAAGAAAAAAAACAGCATATAAACTAAAAGTACTCAGCCCAGATAATAAAAGAAATAAACTAACAACCATACATAAAATTCTGAGGTGTCTGATGGGGGGGAAGGAATAAAAGTTGGCATTTATAGTCAGAACTCAGCACTGTGCTTTAGACCAAACTTTAACAATCAAACTGTGAGTCGCTTAACTGAGCAACAGACTGTGTTGGACTCAGTTTTCATCCTGAGACAGATGTCATGTGCCAGCTCACAGCACACGTAATCTGCTGGAAAATACCCGACACGGCAGACTAGAACAGAGGCATTTAAATTTGACAGCAACTGGACACACCTTGTATATTGCCCACACCTACCTACACACACACACACACACACACACACACACACACAGACACTGCAAATGTTTCCGTGTGTAGAGCAACACCACACAGATAAAAACTGTTTCAAGTTTGTCTTTAAGTTTGATTTGTATCAGCTGGAAGTAAAAGTTTTCATCAATTCGAGTGTGTCATGATCATCAGGAGATCAAAATGAGTTCTTTTGACTTGAAGAGGAAATCTTTTACAGTGTGCTGTCTGTGTATTAACATTGTGAGGCAACCAGCTGTGCAGCAATACATGAGTTTCTGATGTTGTAACAACACGTCACACAGGCAGCCCAGCCCCTCCTGTATGTCTGACTAAGCTCGTCAGGGCCTCTCATATCTCCTGGACAGGGACGTGTGCGAGTCATCAGTCACGTCCCACTGACAGACATTTCCATGATGTCACATGAGGCCACAGAGCTTCACACTTTATGCAATGTGGAACTGCAGCAGAACTTTGTCTTAATGAGGCTGTGAGAGAAATGAGGAAGTAAACATGGGGACATTTCCCAGCTGTCTCTTGTAAACAGTAATAGAACTCACAGAGCAGGTCAGTCTAATAGATCCCTACTGATCACCACACCTTTCTTAACAATTTCTTAATAAGGTAACATATCAGCATTATTTGATGTTCACATACTGACAGTCAGCTGAGTCACACGTGATGTGGCACATGTCTGGTTATGAGATCAGCTGATACGTGGAAGTTTAAAACAGAAGTTCTCTTTACTAGTCTTTTTTTCTTGCTGTCATGTAAAGTCCCTGTCCAGTCTGAGTTTTGTAAAAATAAGAGCAAGATCAGGAGTAAGAGGTTATCAGAGGGCATAGTGACACTTCTTTTTACTATTTGTTAATGATCAGTATGTCTTATTCCTATTACTTATAACAGTTCTTGTGCAGACCTTTTATCATCAAGAATTATGACAAATAACTGCCATTAGTTTATCTTAAGATCTCTCCTTCCATTTGATCAACAGCCATGAAAACATAAACATAGTATATTTATATATATATTGATATACATATTCATAATATATTTAACAGTATTTTTGAATGTTTTAACAAATTTCTTAAGGCACTTGGCTTAAAGAATGACTGATATATTTTGTCTAAACGTAGTTTTGTGTGTGTAAATTACTTAAGCATTTGACTTATTGTTAAAACTTTTCAGTATTGATGAGAGACTCAAAATGATCCCTTTACACAGTCATGTATGGTGAGACAGTACTGTTTCTTCTCTGGTCTCCTCAGACATCAGTTCTCCTAAACTGATAAACATCAGTCACTAAGACAAAAAGATGGAGTGAAGAATCTGGATGCTTTTTTAATCACAGAGAAGAGTAATAAATTAATGTAAAGGGAAACTTCAGAAGAGCTTTGAAGAGTCTAGACTGAGACTTAACCAGCTGTGTGTATGAACCTCTTTATGACTGTTCTAACAGTGTGTCCTTGTGTGTGTGCTTCTCTCTGCAGTGAAGACTCGTGTGAGGACGTTATGAGTTCAGGTGAAGAGTCTCTAAGCAGTTCTCTGGGCAGTGATGCTGAGGGGCCCTTCTTCCCTCTGCACCTCCGCCAAAAACACCGCCAACACCTCCATGCCTGATGCCTCAGCCGCCATGTGCCTCGTCGTCTCCACCCTCCCCCTCTTAACCTTTATACCTGATGTCTTTAATTTATTATTCAATAAGCTCCGGTGCTGGTGGAGATTTACACAATAGGCAGCTGTGCAGTCCGGACTTTAACTGGTAGACTTGGTAGATTTTAGTTTGTATAAGTGTTGGTGCATGTTGTCACATTCCAGGATGCAAGATTTGAATGAAATTTTGAAGGATACACAAGTGATCTTTACGGTGCTGAGCTAGCAGACACTGCGGTCAGATCAGATGTCAGTTCAGACCAGCAACGGTTCAGGTTATCCACAAGAAAAAAAAAAAGTGTTTATTTAATAGAATGTTTTTTGGCTGTTATTAATCTAGGACTGTTTTTATTAAGGTTAAGGAGGAGTCTTGTGGTTTACTGAAGCAGAGAGTGGCTGAGCCTCGTTATCTGGGTCATCAAGACTTAATATTATCTTCAAATGACAAATGATGCAACCTATGGTGCTCATATTTAGTTAAAGATGGCTGTTCAAGGAAAAGCACACTGATAACAAGATGTCCAGCTGTTACATTGGGATTTGAATTTTTTTTTTTTTTTTTTTCATGTTACACCTGAACATAAACCTAAGTAAGGGACTGGATAAAATTCTATTGAAGCCCAGTTCCTGTCATGTTCTAGCCTTCTTTCTCTGACTGGCCTGTGACAAATGAATCCAGTGTGATCTAAAGGTTGTCATGAGTTCCCTCGTGACCTGACCTGGGCCAGTTCCAAACTACATTCAGTTTAATTAGGACACTTGCTCTACTTGGGCCTATTTGGACTGACTGCCTTTTGGATCCTGTCTGATTGTCCTTGAGCGTATTTCAGTTTGGGTCTCTTAGCTTTCCACATTTCCCGGGCATCAATTTCAGTTATGATGATGAACCTCATCACTTATCAGTTTATATTATCTAGACTACACGTTTGAAAACTATGACTGACATTTGTCATCTAAGATAATAGCATTCTGAAAAGCAATAACGGGCACGGCTGCTCTCATCTTCTGTAGTTTATTTTAATTTGCACAATTATCTTTTTAATTTCAAGTGTTAAATGGGCAGACTGGGGGGTTTGCATCTGTCTAAAGGGAAACAAATCAGAAACTGTTCACTGAGTGTTAAGGGCTTGTGTTCATTAGTCTCCTAGTGTCAGTGCCATGCTCAAAGTCAGCAGGGAGAGGTCTAAACCTACTCCCAAACAGTCTGATAACCTTTAGATTTAAACCCCGGTGACACCAATGGGGTGTTTAGATAAAAACATTTAACAGGTGTGTATTTGTGAATGTGTGTATGTATGATCTTGGTTTAAAAAAAATTCAAAGTTGCCAATTTTAGGATGTAGCTTAAAAAAAGTCTGTGGTGTTTTGAAACTGTTGAGAGAGAATGTTGTAAGAACAAGAATAATGCTATGTGTCAAAAAAAATGTCAAAAATGTTAATACAAAAATATGTAAAACTGTAAATGATGTACAAAAAAAACTGTTAATAGGTCTTTGTAGATATTAAGTTATTTATTCTCTTTTTGTCACCTGTACTGAAAAAGAAAAAAAATCTTATAAAATATTATTTTTTAATTCCTTGTCTCTGTTTCTTTTATTTTGTCTGAAAACAACTCGCTGCAAAACCCCCTTGGATTTATTTTTGAAATGAAACTGAAACTAAACTGAATGAACGAGATGCTGCAGAATAACAAACAAAAGTGATTTACTTTGACAATGACAATTTTTTAGTTAAAGGTTTTAAGTTGGTTTTCACATTTTGTTTTCTACTGATTTCTTTTTATGTGGCCCTTTGGATATAGTGATGGGAAAGTTTTACCCTGATCCTGTTTGTCAATAAGAACCTACACCATCTTTGAGTTGTGGTTTTATTGAGAAAATCAGTGCAGTTCTATTTAGAAAAGTAGATCTAAAAAACCTTCATATAAAAAATAGTTTTTACATCAGGAAAGGTGCATTTTCATTTATCAGTAAAAAAAAGAAAGTAAATAAATAAAACCAACAGCCAGACTTTCTGTCAAAATATTTCACTTTCACTTAAAGTAACACACACACACACACACACACACA
>JAQNCA010000013.1:2430187-2440689 GCA_029783725.1 Acanthurus tractus
TTTGCCGGCATACTTTAATAAACTCACACCATCACAGCAAACCCTAAAATGGAGTACTAGGATTTTTCTTCAACATTAGTTAGTCTTGGGACTACAAAATGATCAATTTCCTGAGATATGTAGGGGATTTAACACAAATGGGTAAGAGATTATGAAAAAAATTGGTGTAAGATTTCATTGGATTGCTGTCACAGTTAACTGACCTGAGTACTGCAGCAGTGTGATCTCCTGAGAACTCTGTGAGCCCAGCAGGACCTGTGTGATCCCTTCCTTGCCCACTGATGAGCCTGAGGAGGAGGAGCCAGGGATGACATGACAAAACATGGGCGGGAACTTCATCATGTGATCCCACTTAAGCATGGGCACGCTGGGGAAACGCTCATCCATGATGTAGGCCGAGTGCTGAGAGATAAAGAGCAAACTAGGAAGTTTTAAAACTGTAGGCTCCAGTATTTGGAGAAATGAAAAATTAGTCCTTAAAAAAGACAGATGTTGAATGAGTTGGCTGTTTTAAACATGGTTATTTAGCTGTTTTTATCTCTGGCTACTCTTTATTTTTAAGTTGAAGCTGCAGGTTTTGAGCATGAATTACGTCTGCTCTCAAAATGGTATCTGCCCTCTCAGCCAAAATTTCAACAACATTTTTGTCTAAGTTATTTCAAAAGTTTAAAAAAAGTCCCTGACTTTCTCTATAAGAAGAGTCCCTGAACAGAGATATTGTACCTGTTTTGCACATAGTTTGAGTCACATTACTGTACACTCAGCCTGACATCATTGCTATCTTTTAAAATTTTGGAAGCCGTACTAGAATTTGAAATCAAGTTCTTGTCCTGGCACAAAGTTTACGCTTATTGCAATTCCCTGTTTCAGTACTGTACCTGAGTGGTGATGAGGTGGTGAAAGGGATGGACTGCTCCCAGATATCGGGACAGAATGAGTCTCTCTCCACTTCGACACTCTGAGGTGTTGCTGATTCGAAACAGGGTGTGACCTGAGACAGCACTCATCTGAAGGAACAGAGCAGGAGGGGAAAAGGATGCAGGAGAGGACAAGCAGAGTTCAAGTCAGTGGTTGCAAGCATGTTTTAATTAAATGTCATATTATGAACCTTTGTGCAACAAACATCACATGACATTTATTGATAATACTTTCTGCTGTGTCAATGATATACTAATGTTATTGGAACAGGGTTTCGCAGAAGCAAACAGGAACAGACTAATACACACAGCTGCATTAAACCTTTATGATATCTTAAGTTGTCTCCTTATTTAACTCACAAGAGGCAATAGTTGCAAGGCTGTTATGGTTTAATGTCCAAATGATTACATTTGTGAGACTTACATCATGTGGAGTTTTGTGAATACTGTCTTTGCCAGCACTTCTGTTAATAGAGCTTAGTAGCAACCAGCTAGTGAGACCAGCTGACAACACAAGCTGCAGCATTTAACAACTTAAACCAACTCTGATGTCAAGAAACACCTCCATGCTCAGTCCGTCACACCAAAAGAAGAAACTCTGCTCTGCACCTGCTCAGTGTATGACAATGACTGCTTTCCCAAGATCTTCATCTCCGTCTTGTCAACACTAGAATGGAAGAAAAGACTGAGACTTCCACCACATTACCTACAAACTCACCCTCATGTCTGTGAGCTCCACCCCTGTCCTGTCTGCATACAGCATCACTCTTGGGTGGGCAGAGAACTCACACCATCGCCACAATGACTTGGCGTTGAAGTACAGGTTGCTCTCTTCCTCCCGAACCGTCTGCATCCTGATGGACAGAGTGTCGCTATAAATTTAGTTTGACCATTGATCAGACAAATGAGACCTGAGTCTGCAGGAGGACGCCTTCACACCTACCTTTCTTAAGCTATTTGACACATGCACAGCTATTGTTAAGTTTTTGTAGACACCTGCCGACTGAGTTGTAGAGCTGAGCAATTAACCAGATTTTTTATTTCAATACGATTTTGACTTCCAATAATCATGAAAACAAGATAACTGAGATGAAAATATCATCTTGCAACACGGTTTTCAAATTGATAGACTTGTTTTGTCTTGTGTTATAAAATAAATGCAGTCTATGTGCCAGCAGGTCTAAACTCTCTCTCTGACAGGCTTAGGCGTGTTTAAAAATTCACTGTTCAAAATTCACAAGACAAGTTATTCTAAGGTTCAATTTTATTTTTTAAAAGGCAATGAGTATTTGTGTTGAACCAGTGTAATCATAATTTTCTTCACAATTAACCAGCCCTGCCAACTTTGTAAGTGCGGACATAAACGTCCCCCTCCATAGTCCTAAATCTGATTAACACAAATTTGAGCCCATGTGAGAAAAGAGCAGGTCAGTGTCACAGCAAGTGAATGCTTTGTACTCTTGTTTTATTTGCCTGTACGCTGTTTTCTTTTATAAACATCCAAATGTATGCAGTATTGATATCAGCACCAGTGAATTCATCATCACGGATCAGTCAGTAGCCTCATGTGATGACTGTCTTGTAAACAAAACGCATTTCATGCCCTTTTTGTGCTCTACCCCCTTTTTTTCCAACATCTGAACATGTCTGACATGAAATACCTTCTTTTGTTTGCTCATGCATGAAAGGGCAATACCACATCATGTCCAGACCTGATTCTGTGGACTTTAAGTGGGTTGTGATGTGAAAAGTTAAATCTGCTTTGAAAACAAAATTCCTCACCCTCTGCCAACAGTCCACAGCTTTGCTGTTCCACTCTCGCTCACCACCAAAACTTCACCTAAAATATGAGGGCTGATGACAAACAGCAGCAAAAAACAACACATTAACACCTTTTCTTCATTTGGATATTTACTCTAGTAAAATGTTATGTTTTTTCCTCCTGACAATCGCTCACCTGACATTTACACAGGTTGCAACCTCTTTGGTGTTGATGACTTGCAGCAGACGAGGTTTGTTTCTTTCACTGAACCTCCAAACTCCGCAAAGGTGATCTGACCTCACAGCAACACAACCTGCCAACAACAACAAACAGGCGTCACAATGTCTTTAGAGCCTGAAGGAAACTATAAAACCATATCAGCATTTTTGAGTACTTTTTTGTTCTTACAATCATTAAACAGGGAGGCGAAGCTGATCTGTCTAACGGGACCTTTCAGTTGGAAGCTGAATGGATCACTGCTGCTGGCGTCCACACAAGAAGAGCTTCCCCTGTGGTGCTGTAGCTCCACTCTGTGGAAGTCTGAGGTACTTTGTTCAGAACCAGAACCAACAGAAACAACAGAAACAAAAAGCTGGAAACACAACTGTTACCTCGACCTCAAATGTTATGGTCTTATGTCAGAAAACCATCAGTACATTCCTATCCCCAATCCAAAGGATGTGAATCTAGAAATGTGGATCTGTTATGCTTTGTTTGGTTGAAAGAACAGAAACACATCATATGTGAAGTGAAGTGCTCTGTGTTGTTTGAACATATATCAAAATAGCGACAAGTTTTCTGGAAAACCTTTTGTATGTAACAAGGGGCCTGAGTGTCAATGTTAAATAATGTCTAAATATTTTTGTCATTATGTACAAGCTAGTTGAAACTGGGGTTAAATCCGAACTCTCTGTTCAATCTGACCGGACGTCAGAACTCCACAGTCTAATACTTGCTACTACACACTCTTTTAGATTGGTGCTGAAAATCACTTAGGCTGCCTGATACCTCACCTTGTTGGATTAATTTGCTGTGAATCAAACCTTAAATTGATCAGGTAATTATTTCAGTTTTTTGCATGGTTAGCACACAAAGCTGTTTGAGGATTAAAAAAATGTTTGTTAAACAACTTTCTCGGTATTAAGGGTTTCACTCTGGCATTGCATGCAGGATACTGAGGGAGTCCAGTCCCTGGTTTCCTGGGTAGAGGAGGCAGCCATGTGAAAAGTTGTTGTCACTCTGTAAGAAGGGGACAAAAGCCAGAGCGCCTCCTGTGGCTCCTTCAGAGAACAGCAAACGGTCCCTCTGCTCTGTCAGCTCCTCGTACAGCAGGCCACCCAGCAGCTCGGGAGGGACATCATGCACCACATCTGACATCAGAGCACTGTACGCATCCAGCGCCCTGCAGGAATATGACTGCTGACATCTGAAAAAGAAGATACGAAATGAGGAAATAAAACATCAATAGCCACGGGTGATTTCAAGTTTTCACTCTCGCCAATCAGTCAGTTCCACTCACATTTTGAACTTCATCATGTCGAGGAAGTTTTTCACCTTCCACATGTTGACTGAATCAGGCCGACATCTCTGCGAAACAACAAAAAGAAAACACAAACACACATTCGTATGACATGAAAACCAACAAGCACTGGCTCCAGGTTTAAACCACAGACAGTGTTTTTGTTTTTCTTCATCCGTCTTAATTTTTTATTTAAAATTAAAGTAAGAGGTAAGCAAAATCCATCAATTATGAATGAGTCACTATTAATAAATAAACAACAGATGGAGCAGCTAAACGTGTATGTATCGGAAGTGCTGCTACAACAACCAAATGTTAGTATTTTCAGTAATTAAATAAATAGCGATTAATTATGTTGGATGATTGATAAATATTGCTTAAATATGAATCCATAATTTTAACATTCAGACCTTCCTCAGATTTGCAGTGTGGGCAAAATGGAGACAGTAAACCAACAGGTCAAAGGGCTGCAAAGTACCTAAATGCCATTTTTTACTGTTTCAAGCTTCAGTCCAAAAAATCTGAAAACTACCAGAGCCAAAGTTGATTGATTTGATTTATTATTTTGTCTAGCAAACAAATTAAAAAGCAAATAATTGGATTAAAAAAAACAAACAACTAAAAGATGTAGCCATAAAAAGTCCTCTCTAGAGAAACTCACCTCTCTTGTTCTTTGTTTGAAGTTGAAGTTTTCACCCAGAATTTTGCTCATGCACCCAAAGGCCTCCTGGCAGTTATCCATGAAGAAGTTCTGCATCTAAATATGAAATCTGTTTATTAACCTTAAACTACTAACAGGCAAAAAACATACAAACACAACTAAAACTACAGAGCTTGGTTACATTCACACCAAATCTGTTAAATATAAGTCTGATCTGACTGGTCTGTAAAATTACTCATTTGGTTAACTAGGTTATAAATCCCATTGCATTGCATGAATTATATGAGACTTCACAATGTGAATTTTTCTTCATAGGAACAAACCTTTTTAATCTTTTTAACTGAAGGCAAAACAAAGTTAGTTAAATAAACTTTTCTGCCTCAATAAGAAACTATAAGATGAGATAAACAAGCTTTACTTTCCTAATGAGGAAATACACCATCTATGTTCATTGCACTTCCACAAAAACATAGGACTTGTTTTCAAATATCAGAGCAATACAAACATTCATGTCACATTGACCACAGACATGTGACTGATTAGTGATTACTTTGCTGCCTAAATAAGTTTGTGTCAAGTGCCAGTCAATGAAATGACAGTATCTGTTATTATCTGTAAGATAAAACAGCAAAATCATTAAATATATATAACAGGCTACTCCAAAATATATTAATATATTAAAAGTCTAACAAACTACTGTAGTAATTTTAAAATTTACAAAAATATTCAGTGTATTTCTTATTGTTCAATATATATTCTAAAAAAATACAAAAAATATCATTTATGATGTATGTTTAATATGAATAACTTGAGTGCCCTGTTACCAAAGACCAGAATTTGTACAAATAAATTAAAAAACAAAAAAAACCCCTAAGTCTTAAAAGGTTCGAACAGACTGCCAGTACACCTTTTTTAAATGTGCTAATGTTTCATGGGTTTCTCTGTTTTGAACTGTTGCACTTACATGTTCGGTGAAGTCCAGTGGATCCGGAGGTGTCCAGGGCCAAATGACAGCTGGGAAAAATGTTTCCAAATCGTTAAGATATTGTTATACAGTGGGATATTGAAAAATTACAGCGAGTTTTACAAGATACATACAGTGGGCAAATCATGTCAAGTCTGCAAAACAAATGTTAACAGAATTTGAGCTGTTTCTCTAACATTTAACCAGCTCTATTTGTACTGGTTTGCCTCATTTTAATTTTGATTAAGCACATTAATAACATACTCTGGAAAAAATACTCCTACAATTAGTTGACACTATATAACAGTCTACCACCTTTACTTGAAAAGCCTGAGAACCACATGTTAGGTATTGTGTATTGACAGACCTGCCTCAGCGCTCCAGACCTGAACTGGAGGGAGAACAGTCTGAGACCTGAATGACCCCCAGAAGAGGTAAAACCTGCTGCCATGGACTCACAGGTTTTAGGAGACAGGAGGGGAACCGGTACAGGCTCAGTGTGACGCCATGTCTCCCCTCTGACCTGGTGCCTGGATTTAAATGTCCAACTGGAGAGAGGACCGGAGCCACCCTGAGACAACAAACACAACCAGAGTCTCACAGTACAGGCACAAAGCAGGTGACATGTTGAATCTGCTGACCCAGTCCTAACCACCCAAAATCACAAGTGTTTTTTTGTTTGAGAAAACAGCACATCACCACAGCTGAGAGCAGATTATGTTGGGGTTCTAACTTATTCTAAACTGGATTATGTGCTGATAATTTTTGTTAGCGAGGACTATGTTATTGTGTTAGTGTTGTCTGCTGAATAGAAATACTTTTTGACTAATAATGTTGCTATATTTTTAAAAAAGAAATACGGACCTAATAGTAAAATTAACGATGTTATTTCAATGCAGGTAATAATCAAAAAGTAGGATTGTTTTTTTGAAGCATAAAGCTTTGCCCAATTACTCACTAAACCTCGTTGTCATCTAAATATACTTTGGGATCATAAGGTACAATTAGATGTTTCGTCATCTAATCTGATGAAGCCTCTGTATGCGTATAACCATAATCATAACTAAAGTCATCAGTGTTGGTGCTGAGCTGACAGCAGACCCACCTCAGGTCTGACTGCTCCGTAGCTGCCCCAGTTTCCAGCGCTCTGTTTCTGGGCAGAGTCTGGCGGTCCGCCGTTGAAAAACGAAGGAAAGAGCTGCTGTGGAAACTGGTAATCCATTTTTATTTACGATAAAAGACCCAAATATTTCGCGGATTTCCCAGTGGTATGGGTATCGTTGTCCATTCACTCCCTCAGTGTGTCTGGAACAAGTCTGAACATGTTGTCCTCGCTCAGCTAGCGCTAGTCCCACAGCCCATGCTGTTAGCTAGCCCACAGAAACACGTTTCTTCTTTTCTAATCATCATGACACGCGTTCAGCAGCTCAGACTACAAACTGGACATGTCGAGCAAACAGAGTAGTCCAAAAAGAAACAAAGCTGTGGCAAAAATAGTCAAAATTCTTCAGTTTCATGCCGGACACGTGCACACTCACGACCTCACAACGAAAACGACCGTCAAGCTCGCGTTCGAGCAGTGCGGAAGACAACAACACGCCAGCACGAGTACTTCCGCCCCCGTTCTGAGAAAAAAAAAGTTTAAAAGAGACGGATAAGACACATCTTGGTAAGAAAATATTTAGATGCAGAGGAAGAGTAAATAATAAATACGTGGCAGGCTCCTAATTTTATTTATCTTTAATGTGTATGAACATTTTTCAGGAAATCGGAGCCCCAACACACAAAAAGTAGACAAAAAAAAACTTATAAAACACAAAAATCAAATCAAATAAAAATGAATAATTATATATACATACAGAGAATCGATCTTCAGAACGGACTTACTTTGGCTTTTTGACAGCAAAATTCGCATAACGCAATTAGTATTTCCGCTCAGACTGGAAAAGTTTCACCATTTGCTCAAAATTTGCAGCTTGTCTCGAAAATATTACAATATGGAGAGCCACTTACGCAAACATGCCTGCAGCGCTAGAACTTTCACATTTAGAGGATGCTGTATTATTAGGTGAAATTTGTCCATGTCAACAGGTTGTATTTTGGTATCTGCAAATAGGCGACCCCCAGCCAACCGGTTTTACATACTTCTCTTTTAAGGGTGTTAGAAAAGACCTCTGGCCAACATTTCATTCATATTATACAAGTGATATTCCTTTATCAGTGCTTAATGCTCAGCACACCACCTTACGCTACTTTTTCTAAGTATATCTTCATCAACATATGAGTCTGTTAATAGGTTATTTTTGGACGGTGCAAAAAAGTGCAATTTAAAACGTCAAGTCTGTGATAATCTGTAAAAAAATTAACATGCTACAGAAACTGCCACTGTACCCTTATGGTGCATCCACTGTTAAATTGTGTCTGAAAAAGTAAGAAACTAGATATCACAGGGCTACAGAGGTAAATTCATATAATGTTACAAACTTGTACAGTGGGTGGCGGTATGCGTCTCCAGTTCATTTGCAATCTGCCAGTAACCCCAGAGAAGAAGAAGACAGCTCTCGGTTGTCTAGTGATCAGCTGACCGATCCGATCGGTTTGTCAGTGGGATAAGCAGCTACAATTAAGTCGAAAAGGACTATCTTATTTGTTTTTATTTGCCACGGAGAAAAACTTTCATCGATAAGCTCTTTAATAGAGGGAAATATTCCAGTGAGACAGCTCTTTCTGGTACGTAAATACAATATTTTAACAGTGTTTCGGTTCATTTAGCTAGTCGCGACACTGCAGGTGTAGGTTAGCGTTAGCTCTTAGAAGAACACTTCACATCTAACTAATTTGCTCTCTTACACACTAATATCTAACAGCTGACAGATATCCCAGGTTAAAAAATGCTCCATTGCTGGCTTTATGCAAGCTGTCAGACATCTGAAAGGTGTTTACTCCCTGTAACCTGACGTTGCTACGCAGCCCGTATGTCTAAATTAATTGTAACGCTAACGTTAAGGTTAGCGTTACTTATTCAAATGAATTACAAAACACAAACCTTTGTTAATTCTATGTGAACATTTGTACTGTGTCGCTTAAAGGGTAGTTGTTGTTGTTGTTGTCATATGTACCTGTCCTCGTTACTGAATAGTGATTCGTGACTCATTGACTGCATTTGTGTCTCAGACACGACTAACGTTAATGCGTTAATGTTCGACCCTATACATGTGTATACGGGAGAAGTGTTAATGTAAGCATGTTAACGTTGCTAAGATAATGTATGTTCACTTGATGTTACATGCAGACATGCTAAACATTAGCATTTTAGCATACTGTGGTTTGTGTTGCTCACCTTTAGCATGCCATTGCCATAAAACAGCCGTCTTTACAGAAAAAATAACAACAAATGAAGCATATTCAAGAAATATTCATTTGCACGTTCTAGAAAGGCCCTATGATTCTGTCTGCACATCAAGTAACCTTGCATAAAAAGCCTTGTAAATATTTAAAGAGAAAACTGGATAAAAAAGTCATGAAATAACCATTAGATATTACTAAGTTAGAGTCAGGCTTACAATATAGGTAACATGTAACAATCTTGTTTGTCCTATGGTGTCCATAACTGAAAGACTAATAATAGATGACAAGAGAGGCTGCCTTTAAATGATATGTAATAGTAAGAGTAGGAAAGGAAGGAACAAATGAACAAGCACACAAACAAACACACAAATGAACAAACAACACAAAAGGATTAAAACAAGTTACACAAACAACATTAAATTCTGTCATGGTATCTCATTTAAGGTTCCAGTCATAATGATTTAGGACCATATGACCAAACATCTTTCTCCCCACCCATCCATCCCATGTGTCTTTATTCTAAGAGGCATTTTATCCAAATCACCACTTTTAATATAATGAATGAACACTTCCCACACTTCCTTTTTGCCTTCGAGGATGTAGCTTATCTCTTCCATTAAGAGTTGGCAGGACATGTCTCTCAGCCATTGTCCTATCAGTGTGTCTTATCTTTTTTCCAAGAGAGGGCAATCAGACTGCTTATTTGCAATGAGCTCATGTCAAGAAGAATCTGTTTACTTCTCTAGATAAATTAGGCATGTCAGGGCACTCCCAAAATAAAAACCTCTGGATCAATGGACTGGATTCCTTAATTCATACATTACGTACAAGGCAGATGCTGAGAGCAGGTTGGTGGGAGAGCACATCTTTTATAAACTCAAAAATAGACTTGAAAATTCTGACATATGGTGTGGAACTAACTCAATGGTTTAGACACCTAGTTTCTATGGAAAGGTTTGGCAGTATAATAATATACACTATGAGGAAGTTGTCAAATCTGGGACTTTCTATCCTAGGGGTGGGGAACTTCTTTTTCTGTCAAAGGCCATTTCAATTATGATATTATCCTCCAGGGGTCATACTCGACCATTTAACATATACACACTCAAACCTCTAATTGGGTGGCTGGAACTGCTTCTCTTTGGCAAGGCATCTGATCTCAGGTGATAATAATGCTAATAGTACTTGCAGATTGAGTCCGTCAATCAGTAATGGCTTATTGCCCTTACCATCACATACAACTTGATGATTTCCGCTTTTAAGACAGAGAGCTGAGAAGCTGGTTGAAACCTTGGAGTTCAAGGTACTTGGTGATGTATTTCATGCAGGCT
>JAQNCA010000013.1:2440789-2453113 GCA_029783725.1 Acanthurus tractus
AAAAAAATGTAATTGACATGACATCAGATTTCCCCCAAAAAAGCTAGAGAAAGCTAAATTCAAGAGAAGGCCCCCTAAAATACCCAGGTAAACTAACTAGATGTGTATCAGTGACAGAACACCTTCGTGTCTCATTTTTGTTCATGTGAGCAGCAACAATACTCACAACAGCTGTGAGCTTGGTGCCAAAGCTTTGGGTCTGTTTTTTAGGTCAAGCAGGCTGCTGCTGCTTCAGCCCTTAATGTTTTTGAACCATGAACGGCATATCCACTTATCATATCTACTATGTAGGACTGATATTTTAGTGTTACACAGTAAAACTTAACATAAATTAGCGAGGAAGGGGAGAATACAGTGTTTCGCATAACAGGACAAATTGTTGAGCTATTTTAAGACATTTTTTGTGAGCAGAGTTGTTTTTTTTCTCCACTTGTCAGCACAGAAATAGGTCCATAATAAAATGCACAGGGCCTCAGTTTGCATTGCCTCAGTCAGCATAAGTGTGCACACAACCCCATCATCACAAAACCAACGTCATGTATTCTCCTCCTTTTTTTCCTTTATTATTGCATCTATTACTATATGAAATGATTCAACAAAACTACTGCTATCACTGTGACTCAGCTAGATCAGACACATGCTAGATCAATGCCTGAATCTGACAGTGATGTTGTTCAGGTGTTACTGAATGCATCCAGTATTTCTTAGAAACATAAGTACTGTTGTTGTGTTTGTTGTCCACAGCTGCCTGTGTGTCAGATACTTACACATTTCATGTTTATAATTTGACTTAACAATTACGGAGGAAACTCAGCTTTCTCTACAGAAACAAATCTTGCTTTCCATTGTTGGGTAGGAAAAGAACTGTTGAATCTGTTTTACTCTCTGTTCTTGATTATGGAAATGTAATTTAAAGACATGCTGCTGTTACAACCCTTAAGCCCCTCGATGCAGTTTACCACATCGCTCTTAGATTCATCACTGGTGATATCTACACTACACATCACTGTATTCTGTACAATAAAGTTAGCTGGCCATCTCTCTCTATGAGACGATTTACAAAGCGCTCCTTAACAAATTACCACTGACCTTACATCTTTATTGCACTTAAAGACAGGAGTGTATGAGACTCGCTCTCAGGACTGGATAACATGTCAGATTCCTCGTGTCAATTCTGAACTAGGAAAGACTGCTTTTAGGTTCTGTGCTCCTGACTCAATGAATAACTTGCAATGCACTTTACATTTTAAGTCCCTGATAACTTTGGGAGATTTAAAAAAACGCTAGGAAGTCTTAATGTTCTTTCATGTACATGTTGTAACTAGGAATTATCTTAGTCTGTTCTATTTTATTATCGCTCTGTCTTTTTCTTGTTTTGTTTCTATTGTATTTCTGCTTTGCTGCCTAATGTAATCTCAGCATCAATGAGGCCCACTCCTCAATAAATAAAGGTTGAATGAATGAATGAATGAATGAATAAATGAATGAATGAATGAATGATTGAATGAATGAATGAATAAATGAATCTATTGCTCTCATCTCCTAGACACAGCAGCATAATGTCGGGGAACAACTTGGTTCTGCCCATAGTGCTATGGGGCCGGACGGCTCCCACCCACTGCATCAGCAGCTTGCTGGTGATGGACGACTTCAGCACCATCATCACCGGCTGTCACGATGGACAGATCTGCCTCTGGGACATGACGCCTGAGCTGGAGGTACTGACTAGGATGAAGTTGGTGATGTGATGTTAGTGCTTGTTTGTGCCACTTACTTCTTATTTACTTTGCTTATAACCCCTTTTTTTTCACTTTCCTGTTGTTTTGTACTCAGATTTGTCCCAGAGCCATGTTGTTTGGTCATACGGCCTCCATCACCTGTCTGTCGAAAGCCAGCACGTGTGGCGACAAACAGTACATTGTCAGTGCATCGGAGAGCGGGTAAGGACTCTTTTATAACACACATCTATCAGAAGGCCGTTCTTGCTGTTCATGTCATGCCAGAATGACTTGTTAAGATACATTTTTAACCTCAGTGTCTTTATAAAAATTATTTTAGCTAAATGTAGTCGTCAGTTGACATTTATACAAAAAATCATCTAAAGACAAACTCCAGCATGTAGGTTTGAATGCACAAAACTTCCTTATCCATCATATCTATGTATGTAACGTGTGTGTTTCCAGAGAGATGTGTTTATGGGATGTGAATGACGGACGCTGTATCGAGTTCACCAAGCTGGCATGTGCTCACACAGGCATACAGGTATGACACACTCAAACAGTGGCTCAGGCTCACATGAGTCATAAATAAAAGCCAACTGATAATAAAGGATGAATGAAACACAGTGTAACACAAAGGGCTTGACCGTTTCTCCCTCTTCGTCTCTCCTGTCCTCTGTGGTTCTCCAGTTCTATCAATTCACCATCGGCACTCAGCGGGAGGGACGTCTGCTTTGTAATGGTCATTACCCAGAAATCCTTGTGATGGATGCCACCAGCCTTGAGGTCCTGTACTCCCTGGTGTCTAAGATCTCTCCTGACTGGATCAGCTCCATGAGCATCATCCGATCCCACAGAACACAAGGTGAGACACACAGGTGGAGTTGGGAAGGAAAAGGAGATGAAATGGACAGCATTTGTTTTTCTTGGGCAGGTTTGGTGATTTGATTTAAATCCCGTTCAGAGCACATATGCCTGTTATAGTTCGACTCCCGCCCCTCTAATTTTTACAGTTTCCAGTCCTTATAAGTAAGGTGGTCTGTGCAGTCCTTTGTTGTTTTGTTTTCTTTTGTTTTCTTTTTTGTTTTCTTTGCTTGTGTATGTGCCCTTGCCAACACTCACTCTTTTTTGGAAAGGAAATTTTTAGCTCATTCTTATAATTTAGCTCCACTTGCTAAAGTTAAGATGATGACAATTGTCTTAGAATCCTCTTGAAAAAGGGATCATGTTTATTTTAGTGAATTCTTTAACACTTTGCTGAATCAGTGTGATAATGAATCATTGTTCAGTAGTAAGTGAATAAGGTAAATGGAACTGGAGCATGAGCCAGAAGAGTAAAGAGAGACCTCAGCAGCCCTTCTCTGCTCTACTTTTAGATTATCGCCAATAAATATGTCTGCAGGTGGTTATGTGAAATGTATGTGTGTTAACTTACCGTCATACAAACTGTTAGATGAACCATGAGGCACTAACTTTGACTGGCTGTTCTCCTGTCTCTCTCTAGAGGACACAGTTGTGGCGGTGTCGGTGACAGGGATTTTGAAGGTGTGGATTATCACAGCTGAGGTCAGCAGGATGCAGGTACACCTCCCAGCAGATGTTTGCATATATGAAAATATGTCTGTTTTGTGTCAGATCTGTGTTTACTGCTGAAGAAAATGAAAACATTGATGTGAGCTCAGACCTTCAAAGAACTGCTATGACCATTAGAGAACATTTTAATATTTGATTTAGAATTACATATGAAATTTCTCTAATAATAAAGGATAAGCGCACTACAAATTTCTTCCCCATATTAATCAAAATACCAGGAAACACATACAAAAAATGGCTGACATTTCTTGTATTTCTAGAATTCTCAAGTCTTGAAATGCCCATCATCTTAGGCTCTCTTTTGTGTGTGTGTGTGTGTGTGTGTTTAGGACCTGGATCCTGTGTTTGAGGAAGAGTCCAAACCCATCTACTGTCAGGGCTGTCAGAGCATTTCCTTCTGCACCTTCACTCAGAGCAGCCTGCTCGTCGTCTGCTCCAAGTACTGGAGGGTAAGAAGCTGCATCACCACCGAGAAGCCAACAGATTTCACCGGGTGCAGCTGTGTTGCATTTCAGCTGTGACACGGCTGCCAAAGCTGAGTGGGGCCACTCAAGACAAAGCTTTTATTTCTAACAAACCAGCTGCAGTAGGTTTCAGTAGCTGCTTTGTGGTCTGCTCTATAGAAGAAGTATGCAGGGAGACTACTTTTTAACAATAAGCTTCATCAAGCTGCACAGGGCAGATTTTGATTAAGAAAAGGAGGTCTCACAGAGAAAGGCACAGAGAACCCTTTCAAATTTCAAAATAAATAACCCTAAAAAAACCTAACCCTGATAAAAGACACTTAACAGACAAAAAGGAAACCATTTAATTGCCTCTTTTCACACACATAAAAGCACAAAAATGTCCAAATCACAAAAATGTAGCAAGTTACCGGGCAGAATGCTTTGCTTCTAAAATTGTCCCCCAGTGGGCTTTGAAGCAGCATGGAGGCTGTGACCAAACCTGGATGTTTTCAGGGCGGTGTCCAGTGGAATCTGGGGTGAATGCTGTGCACTCTGAGCTGTGTGGAGCAGATGTGTTGCCTCCAGTCTTAAATCGCTATTAATAAATATGCATTTTTCTTTCTGATGTGTTTTTCAGGTGTTTGATGCAGGTGACTACTCGCTGCTCTGCTCAGTGTCTTGTGACAACGACCAGTCATGGACCGGAGGAGAGTTCATTGCCGCAGACAAAGTCATCATCTGGACTGAAGACGGCCACAGTTACATCTACAAGCTGCCTGCCAGGTAAAGCCGCTCCTCCTCAGCCTCTCACTGCTCAGTATAATCTGACAAACTCACTCTCTAACACTGTCCCTTCCTCAGCTGCCTGCATGCAAGTGAACATTTCCGCAGTGATGTGGGGAAAACCAAAGAAGGCTCAATCCCACCGCTCATGTACAGCGTTGCAAACTACTCAGACAAACAGGTCAGTTCACTGTCCTTCACTCTTGCCTACACTGCAGAGTATTTGATTAAAACATCCACCTCACAGACATTTTTGTTTGAAGCTATAAAAAAGTCATTTTCATACCATGTTGCAAAATTCAGCAAAAAAAGAAAGCTTTTGTCATTTTTTAGCCTGAAAAAATGGATTAAAAATGATTAAAACAGATTAATTCAGGCAGGGAACAGCTAAAAAAGTGTTTATTGTAAACTCCTGCCGTACGCCAGTAAAAATGTTTCTAATGTCATACAGTTTGTGGACATTTCTTGTTAGGGATTTTTTAGTGTTTTACCTGCCTTTTTTTTTACTTTTTTGACTCTGCTTCAACCCAGTTTTCCATCCAGTAATATACTGATGCTATGCTGATGATGTAGCTGTTTGAGGTACCTGTTTAAAACCTGATAAAACAATCCTCGTCAGGTCCCATTAATAGTAGAGGCTTAAATAATTCAGTTGATATGGTACTAGCTAAAATAACCATTAAACTGCTGCTATAAGCACTAAATGTGGGACATAAATGGCGACATGTGTACAGGTGTGTATTGGTCCTGTGGTATTGTGTTGGCAGTCCAACTGGTTTTTTGTTTGTATTGATGGTGTTTGATTGGCTCACATCAGGCACATGGATTAGACTCAGTCTAATGAAAAACACCCACAGCTTGAGTAGTTCTCCCCATTAAGTAACAGAAGGGAATAAATCACTGAACTGGAGACACATCGTGGTGGAGTAAAGGAGTTATAAAAGCTTAGATCAGCCCAAGTGTAAAAATTAGAGGATAAAATCCTGAAAACAACAGACTATGGAGGCAGGAACCACAAACTTGGTTTGTTTCCCGTTGATGCAACTCAACCAGTTATCAATGAAAGTCGTACCTTTGAACAGCAGGACAGCAGAGTCATGTCAGACTCATCACTCTGCTGCTCCAAGTTTGTTTTTGATATGACACAGATGCTGTCCTTAATGACTGGCCAGGTTCAGAGTGCTCTACTTTGCAGTATTTTTTGTTACTAAGTTGCACTTTTGTTTCACATTGAAAGCCTTCAGCAACTCACAGGGCATAACCCTTCTCATTGCTCATAGACTTTTCAACAGGAAACTGATGTTACATAGTTTAGAAGAAACCTAAAACTGCAAAGTAAAAGCTTGTGGTACACAAACTTTGTATTACTTTACTAATTACTTCAATTAAAATAGTATGTATAACATAGTTGTGTTGGATCAAGTGCTGTGGTAATGTAAAAAATAGTGAATATAAAAATATGAGTCAATAAACAAAAGGTAAATCATGATTGACCAGCATTTAATTGGATCTTGGTGGCTATCGCTTTAAGCTCTGCCATTATTGAAATGCCAGGGGTTGTTTGAAAAAGTAATGATCAAATGAATTCTACAAACTGAATTCCTTCATCGGTACCTGATAGTCTGAAAAGAGATAGTGAAGGATCTTTCCTAATCCATGTGCGTGAGCCTTGGTGTTCTGTTCAGTCATTTTTTACCTCCAGTATGTTGTTGTTGTTGTTATATGTATATTTTATAATTTGATGTCTTCTAGGTATTATTTCTTGTCTGTGCATTTTGTTATTTTGTGTTGTTCTGTCCTCTGATGCTGCCATGCCCTCTTCCCTCTTTGACCTCCTCACTCACTCCTCTCAGAAGGAAGGAGAAGGAGGTGAGGAGGAGGAGGAGGTGGTTGTGGAGGTGATGTGCCTCCCTGCCAGCGGGTGCGACTTGGAGCTCTACACCGCAGAGCTGCTATACCGTCACCGGCCTATAGAGCCGCCAGTAAGCCCTAGTAATGCACACTGAAAGCCAAAGGGAGGAAGAAGCAGGTTCACTCTTTTTGGCTGAGCTGCAAAAGATGAGGTGGACACAGCTACAGTGTTCACGCTGATATCACTGGTATCATTCAAAAAACCTTAGCTAGTAAATAAGCTTTATAAATTGAAGTCATGAATCCCAAACTTATGCCATTTTTCATGTTCTAAACATGTCTACAAGAAATATTTACATGTGGGCATGCAAAATGGTTAAAGTTACATTTTCAAATAGAATTTATTTGTGACACTATTTTTTAAAGGACCATACCAGTGGTTTATCATGTTTCAGTCCATTGACTGCAAACTGTTCAGTGTTATATGACTTCTTGATATCCAGTAATTGAATATGTCCTGTAATTATGCAGAATTTGTAAAATAAAGTCAAGAGGACAGAGTAAACAAGTAAACAAGGGTGTTTCGTCAAAGATAATGTGAATTTGGTTGGTTGTTGTTCATTTTGTTCCTAAATGATCTGCAGCTCATTCTTCGACGTCAGAACAGCCTGTTATGTAAATTTGGTCTTTACAGAATTTCCCCTTTACATAAGATGCATTTACTAAACATTAGAGCGGCAGATGTTTTTTTCTTTATCAGTTAATTAAAAAAAACCTTTTTTTATTTGGATTTTTTTGCCTACTGTAGAGGATTGGGACAAGTGCTCTGAACCTTCCCAAAGCTCATGAGAGTGCCTTAAAATGTTTCCTTTTGTTTGAGCAATAGCCTTAAACCAAGAAACTCAACTCACAATAAAAAAAGGAGGAAAGCAGGAAATATTTTAAAAGGAGAAGCTGAAACCAGAGAACCATTATTGACCTAATGACTGATGGGTCACAAGAATTGCAACATAGTTATTTTCTGTGAGTCAAGTAATTGATTAATCTTTTACCACTTTATCATTATCTCTAACAATAAAGATAGTGTTGACTGTGATTAGTTATCTATCTGCAGCAAGATGCTTAACCTGTTTTCACAAAAATGAGCTTTTAAAAAAGCCAACGTTAGGATAAAATATGTAGAAACACATTGGTATGGTCCTTTATAATGTGAGGTTGGTATCAGGGTCAAGAGTTCATGCTCATGTAAGGTTTGTGTTTGAGAGAAATAATTTTATGCAGTGTTTGTTAAAAGGAAATGTTATATTCTACTTGTTTTTCTATGAATTGAGACTTTGCAGCTCAGTCAGAAAGTAAGAGCCGGATATGAGAGGAGCAAACTGTGAGAACAGCTTTGAAAACACAGAAATCCACTTAGCGGCTCACATTCACCCTGCAGTGTGAGGTGAGGTCGGTCTCAAGTTGTCTTTTTATCCTTTTTTTAAAAATCTATTGCAACTTGGTGCATTTCACAGATAAAACATGTGGTAAGTTTGTGCTTTGAAAACTAATTCAAGAAAAAAATTCTTTATAAGCACAAAAAAGGCATTAAAAAGGCAGAAGGCCTATATCCATGCATCTAGGCAAATTTGTTGTCTTTTTCCAGCACAGGGTTGTAAAACTAAATGTCAATCATTCAATTATCCATGCTGCATACATGGAACATAGACACACTTATGAGAATACCATAGTCTTTTCTTTCTGAAATGTTTCTGTGGGTCTTAAAGTCTCAAGAAATTTCAGTTTCAGTGATCTGAACTTTAGGTCTTATGTGTATGCTATGTGGGCAAATTTGCTAATGCATTTCCTCATTTAAAAAGCTACCTGTAGAAGTAAAATAGTAAAAATAATTTCTGTTGAAGTTTATTTAATTTATTTTGGTAAGTGGAAGTTCAAGGAGATCTGACTCGAGAACAGGGCATTAAGTTTACAAGTATATAACTGGGTTATTATCTCAGTTATTATAGGACTGAGATTTTCTCTCACATTTATTGTACCTTTTTTGCCATCATGAACATTAAAAAAGTTTTCCAACATCATAATGGTCTTTAAAGGGTCTTAAAAAGTCCTAAAATGAACTTTCTGTAACTGGCTGAAACCCTGTATAAAGAGAACATAATGGTTCCATATAACCTGACTGATCATGTTCAGCAAGTACATTGAAACAGCAGCGGGCCCAAAATATATATCCTTGGGGAACACTTCACTTTCAAATGCCAATGTCTTAAAGTCTAAGAAACAGAAACAAATGCAGTTTCACGTGACAGGTGTCACACATGTAACATTTTTGCAGATTTTTCCTGTAGCCTTTAAACGTATTTTAAAAGTGCTGGATTTGAAATGTGAGCCGCTGAGTTGATGAGATGGAAGATGGACGGTCTGTTGTGTTTGCTCCTCTTTGGTTTCCCTCCTGCCTGACTGAGAGACTGAACTCATTCTGGTTCACCTGATTTCATGCTCTCTTCCCACTAAAACAAAACTCCTCCTCCAAAAGCACCATCACCCTCCTCATCTGTCTTCATACTGATGAAGATGCATGCAAAGTCCCCAAGCTGCTTTTTAACTAAATACCTTATCTGCTGAGTCCCTGAGTTTGTGACAAAGCTAAGACACATAACACGATGGTATTACTTAAATTTATTTGATTGCTTACACGTACCGGGCATTTTGGCCTGTAAAGTTTACACATACATGCAGGATGAGGTGCAGCTAGGACAGAAGTAAATGGTGGTTCTGTATATGTTGTTCAAGCTTCATACCACAACTGATAGCAACATTTTTCTGTGCTTGTTTCCCTCCTCTGTGAACACCAGGTGGGGGAGGTTCTCCTGTAGTTGTTTGAACTGCGTGTTTAGATTTAGAACTCACTTTTTCATCCCCAGTTTAAAAAAAAGGTGTCTCCTGATAAACAATGGTTTCAAGTAATTTATGTTTAGTTCCCAAAAAACATTTAGATATTAAGGTTGATCTTTTTCAACTGAAAAATGACCAGACCCCTACAGTAACGACCGACCATCATGTCTGGTCACATTTTAGTAAATGAACTAAACCCACTCTATTATTGATTATCTATTTATTATAATGATAAATGTAGACAATATAATTATTCTACAGACAAATTTTGCAGACAAATTTTGTTTATACGACAATGCTCATTTCATACTTAAATATATGCAGCTCCAAATTTGTCATCTCTAACAAAAATACTATTTGTAGTTGCTTCTTCATTGTCCATTCTTTAATAACCTCTTAGATATCAGTAAAAAAAATCTTTCTTTTAGTGAAAGACTTCCTTATTTGAAGTATGTTCAGGAAGTTTTGACTTTAATTGACTCTGCAAATTTAAGGGGATAGGACTCACTTAGTGAATGAAAAATGAAATGGTGTGGAAAGACGTTACGCTCAATTTACAGCTGCTTCACTTTTTTAAGTATTCATTTTTTTGTTTCATAGCCAGTCTTTGTCTATAATTTTTGTCAAAAATGAATCCAGACGATGATTCAAACCCCACCCGTTGGCGACACAGAGCCCACAAAAACAAACACAAACACGTATTGAAAAACCTTCTAAATAACTATCGGTTGATATTTTCTGTCTTTCTCTTTCTCTCCACTGCTGTTTCTTTGAAACATACCACTTACTGATGTTTGATTTATTTATCGACATCTTACATCAAGATGTTTTGTGTGTGTGTATGTGTGTGTGTGTGTGGTGTGTCCGTGTTTGCAGTGTGTTTAAAACATTTGGTGGAACTTTGCATCCCCTCTCTGACCGTCCACAGCGCTCAGATGAGCTGAACTAACAGACTGTGGTGCACACTGGACACCTTGGCCATTCCATGCTTCGTTACCTCCTTCAATTTTGTAGTTGCTGTGATGGCAGCTCATCCTACTGACACGCCCACAGGTTCACTGGCTTTCATCCTGTCCGTCATTTTCACTGCAGTGGATCATTGCAACCCTTCACCTGCCAGCAGCTCCTGGAAATGAACTTATTCATTTGTTAGAGGTTCTGTTAAAAACACCTCACTGAATTTTTAGGAAAGTGGCTCTTAGCTTCTACATGCTCTGGTAGAAGAGAGAGAAATCATATTCTGCAAGCTTCAAAGCTAGTTTATTTAGTAATCTACTTTTTGATTCTGTTTTTACAGTAAGGGTTAAATTAAGGGTATCTGTCCTCTGCTTTTTGAAGACTAGAGTGCCTGTGTGTTGTAACCTGGAAAGTTGGTTACAACAGGCCATGGATCTGTCAAGATTTTGACCTTAGCTTGATGCTGCAATCTAGTAGACTGCCTCAGTTAAGGTCCAGGCCCAAGAAATTTACCCTAAAGCAGAACTGCCAACATGTTGAGATGACATTTTTTAGCTAAGTGGCCGGTTTTGGTCAAACACACTTTTCCACTTTTCCTAAACACACTTTTCCAACGGCAAGGATTAGATTATATCAACAGTAAGCCAATGCAAACAGGAACTTCTACTAATGTTTTTTCAGTGTTTTACATGCATCCTGTAAAGACACATTGGCTAAAGACACATTGCAAGTGTATGCCACTGCTGACTGCTTCACGTTCCCCAAAGCATGATGGCAACTAAATCAAAATTTACAGAAGTTGACCCCTTTTTTTCCACAATCAAGCAAAAAAAAAAGCAAAAAACAATGTGATTATTTTAAAGAGGCTAAGTGAAACTGAAACTTCTGGGTTCTGCTTAAGAGGTGAGACAGTTAGACGCCATGTTTGTCACTTGATCCACATTCTATGAATCTGTAGGTCTAAACCCATCAGTCTTTCCCTTGTGCTGCATTAGCACATGTTCAGGGACAGCAGTTTAGATGTTATTGCAAGACTTCTTCAGTCTCTAATGAAAGTCCCAGTAAAACCCAAACAGCAAGTTAGTGCGAGTCCGTATTTGCTATCAATTGACTTGAACATGTTTCTCAGGCTGCAGAGGATCACGTGTCCGGGTTAATCAGAAGAGTGGTTCTGTTTTCATGCAGTTTGCTGTGTGTCGTTGCTGTTTGTATGAAAGCAACAAGAGAGCAAAACCAAACATTTCAGCTTCACATGGCCCTCAGACAGAAGAGTACTCAAGCAGTTAGAAAAGATGTGTATGCTCTGATTGACATCTGAAGTTTAGATCTTTATATGTTGACATGTATTTTTAAATTTTTTTTCCACCCCACTCAAGCTTCTGATCTGTCCTCCTGTGACTCGGTTCTTCTTTGGCCGACGGGAGCCTTTCCACAAGCTGCTGATCCAGGGAGACTCAGCGGGCAGACTCTCCCTGTGGAGCATCCCAGACGCCTCGCCTCCACAGATGCTGACCGCCACCACAGGTAAGAACAGCACGGCTGACATCACACAGTTATATCACACACTGAATATTAAACATAATAACAGGTTAACATCAGTCTGTTCTCGCTACCTTTGACAGTTACTTGTGTCTTTGTGAAGTAAATTTACTGAGACAGAATGACATCTAGTGGACAAAATATGTCATTGTGCTGTTAAATGATGTTTTTATTGGGCTAAAGCAGTGTTTTTCAACCAGTGTGCCGTGCCGCGGCACCAGTGTTCTTCACGACACTCTGGTGTGCCTTGTGATTTTTCCCATGAAAAAATGTACCTTGGGCTAAAAAGGGTTGAAAAACACTGGACTAGACAGCACAGACACTCGACAATGGCATATTATTTGTAGATAATAATTATTTAAAAAATGATAATATTAATAATAATTAGTTAAAAAAAATGTTTTTAGACCATTAGGTGAGATTGGATTTCCCACAGCACACCTGACGATCTCTCAGGACACCGTGAGAGATCGTTTAAAAAATGTTTTTAGGTCAATTATGTGAAATTGTATAATTTCCCACGGCACCGTGAGAGATCATCAGGT
>JAQNCA010000013.1:2546381-2560049 GCA_029783725.1 Acanthurus tractus
CACGGGTATCTGCGAGACAAGAAAGCACAAAAGACTCCGGGGAAGGAGTTATCAAAAGATTGGTCTAATGGTAGAATGTAAATCACATGACTTTATTTAGGTCATCAGTAATTGTTTCGTCAACGTGCTCAGATTTCAGGATGGTCACCAGCAGTAGAGACCATGCTGCTCGGGATGTAAGAAATTACATCAAAATCATAGTTAATTGTAAAAAAAAAAAACATATATTAACTCATAATATTGATTATAAACATTGTTTAAACGTACTGATGAAGAAAAAAATATAAATATTGTAAATTGTACTTGTTTAGCTGGTTCAAAATGTATGTATCCCACAGGGTACGTTGCCCGGACAGGGTCTAAAATTATTTCAATGTGTATTTTATGTAACTTTAGAAATCTTGATTCAAATGGCAAAACTTGCTTATGTACACTTAAAAAACATATGTTATCAGTCACAAGTATGCTTAATATGTCAACTGCTGCTAAGGAGGAGGAAGATGAGGAAGAAGACGAGGTGGTGACAGTGAGGAGATCCCAAAAAGGCAAAGACATATATGTGACAGTGTTTCAATTGAGGTATATTTAGCCATTTACTGAAGATAGCAGGCCAACTAACTTATAATTATGACTTAATTTATGCCTTCCCAGATATAATTGCTCCTTTTTTGTTGTTCACACGCTGTGTATGTGTGTGTGTGCATGTATGGGCTCGTAAAACAGTGTTTTTTGTGATTTGTTCTGAAGAAAAAAGGGGCTGAGTACAATATTTACCCTGTTATACTTGCCCTTATAATTTACCATTTTAACTAATTTCAGTATAATGTGTGTGTGTCCTGTGCTTTACAGTTATCGCAAGAAAAGTTTTGAGCATCAATCAACTGCATGCATCACTAATTTTTATCAGTTAGTTAACAACTATTGAATCTGAGTCATGCATTTGTGTGTGTTTTTTTAAGAAAAAAGAATATCTTCAAAGCATTGAAAGTTTCAAGATTTTAAGTTGAAAAAAAAACATTACTTTTCATACTTAAGAGTTAAAATAGATAGTTAATACCAAATGTTGTGGAAGGCTTATAGTGTGTTAAATGTTGATGAAATAGATTTTAAAACCACTATACTAAAAATTGTCACTAACAGAAAGAATGTATCAGTTTTTTTAAGAAGTAAGTCAATAATTTTTTGTGTGTGATAATGTTTTTCTTAGGTCCAAATAAGACCATTTTTGATATCAAATGATTTTTCATGCCTGAATTTCTACCCTTGCCTGTTCAAATTAGTTCCTGTCAGTCTCTTTTCTTACATGCACATCCTCTCTCATCCTCCCTGCTCTCCTGCTCCGTCTTCAATCAGTCCTCAGTATGAACACCATCAGGTATTGATGGTATTGATCAGGAGCTGTAATTTGCAGTCACAGCCCAACGTTTTTCTCCCCTTCACTCCTCACTTCCACCTTCACATTCCTTCACAAAGAACCAGGAAACAACCTACAGGCCTTTGAAAAGTTTGGTAACTAACCTTCACTTCTTCAGACAGAGCATGAGCGGCTCAGGTGGATGAAACAGGAATTGACTGAAGGCAAAAGTCAGTCCTACGCTTTTAAATTGGACCAGCCCCCCAGAACCCACCAGGAGACAAACGCCCCACCACACACACCATGTCACAGTTAAAAGCCAAGAATGTGGCTTTATAAATAAAATGTTGTTTAATTATAAGACTTATAATGATCGGTACAGTAATCTTCACAGGTGCATAATGTAGTTATTATTAGTTATTATATTTTAGTTTTTATTATTGTGTAATTATTATTATTTTCAACGGGATCAGAAACTGTAGTTAAACAAACTTTAGTTTGTGAATCTTTGAAAGTTTGTGTAATGTCAGAGACACATTTTGGGCAGAGCTGGTGACACTTTTCAAACAAATGGATTTTTTTATCAATCAATCAATCAATCAATCAATCAATCAATCAATCAATCAATCAATCAATCAATCATATCATATCATCACCATGTGCCTGTTAGGTGTAGCTATGGTTGATGCAAACAAAATAAAACACAGGCAGAAAAGTCCCAATCCATATTTACATAAAGATGGAGTCAATTTGAGTCTAAATGCTGCAAAATGGAACCAAAGTATTTTTCCTTTTATTTTGACATTTTAAACTATTAAATACAGCCTCTCCACATGAATAACTTAAATAAGTTTATGCAACCATTTTCTAAAGCATGGTGGGATCAGTGTCCTCTAGTCTTTGAGGATTTTTTTTTGCTCAAAGTTGAGGAGCTGATAAACCTCTGGCTAATAGCTTGGTCAATGTTCAGAGCAGAGCCTCCAAGACCCACTAGGACCAGTTTGATGACAGGCATCACAGGATCAAAATGATTTTCAGCAGCACCAACCAGGACTGTGACTGGAGGAAACCAAAGACACAGGAAGTGGGAACAAGGTGGGAGGTGAAAGGGGGCAGATGGGTGAGAGGCTGGTGGAGCATCGCTTATTTTAGACAAAACAGTCATTAAATAATTGTGGAAAAAGTGAAAAACAAACTTCTTGTTAGCAAAGTTTATTTTATTTCTGTAGAGTTTAAAAAGTGTATTTTACAATAAGTAAACAAAGATAGCATGCGAGCATGCTAATTCAAGTAGAAACACATAATAGATAGACATCTTTGATAAAGAGTAAAAAATGTAATTTTTTTTCGCATTCTTTTGATGAGAACATTAATTCATTTAAAGCATATTTAACATTAAGCTATAGAAAAATGACACAATGACACAAATACTTTTCAAAGTTTGCTTCCCAGCTCATTTTCTACATTTGTATTTTCTCTCTGTATTTTCCTCCATAACTCCAAAACTGGGTATCAAGCGTCACTTACAACATTTTGTTTCTGTGCTGGCTTTTCTGTTGATGCCTTTTTTTGACCACATGTGTCCTTGAGGGTTCTCCCTGTAATAAAGAGAAGCTGGAAAGCCAAAAACACAGCAGGAGGTCCAGTCTCCTCACTCTCAGATTTTCGTATTGATCAGCTGAGTGAGGCAGCCAACCAAAGTCTCTCTATTTCCTTTTGTCTTCCTCCTCCCTCTTGCATCTTCCCTCTCTTTTTAATCTTTCTTCTTCCTCTTTATTGACACCTACATAACTGTGAAGAACATGAAGGAGTCCTATTTTAATAATTTTTGTCACAGTCATTCTGTCTGTTCTGTCATTTTTAATGCAGAGTTTATGTGTGTCTCAACGATCTTGTGCTCACGTCAGTACACAAGGTTTAGTATTAAGAATTTTCTTATTGAATCAAAGCAGAGGTGTTTCTGTCAAAGGCAGTGAACACACAGTGAACTTTGGAATAAAAATGGTTTTCTATTTAAGTTGCTCTGGATGTGAAAGTTTTGTTGGGATCAGAAAAGGCATGTTGTTGCAGTTTGTGTATTTATTCAGTATTGATGTTCCCAAAAGTTCCTGAGTTTCAGCTGCAAGTGTTCTTTTTTTTCTCACGATAAAAAGATTATCAAAAGATCTGCGTTTGTTTAGAATCGATAAGATCTCACAGCTGGATGGGGGAGAGTTTCGGGGGATGTGTGTGTGCGCGTGTGTGTGTGCGTGTATGTTGAAGGGGCCGGATACATACATCTACAGTACCACTACAGTTATTTTTTATTTTGAATATTAGAGTCTAAAGATAAATTCAAAAAATTTTATAAAACCTCGTCACCTAAAGATTATGTGTATACATTGACTGCATCTGCAGTCATTGCAACTGCCTGGATAACCTTTTTTCAACATAATTAAGAAGGTTTTTTGATGACCATGTGACCATGACCACAAATATCTGCAAAGATGGTAATCTAGGGTGAATATGTTTGCACAGCCATCTCTCCCTCACCTTAATCAAGTAAGTAGCCTAAATCTACAACCTTATTACTTAATTTCTGATGAATTATTTTGAAATTATTATTATAAGATTTTACATGATGGAGAAGAGCAATACAACTTCTAAATACAACCAAAAAACTAAATGCTTTTCTGTTCGCAAACCTTTTACGGTTAAAGGTTAATTTGTAAAACCTGAAAAAAAAAATGTAATCCTAAAAAGGAAAAAGAAAAAGCTTCAGTGGCATGCAAAAGTTGCCCATATATGGCAATGCAGAGACACAGACCGCTAAGCACTCAGAGTACGCCTCATAAGCTGTGATACAGCTTCTGCCACTAGATGCCGATACTGACTCGCTTTAGCCTCTGGTATGCCGCAGCTAGCAGGATGAAGAAGTCGGGCCAGTTGAAGGGAACCACTGCAAGAAGCTGAAAGAAAAGGAGTAGTTCAAATAGATAGCTAGTACGGAGCCCCTTAAAGGACATGGGTGAAAAAGAAATTGATTGGTGAAAAAGAAAAAAAGGACCAACTTTTGAGAGATCTCGCAATACTTTTGTGAAATCTTGCAATACAGGATATGTCCTTTAACTCTCATATTAAACAAATCTCAAGGACTGCCTTCTTTCATCTCCGTAACATAGCAAAAATTAGTCATACCCTATCACAAAAAGATGCAGAAAAATTTGTTTATGCATTTGTTACTTCCAGATTGGACTACTGCAACTCCTTACTATCGGGCTGCACCATAAAGTCTTTGAAGAGTCTGCAATTGATCTAAAATGCCGCTGCATGCGTACTGACAAGAACTGGGAGAAGAAATCATATTACTCCAGTATTAGCTTCATTGCACTGGCTACCTGTAAAATCAAGAATAGAATTCAAAATCCTTCTTCTTGCCTACAAAGCACTTCACGACCAGGCACCATCTTATCTTAAAGAGCTCGTAGTACCCTACTATCCGACTAGACCATTAAGGTCTCAGGACCCAGACCTACTGGTGGTTCCAAAAATCTCTAAAAGTAGATTGGGAGCTAGAGCATTCAGTTATCAAGCTCCTCTCCTGTGGAACAATCTTACAATTTCAGTCCGGGAGGCAGACACCCCACATTTAAGGGTAGGCTTAAAACCTTCCTTTTTGATAAAGCTTATAGTTAGGGCTGGCTCAGGCTCGCCTTGGACCAGCCCCTAGTTATGCTGCTAAATAGGCTAAGGCTGCTGGGGGAAGTTTCATCATATCATGTCATCACTGTTATAAGGCTATCAAGTGTGCCTCCCCTATATTCACACAACAATGACACATTGGGTCAGGCGCATTTTATTTATTTTCATCTATTTATATTGGGTCAAGTTTAGGCCGTTGATTACTTTTAGTAAGTTGGGACCGTTCTTGAGAGCAAGAACCGCTCCAAATCGTCCTCCATAATTGCAACTCAATAAACCTCCCCCCGGGTGATGTAATACGCTCACATTGGTTGAAAGAAACTGCTTTGAAAGGAAAAAACCATAGAAAAAAACTTTGTGAGAACTTGCAAAAGTTTGTCCTTATTTTTTTTTCACCCATGTCCCTTAAGGGGCTCCGTAAGCTAGTGTACCTTGCAAACGTAAACATACTGGATGGAGCTCGCAGAAAAGGGAAGATGCAAGGGGCAAACTCCCCACTTCCGCACTTAAGCCAACCAGGAAGTACAAAATCTTGCAATTCCGCTTACCACTTGAGGCTGGCACCAAAAGGGAGCAAATTTCCATTGGAGCCCATGTTAAAATGGCCAACTTTAGAGCAGAAATAAAAAACATTAACAGCCTGGTTCGAACAACGTTTTTTTTGTCTACAGCTTCTCTATCATCTCATGAATACTCTGAGGGGGGTGAATTTTTTTCTAACTCATTTGTTTATTTTATATTTAAGCTTAAAATTCGGCAATTTTCCGTTGATTGATGGCCTGTTGATCTATAGCCAGAGTCTTTTAGCTGAGTGGTTGTGGTGTCTGTTCTTCGACCCCCACCTCTTTTCCTATACTGGTTTTTTGTTGTTTAGGCGGGCTCTTGGCCGAGTCGGGCACAGGCTAATGGCACCCAGGATGGGATTTCTGAGGCTTCACTTTCGCTCATGCAGAAACCAATGGGTGATGTCCCAGAGGGTTTGTCCAGAGTTTTATACAGTCAATGGGAAGATGCGAAACAAAGCAAGACCAGGGTAAAATACTAGCGTGGTTTCTCCATGTTGGAGACAGCCCCTGGCTGACAAATACAGGAATTCTGATGCTGAACTCGCCTCATTTCTTTGAATTGGTAAGTAATATCTAAGACTGGTTGTTAGTGTTCAACATATCGTCAGAGTAAACAATGACGTGACGTTTGGAGATAAACTTCTCTAGACCACATGATGTGACTGTGATGTCAGGAGTTAAGGACTGAGTTGTTGCTAAAACGATGCTTAGTAAGCTCTTATGTAGGGTTAAACCATAAAGTTACAGCACTTATGAGGGTGGCAACACCATGTTGGCAGCATTATTATTACTGAGTCAGATTTTCAAATGGGCAAATTCTTGTTCTGCTGTCTGTTTTAAAGGTATTTACTATAATGCCATGGTCAAGGGGAATACTCTTTTCTGATTGGCCAACAGGTGTGCATTAAAACCGTTGAACTTGCACGTAGTCCCGCTCAAGTTTAATCAACCCTCAAAATTCATCCCTCACCAAACTTGTAACGATAGCAATATGAAAGCCCTCAGTTGTCAAAGCAGAGCTTCCTCAGCAAGTACAACAAGCAAAGCTGATATCAACTTCATAAACGACAAAAAGAAAAACACAGCATGGCCGATTTTAATAATTTTTTTAACTTATAAGCTAATTGGAAAATACAACACTTTCAAAGAATGGGACACAAATAAAATGAATAAACACCTACCATTATGCCATTGTCCTGGTGAATACTCAATTATTGGGATTGTAATGATAATTTGAATTATTATTCAAGCTCTCAAGTGTTGCTAGTAAAACACAGTTGTTGCTTGTTTAAAACTTTCTCTTTTTAAATGCAAAACATATGAAAATATAAATAAGCAGTCTAATAAATTATTGTGCTTGGTAGTGACCATGGCATAAGAAGGATAATCCACTAATAGGTTTGAGTTAAATGGTTTTAAGGCACTTGGTCAAGCTAACCACTGTTCCGGTTGGGTGGTTCTTTACCTTCACATGAGTTAAAACCATTAACCATTGATTATTCCATACTTGTAGTACTTGCAGTAACAAAATTTAAATCACAAGTTTTTTTAATCTTAATTCTCTGCCTTTATCTTTTTCGGTAAGTTAATTATTTGAATTTAGATTTCAGATGAAACTTCTAACTGCAGTCTGCTTGCAGATCTTTATCCCTACAACACTTTTAAGTAGTCCACTTATCCACTGCAGCACATTTCAACATCAGAGCTTTCAACCTGCTAAGTTCCCTCAAATCCTGAGAAAGTACTCACGCATACTTAAACTTAGGACAAAGTACACTGTGTCAACGTTTAAAGAAAATACGAGGGAAAGTCAATGTTAAGTGCCGAGTGAAAAGGAGATCAAAAACAGGATGATATGTGTGTTTAGCTCTGACAAGCCTGGAGTTTGTTGTTAAAGTTAGTGAGGAGGGAGAAAGAGAAAGAGGAGGGAGTTTGGGGGGTTTAGGTTTCGATTAGTTAAGAGCAGAGAGGCAGTGATTCTGCTCAGCTGGAGAGAGAAAGTATCGATGTGAAGTCAGAGAACCTCGGCTTCCCCTCGCTTCCCTCCCCTTCAGTCCCACAGGTAGGCATTAAAACCCAGCCGAGCAATGGAGGGATGGAAGCATGGAGAGATGGAGGGATACAAACCCCCGAGAGCCCAGCCGGAGCTTTGATTCACTGGGGTTTCTCACATCAACTGCAGGAGTCTGAGGCCCGCAGCTCGAGGAACGGCCGCCGTCTTTAAAACCACAACGCTGTCAAAAATTAATCACCGCCGCTTTACTTTTCAATTATCAATTCAGTGTCGAGCCGCGCTGCAGCTTAGAGCAGGCTTAACGTTACTAACGGCTATTAAGACGCAGGGGTTTGTGGGGATGGAGAGGGAATCTTGTGTGTGGTGTTTTAACGAGGTGAAGAGAACAGAAACAAGATCATCTGAATACACTTCAAAAAGTAAAGAGGAAGGTGCAAATTTTTATGCTGGAAATGGACTGGACTGAAACTTGAATGTGATTTCACATCATTTCATTACAGTAATTATACACAGAAATTACATTAACTCTGTCACACTGTAAACTGCAAGCATGAGCATGTTCAGCCAACTAGCTCACTAACAATAGTTTTTACAGAGCCTTACTTCCAAGAGCAAAGAGAACACAATGAATTGAACTGAGTACAATAGTTTGGTTTGGTTAAGGGTTTGGTTTAAAGGCTTTGTTTAAAAACAAAATCCATGTTCACAAGCGTCCATTATGTTGCCCCACTGTATGAAAACTGGTCCTGGATTCTATCAGACTTCAAGCTAACATTATGGATCTGTCCTGACCTGAAGATTTTACTCAAGCAACTTCAGCCAACATTACCTGAGATAATAAAGAACTTGTCAGACGCAGCAGATACTCTTCAACATGAGATCTTTCTGTCTTTTAAAAGGAAGATCCCCTAAATTTATGTGGATGTCCAATCAGTGTTGATGGTAAAGGCGATCAGTTGAGGCAAAAAAAATCTCAGATCATGCTATATTGACCCAGACAGCTGAGTTCTCCCGTTACAAAATAGTATCTGTTTTTCCTCTGACACCAGTGATTATTTTGGTGTTCAGACAAAACTACATGCTATTTCAGGTTGGGTAGCAAGGGTACATGCTGCTCCTCTGGACAAAAGGTCATGCATAATGCATCCTGGTACATGTTTGCACTGCAAGCAGAACTCTGCAAGCGGGAGAACTCTGCTTTCTTGGTCAATATAGCACAAACTGAGGAATTTATTGCTTTAATTGACTATATTTACATTAATTAGACATGAAATTTAGCAAATCTGTAGCTTAATAAAAAGTTAAAATATACTGTTTGGACATGTTATCAATAAAGCATAGATCTAACCTCTAACTAAGTACGTTAGGGCTGGGCAATCATGACTGTCACATTAACTTATATGACAATTCATAAAATATATCTTATTAATTATATCTTGTCCGTCAGTGGAATAAAGTTCTTAGTACTTAACAACAAACAAAAGTCTATAAGATACTAAAGTTGAATGCAGCTTTAAGGACATGTTCAAGTTTTCATTAGGGTATTTTCCATCAGTTCAAGCTTCTTTAATTAAAACAAATTACTTATAAAAACAGCAAAAACAGCAAAAAAAAAACAGCAAATTTTTTGGGATTTATGATCTGTCTTAGAAAAATACTCCATTACAGACAAAAGATTCAGTAAATTGAATGTAAAATCTAAATGTGTAAAGTAACTCTCATCTGTTCCCATTAGCCTATCATCACTATTTTAATCAGTAATTTACCATGTGGTTCCTTGAAACAACATCTCTCCGTGCCTTCACTTTTTGCAGTGTTCTGGCCCCGTACAGTGGTGAACTCTCTTCTCTTGATGAAAGGTATGAGAGCCTCAAAGACCAAACTTTCTACTGTTACATATTGATCAAAAATTACTTATGCAGCAAATTTAGGCCTCATTCCTTCACTTTGCTTCTCTTAATTCCTTTCATCAGTTGGCGTGAAGGCTTTTCTTCATCGAGCGCAGCACAGACCTTCTGATGAGGAGCAAAGGCAGGTTTTATCTTGGAATGACCTCATTATTTATTGTAAAGAAGCCAAAGAAAAGTTTATCAGCTGCTCTACTTTCTTGTCTTCACTCTTTCTTGTCGTGTTCATGAGCAAAACAAGCCGAAAAGTTCATTCTTGTACTTTTCTTATGAGCAGAGGTTCAATTTCTTACAACTGCAGCATCACTTTTGCCTCGTCAGCAGCCAGAACCATCTCAGAAAAACAAGTTTCATGGGATACTGGTAACTAAATAATTAAGATGAATAATGTATTAAATAATTGCAATATTCTCTGTCTGAGTCCAGCAAGGTTCCTTTGATGCTTTTATACCCTTCTCTCTCCCTGTTTCCTGCTTCTCTATGTCCTCCCTGCCATCTAGTAATGGTTAAATGCCAAAAAATAACACTCAAAGAAAAATAAAAAAATCAAGTTTCAGTAAGACTCTTAAAGGTGGTACTATTTACTTAAAAAAGTAATTCCTTAATGTTTTCCCTGAAAATGCTGTGATTTTTTTCATAGATGTTCCATTAAAATCCTAAATTGATTTGAATCCAGTAAGGTTTTGTTAATGAGCATTAAACAATGATGACACAGTTAAAAGTGTTTTTAAGAGACACATATCTCCCAAATATCTCACCAAATCATGTTTGTTCTTACAAACTTATAGATTGATTTTAAATATTGAAAATTCATTAAAAACCCCTAATTTTTGGATACATAAAACACATCCTGTGATTAGCCTGACATTTTCATTGAACCCCTGAGTTTGTACCTCAAGCTCTAAACTGAGGTACTGCTATTTAGTAAATTAGGATATTTTTTCATTAACATTTATCATGTTAAAAATCTCAATATATTACAACACATTAAGTCAATGATTAAATATAAGGTTAACTTATCATGCACAATTTAAGGTAGTGTAGGTTGTCTTTTAAAATCTACCTAATTTGTTTATTTATGGTTTTTAAGAGGTTTGTTTTTTACTTAAGAAATAATTGTCTGCTGTTTCCAGTAGTATATTAAATAAAACTTGAGGTTTTTTAAGTGTTTATATTTTTATAAGTACCTAAGAGAACTAATATTGAAGTCTTAATAAATTTAAAAATACACTTTGAAATAGAAGTAAATGAAGTAAGATAGCAGCAGTCATTATTTTAGATGTTTAAGACTATTTAAGCATCTCATATAACGACAGAAGCTCTTTACAGCCAGCTTTTTTATTCATAAATGAGCCTTGATAAAGTTTTTTCAGCTGATGTTCTCAGCTTGTAGCTCTGGCTGCAGGTTACTGACTGAAAGAGCCAGACAGCTGTTTTCTGGGCTAAGAGCCGCCCACCGACCCATGTCAGGTCCCAACCACAGGCTTTAATGTGAGAAAAGAGTTGAGTGGGCGAGCACATCTGGTTCATCAGCAAACACAAGCATTAGCTCGTTTTGATGGTTTCGGAGCCTTAAACACTGACCATGTAATCAAGCATCAAGTGCTTAGTTTACACAAACCAGTCTCCCCATTGCTGCCTCTGCTCAAAGCTGAATGTGCTCTAAAAATAAGAATGTTGATGCTCTTCAAGTTGCAAATATATTTACTGTAAAAGATCTGTGACAAGGTGAAAATTCATTAACTACATTTGTTTGTGTGTGTTTTTTTTTTTTAGCTTATCAGCCGTGCACACACACACACACAACTGTCTATTTAGACTATAGCGCCTAAACATGCATCCTCTGATCCCCTGGGGTTGTGACCCCTAACCCCTGCTCATCACAATGTCACCACATCCATCTGTGTGCGTGCGTGCGTGTGTGTGTGTGTGTGTGTGTGTGTGTGTGTGTGGCAGAAGGGAGGGAAAGAAGGAGGAGTTCCTGAAAACAACCCATCTGTCCCTTTTAGGCCTTGCAGATGTATGTGTTTCAATGTTTTGAGAAAATTCTAAAACTTCTAAAACAAAAAAAACTAAATGCAATAGAGTGTTGACACAGCAGAGAGGCATTCAAATGATTTCTGCTTAAAAGATACATTGACAAAAAATAATATTATGTTAAATTAAACGAAGCTTCTGACATTTTTGGCCTTTTTTTTGTGTTTAATTACCCACATACATTTTCAAATTTATACATGATCCTTATTTCTATGAATTGAATTGATTAATTGATTCTGTTGTGTTCATTAAGAAATGTGTTTCTTGATTACCTCATTTTTAATAGAAACTGCTATAAATATTTGAGCTAAGAAAGAAATCCTCTTTAAATCAAAATGAAAATTTTGATGTAATCAGTCAGTATTGTGCAATAATTTTATAAAAAGGTAATTTTCATTAAAATTAATCGGAAATTCCTGGCTGCTGAAAATAATTTAAAAAATGGTTTAAGTTTAGGAAAATCATAAACAGTAATCTGAAGTTTACAGGTTTTTATATGACAGCTTGTTTTTTTCAATCTACTTCTGTTTGACATCAGAGATTTTCTTCCACATCTGTGATTTGAATTTAGATTTCAGATGAAACTTCTCACCGCAGTCTGCTTGCAGATCTTTATCCCTTTAACACTTTTAAGTAGTCCACTTATCCACTGCAGCTTTTCTGTGAGCATCCTGAGAGAAGCAGCACATTTCAACATCAGAGCTTTCAACCTGCTAAGTTCCCTTTAATCCTGGGAAAGTACTCACGCATACTTAAACATGGGACAAAGTACACTGTGTCAACGTTTAAAGAAAATACGAAGGAAAGTCGATGTTAAGTGCCGGGTGAAAAGGAGATCAAAAACAGGATGATATGTGTGTTTAGCTCTGACAAGCCTGGAGTTTGTTGTTAAAGTTAGTGAGGAAGGAGAAAGAGAAAGAGGAGGGAGTTTGGGGGGGTTTAAGTTTCGATTAGTTAAGAGCAGAGAGGCAGTGATTCTGCTCAGCTCTGCAGCTGACTTTACTTCTTAAATGTGCAAAACCAACAGAATGGGGATCGAAAGAGCTTTAGAGGCCATTACGATCAGAGGTTTAATCTACAAACCCATGAATATCCAGTGACAACGCTGGGCTGCTGGGGGTGCACCGAGGAAAGATCTGCCCCAACCACACATACTCAGCAGCACAGGTTTATTATACTGGAGGCTAAACAGGAAAGTAGTGGTCTGTGTGTGTTTGGTGCCAACCTAACCTGGAAACATATTGTCTAATGAAAAACAACCACAGCATAGAGCACCACACAGAGCCAGGCTGTTATAAAGTTTCTGCTTGGATGCAGTATTTGCATTAAGATGCCAGCCTTTGATAAAAAGAAGTTTGACATGTATTTTGCTGAATTTAACTTTTGTTAACTTGCCTGTATTTCCTGTTATGGATTTTTTTTATAATATGTGATAGTGCCTAAAGTGCCTCATATTTTCTTCCATGAGCTGGAGACTCAAAACAGATCTAACTCAAAGTAAAACATAAAGTAAAAATATGTTGACAATCATGAAAAGGCTAAAAAAAAAAAGGAGAATGTTGCTCTACTGTAAATGTCACACAATTGTTTGCATAAAAACAATCACCATATCAGTTAAAGTCATGAGTTATGTGAGTGTTGTTTCTCCAACTTGTATGATGCTGACCTGCTGTACTTTTTAAGTTGTTTTATAATCTTTGTCATGAATTTTTTTTGCATCACTTGAATCACGTTGTAACATGACAAAAGAAAAAGCTTTACGAGTCTTTTGCTTTTTTCTCTGTGCTGCTCAGAATTTTCCAAAGTCAGCTGTGTTTCTTCACTGTTGACTCTCTTGAGTCTTCCCTCATTTTTATGTGATGGAAAATAATAAGACAAATTCTTTGTGGAAGATTTTATTCTCAGAGCCTCTGACAAATGACTGCGAGAGGTAAGTGTCTTTAAGTTGTTAAAAGCTCCGTCACGGCCTTTCTGACCTCTGACCTGCTTATGGAGAAGAGAGAGTTGCTGTTTTTCACACAGGAAACGACGCAGCATATCTGTCTTTAAATCCCTCTCAATACTCTTCAGGTAGCAGATAAACTTCTGTCTCCGTGTTCACATCGGTTT
>JAQNCA010000013.1:2560149-2577334 GCA_029783725.1 Acanthurus tractus
AGCATATCTGTCTTTAAATCCCTCTCAATACTCTTCAGGTAGCAGATAAACTTCTGTCTCCGTGTTCACATCGGTTTCATGCTCTGTTTGAAAAATGAGATCAATAAGTTCTTGTGTTTGATGTCTTGAACAAGCATCGGTACGATTCCGCTCCTAACTGCCATGATTTGTACTCCGGAGGGCATAACGATTGATCAAAACGAGAGCTGCTTGATGATAAATATTTTATCTCTGTTTGTGTCGATAAATGACTCCGTAACAACGTGCGAGTGGTAGTGAACTCATTCTGGACACACATGATCTCAGTGAGGATATCGATGGATTGTTTATGAGCGGCTGATGGGAGATGAAGTGGTTTTGTGGTGTCGTATCCGCTCTTTGTGTCAGAGCTGCTCATAATCAAGCTTCAGATGACTGACAGCTGGCTGTCTCTTGCCTGTGATTCAGATGGGAAACCTTGTAACTCCTGTTTCCAGCTGTGGGGAACTCTTGTCTTAGTTTGTTCTGGCAAGGCTAAGGATGTGTGAAGGCTGTAAAGCTGTCGCAGGCTCGTCCAGCCATGTTGCAGCACTGTAAGCAGCAAACAATGAGGCTCCAGTACCAGCAGTTATGTTCAAGTGTCTGCAAGCTGGATTTTAAAGACAATAACTTATCTTTTGATTGGCTGGAACGAAGGGAATGAATCTATAAGCTGACAGATAACTTGAGAAACAATCAGGAGAGATGAAAGGGGAAAATGGAAAGTGGAAGACACAATCCTTCAGATTTCAGTCCTGGCTGATTTGTTGTTACTGGTTACTTTACAAGAGGTGAGATTAAAAATTAACAATTGTTTACAAATTACAATGCTTTTTTTTCCCAGTAGACATTAATCTGTACTATTCTAGTGTTCCAGTCAGTCCTGACAGTGTGGCAGGGACCCAGCATGAACAACACCAGGACCATAAACTTGAACAGGTAAATGGGACTGAGCCGTTTCAAGGTGTCTTCTGCTTGGCCTGTCAAGGACGCACATCCCCACAGAATATTTTGATAAGGATATTTTTAATGTTTAGAAATAATGTAACTTACGGGAAAGAAGTTAGATCAAAAAATTTGAAATTTGTCCCCAGTAAACACAAACTCTAACCCTAGAATCCTGGGCAGGAAGTACCAACCCTGCCTCAAAGAGATTTGTTTTCCCAACTAATTCGATAGGAAATAAGGACCTGATTGCTGACCCAGCAATTTTCTCGGGGCTGCATTTTTTTCAGTGTACGAGGTGCGTATGGTGGAGTGTGTGTGTACAAAGCTCAGACCTTTCACAGTAGAGAACTGAGCTCATAACTAAAGTCTTTCAGTGTGTAAGTTACAGGAAAACTAAGGTTCAAGTCACTTTTGAATTATTCAACATTTAACCATTCCCCTTGTGTCCAAACCTTAAAACACATGGAGAACCATAATATCTTCATCAGTTGATAGTTTTAGTTGCTCTGAGTTGACACTGTATTTCAAAAGTGTGGACAACATCTGCCTTCATGCAGTCATCTGCTACCTCAGCCTCAAGGTTTATCACTTCAGGAATCATAAAGACGTTCAGACAACACCAGGGGTCCTTCTTCTTGCAGTGTGGAGTAGAAGTGAGATTCTGAATTTGATTTTGGCCCTTTTCTGTTACTCAATGCAGAAATACCACAGCTTATTAACTTCAGTCTTTCTGCAAAATTGCTCAAAGAATTGAATGCGTATGTACAAGAGTTTTAGGACTCATCTTCTGCCTTGGGCAAGGACATTTTTAACCACCCCTCTTATTTTAGGGACACCGAGAAATGAAATATGTTGCCTGATATGTTCATTAAAAAGATTTAATATTAGGGTTTTCTTAAATTGTATTTGCTGTTGCACATTTCTATTTTCAAACTATAATTAGTTTATAAGTTTTTTTTAATAAAAAAATTAATTCAGTGGTCAAACATTTGAAATGTTACAGTTAAGAAGTGTGAGTATGTTTTTACAAAAAAATTTGAAAATTAAACCTTCTGAGGAATTAAAGTCAGTCTCTGACCAATTGTGGATTTTTAGAGTAATTTATTTAACGGTAATTTATTTAACAGACCTGCTAAAATCTTAATGACTGGAAAAAATGACATTTAAATCCATGAATATGGATTTACTTGTATGTGTATTCTGTATGTCCTGAATTGTATGGTTGACTGTAATTTACAATTGCAGGAAGACTTTTTAAAAATCTTTTCATGCATGTTAGGCTGAGCGCTGATGAAAAACAATTATTTTGGTTAAAAAAAAGGTACAAGATCTATTTACTCTTTCTAATTGCAGTCATATTAAAAAGCCTTTGTGTGTAAGTTTTTCTGTTTTTGTATAATTATTTTATATTATTGGAAAGGGGAAATATAAAATAAAGTCTTACCAAGACACAGGGTGATAGTGTTTAAAAAATCTCACACTCAAACATCATCTCTCTGCAGTCTACTATCTGCTAAAAAGCTTTAAGCCTGCTCCATACGAGCACTTATTGATTGGTTCAAAGGGAAGAAAATGCATTATTAGAAACTTTTGGTGAGAAACATGGTTGTGTAGGTTTTTTCAAATTGAAAATCCCTCAAAGTCCAGTGGAAGCGAGGGAATAAAAAGATTTATTTTCACTCTGCTAAATGGCAAATGTCAATTCTGTGATGCCGACACGTCTGAAACACTCTCGCAATAGTCTGTAATTTCAACTCAGCGAGCCAGGTAACAAACAACAAAACTAACAATGAGCAATAACAAATAACCAACCCCCATCTGCAGCAGACACACAACGGAGAAGTGAGGTTGTCACCTGACGGCAGTAAATCGCCTTGAGAGCAGATTCCTCAGGTCTATTACAGCCGGAAGCCAAGCAGGAGAGACGGCGGCGTGCAGGATGTGACCGGCAGCTGCATCGACTGGTTAAGGCTACAGATTGGTGAGAGCGGACGGATCAATAAGCTCGGAGCCTGGACAGAGAGCTGGACCCTCAGAGAGAGAGAGAGGCCTGTGATTACTGCAGAGAGAGAGAGACAGAGTACTTTATTCTGTGAGTTCAAAGCTATGTTAAGTAGATATTGTCCTTACAGGTACACATATGCAACAATAAAGAACAGCCGATCAAGTTGCTGTCTCAGATGTCAACATTGTTGTTAAATTTTCAAAAATTGATCTAATTGGACCAGTTACCCCCAACCATCACATACAACTGCGTCTGATGCTTCATCTGCTGTTTCAAGTCATTTGTTTGTACAGATTCAGAGGACAGGCCCTGCTGAGTCCAACCCCGAGTCTGAGGGGAGAATGTGTGGAGTAACTGACTCACTGGTTTTCAGTTTGTTTCGACCAGAAATGATTAAAAATTAATAAAATACAATGACACAAACAAAAGCATCAGAGGATGGTTTATAAGCCGATGGAACGGAAGAACAATGGAACAATGGAATATACTAAAGAATTAAATCCTTCAAATCCAGCTGCAGTATTGACAGTGTGACAGAGGGTCCTGCACAACCACACATGCTTTTGGGTCTTGCATACCCACTGAAGCGTGTGATGAAGCGTGTGATGTTTACAGTTCATTTGACATCAACCCTTAATGAAAGCCTGTGTTTGTCCAGCAACAAACAATTTTTTGGCCCTTTTTAAAAGCGAGGAGGGGAATGTGTGTGTTTGTGTGAATGCGTTCTTGTTTTTCTGATGTAAGCTACTTTTTTGGGGGGAAACATTGCAGGATAAAAAAATGGTGAACTGGGGACGGCTTGTCCAGTGTGGGACAAAAACTATGGACCCAGCTGAGAAAAGGCTGGTTTTGGGGCCGGTGGTCAGAATCATGGTGACAGTAAGTCTCTAAGACTGAATGTAAGCCAACACAGACCTCAATCGTGTGTGTGTGTGTGTGTGTTTGCATATTCGTGTAACCTTGACACTGACCCAGCTTTAGCCCTTAGGCCTGTCATTTAGCCAGGGGAAACTAACACACACTCAAACACACGCACAAACACACACACAAACACGCATGAACACTCAAACTCACATTAAAACGGCTACACTTAAATACACATTTGTGTCGCACACACTGATGGAGCTTCCAGGTGAGACACATGTTGGAACAAAAATGAAAGTATGCACAGATGTCATCAGTTATACACACACACGCATGCACATATACACTCATGGACATGCGCACAGTTACGAGTATAGCCAACAGGGCTGTGGCTCATTAATATTTCATTGATTGGACAGAGAGGAGCAGTGGACTGGAACAACTGTGTGTGTGTGTGTGTGTGTGTGTGTGTATGTGTGTATGCATGCATATGTGTGTGTGTGTGTGCGTGTGTGTGTGTCAGGTTAAAGGCGACAGGGGGAAGAGAGGAGGAGCAGGCAGACTGATGGAGATTTCGGAAAGGATGGCAAAAAAAATAAAATAAAACACCTGTTATTCAGGCATCAGGACGTTTTATGTCCAAGTATGTCATTTGAAATGTAAAGATGTCACCAAAAGGCCTGAAGCACATTTAAATAAGATCCTCTTGATCCTGATCAAGATCCTCTCCGTAAAATTCTAAACACTCCCGTTCTGATAAAATGTGAACAGTAGGTTACAAAAACAGCTTATACTCTATATTTTACTCACTTACTCAGACCTTTGTGTTTCTTTTAAAACATAAATTGTGATGAGAAGTTTTATCGTTGTTGTTCTTGACCCATTTTCTCCAGCTGTTGTCACATCAGTGCCATCTTCTTTAACTCTGACTCTGGGCTTCGTCTCCAAGTATTCCTGAGTCTTCCTCTTTCCTGTTTGCCTCGTTGGTTCCATGTCTGTATACGCTTGGTTATCGGCTTCTTCTTAGGCTTTGACCGATCCAGCTTTTATTGTTTCTTGTTTGGTGTGTTTCTGCGGGTTGTTGTTTAGTGTGTTTGGCCAGGATGAGTCTCAGCCAGTGTTTAACTAATGATTGCAGCTTGTTGACGATGCTGCTGGTGGTCTTCCAAGTTTTCAATAAATGCAACATTACAGCATCAACATTGGAGATCAAAATTTAGAGTTTGATCTTGAGCCAAATATTTGCGATTTCAATAACTTATTTAGGATCTCAAATACTGTTCCTGGTTTTTAGATTCTTGTTTTTATGTCTTCCTCTGTTCCATCAACCAGAGCTCTTACACTGGCCTGGTATCTAAGTTTATTGACCTCAGCTGCAGATTTTTAGTAGCTGGGATTTGTCTCTATCTGATGGTGGAGATGTGAAAGTTGAGGTCCTCAAAGGTCCAGTCAAACTCCCTTTATTGTCAGTTCCTTGACTGATTCAGCTGATGCATAACGGGAAGAGGAGGTGAAGGAGCAAAAAACCCTGTCTCCACACTGGTAAGCACTTTGGAATTTTCTTGAGTCCATCCCTGGTGGAGCATGTGCCACTGCATGCCATGATACATGTTCTTAATAATATCCATTTATCTTGGAGGATTTTTTTACCACGAGTTTCTACAACAGGATGTGGTCTAGACTATCAAATACTTTGTTTAAGTACTCTGTGATTTGGTCAATGAAGATCTTGAGGGTAGCAGTTTGGTTGCTGCACTGGTTTTGTCTCAGTTTTTCATTGATCCCCCTCCACAATTTCTTCAAGACAACACGGTTAAGCACTTTACCTGGTGTTGGTATGAGCATGCTTCTCTCGGTAGCTGTTACAATCCCTGAGGTCACATTTCTTGGATATGATAGCCATGATCTCTCTTAGTATGTTTCTTTCTTTCTTCCATATACCCTTGATCAGTTGGTGCAGCATGGTGGTTGAAGTCAACCTCCAAGGTCTCTGCAGGGATCTCATCCTGCTCTGCTGCCTTGTCATGTTGCAGAGTCTTAATGGCCCTCTTCACTTAAGATCTGGCTGGAGGGGTCACAGTTGTTCTCAACCACTGTCTTTTACACAACTCCCTAAAGTGCTCTGTCTACTTGTGTTGATGTTCTTACTTTGCTGTGTTGACCCTAGACTAACATTAAAGGACCCCCTTAACTCAAAAATGCCTTTTTCCTATGTTTATGTCCCTTGGAATGTTCAGCCTTGACTCTACTGACCCTAGTTAGTGCCAAGTTTGTAACTAGAGAGGTTCCTCTACCAAGGAATGTAAAAATGAATCCCAAAATCCCTAAAATCTGGGATGCAAACATTCAAATTTGGGTTCTAATACGGTCTGATAGTAATTCCTTAATTGTCATAGGCAAAAAAACCTGAAACATACAGCAAAGATCGCACTAGTCCTTCATAATTTTAAAAGCTGTAATCAACTATCCAATATTTGGGAAAGTATTTTAAAGCACTGTGCAGACCAGCTAACAGCAAACATGTACAATTTTATCGAGTCTACAGTTGTTGCACCTTATGGACCCACTGCATATGTCCTCTCAAGCCTTTAGAGTGAAGGTGCAATTGTGACCTTAGTGTACTTACTGCACACTCATCTTGAGAAATAAAAGAATCATGCAAAAATTCTCTTGGTGGACTTTTTATCTGCCTTTAACCCTTTTCAAACCAGTACCTTGGCTAGCTTAATCGGATGGATTGTTGACTTTCTTAGCGGTAAAATCCAGCAAATTAGAAGTAGCACAGACGAGCATCAGCCTGCTCTTGACTACATCAGCTGATTCTATCTTTTACTACATGGCTTTTAGATATAGCACCAGAGTTCACGAGTTGGAGTTGCACCCAGAAAAAATCAGCATGTGCTGAGCTTAGCCCCACAGGCTGACTGGTGTGCCAGTTAGCCCCACTATGGAGAATGCAAATAAAACACTGAACATGTTTAACAGTTCAGGAGTCAAGACGATAAAGATTGATGTAGACACTATTTCAGTAAAGTACAGGAATGGAAACATCAGACATGCCAGTATATATACAATGGAGTAGATCACCTAGGTGTAAGAAAGTTTTGTCTTACACATATTAGCATTTTTTACATTTCTTTTTAACTGACACACCTAAGCCAGTAATGAATCAAACTGTGATGTCTGCCTTTTGTTACAGCCCCAGATAAAATTAAGAAAAGATTGTTTAAGTTAAGAAAAACAAGATCGTTGTTTGCAGGTTTTTGATGGGAAGCTGAACTTTGCTCCTTATGGAGATGGAAGAAAAAGAGTGATGGAAGATAAGAAAAAATCAAACAAAGAAAGTATCATTTGTAGGAGTTGAGGATGGAAGGAAAGAGGAGGCATGTATGGAATATGGAAACTGAAACAAGAAGATCTGGAGGAAGAAAAGAGATATGAAAGAAGGAGGGCACAAATGTACTATAATAACGAGATGAGGAAGAAGCAAGAATAAGAGAGGGAGGAATAAAGGGAAAGAATAAAGAAGAGCAAGAGCAAAGAAAAGAGAGAGGGGAGGAATGGATAAATGACAGATGGAGAGATAACGGAGGGAAGGGAGGTGAGAAGACAATTAAAACAGTCAACAGGCACTTTGGATTCCCCCGACTGCATCTCATCATTACATCACACACACACACATCCACACACACGTACAGACAGAGTTTACTGGTGAAGTGAGACAGGCGGGCCAGACACGAAGCTCTTTGGTTGCCGCGGGAAACACTTCCTTGTTTGCCCTAACGCCCTTACTTCCTGTCCCCTGAGACGTTTAGAGAGCTGCGTGTGTGTGTAGTTTTTATGTTGCATTGCTAATTTTGACAGCATGGGAATGAGAGAGTAAGTAATGGTCCCGGCAGACAGTCTGTGTGTGTTTGTGTGTGTGCGTGGGTGCGTGTGTGTGTGTGTGTGTGTATCCAGAGATTTCCATCCATTAGTGATAATGGGGAAACAGAGCTGCTATTAGCTGTTAATGGACAAACACACAACCACACTGCAGGCTTTCTTTCTCTTTCTTTCTCTCTCACTGCCTCTTTCACTTTCTCCCTTTCACATACAAACACACACACACACACACACACACACACACACACACACACACACACACACAGAGTGTTGTTTCCACAGTCAAGTGTGAGCTGATTCAAGCCAGTAGAAATCTGTTTTAGCTGGATGATAATATAAACTGTCTTTACCTTTAGACCCACAGAGTGGTGGAGCCTAAGCATGGTGGAGCATTTTGCCCCTGCCATGGCGTCGCATCATAGGCTCTCACAGGGTGTAAAACAACAGCAAAAGAAAATCTTTGCACATTACACTTTGCATACTTTGCATGGGTCCGTAATGTCTTCTACAATATTAATTTTAGGGCATGTTAAATTAGATCAAAGCATGGTGCCATAATGTAAAAAGAAAAAAAAAACATAGACTTAACAGGTCAGTGTAATGGTTGCACAGTAATGGTTGCACAGCTTCACAACCCTCTAGAGTGCAGCTGTATATGTTGTTTGAATCCGACTGTAGTAACTGGGTCCTGCCTGTATCCGACAGTCATTCTGATTTTTTTCTGAACTCGAAACAAGACAGACTCAGTTTTTAGCTAAAGCACTGTCATGCACGCATTGTTGTTACTATTGTTGCTACATTTTCCACTGAAAGCTGACTGAATTCCACCCAAACCTGAACATAATTACAAAATATTAGTTCGAACCCGGTCCGACCCAGGTGGGTGCCATCCAATACCTTTGGCATGGGTCGGGTATCCACTTTCTACAACCCCCACACCTTTCTGATGTCAGAACACAGAGAGGCTGAGTCTGACCGTTTGTGTAGCACCCCGAAAATCAACAAGCCCATGTGGGTGTATCCAGTGTGGTTTATCAGTACTTTTGTAATTCAGAGCTCCCAAAAATATTAAGTGTTCTGTTGAATGTACAGAAAACAGAATGTGTCATTTCTGTCATGGATTTAAATGAAACAGTACAAAGACAGCATACTGATTTTTATACCCTCCCAACTGAGTTGATTTTCATAAATATATACTCATTGAATCATGATGCCAGCAACAAGTTTCAGACAAGTTAATACAGGGGTAATAAAAGTGGCAATAAAAGCCTCAGAGTCGTAAATTCTTCAAAAAACCCTATTTTAAACATTCCACAAGAAAACAGTGTTACTGATGACATGAAAGGTGGAACATCATAGTTTGGTATTAAAGGGGAAACTCCAGAAGAACAGTTGTTTACTTGCAAGGTTTGTTGGAGCCTCACCACTTCGAGAGATACTACGTGGACCAGTCGTCCCATAGTTTGAACAACCTCTCTGAACGCAACATTTCAAGGAAGTTAGATTTCCCCATCTACAATTCAGAAATGTATGCACTTAAAGGGTTCATCCAAAACCAACAAGACAGACCTGTGACCTTTGTTCCTTCCAGCAGCACTGCAAAAAACCCACATGATTATTACAAGGATATTACGGGATGGAAAACACTTGGAAAACTGTTATTACTATTATTGCATTGGTGCACTGAGCAGCAACAATCTCTTCTAAGCAGCAAACTGCATGGCTAACAAAGCTAACTAGCAGCTGCAGATTCCAATTACAGATTACTTCAGGTACTTCAGTAAATCACAGAGAGTTGAGACAGAGCAGATGGAGAACATCACATGCAAATCCAAAAGGCATTTTCTTCATAACACATGAACTCCAACAAAATCAGGGATAGTTGTTGGTGTGTGAGATGGAGTGCCAAAGCATACATAACATGCAGAGTGTTATGCACAGAGTCCTACCTGCTCACCTAAGTTACTCAGTACAGCAACTTGGTCCAGTGACTCACAAAGTGGTATTTTCGCCCTAGCCAGTATACCATCCAAATGAATTTTCTTTTGTTTCAAGGTTTAGCAGTTTCACAATGTTGCTTTAGGACTCCAGATACAGTAAAAAGCATTTATCATCAAACATCCAGAAACGCAGCTCACTTCCCTGGATCCAAGCTCACCTGAGATGGGTTGAAGCAAAGTGAAGAAAGTGTTACTTGGTCAGATGAGTCCACATCACAAAAATTGTTCCTGGAAATCATGAATGTTGTGTCGTCTTGGCTCTGAAAGAAAAGGACATTGTTAGTTCAAAGCTGGCGCATGTGATTGTACAGGGTTTAATGCCTTAATGCCTTTGCATAGGTACCTTACTCATATAGCCCACACCCATGAGGACAGAATGAATGCTAAAAGGTACACAGTTGTTAAATGGGATTTTACTGGCAGTTCTATTCATATCAAAGTCAGGAGAGAAGAAGGAGGAGAGTTTAGACACAGGTAAAAAAAGGCAGAATGAAATGCAAGTTTTGCTAATGTGTGTGTAAGAAATGTGTTTTTAGCAGCAGATTGACCCCGGCTCATCATATCATATTCATATTGATTTACATGGGCTTTGGCAGCTCTCATAACATGGAAATCTTGGTCCATCCAACATTCGGAATTCCAGATTCCTAATTAATTTTGACGAAGCCCATTTTTGGTATAATCACACTGTATATACGGACATTTAGCCTGTCAAATGCATCTGGTGTACAACCAAAAGTCTGAAGTGTCCCCTTCATTTACATGCTAGAGTAATAATGTTTCCTTCCTGAGACAGCTCATTGATGTTTTGATTGGCCGGCCATGCACATCTGCTTGGTCAATGTTGAACAAAGATGACCTCTGACCTCTGAGTCCATCAAAGCCAGCTGGAGATTGCACAGAAACAGGAAACACAAGCTCAAACTGTCTGTCGAGCAGGCTTCAATAGTATTGAATTTGAGCTCGAGTGAACATTTGTAGAGCAGAACCATAATGAAACAATACCTGCAGACAATGGAAGAGCGTCGAGAGGGAAGATGTCTTTTCCCCTGCAGACAAGAGACAACACAGCCTCACTTCAGTCTCATTTTTCAGATGTAAATCTCATTAACTGTCCTCAAAGTAATGAGATTCTTATTTGACATATTTTTTGGCCACTATGTTGTGGTGGGATCATAATTTCTACCTCTATTACATTTGTTAACATTTTTTAAAGAGCCCACAAAGTGTTGGGTTCATGTCCTGCACTGAAGTCATGGCGAGGAGTCGAAGGTTGGAGATCACACTCCCAGTTTCCCATCCGGTTAGTTTACGAGTGGCAGAGGTTGGTAGTTTGGTCCTGTCTCCTGTCATGTTGACTTCCTGCCATCTTTCCCCAACTGGAACCAAGAACAAGCAAAGAACCCTAAAAGCTTTATTACCGTTTGCAGATTTTTCTATTTTTCTCTCTTCCCCCCCATATTTTCCTTTTTTTCTTCCTCTGTTCATTGATTTTCTCCCCCTTGCTCAGCCTTCCTCTCTCATCTCTCATTACCTTCATTCTCATTTCTATTTCAACATCTTTCCTTTACCTCTTCTGCTGCATCCCTCCTCTTCTCCATCTTTCTCTTCTTCTCCTCTTTCTCTTCCCTTTACCTTTTCTTTTCTCTCTTTTTTCCTTAACATTGTTTTATCTTATTCTTCTCCTCTCTGCTTTAACTTTCTCCATCACTGCTATTTACCCAGTTTTCTTCTCATTCCTTCACCCTCCAATTCTTTAATCTCTTCCTTTCCTCTCCTCCTCCTCCACCCTTTTTTCTTGCTTACTTCCCTAATTTCTCCACCTGACCTCTTCTCTCTCCTCTCGAGCTTCACCACTTCCCTCCCTTCTCTCCACATTTCCCCTTCCTGACACATCTCATTCCCTCTCTATCTTCCCCTTTACATCTTTCCTTTATTTTAAATCCCTCACTTTCATCTCTGCTTCCTACCACTCTTCCTCTTCTCCTTCTCTCCTGCCTGTTCTCTTTGTCTGCATACCCCCCCAACCAGTACTTCACATCTCCTCCTCCTTTTCACTCTCTGTTCTCTCTCTTCCTTTTTTCTCATTCCCCCTTCTTTCTCCAACCCAACAGATTTTTTCTGCTTTATTAAATGTTCTCTCCCTTGTTTTTTCTCTTACTTCGTGCCCCCTCCTGTTACTCCACTAATATTTTTTCTCTTCCCTCCCTCACTGTTGTCCCTTTTACCCCCCTCCTCTCCTCCCATGCAGCATTCCTTCTTTTCCCTTATTCTCTTTACTTTCCTTCTTTCTCTTTTTGTTTTTTGTCTCCCTCCTTTTTCCGTCTATCCCTTTCGTCCCTCCCAATCTTCCTTCTTCCTGTCTTCCTTCTCTCCTCTCCTTCTTTCCACTCTGTTTTCCTCTCTGTCTTCTCTTCAGTCCTCCATATTTTCCCATCTCTCTCCTCAACTGTTTTTCTTCCCTCCTGCTTTTTGTTCCCTCTTCCGTTCTGTTTTTTCACTCTCTCTGTCTTTTTTTCCTCCATGTTTTTTTTCCTCTCCTCGCTCTCCTCACCTACATCTCTCCCCTTCGGTCCTCCTCCCTCTCTCCTATTAAGGTCAGGATGGTGCTAAGTGTCTATCAGTGCTGATGAGGCTCAGGAGACTCCTTTGTTCTCAATGAGGGTGAAAATTCGAAACAGCCACAAGAGTGAATAGCATAACGCCCCTCCCCACCCGCCCCCACCCTCCTCTTCCATTCCCTTATCCCTCCATCCCTCATCCAGTCGCCCGATCAATCGCTCCTTCTCCCTAACAACTCTATTGATCAGATGCACTAACAACATCTTTCATTTATTAATTATGAGAGAAAGTCTTCCTGGGATTTCTCTCCCAGTTTGTTCTCCTAACCCCCCCCCCCCCCCTCCTCCCTGCTCCCCCCATCCATTTGCCCACCCCTTAATTTTGAACATCTGATATCTCTTCTTTCAGTCTATCTGATATCTCTTATTTCAGTCTTTCCAAAAACAACTAACAACATTTCTTATATGTTGCAAAACATTTTTATTTGCATTTAATTCATTTGTGTGTTTGTTAAAATACATTTTGCGGTGTGAATATGAAGTATACTAAATATGGGTTCAGCCTTGTCTTTGTTTGTGTGTGAGAGTGAATCTTTTTGACCACGGAGAGAACGAGTCTGTTTAACTTCAGCTTTCTTCTTCTTCTTTTCTCATCTAACTTCCTTTATTTTTCCCTCTCTCCCTGCTTTCCGTCCCTCATGCTTTCTTCTTTCTTCCACATTCACATTAGTCTGAGTTCCACAGCATCGAGAAGACACCTCCGTGTTTCACCTGTGTGTCTGCATGTCATGTTTATGATGTACGACAGGTTTGAAACGTTTTTTTTTTTTTGGTTCAGTCTCTCTGCCTGATAGCACAGCCTGTGCACCCCCACTTGACATGCCGACGGGGTGCCTGCAGAGGGGGATTGTCTCTGGGGTTTTGGTTGCATGTGTATCTGGTACACCTCAGCCCGCTGTCCTAGAAATCACCTCCACATCGAACAGTTCTGCACCGTGTGATTTAAGTCTAATCAAACAACAAGAGCAAATGCGGAAAGTGATGTCTCCTCTGAAGGAGGTTGTGGAGGTCTGTGTAGGAGATGTACAAGAACCACCTCTGACCTGGGAATGCAGGAGAGTTCATGTCCTGACATGGACCAGCAGTTAACAACTTCAGTTTTATTAACCATGATCATCCCCTTTACTAAGGCACAATGTTTGCCATAACCACGATCCTTCCCCGACCGCACCTGAGTTACCATGTCTGTTGGTTCTGTTCGTGTCTTGACTTTTCAAATTGTGCACGTGGAAGACAAGACTAGATTAAATTCTATGGTGTCTTTAAACTGTTAGAATATACCAACATTCTGGACACTTTCATGGATAGTTGCATCTACAGGACCTGCTCAGTGATGGGTGCTGATGCTGGTCAGTGTGAATATACAGCTGCCATGTTGAAGTGTATATGTGTGGATACAGAACGCTGTCATGTTCCATCAATCAAAGATCTCTAACCAGAAAACCCCGTCCGTCAGTGTGAGGACGGACAACAAGATGGAGATCTGAGTCTAGGTGACAGGTGAGGTCATGCCTCTTTAACTCCTCCTTGTGGTCTCTCTCTCTCTCTCTCTCTCTCTCTCTCTCTCTCATTAAGAATCTTTTGCTGTTCTTGAGTTGTTTTCTTCTTCTTTTTGTCTCATCAGTGTTGTCTCTCACTTGGTGAAGTCCATCCTGTCTTTTTGTTGTTCCCCTTTTTGTTTTCATCCCTTTGATGCTGCTTCCATCGCTCTCTTGTTTGTCTCCTTTTCTTCTGACCCCGACCCGTCCACATTGCCTCCTCTAACTTGTTATGTCCACCTTGTTGTCCTCCCCTTGTTGAATGTCATGGTTCCGTCTTTGTTGTCATCTCCTTGCTGTCTCCTTAATCTTGACCCTTCCTTCTTGTCGCCACCTTGCTGCCTCCACTTCTTTCCGCCTCCTTCTTGTGTTGATCCCTGCGTGTTGGCCCCTTTTTTGTTTTCTCCTCCTTGTTGTCTCCATCTTTTATTGACCATCTTTGTTGGGTCCTCTTTGATGTCTCCTCCTTGTTGACCTGTCCTTCTTGTCTTCCCCTCAGACTCGTCTCCTCTTTGCTGCGTCCTCCCCGATGCCTTGTCCCCCTTGTCATTTTCTCCTGTTGACCTGTCCTTCTCGTCTCCTTGTTGTCTTCCCCTCCATGTCGTGTCCTCTTAGTTGCGTTTCCAGACTCGGTGAGTCTTCATTGATTGGAGGAGCGAGCGCTGACAGACTGACAAATAGCCTTTTTATTAACGGCCTGTCTGTGCCTGGTAGCCTGAGATCGCAGAGAACAATTCAATTCAGTTCAATAGACTTTATGTCTCCCTGCAGGGCAATTTTCATTACAAGCATAAAAACACTGATTAAAGACAAAAAATAGACATCACTCTCATAAACTCCGCCAGGACCGCAGAGCAGTCCCTCCATGTGGTTTACCTGCTTGCTCCCGGGCCTTGTGTGTTCATATTAATAACCGTGTGCTTGTCTTACAGCAGGATATGGATCTAAATTGACAGTCAGCAGTCTGATTTTAACTATGAGGAGCCCATCAGCGATGGACAAGTGTTCAGTTTGATTGCTGCTAAAAGTGTCTGTTTTTTCTGTTTGATTTAAACAAATGTTGTGGCTCGTATTAGCTACTTAAGCATCAGCTCATGTCTTTTAGGACAAAAATAGACTTGTTCAGAAAAGCTTCAGATGTGAAGTCTGGGCAGCTGTGTGTGTGTGCTGTATGAAACCAACTGGAAATCCTTACTTTTCAGTTGGTTTGATTTTTGTTTTATTTAACAGTGATGCAGTGTCTGCTTTGACAGAGAAATAGCTGCTAATTATGAAATGATTATACTTTTGAGCAGTCTAAAGACTTAACTTAAACAAATAACTTGACACCTTTAAACACAGTAAAAATGATTATTTAGCTTTTGACACATTGCCTTGTATGTTGTTGAGGCATAAACCAAAAACAGATCTCACACTGGTCCACAGGAGACATGTTTTGATGTAACATGATGTTAAATGCAAAGAGCCATTGCAATTAAAACACTTGGACTTTCATCACTTGATGCTTTATTCATTAGATTATGGAGACTGTCCTCACAATAATACAGTAGCTCAAGTAACTCTGGAAAGTTACTCTATACTAAGACAATTTACCCACTTGTGTTCAAGTTTGTTCCTTTCAATGATACTTTTCTGCAGTTGTTCAGACACACTAGTATAAAATGTCTGTATGTGTGTGTGATTCTTGTAGTCAGACTGGTGAAAAGGTGAAAAGTGGGTGTTTCAGATCATTTTTTCTTTGTGAGAACACATCGGCTCTCTCTCTCTCTCTCTCTCTCTGGTGTCCTCTGTCTCACCCGGCCCTCAGGGGTGCTGTCACACGATTGGTCAGTGACATGACAACCAATTAAGGACTAATTAATCAAGCTCCAGTTGATAGGTAATATCCTGAGCCACTCGGGGTGAAACTCTCTGTGTGTGGGAGTGTGTGTGTGCGTGTACGGGTGTGTGTGTGTGTGTGTGTATAAGAGAGAATGAGTTAAATTGAGGGGGAGAGCAAAAGAGAGAAAGTGAGAGTGAAAGGGAAGAAGAGAGGGAAACTGTTTCCATCCAGACTTTAAAGCAAGCAGAAAGTGACAGTGACAGTGTTTCTATCAGTGTGTGAAAGGACCATTTTCAAGATAATTAGAAAAAACACTAGAATTAGATCTGGTTTATTATGACACCTCACTGTTAATATGACATGTCTTTAATTTTAATAAGCTAGTCTGTTTTTTTTTCTTTCTGTGTTTTTTTTTCTTTGGTGAAGGGTGAGGCTGCATTCATTCCAGCACTTCATTAAATTCTAAGTGTAAACTCAAATCTCTCCATAATAATTTACTGATTTCATGTTTCTTTTCTTAGTGACCTTAGTGACAAACAGCACTTTCCCATTAACTGTTAACATCACTGCACGGCACGAGTTCAGGGTCGAGTTGAGCAGCTGCAGCTTGTTCAGACATGAATGTATTACAGCTGAACAGAGAGTGTGTGGATGTTTTTAACAGCAGGGATTTCAGTTTTAAGACAACATTAGAAAACTGGTGAATGTCATAGACATCAGCATCCCAGCTCTCTTCCTCTCTGATCACATTCACCAAGGAGGAACCTTTGAGCATCAGACAATCCAAAGCTTGAAATTTTCCTTCAGTTTACCCTGAACTGGAAGTTGTTACCAGGCTCTTAATTGGGGGGGTAGCAGCTCTCCACAGGATGAGCAGGAGATCAGGATGAGACTGGGATGAAATCATACACTCCTCACTTAGTTAAACATATGGCATTTTACAAGCCATAAATTAGCCTGTAAGCCAACAGCCTTTTTTCTCCACTCATGGCTGAACAGCTTGTATCATTAAACCTGTTTTCACTGACCGTTGGTTTGGGACTCTGCATCTTCTGACAACGGCAGCCCCAGAATTTCAGCATATATGCACATTTTTTCTGCCCAAAGATGCTGAAACACAGTCACTGACATTCCTCTATCAAGAGCAACATGTTCATTTCGTGGACTGTAGAGTGAGATGATGCACAGGATGCCATCGTTGAAACACAGTTTCTCCAAAATATATCAAGGCTGCTAATTTATCTCCCCCATAAAATATTCTTCACAGTTTGATACGCACAACTTTTAACATGTGCATATCATCATAGTCATTTTCAATATATATCCCACATGCTGGACAAAATGCAAACATTCAAATACTGTTCAGTCACCTGAGTCATAAACAAGTTGTTGTTTTTTCTGCATATTTTTTGTATTTTGTACAACTTAGAAAACTTATCGTGTACAAGGACTTTTACTCAATTTGTTTATCATGGGCTTTTTTA
>JAQNCA010000013.1:2577988-2588394 GCA_029783725.1 Acanthurus tractus
TATAAAACAAACAGGAAAGAAAAACCTATTTTTTTACCTATTTTTTTTAAACATTTGGGGCATTTTGACCAAATACATAGATTCTGAACTCAGAGAGCTGATTCCCAACTGGGACCAAAAAAGAAGAACACTGACCCTCTTGAAGGGAAATGAGTTATTACCTTTCAGTCATCCAGTTCGTACAGTGATTTAAAACGTTCTTGTAATCTCCTGGATGGCTGTTTCTGTCACTTAGAGAACCAATTAAGCAAATAAGAATGGGGATGCCTTCTGCTTACAGTGCAGGCTGTTGTAAGTTGATTTACAGTAATAGCAACTCTTTAATTAACATTTTTTTTCTATTGATTGAAAATGTACAGTCACTTACTTCTAGTAAATGCGATCACAGCTTCTGTGTTGACTGAAAATGATCTCAGTTGAACAGACACTCAGTTATTGCTGATTTGTTTGCACAAAAAACCTGTTAACATTCCCTTACCAACCACAAAACAGCCAACATGAACATGATATTAGAGTAAGTATGAAACTAAAACAGGATGGATACTCATTCCAGTTCACTAAAGGCTGTTGTGCCACTTAGGCTGTCACACTGTGTGTACCTGTAGAGGCAGTGCAGATATGTCAGTCATTTTGCTTGTTGACTGTATACAGTACTGCAGTACAAACACATGGAGCAGTAATCTGTCCTGCAGTGAAACTCTGTCGGCCCTCTAAAAATAAATGTGATCACTGTGGGGGGCCCCGGGGTCCTCGGGCCGAGCGAATGGAAGTATTGATGAGAGCAGAGGAAAGAGAAACACACACATACACGTACACACACATACAAACACACAGAAGCAGAGTGTTAGAGCCGCTGGGTAGAGGCCACAGTAAACCTATTGATCCATTGTTGTTTTCAGCCCATCTCTACACGCGCCAACACACACACACACATACACACACACACACAGGCACGCACGCACACACACACACACAGCAAGAGATGCTATTATTGTGGGGTCTTTGTGTTTTGTTTTCTGCTGTTCTCTCCATCCATGCCTCCATTTTAACCTTTCTAATATGTGCTCTCACATGGACAGAAGTCTCGTTTAGACTTTAAACACACAAGCAAAAAAGATGTAATTAGTAAAGACCAGTTCTAAAACACTGATTGTGCTCTACGTTAATACAGTCATATTTTCAATGGATTTTTAAAATGATAAAATACCAGATAAGTCGCCTGAACACCTGCATTGACCTCCTCAAATGACCTATGAGGTTACTCACAAGTGGGGCTGAACTTAAGAATTAATCAGCAGATTCTGTTTTAAGCTGCAACTCATATATGTTGTGATTTCATGACAGCTAGTGATGGTTTTTTAGGTTGATGCAGAGCAAAGGTAAACTCATTTGCTTAAATACTGGGCAGAAATGTTCAGATTCCATTTTTTCCTGAACAATCTTAACAATTTTGATATCTGAATTTTCATATATTCTCTGATACTAAACATCAATCTAGTGTGTCAAAAAAAGGACGTGTGGTCTCGAAAAATGTGTATGTGTGTGTGTGTGTGTGTGTGTGTATGGATTCAGTGTTAAAGCATCTCTGAATGAAAATAACTAATGTTAAGACTGATGGAGTGTCGGACAATTGATGTCACATGAAAAACACATTAACACAAAGGGTTTTACACCTGATACACCGACACCACTGATGTGTGTATGAATGAATGTTAGCGTGTGTATGTATATGTGTGTGTTGTCCATTCCCTCCTGTTGTTAAGCTGACCCTCATGCTCTATTTGCAGTGATTCCATCGCCCTGTTCCCATGCCCCCTCTCTCTCTGATAGGGAATTAGCTCATTCGCACACACATGTACACACACGTAGTTTATCATTGCCTCTAGTCTGTTCTTCCACTCACAATTTAAAACAGCTGTATAGCAGCTCCACCAGTCTGTTTTTCTTTTCCTAAAGTCTGTTTTCTGTCCTACACCTGAAATGACAAAGCCGGTGGTGTGTTTACTTACATCATGAGGGAAGACCATTTATCAAGAGGCAACGTAAAGAACACAACGTCCAAAAATTTGTGAAATGTACTCACAGCAGTTGGCACAGGAAACTAGCGGGACTACTGAGGATGATAAAGTAATGTAACTTGGAATACTAATTCATGAAAGTTACCTCTTGCACCTCTAAAATGCACATTACTGTGCAGGACTTTTTTTAGTTTGCCTGTTGCAAACAGTCCCAGAAGTTTTTAATTGCACCTTGTAAGGAGAAAGAGGATAAATGAACTAGTCTGAATGAGCCAAGATATTTACTGGCATCTACCAGTGTGTAGTCAGAGTCATGCACCAAACTGCTGTGCAGAACCACTACCATCACAAAAGACCGGGGCTTTGGAGTCCTGTGGGGAAAGGATGGAGGTTGATGGAAGGAGGCATTGGAGTGATTTATGAAAAGGCAGAAGAAGCGCAAAACATAACACATCTCTACAGCAAGGACAAACAATGCAGACGACATAAGAAATGTCCTTGTTTTGCAGCTGACTTGTCAGGCATCGCATTCTGTGTCTGCGACTCTCTGCGGCGCCCTGAGAGTTGTGAATGATGGCTTGGTGCAGTCTAAATCTTAAAATGTTGAACTACATTCTTTATATTTTCAATTCAATACAACATAAACAATCCGATCTATGATTCATCCTCGACTTTTCAATTTTGGGACCCTGTTATTTCTTATACTGTATATTTGTGCCGCACTGTTTGTCACAACAGAACAGAAGCAGTTTTTTTGATGTTAACAGTAGAAGTACAGTTACTCTTCGTCTAAATGCAGCAGTTAAGCTTTAAATTTTCCCTCGATGTGCCAGGCTTTTTTCATAGTTCTAATTGGAAAAGAAAGAATGGGCCTGCTGCAAAAACCCCAACAGTTCAAACATCTTTCACAGTGTACAGACTGTCATCCTGCTTTAACTCTGCCCATCACTCATTAATTGATATCACATGATTGATTATATGTATATCTATATTTTTCTTTCTTCATCAAATCTTTCCTTGATGTGGGTCTTTCTCTCTGTGTGTGAACCTCTCACTATTTCCCTTACCAGATCTGATTGGCCCTCCTCCTTCTCCGTCACTCTACCCTCCTGTCTTTTTCACGCGCAGAGACAAACACTCACAGACTTACACGCACTTGCTTTAACATGGCTGCTGGTCTGTTCTCTACTCACAGACTAATCAATAGACAACATGTTGCACTCTATATAGGCAGATCTATGGATTGAGGTCTAATAGCATACGTGTGTGTGTGTTTCAGTGTCTGTCTGTTTATTTTAGCATCGAACATTGAATAATTACCAAACTCGTTGCTGTTTGTCTTTAAATGTTCCAACAATTACCAACTCTCGATTTGATCAATTCTGTCAATCACAGGGCATTTTTGATTTGAGATTGTTAGCTGCTCGAATGATGCTACAGTACAAGGAGTTTACAGACATTATCTTCCTGCAGCCTGGATCATAGCCTTCAGACTTTGTGAATATCAAACATGTTCAACATTTACGGTTTAAAATCCTTTCCTGTGAAAGTAACAGCAATGAATATTGACCAGATATCCAGTGTGCGAGCTGACTGAAAGGTGTCACCATATGGATGTAGCATGCTAGTTAGCTTTTATAATTACCCTGCATCAACCCTTACATAAGACCAGATAATATTTAACTCTCAACTCCCATCTTTTTCTTGTAAAACATGTGAGAAAGACAGAAAGACAGTAGAGACTTAAAAATCCTGTGGACCACCCAGAAGCTTCTGTGTGGAGCTTCATGTTCTCCTTATACCTGCAGGGGCTCCATTTTTTTCCACCATCAAAAACTTGAAAATTAGGTCAATTCTCCTGTCAGTCCTCTTTACTCAGACACTTGCTAAGAGCTGAAGTTGGTCAGCAGCACAATGGCTGCCTGCTGTGTCACAGGGATGGATTACTATGCAGAGATTAATTTCACTACACTGTACTGTGTGTATGATTGACATTTACTGTACCTTCGCCCTTAATGGTATTTTCAGTGAGCTCTTTTACACAAAATAAAACTCTGCTTCAATTCAAGCAGATCCAAATAGTTTCATTGTGCAGCAAACACAGCAATTCACTGTCACCTTGGAATACTAGTCCTCTTGCTCCCATAAGTCCATGCTGAAGGACTTCTCTCCAGTATGGCCGTTCTGCCTCACAGTGTTTGGCACGAGAAGTGTCCACTTTGCCTACATTAAGACCTCTGCGATACAGAACTCAATTTTTGTGTATTTTCTGCTCTCTTTTTATGAACATAAGTCCTCTCTGGATGTTTCCAATCACAGAGTACACTAAGAAATGACTTAATCCACTTATAGATGCCATGTGTATAAAAAATGGACTGAAGAGATTAATGTTAGTAGAGATGATCAGGATGAAGAGGTCATGTATACACTTCATGAGATGAAATTATAGATAAACTGAAAACATACTGTATAAGCATTAGTGCAATCACTCTGTCTTAATGCAACTCCCTTCAGCTGGATTTACTCCTGTGGGACACTGTGTCATTGAACCAAAGAGCACCAGTAATAGTTACGGAAATGTTCAAATCAAAACATCTGTAACAGGGAAGGTCTCTGACACCGGCTCCTGCATGCATGCATGATTTTCCTATTTGTGTGTGATGCTAGTTTTTCAGCGCTTCAAATAAATGTGAATTGTGACTTGCATGTTAAAGTTAATGTTAAATATTGCAGACGATGGCACAGGTCGCCTGCCACTGATGAACTCTAGTAATGATTTTTGGTCCAAAGTGTTACTGCAAGAAATGGACTGTTTGCTGAAAGCAAGGTGACCTTCACCGCCAGACAAGGTGGGACATAGCTGATGATGTCACGGTGATGTCATTTGTCAGAAAGGTAATTGTGTGGTGACGTTTGTAATAACTGCAGCTCATCTCGGACATCGCGTGTTCTGGCCTGACCCATAATCTGTTACGGAGACAGAGCGCGGCAGGCGGACCCTGAAGGAGAGAAATACGAAGAAAGATGAAGACAGAGATGAAGAGAAACAGGGACACAGAGGCGAAAGCAAAAGACTGACAGAGGAGAAGAAAGACTTCAGTTTTCATGTCTTTGGAAGGATTTAGTAGCGGTTCATGCTTCATTTCCTAAAGTTATAAGCTATTGTAAAAAAACAACTTTTCTGTTGCCATTATTTTATAAAACCCCTTCAGCTGGTTGCACAGTTTGACCTCTTTCCTTTAGGGAAACATAACTGCAGTCTTGAAAATTAAATATCTTAATTAATGTTGTATTAACATTTATAACAGCACAAACTATGGCTTCTTAAAAGTACTTCCCTATTTTTTAAATGGCTTAAAAACATTGTTACCAAAGATAATAGATAAGCTTTAAATAAGCTTCATAAAGTGTCAGACAATCAAAACAAAAGTACAAGTTAATGACGAAAACTCTGTTATTGACTATAATCACATTTGAAATGAGTGATGACAATATAAGCTATAAACAAGAAAAAAAATGTATTGCAGATGTGAGGGACAGGTGGATGTGGTGTGAGGAAGGAAAACTTTTAACAATTGCAGCATACCTCTCTCACCTGGAGGCCAGGATCCTGTGACCAGTTTAGGAAAGTCCAAGAAATAAGAGGGACACAGAGAGAAACATAAAATAAAGATAAAGATGTGAAAAGATGTGTTATGTGATAAAGAAATGCAGACAGTGACATCATAGACAGAGAAACAGACAGTTAAACTTGGTCAAGTTCAGAGAAAAACGAACAGTAGAAGACAGACAGGTACAGAAGGACAGAATATATGGGCCGGAAAGGCTTCAGATACAGTTAAACACAGACAGGTGCAGTGAGACAGAAACTTCAAGACAGCTTGTACAGAGAGAGAAACACTGAGAGACAGACAGGCAACAGACACAGGGACAGAATCAGGCATATAAGAGGAGGGACAGCCAGGGAGAGGTTTTGACCCCGGCAGTGATTCTCATGTATCTATCCTCCTTCATCTCCCTGCTCGCAGATCAGCAGCAGGACAAGACACAAACTTATGATTTGCCCTCTCAATCCAAGCTCCATAACTCATCCCAATGCCTGCTGCCTGCGGTCACCCCACGAGGAACGATGCAGGTTTCAGGGTGAAATACGGCTGCCCGGCCTGTCTCCACGGCCCTCTCCAAAACAACGTTAGGCTGGAAAAATGGCAGGAGGAGGCTCGGGGTTAATAGAGCGATCCTCCTCTTTTAATTGAAAAAGTTAAACGAGCCGGCAGGGCGAGGATGTTATTACAGGGAATGAGACAGGAGCAGAGAGATGAATGGCGGCCTCCATGCTTGGGTTAATGAGGACACAGGGGAGCAAGCAGGGTACTGGACATGAGGGTCAATCGTGTGTGTGTGTGTGTGTGTGTGTTCAAACTCAGGGTTCACAAGGATAAAAGCTGAGTTAACAGGCATCTGAGTAAACAGATGATTTAACTTGCTTCAATCTCCTTACAGTTAGATAGGGTTAAAACTATTTAAGAAATCGGTGCACTGTTCTGTGCTAACTGTGAGTGATGGAGGACGGGCCATGGATGACAGCCAACTGCATGTGACTTTGAAGTAATCCTTTGTTGAGAAAAAACAAAAATGAGCATTATTCTTTAGCTTGGAAAAGGAAATAGTGGATTGATAAAATAATATTGCCTCAAGTTCCACCCAACTTTCTCAATACAATTTGTTCATCTGTTTGCCCAACATGTCCTTAAATTTAATGATTGTGCCTGTGCTTTATTAAGTAATCAACAAATTCTTTGCCAAGGTACCCTGAATTAAAAAACAAATGCTGCACAAACCATTACAAACAGTTGTTCTGGAATCTGGGAGTGTCTCCTATTTGTCTCAGAAATTGGACTAAAACTAGGTCTTGTTGTAGTCCAATAAAACGCATGGTATTGATGGTTGGGAGTAAGTGCTGCACGCTGAAACTGTACTGAAAGAAACATACAATTATTCCCACAAAAATAAGTTGAATGAATTGCAAATTATCATTTGAGAAACTGACTGAAGTAATAAATAATCTATGCAACAATCAAAACATGATCAAACACAACCGGCTGGCGAGGATAGATTTAAGAGGTGCAAAGTGTGGAGACTGTTCTCAAAATGAATACATGAAGAACTGCACAGATGTGTACATTTAGCAGTTGCAAGAAGTTCATATTTCAAGTGACATAACTTTATCAACAGCAGCACCTGTGTTCGATGTGTTTTTGTGACAACAGATCACACATGGAATTGTATTTTCAGCATTTGTGTCTCAAGAGGAACAGAACATCACTGGGGAGGTCAATGAGATCCGAGCAACCATCAGCAAGCACGACCCCAGCAAATATTCATGAAATCGAACAAATAATGCTTCGGGTTGTGGGATCATTTTCCAGAAAATTGTTGACATGGTCAGTGCGTGTGTGAATGTGCTCCTGGTCACTGCCAACTTTGAGCCCTGGCTCCTGACTCATGAGCAGAGGCAGCGCTGTGTTTAAGTTTGCAAGAATCTCTGGCAACAGTACAATCCAGACACTAAGCAGAAGTCTTCACAGTGGAAGAGCCCTTATTTTCCAGGACTGAAAAGGCATCACATGTAAGGAGTGCAACTAAAAGCATGCTGTTGGTTTTAACTGATACCCCCAAGTTCATACACTGTGAATTCATCCCCCAGGGACGCTGTTAATAAGTACCTCTACAACATTCAGAGACATTTGAGTGGGAACATTTGGCAGAAACGACCCCAAAGCACAAAATGCTTACTCAAACACATTAAAAATGTCAAAGTTTTTGGACCCTCAACAACTAGTTGTTACTCTACTGCTATTCTACTTCTATGTCATCAGTTGTTGATCTGATTGTTTGAAGTTAGTTCAAAATAGAGAACAATACAGCTCTTGGCGATTAGGACCGTTGTCTCACACCTGTATTCAATTACCAACCGAGGCAGGCCTTTCTGTGGATTCTCCTTGTGCTTGCATCCATTCATTATCTGTTTTTCCCCGCCATCAAAAACATGTACAAATAGGAAAATCCTCCCATTGTTGCCCAGCACTGGTTCAGAGCTGGAGTTGGTCTGTAGGTGCTGCACAGTGGCTGCCCCACTGCTTCTTATTGATGGGTGAAATACAGAGATCAGTTTCAGTAAACTGTACTTAGTATATATAGAGAAAATTTCATCTTTTTCTTCTCATTGACAGATGGTTTGTCCAATTCAAGTGCCCTTCTGTTTCCAAACAGGTTCCATGAATGACTTCCCAGATGGTTCTATGTAACACACTATCTGGGATCTTTGTACAAACCTCCTTTATTAGCATTCTTATACCTCAAACAATATGATATTACATAAATGAATAAATGATTCGGCATCCCAAACAAAAGTGACCTCAGAGCTGAGTCCCTTGAATAAGCTGCCTTTGCTGAATGAGTTCTATCAGTTTGTTAATAAACAAGCTTTAAACGAGCTCCCTGCAAATCTGCGAAAATATCCCTGATCTAGAGCACCCACAGATGAAAAAAAAAACAGATTAAATCATCTCAATGCCACAAAATGAGACAAATCAAAAGCTCCTTTTTCTGTTTAATATCTGAAACTGATCCAACTCTCCCCCTTTAGGCCCTGTCAGCGCTCACAACACTCCCCCTTTACATGCCATCATTTATTAATGGTAAGAGGTTTGCATAAAGCATTAGCCGTGTTTGTGATAAACCATTAGTGATGTATTTCATTTCTCAGTAGGAAACAGAGGAGCGTTGGGGGCCGTTAATATCCGTTAATGTTAAGAGGCGGCGGAAGGGGAAGAGGTTCCTCCCTCTGAGGTGATTAGACCCGTCCATTTAGTTAGATGACACACACACGCGCACACACACACACACACACACTCATATAGAGCCCAATGTCCATGTGCACATAGAATATACACACAGTACAATAAACAAATATACCTATATGAGCAAACACACTCCCAAGCATGTTGTGTGTATGTGAAAGTCTTCTGTATATGTGTGATTGTTTTTTTAAACTCACACATTTACACATAAATTCACTGCTGTTGTTCCAATTGCTGAAAAGTCACTATATACAGTTTTAGGTACAAAAATGCATTTACTCAAGTACTGTACTTGAGCATAATTCTGAGGTATTTATGCTATGTATTTTTTATTTAAATGACAACCATAAAACTGTCACATGCAAGTACCTTTGGTGGGTGAAACCCAAAAACAGTCCCGTTATAACTACATAGACTTATTATCAACAAACTATATAAGAGTCATCTATATGAACATCAAATATAAAATTTAATATTATTGAAATCTACAGTACACTGACCAAAACTAAGACAGACTAACAGGATGCTATGAAAGGCTCTTGTAGTTAACATGGTGATAAAGTGCAGTGTCTTTAAATAATGTCAAATTAAGGTTAAAAAACTGGTACTGCATTAAAGTTTACACTATTCAGTCAATTCTGTAATAGCACATAGGTTGTAGGACTTTTACTGATGTACAATTATTGTACATCAGTTGTGTGACTTTAAATATTCTACTCTTTATTTTCTTCACATTTCTTTGGTATTTTTAACTAATATGAAGATCAACCAGACCTTTAAAATCGTGTGAACATGTTAATAAATCATTTATATTAATGCAGTGAATATAATATTATAGCTGCCTTTTATAGAGCTGGCCCAACTGGTTGAGCTTGGTTGAGCCCAATAACAGCAACAAATGATCTTTTTTTAGCAGCACTATTAGGTTTAATACAAGGTTCAATCAAAAAGTTCTGAGATTGTTCCTGCTGTGCAATAATAGAGTGCTGTGCAGTGATGTGCATGCATGATTAAAACTTCAGGATCATCACTGGTGGTGAGAGTTGAATAAGGCCTGGAGAGCAAACAGCATCTCTTTACAGTGAAAGAACTCACACTCTCATGTTTTGTGTTGGGTTTAAGTGCAATTTTAGGCTCTCACTCTTAATGCCCCATTTTTGATGTATTTCTATGTTCCTGTAAAGCACTTTGAATCTGAATGGTGCCATATAAATAAACCTGCATTTCATTGAAATCATTTGACCTCATTGAGGTTGATCACAAGGTACCAACACACAACATTAAAGAAAATATCATAGATCAAACTATATTGAGTACATTTCCTTATAAAAATCAATAAAGACAGTACATTCATGAAAGTAGAATAGAATATATAGTCAATACAACTCCTAAGATATACATTGTAAGACATGAGAACAAAATAGCCAAGGAAAATGTGTGGGTGAAGGGGAAAATGTGTGGGTGAAGGGAAAAATGGTGTCCCTCACCATAGTGATTTCATCTTCTCAGTAATCAACTCTGATTG
>JAQNCA010000013.1:2588494-2603499 GCA_029783725.1 Acanthurus tractus
ATAGTCAATACAACTCCTAAGATATACATTGTAAGACATGAGAACAAAATAGCCAAGGAAAATGTGTGGGTGAAGGGAAAAATGGTGTCCCTCACCATAGTGATTTCATCTTCTCAGTAATCAACTCTGATTGTTTAGTAAAACACACAAAGTGTCTTTCAACATAGCAGGATTACCCTTAAATCTCTGTCCTGTTTGCAGTTGGTCTCTAGAGATTTAATAGACAGGAACAGACATAAATTAATAACAATGAGCTAATGTGACTATTTTGCTTCTAAACTGGTCATCCTCACAGCTCAATCACAATAATGGAGAACAGTCTTGCTCAGTGTCTGAGATACATGTTGAAGAGTCTTCTCTTTCTTTAAGTGTCTTGTCTTTAAGTTTTATAAGAGAAAGAGTCAAATATTACAGAGAAGACAAAGTTTGCTTCCTATACGTCAGAATGTGAGAATTAACTGCATCCTGTAAAGACAAAACATGCCCATTTTCATTGTAAAAAGTGTTACAATGTTAAGCTGAAGCTGCCTCCAAACAAAATTAATGAGTTCATTGGTGCTGTACTTACAGCAGCTAGCAACAATAATGCAATTAAAAGCAGGAGGAAGAGATGTTTTAGTATTTCATGATGGTGTAGTTGCAGTGTTGGGGTTTTTTGACACAGCTAAAATGCAAGCCATTGAATAACATCTCAAAATTTAAACACAGCCCGAAACTAAACTTAACTAAAACAGGATATAAGCATCAGTCAGCCCTCATAGCTCTATAGCCTCAGTTCCAGAGTAATAAGTCAACTGCTAATTAAAGAACAAGTGAGATTACAACTTGAGAGTGTTCCAGCTGCCGCCTGCTTGTCAAACATCCCTCCAGCAGAAATCAATAGGTCATCATCTCTACATATTACCACATATCAAAGGGTGGGTGGGGGGGTGGGTGTTAAAGGATGAAGAGATGAGATAAAAAGAAGACAGGAGAGGACGGAATGCCATGTCTGGATTGTTGCCATTGCTGTTAAGATGAACAAAATCATGCCTTTAATATTGGTGTTAATATTTGATGGACCACACAATGCCATCAACCATGATGACATTTGTAACCATTAATTTTTTTCATTATTTTATAATTCAAGTGTCCTGAAACACAAAAGATCATGTTTGCTAACAGCTTGCCTTTGTGATGGCTGTACAGAAAATCTTAATAAATATCACAAAGAAGACAGAATTTGCTTCTTAACTTTAAGAACAGATAGAGACAGAGACAGAACATGATTAATGTTAGTGTGGACAGTGTGTGTTTACAGGTACATGTTAGAAAATATATGATGTTAAGGCAGCTAAATCTAATATTTTTACATTGACCGTGAAACACATTACTACTTGAATGTACAAGATGTCATTTAAAGTGACAAACGTGACCTACAAGTGACTATATTTTTGTTTTAAAATACAACATAAATCATGCAAACTTCATTTAGCATCTTAGTTTTTGGTTGTGCAACTCAAAGTACAGGATAAAATATTCAGCTATTTTCATTTGTCATGTGACTTCACAAAATTTGCGTGTTCTGTTAGCTAGCTAAGCAGATGATAGGATAGCTAACTAGCTAATATTTCCAAAGCACAAAATCAAAAGACTCATTGACAAAATTATCAGTCCCAAGTTAAAGACAGACAGAGGCCATAGCCTAGTTAAGTCTGATAACTTACATTATACAGTCAGAGCTGTTTAAAATGCCTAAGACTTCAAACATGGTCACTAGAGGGAGTGTAGCACCCTGAGTGCAAAGCTGACAGTGGGACTCATAATATGTCAACCATTGGCGATTGTTCTAGAGAAGATGTGATAGCACTGATCAAACAGTAGACAATCAGGACATCAATGATTAAACTGATAAAAACTACAAAGCAGCTCCAAAAGGGAGTGTGTGTGCCAACAGACAGTCACACTCTATACTGAAATCCACTTAAAATGTGCTGCTGAGTTACAGTCAATGATTAAACAATTCGGTCAGAGAGTCAGAGCAGTGATGGGGTGTGTGTGCTAATATTTGGTTAGATATTGATTGTCATTTTTGCAGGTCAGTTCAACTGGAGATGATTAATATTTCTGTTTCCCCCTATGGTCCACTGTGTTTAACCTCCAGGCAGAGTCAATCTCAGAGGACACAGAGGAGAAGGGCGTCTGCCTTATCTCCTATAATGATTTTTTCTTTTCTAATTTGTAGCAACTACAGTATATATTTTTAAAAAACAAATGAACTGATTCAACATTTTATCTCAACATAAACTTGTGGAACTTCTATCAAAGTTTAATTTGGATGTGGATCTACTCTGTTATAAATCATCTCTCGTCTTTGTAAAACATTTATTAATTGAAATCCTTTAACAATCCAAATTAAGCCCCATTAAACACTAGATGTGAACATGCGTTCTGCGAACAAGTCTTTTTTTTGCAGGCCACTCTCCTTTACTATCACCTTCCTGTACTGTGCAGTACATGATATTGTACTTCCTGAACCAGGACAAACTTGGCACCATGTTCTATGTACATATATGACAGCCAATACAGCTAATATTTGTGCAGTTGAAAAGGTGGCTATGCTTGTAGCAGTGTTAGCAGTGTCTGATGTGATGATAGTGCTGGTTGGTCTGGTCAATCGAACACTTAACAGAACACTGGATGAATGGTCATGAAATTTTTGTTGCAGGTAGTCAAGGTCCACAGAGAATTTACACAAGCGTTGAAAAGAACTCAGAACAGCCACATAACGTAACTTGAACCAGCTGGCTAAACCTTTTAAGTGACCAAAAATGGCTTATGATCAGAATCCTGTCCTATCTTCTTGCTAGGTCACTTCCTCTTTTCTTTTCTCCGTCAAGTTGTCCTCTGTGTCTTAGACTCTTTCACAAGCAGCAGTCTCTCTGAAGCAGAGCCAGTTAGCTACATGGCTAACAGAGCTAATTAGCTGATATATTGATTATTCATTGTATGAATTAAAAACATTGATTCATTTAAATTCTGAACAACAAAATATCCGTAGTCAATACAAAATACAAGTAAGTTAGTCAGGTTATGTTGGAACAGAAACATCAATTTCCTGGTTCTATTTAAAAAACCAATTACTTAAGATTGTGAAAACAAATTGTGCACTCACAGTTAATATGCACAAAAATTAAAGGCTATGAAGAAGAAGAGTATTTTTGTTCACTATTTAAAGTGACTCATTTTTTTAATGTATTCTGGTCAAGCTCACTTAATTTTATCTTCTAATATGAATAGATTTCTTCTGGGATTCTGGCTAATACCTTATGGAAATAAAGCAGGTGTAAAAATGTGAATTACTGTATTACTTGATTGTTGTGTGTTTCTCTCTGTTGTATCTCTGCCTCTCTATTTATCTCTCCTATTCTCTCACTCATTCAGTCCCTCAACCATATTTACTTTCATTTCCACCTTCATCATCTCATAATCAAACATCCCAGATTACATTTTCTGAAATGAAGTCTGTATCACTCTGCCTCATGTGTCGGACTGTCCCTGTTTATTTCACCTGATGAGCTGGGAGGCGAGTACACTGTAAAAAAATGAGTCACACACAGTCCATGCTCAGATCTTAATATAAAGCACCAAAGGAGAAGCTGGTGACTTTGGTCCAATAAAGACCCAATCATCAATACATCAGAAGGTCCACTCAAGTTCTACTCAGATGATTCAGAGAGTGTTTTAGTCTTTGTCAGGGACTTATTTTTCGGTAACATATAGTATTAGATATCCATTTATCTAATATATACAGAAAACCCACTCATCATATTTCAGCTTTTCAATGAGACTGATGAATGTAACTCTCAATGAGATACCTCATTCCATCATTCTGTCCCCTGCAACTGATGTTTGATTTTTTTGACCTGGAGCAAGAAACTTTCCCTGACATTGTGTTTTAGTTATTTAACCTTATAGCTTCACCAAAGTCATGAAGCTGATGACATACATGCTTTTTATTGTCCACAAATCCGGTTAAAAGACCACATGCAAGCAATGTTTTAGTTCATCTCTAAACACTTTCTGACTTCCCTGTTCAGTCCAAATTTTAATGTATAATTTTTGTAATTTCTTGAGACAGCTGTATTATTTTTAGCAGAAGATTTAAAAGTACATTGGTTGACTTTTTTTCAGTGGTGGATTAAGACACATTTGGTAATCTATCGTGCGTTTTCAGGTGCTTCAACTGTCAGTCACCTGACATTGTAGCCTGAGACGATGAACCAGACTTTTCACATCAGGAATGCTTAATACTCTATATAACCTTGCAGTTGTATGTCAGCATGGTGAAGTCAGTTTGGCAGGTCCCTGGCCTTTCAGCTTTTTTCAGGGGCTTTAGCACGGTAATGAGAGCTGTATCTGAGGACAGATGTATCAGAGGTAGGAAGCCTCAATACTGCTTCGTTGGGTACTACTACAGGGTGAGATGGAGAGAAATGATTTGTGGGGCTTGTCATATTTTACAGTGTTCATCTCATGGGGTAAAAATCTTCCTAACAGATCAGATCAATGGTAGCTCATAGAAGGACAGATCAATACTGTTTAGAGACAGACTGATCAGTAAAACTGGCGAGTTCTGATGTCTGGGAGCCTCAAGTTTAATGAAGGAGACAGACAGAGACAGACAGAGGGAGGAAGTAGAGGAGGACAAGGCAAGGGAGGAGTTTTATCTACAACTCCGTTTAACTACTTCTCCCAATACTTCAACTGGAACTTTTCTTGTTATTTCATCTTTTTTATTTTAGATTTTTTATTACACATATTAAACATACAAATGAAAAAAAATTACTTACATATACCATATAATGTAATATGTTCTTTTTGGACTGATGCACAAAATACTTTACAGTTTACTTACACCACATTAAAAATAAATGTGCAATTATATTACAACTATACCTTCTGCTACAAACAGCACCACCTCTACCTCTCTGTTAATTTATTTTTTTATTGATCTGCAAGTTGAACCTACACAGATGATATCAAAAACAATTACAATGGAAACTTATGTACAAAGGATTTTAGAAAATACACAATCAGCTTATTTATTTTTTAGCTGAATAACATTCACACTGTCAAATAGGTATAAAGGTTATGAAGCAAAAGGACAAATCAGAAATGTGCAAATTTGTCAGTAAGAGTTGAGGATGTAATTTTTTTACATGCACAAAACAAGCAGCACTGTGAGTTATAATCCCCTTCACAAACAAACAAACACTCAAACAAAAAAGTCCTGGGAATAACTCGACTTTATTGCACTAACTCATATAAAAAAATGCAATAGAGTATTACGGAGTCCCGCAGTTTTGCAAATGTTTTTTTTACACATCCATCCCCATATTGATATATTTTTACTTTACTTATTTTTACTAGGACTAACAGCCTCTTTTAGGTCTCTATACAATTTAATGTTTTTCTGTATCTGTCAGAAGTTGTGACATTTTTTGTCTGTTAAATTTTTATTTGCCTTTTTTTAAACATTTTTTCTTTTTTCTATAAATTTTGAAGAATTTTGTCAGTGCTTAGGGATGGTTTTTTCCTGTTTTTTTTTTTTTTAATCTATAACAAAGCAACTTTAAAAAATTACCAACTATCAGATCATCATCCAGGAAGTCTGTCAAGCTCTTCAATCAAAAATATCTGAAGGACTTCAAGATGGTATTCACAAATACAATTCATGTTTCCCCTGACCTGAGTATCATACTCAGATCAAATGTTTTAGTCCAGCACTTTGGTTCATTACTCGCTAAATGCATAAGTAATGCCTTCTGATAAGTCGCTGTTTAATGATAATTATCCAGTGTTAGCAAATGTTAGTATGCTAATGCAAAGAAAGGCTAAATTAGTGAACTTTATCAACATCACATCTGCCTGATATCAGCCTGTTATATTGTTTTTTTTTTTAATGTGTTAGCATCTGGCTTAAAACACCTTGTATATTAGTGCAGCCCCCCCGATCCACTTGCATGGCTGGAGAACTTCTTTCATGGTTTTATGAAGCACCTTAGGGTTCTTTAAATGACCACTTACAGCCAGGGTGCATCCTTCTAAAAATGTAAGTTAAAAAACAAAAAATGCTTGTCAATAGCATCTTTTTGAAGAACCATTATCGCTATCAATTATTACCAACTATTTTTTTTCAGTGTGTACTACTTGTCAAATATAATACTAGTAGTACTACTCGCTACCTGATTGATCTGCTTTTGCTTGCTGTACAGCTAATACCTGTGCTCTTGCCCAAACACTGCACATCAAAAGTAATGAATAGCTAAATGTGAGATAAAAAAATCCTTCTCTTTTCTCGACATTAAGTAATTAAATAAACTAAAGTAAACTTTTGTGCTACTTATTCTAAAATATCTAAGGTGACTTTCTACTGCTAGTACTGCTTCTTCTATTACTATGACAGTTTACTGCTACTGGCATGCTAATTAATTTGTTCTCTCTGTTGCTGTTTGTCCTGATTATTAATGCATATCGCCATAATGACTGTGATTGATTAAACATAAACTAAATTAGTTTGTGGTGTTTGGATCCATGACAGCTGTAAAATTTTAAAGACACACACATTGAACTGAGGCCTGAACTACAAACTGTGTTTACTTTATCTCTCCTTCTTAACTTGTCTTCTTTTTTCTTCTAAGATACACACACATACACACACACACACAATTCTTTTTCTCTCCTTGTTACTTTTCCAAATTCCTCTGTAATGAATGAGTTTTCCCATGTGTGTGTTTGTGTGTGTGCGTGTGTATGTGATTGATGCTGGACAGCTCTGGTCATGCACCTGCTGAAATTGATTGGCCGGAGCGACTTCTGCAATCAGTGACCAGTGACCACCACCTTATCCCCCCCCCTCCTTCCTTCCTCCTCGCCTCCTTCCTCCTCTTCTCCTCTCCTTTTGTCTCTCTTGCCTCCTCTTCCTTCTCCTTATCATCTCGCCTCCTTCCTCGTCCTCTTCTCCCCCATGATCCTCCTCCATTTTACCCCCCTTACTTCTCCACACCTCGTCAGCCGGGTTGCCTGGCAACAGCTGCTCTCCCTCTCTCTCCCTCCCTCTCACCTAGGTATTGTGGATGTGTTACAGGGAGAAAAAAATGGAAAAAAAGATAAATGATAGAAGGACAGAATGGTGAGAGTAGACTGGAGGAGAAGATGAGGCTGAGAGAGAGAGCGGTGGAAGACTAGATTAGGAGTTAAGGAGATAAAAAGATAAGAAAAGGGGAGGATGGAGAGAGAGAAAAAGAGGACTGGATAGAGTGAAGTATGGTGTGAGGATGAGAAAAAGATGTAGGACAAAAACGAGAGAGATAAAATGTAAAAAGGCTGGCATGAGGGTGAGGAAGAATGGAGTGATGGAGGGATGGGTGAAGGAGGAGGAGGAAGAGGAGGAGGGAGGGGTGGTGTGTGCACTGCAGAGACCATCTCCTCTCACCTAATTCTCCCATTTATCTTTTCTCTAGTCTGAAATAGAAAGAAATTGACCTTTCAGCCTCTGGACATGTAGAGCTGCTGGACTCAGAGCAGAGCACTGCAGTGACAGAGTTCAGCCGATGGACTCAGAGCAGAGCCTTGTGGAGTCACAGTCCAGCAGCCGGGGTCAGATTCTGTACAGTAGCCAAGATGTGCCGATCCAGGGAACCATCGTTATCAAATTGCTGCTTTCCTGGAGACTTGACACGCATCTCTGTGGGGATTTTACTGCCCCAAGTTCAACCAGTTTCAACTGTTTTGGCTTTTACCTGGTTTATTGGTGTCATGGAGATCAAAGCTGTCTGTGCTACAAACTGAAAGCATTCCATTACAGCTGGCACTGTCGATTTGACTTTAAGTCCACTTATTCGGGGTTTGCTGGAGCTTTTGCCCTCATCTTGTGGCCCCCATTATGGGATTTCAAATGTAAAAAAATATATATATATAAAAACGTCCGTCCTCGGCTCATGTCCAAGCACATGTGTGTTATTTTTCTAATAAAGTACTTCTGTAGGTAGTTAAAGTGTAACAGCCTACTGTATAGTGTTTCAATTGGTGATTTAAATTTAATAACTTTATTTAAAAACTTGAATATTGATGCATTCTAATAGAAACTGAGTTTATTATGACTCACATTTGGGGATTATTTTATTTTAGAAAATGCTAAAAGTTTATCTTTAACTGTACCTCACAGCCTCTGTCAGTGAAAAGCGTTTTTCCATTTAATTTTCTTTTTTAAAATTTTCTCTTACTGCTATGTAACATTGGAGATTTCAGAAATCCTCCAAAATTCTTCATTTTTATTAATTTCTTTTTCTGCTATTAACTGACCACAAATGAAGTTTGAACAGCACAGAAGTGGACAGCGCTAGACTTACATTGTTCCTGAGCAAGATTTGTGCAAATGTTTTCGCATTTTCTCCCTGGAATGTAGATCTTGTCCTGATGTGCTTGAAGACTGTGGTTTGCTCAGAGTCTGGAGAACCACAGTTTGGCCTCTCAACCCAACTCAACTCAACCCAACTAAAATGAAAAAAGGAAAAACAAACAAGTTGACCAGCAGTTTTTTAAGTCACAACTCGGTCCAACTCTGTCTGTGTTGGACTTTGGCCTATTTGGCTTTGTGGCACAATCCTCCAGTGTTGTCTAAACAAAAACACACACATCCACATGCGTACGCTCATACACATACAAAAACCCACACACCCAAACACACACACACACGCACACACACAATTGCTATCCACTGTCTGAACTGTGAGTGATGTACAGTCAGTCTGCTGTCCTACATCGATACAGTGGACATAACAAAGCACTGCAGCCTACTCCATTTACACACAAACACACGCACACATACCCACACACACAAACACACAGCTCATCTACAGAGAGGAACAGGTTCAATCTTGAGGTTGGGATGATGAATTATAAAATGTGGAAACTGGATTCTTCAATGTGACCTTGGACATTGAGCCGAGGCTTCATTTACTCTGGCTGTCTGTTCTTACCTGCTGAGCTCACCTGACATCCACACTCAAAATACACAAAATACATAAAATCACAACCACTGAAAACAGCCCACATAATTAATCTTAATCTTAATCACAGTTAATATTAACAAGAATATTTTTTTACCTTTTGTATGTTCATCCATGTCCAGAAACTACTTCCTTTGCAGACAGTATCTGTTGATATGCATCATATCTTAACAAGAAATTTCCAAAACAAAGGTTTGATGTAGCTTCACTGTGGCATTGTTTAATCACAGTTATTGATGTTATTATCAGTGTTAAGATGCATCTGATTTGGAGTTGTCTTGAAATGTTAAAGAAAAGTACTGAATAAACTACTTTAAATTGCACATTTGAGTCATTTCTTTTTGTAATTGTAGCAGATTCTGCAGAAAGAAAGACCTCCTTCACATAAAGTCACCTTGCTGTGTAATCTTCCAAAGAAAAAAACTGTTTCTTTTACATTGATGAGCAGTCAGTCGTACAGTTGCATCATGGTGGTGGTGAAAATGAAAGAGCAGCTCAGTGCCCTCCGTCATTACAACCACTTAGGTACCCTTGAACACAACATTTAAACCAACACAACTGTGTTTGCAGTGCTCACGTTCCCGATGTGAGCGTGTCTTCATGAGTGACATTTCACATGTATGAAAATGTCAGAAAAGTACATTTGTATGTGATTTTCTTTCAGCGTGCAAAGTGTTTCTCATTTAAAATCCATGTAATGACTGATTGTTTCTCAGTGAGAGTGTGTGTTTTTGTGTGTGTATGTGTGTGTGTGAGTGAGTACAGTACATAGACTGCAGTAATTTCACGCTCTTCTAGCCAGACGGAGCTGCAGCCTCTGATCGTCTCTGAACTAATGACTATTGATTATTAATTGACTCTTTCATGAGATGTGAGCTCCTCTGATTGGTTTCATATCACAAAGTTCACATGAAAATCTGATCAGCCTGATTCATGAGTTCATTCTTGTTTTATTGAGGTGCTCAACGGACTACTGCAGCTAAACGAGAAAGCAGGAAAACCACATACTTCTTTTCTTCACAGTAAAAGTTTAGAGGTTTTTTCACACAAATGCCAACATCTCTTGTTTAGAGACTTTGGTCTTGTTGTTTTGACAATAGTTATTTAGTTACAGATATTGATAGTGTATATGGTGTAGTACACATGTATGATATGTATTTGGAAACATTATACATGACTACAGCTTATCATTTTTCAATTTTTGAGTAAACTATCATTTTTTTGGATTTATGGATTCCATTTTATTTCTATAAAAGCACCAGAGGCTTAAAATTTCATGGAGAGAGGTGATCTGTTGCATCTAACATTTAGTCATCAGGTTTTATTTTTAATAGTTACAATATTAGTTTAAAGGGAAAAAAAGACTAATATAATTTTGCTGTTTCTTTCCTAAAAAAGTTAATACATCCACAATTTTTTTGTATTTTCAGCCCCATTTCCTCTACCTACTTTAGGCAGCTGCTGACGCTGTGTCTGTGAGCAGCGCACTGCAGCACAGCTGCCCTGCAGACTGAGGTGCTCAGTCCCAGCTGCTTTTACGAGACAAATGTTGATGATAAACGGATTTTCAGCATACTTCCAGATGAAACAGACAAGAAAATCATTTTTGTGTAACTGGCACAGTGGTGGAGCTCTACCCTGCTTTAAATCTGCCTCCTCACTCTGCACCAAACAGATTTCCAGGTGTAACTGATTTTGAATCAGCAGCTGCTGACGGATTCGTCATGTTTTAAAACTGTAGTTTAACTGTAGATACAAGCAGGGTGGGCAGAACCCCATTATAAATTTATATAACAATGGAAAGTCACTTGCACTTTAATTTATTAACCAGGTACTTTTTACTTTTACCTAAGTAAGTTTATCAAATTATGTTTTTTTTTACTTTTACTTAAAAACATTTTTATGGGAGAAATTTTACTTAACTTAAGTTTAGTTTTCAGCGCTCTACTCAAAACTAAATACATGTCAGTAAGACAGAGGACACAGGGTGTCAGGTTTCAGCCCCTGAACTGAAAGGCTTTGGCAACAACAGCGTAATCAAAATTCTTCTTCATATTACCTCATGATGTCACATTTCCAATGTGTTAAAAATTAAAGTTAATTTTTATGATTGTGAAAATAATATAGTTTATGTAATGCATTCCTTTTGTCGTATTTGTAAAAATAACTTCTCTTCAAGAGACATTAAGGTGAAGTTCAGTATACGGTATGGGGGTGAGAGTATGCGGTGCTGTAAAGAGCAGTGAGGTTATATGCTGTGCAGTGCAGGAGTGTGATGCAGTGAAGTCAGCTAAAGTGCAGTACTGTGAAAAGTTATGAAATAGAGTCAAGTGTCATTAACTAAAGTAAACTAAACTAAAATAAAACAAAACAAAATAAATGTCATGAGGTGAATTACAGCCAAATGCACTCCAATGCTGTTAAGTGGGGTAAACTTAAGTATAGTAGGTAAAGTATAGTGAAGTTAAGTGAAGTGCTGGAAGTGAAAGGCAGTCAGTAAGAAGTCCTTATTCCGTCTGTTAGGTCCATTTTTTAAAGAAATGTTAAATGTTGATTCTCCGTTCAAACTGCCTTTAATTTCTAAATGAGCTCTTAAAGTTTACAAAAATGCCAGCGATATCAGACCTTCCTGTCATCTGAAGCAACAGTTCCTGTCCACAGACAAGTCTTTGGATGATCCTCCCTCTGAATAGACAAGTCGCTGCTGAGTTGTAATGATTTTATTTATGTCTTATGTATCTCCAATATAATTCCACCCATGACAAGAGTAAGGCACGAGTTCCTTCGGAAAACATTGCAAAACCTTTGCAAATGAAATAAAAAATTATCAATATTACTCGGCTGAAATATAACAGTAGCAGTAGACATAGTGATGGAGCATATGTTTACATCACATCCTGTTGACAGTGTTAAGCAGTGACAGCTGGTGACTCTTCAGGGGTCAGAGGGATGATGACGCATCATTACAGACTCAGCTCTCTCTGAGGAAAAAAATCCTGATGGCCTGTTTTATCTATCAGAAGCTGATACGTCAGTATCTTCATCCTGGATCTCTCCTCATCTTCTCCACTCTCCTCTCTCTTTTCTCTGTATCATTTTACTTCCCGTCTATCTGTTACACTCACAGTTCCTCCCTCATCTTGTTTCCTTTAATTAAATGATTCCCAAATGATCCCCTCTTACTTTCTCTCTTTTGTTTCTATTCTTCTTGGTCTGTTTTTTTCTTTCCTTCTATGTACACTTTAAAATAAGATTTTTTTTAATTTAAATACATGATATATATTTAGAATTTTTATCTTTGTATATTTATCCATTACAGGTTACAGATTACCCTTATTCTAAACACTTTACTTTGAGCACACAGCAGAGTGGACTGTTAGCACAGTGTTAAGAGTATGAAACCCTGCATTTCACTGGAAATATTAAATAATCATGTAACCCATAAAACCTCTGAATCTTGAATTTAGAAACAGAGAAATCATTATTCCAACAGTATGCAACCAATTTTCCTCAGCTGACGTTAAACTGTAAACCATTTTCTCTGTTTTACATTGCATGCATTCCATTGCATAATGTGAACAATATTATTTAACTTTATTAGCCTTGAAACTGATTGTTTTGGTTGTATTTAAATATAAATTGAGTTACCTTTCCTGTTAAAACAAATGACATTCTCAAATGGAATCTGGAGTTCACTCAAGTGTAAATACTGTACCAACATCACTGCAGCAATGCTTTCATTCCATTTGATGCCAACAGGTCCACTCTGCTTCTGTGTATGCAGGCTCACTTACTAACAAGTAGCGGTTGAACAAGGCATCTCACATCGCTCATGTCAACCGGTGCTTTTAATATCATGCTGAAATGTCTGCTCTAAGGAGGTCTCAGCTTCAGAATTTATGTGATATTCACATTTTGTATGATAATACTATCATCACAATCATCACACCTCACCATATTAATATTATTAATACATATTTGGTACCCTTGGTCAGTAATAGGTGAGATATTGAGCTGTGTATTTTGTGTCACTCAGCACTGTTTTCTGCATCAACAAACACTGAAGAAAACCTCAATAACACAAAGTGGTGACTGGGAAGGCTGGGACTTTTGCTGTTTATATTGTGTGTATGGGTGTGTGTGTGTGTGTGTGTGTGTGGGGGTGGGTAGTGAAAGAGACATTTGATTTGAAGCTTAAGGATCTTAATCTATGTGTGTGACAGCCTTTACAAAGCCTTGAGATCCCCCATGTCTGTGTATGCGTGTGTGTGTATGCATGTGTGTGTGTAGGTTCTATCAGGCCTCTAGACCAGTAGAAAGGTCACTGTTGAAATGCCAGCCATGGCAGATAGTCATTCTGTCTGATGTCTTTGTATGTGTATACAGCATCCTGCTGTCTGTCCCTTTTTTTTGGGTTAAAAAAACAAAAACAAACGAACAAAAAAAATCCCAGGATATAACTTGTGTAAAATGACTATTAAGAAACTACGAATAAAAATATAGATAGATATAGTTAGAGATTTAGATATAGATATATACTCATACTCTTAAACTAGTTTATGACTAAATACTATTACAAATACAAAGCTAATGACCATCTCATTTGACATACTACACGTTAGCATGCTGCTATAAGAACACACTGTTTAGTTCTTTAAAGCCAGTTTGTGACTTTGAGCTTTAAGGTCTCTCAATTTATGACAGATTTGTTGTTAATCCGTGCTTTCCAGATTAACACCTCCTCTAATCTGACAGCACTAAGGATGAAGGGTAGCTTAACACCTCCTTAAATCTTTTCCACTGACTTCTAGTGGCCACACTAGGCTTTGGTGTACAGTTTAAGATGCACAAGTCCATACTTGTCCCCACACCAAACCAGACCCATCACTGATGTTTATGTTGTGGTTGGATGTAAAATAGGCATTACATTTTCTACCACAGAGGACAGTAAAGTTCCACTTTTCTCTTTTGGATTGAGTTTCTCATTGATTATGGGTTAGGTTTAGGCACAAACATGATTTGGTTTGTAGTTTCGGTGAGGTTACGGTTTGAGTTAAAATAACTACATAGACATTATAGGACCTCTTAGCTAAGGTTTCAGTGATTAACACTTTGGTTCAAGAGCGACTTTGGTTAAAAGAAACAAACATTGGCTGTCAAACAGAAATGGGAAACAAACAGAAGTGTCCCATGTTAGAGTTTAAAAAGTCTGTTTTTTTGACCCGTTTATCCAAACCAATCAACTTCCTCCCTTTACTTTTATAACACCTTTGCCTTTGTTTATTTGATTCTGCTATACCTGCAACCTTCATGAGTGCCTCTCTTCTTAATTATGTTTTGATATATTGTGGTTTGTTCTTAACATATGAGGTTTCAATGTCTTGTTCAACTCGTGATCTGGTCATGTGACCATTCCATAGCAGATGATTGTGAAACCTGTGTATGTTTTACCTCACGCCCTGATGAAGACTCTCTGAGCTGAAACACATTGGCCATTTTTAATTGATTATCCATGTTCTAATAAAGGATTTTTATTTTCACTATCTGAGTGCCTGGGACCCTCTGATGTTTCTCTATCCAGGTCTGATGTTTTGTTGATCCATTTATCCACTCCGATCTTTGCACTACTTCTTCCTCTGCTACCAACTTACCAGTCAAAATTACTTTGGTCAAATGAGGGTTTTCTCCCCCACTTGTATGTAAACACATTGTTCTGTACCATTTGCTCAAAAGATATACAGTCATTTCTTGAGATGAGGAAAGTCTAGAATATAAAACCAACATGCTTAATTCAAAGGTATAACATAGTAAGCACTTCTCATATTAGAATGATAACATTATTGAGGTTGTTAGCATGCTAAAGTTAGCGTTTAACTCAAAGCACAGCAGAGCCATTAGCTTGGCTACAGACTTGTAGGTTTCTCTTGTTGATTTTGACGCTATTCCATTCAG
>JAQNCA010000013.1:2611236-2650397 GCA_029783725.1 Acanthurus tractus
TCTATCTATCTATCTATCTATCTATCTATCTATCTATCTATCTATCTATCTATCTATCTATCTATCTATCTATCTGAGCAAAGCAAACATTTTACTTCCTGCTGAGTCTTTCTTTGACATTTGGAGCAGCAGAATTTTGGTCTTTCTTGTAAAACCATAAGTAGCTTCTGCTTCTGGAGTTATGGGCTGAGCTGACACCTAACTGTTTGTGTTAGCAACAAGACACAAGCGGCAAGTCTGACCCTGAATTTTCCCTTAACTGTTTTAGATGATGTGGTGATGGATTTGAAACAGCATGAAATATGAATTACGATGAATACACTGACAGTAAAATAACATAAAATTATTAATTAAGATATTTTTCAAAATTTTTCTCTGATCTCATTTTGTGGAGTTTAGCCAGTATTTTTAAGAACTGAATATTGTGTCATATTATTTTAGATTCCACAATTAAATCACTATGTATTTCAATTACAAACCTTTAAGAATTGAATTTTATTTAAGGTTCTATTCCTTTTATTTAAGTCTTGATACAAAGTGAGATCCTTTACCAACTGCCTTTGCTCATCCTAAGTATCTGTAGTATTTCTAAATTATAATTATTAGCCACTTCAGCTGTTTCTAATTCAACACTGCACCTCTTTGGCTGTAACCTCACTGTCAGCAAAGATGGTGGATGCTGCAACTGCAAAATAAAGCTGCTGGAGGTCTGACTGCCATCAGATCCAGGTCAAACAGTATTTACACAGATGTGCTATGAGGTTTGTCTTTGATGGCATCACAGAGGTGGAGTTTGCTAGGCATTGCATGGCAGTCTAAGTTACAGAATGTTTTGATAATCACAGCTTTTGTGTCACAGTCTGAGCTGTCCTGATGCAGTAAACTTCACCTTCCCAGTTCTTCATGCAAGATGAGCCAAACATTTTACTTGCAAATACTATTTGACCAGATGCGTCTGCCATAGCAGAACCTTGACCTGAAACCTTAACATTTTAATGGTTTTTCAAAAGCAGATTAGTATGAAAGAGGCAACTTTCCAGTGTTGTAGAAAATCATTTGTCTATCTTTCTCAGAACCAGGTGAGAAAATGGTTCCATCTCTGTGTGGCCAGTAGTTGCAGACACTTGATGGAAGGTCGAGGTGAAAAGTAAATGACTAAATCTTTTAGAATTTTAAGAGCAGACCTACCAGTTTCTGGGCTGTATGTATGGGTTAGTTAGCTACTTAACCAACTAACTAACATTAGCTAGAGTTAGATTTTTTTCTGCTATCTCAAGTGGTAGCAAACAAGCTAGTCGCTAGATCCTCCGTCACCCTTTTTCGTTTATAGTAGAGTTGGAGCTCAAACCTGTAGTCCCTCTATAAGTACAGAACTTTGAGATGTCATGTCCTGTCACCTAGCAGTTGTCAATCACCAAAAAAACTTAATTGGAAAACCTCTGCACAATGTTATATTTTAACGTTTTTATGTTTACACCTGCTCTTTAAATAAGATGTAAATCAGACAGTTTGGGGTTGTTGAAAGGAATATTTCTTTATCTTTTGATGGAGTAAGGCCAACACTTTTTCTCTGCTTTCAGTCAAGTGCAGGCAAGAATAAACACATTGTTGCCTTTTTCTGTACCAGATGCACAGGGATAAGACTAATGTCTATTTCCTCATTTGACTCTGGCAAAGACAGACAGCGTTGCTTACAGGAAGTGTGGACTGAATGCTGTTCAGGCCTGAGACATAAGTCAAAAAAAACTCAAACACATTAAAATCGTTAAGGTTTCAAGTAAAAGTTAGGAATTAGCAAAGCTTACAAGTTAAAGTATTTCATAGTTAATCTCCAGGCTAAGTTTCGGTTTTAATATTGGATGAGTTAAGGCTATTTGCACTGCTAAAAAAATGTTCATCTTATCAAGTACATTGCCCTCATATTAAGTCAGTTTCTCATGGATTTTAAATCTATTGAAATGCATTAAAGAAGATACAAAACATAGATAGTTGTTAAAAAAAAGTCTTTAAAGTGAAATACATATGTGCATCCCAATTTGGTAATGAAAGAAAAATGTTCAATTCACCTTACAAATTAGTTTTAAATTATTTAGAAATTACTTGCTAAGATGGACAAAATTTCTGCTAAAGTTTGGCCTAACTGCTCATTTTTCAGTAGTACACCGGGCTGTTTTTATTCTAGATTCAAGAGAAACAAAGAGGCTGCAAAATGCGTTTACACTGAGCTGATAGTGTAAATGAAACTGTTTGAATCTAATTGCCACTGCAGATGGTTCCCTACAAGGAACAAAGCATAATATATTTGCTGAATGACCTCTCAAATACTTGCACATTTCAAGCAGCTTCTTTTGGAGGCATTTTAGCTTTGTGAGGAGGTGTGGAGCTAAGAAAAAGAGAAAATATCAGTAATCTTTTATTTTCTGTAAAACCCAGCTGAAGCTTTAAAAACAATTCTGATTTATTATCTTTTGGGTTTTACTTTTGCCATAGTTTTTATGTTGTCAAGACACACTTAATGTGTAAAATGATCTCACTTACAGTTTTAATGTAGACAGAGTTAATGTACATATGCAAGATATTTAAACCAAACCATGCAAGAGGTTGTTAAATCTTTTAAGTCTGTTTCTTCTTGCAAATGGAAAAAGTATTGTTTATGCAATGGGAGAAAGGAGTAAATTAAGTAACATGAAAAGCAAAATATTACCATTGCTGCTTAAATGAAAACTGTGGAAACTGAATGACAAAAAAGAACAATTTTATTTCAGATTTGGCATAGTGTTCCTTTGCAAAACTTATGCACAGGAATTTTGGGAATTTTTGAATTTGAAGTCATTACAATTAGGCAAGGTTATAAATTGGGATGTTTACAACTTGTCTAATTGCTTGAGTGCATCTGTTTCCTGGTCTCTCAGACAAATTATCTATTAACGGTTTTCAGTGCAGGTAAATAAAGATATTTTGCCCACAAACCTTGTTTTCAAAAAGCTAAAATGCTCCTCAAAACATTTTGGAGTGCAAGTGGATGAAGCCGACTTCCTCCTAATAAAGGACAATTCGTTAACCTCCATATCTCTCTTTCCACCTCCTTTTCCTCCTCCTCGTAGCTCCCAGTTGGCAATGAAGTATCTGGATCCAGCTTTCTCTCCTCTGACCAACGCTCTCAGCGAGGACCTGCAGAACTCCTCTAAATGGAGCTACAACAGAACTGCTTTTATGCAACTGAAGTAGGCTATACACACACACACACACAAACGGTTACTGTGGTCCTATGGTCATGAAAAACTAGCATGCTTTTAGCAGTTACAGCAGTGAAAACTGATTGTAAAAGATCAATGTTTTTTTCTTCCCAATAAGCACTTGAACAGTATCAAAGTTTCAAAAAAGTGAGGCAGCATTCAATGAAACATCTTTTTTTTGTTATTGTTTGTTGGAAAAGATTATGATCAAACCACACAAGCCAGTATAATGCCCAAACATGCAAACATCAACCTTTGCACTTGTCACGTTTTGCCTTACAAACACGTTTCTACTCATCCAAGTCTATTTAAAATATTAAGTCCTTTAGAGAAAGTCCAAGTGAGGTCACAATCATGTTGAGAATGTTTCAAATTTTCTTTTGGTGTAAACTGTCAACTTGAAAATGTTTTGAAATAAAATCAAATCAAATTTTAAGAAAGTCAGATGTTATGGCAATCAAGTCAGAATCCAAGAAAGGTCTTGAAGCCTTAGGAGAAGCTAGGAGGTAGGGGAGAAAAATAAAAAATAAATTCTCCGATGCATCGTGTTGCAAACTTTTAAAATCCTGCACTGATCCACAATGGTCAAAGATTGATTTTATAAATCTCATGAGCAACATTGCATTTTTAAAGACTGAATCCCCCCCCCCCCCCAAACATTTGCCTCCTTATGATGGCATCCGTTCATGCATTATTGTCTAAGAGATTTCAGTGAAGCAAGGGTAAACAGCAGGAGTAACTATGACTCTCTTAAGGTGGCCAAATGCCTCGTTATCTGATTAGTGACGTGCATAGATGGATGAATGAGATTCCCACTGTCCCTACCTGAATTTCTTTACTTTGACATAACAGATCTGGCTGGCAATAGAAAACTATAGATAATAATAAAAAATAGTAAATTGTAATTTGGGTGAACTGCACCTTCAACTTTCAAATATATTAGCAAACAAGGTTTTTTTTTTATTAAACAAGCATGTGTAGTACAGAAACCAAGGTACTGTAAAATATTCTGATGTTATGTAGTCCTGCATTTCAGTGAAGGTTTTTTAAAGTTTTTCTTATACTTCAAAGACTTCGTGTGTAGAACTGCAGGAAGTGGACATATTAACAGCAACATGCAAGGTATAGTCAGAGATACTGGATATATGAGTAGAGATAGTTCACCTTGGCTGGGACAATGTTAAGAAAACAGTTACTCTTTCTGTGTCCTAAAAAGGCGTGGTCCCATTCTGCCGCACCCCCCTTCCATGTCACTTGGAACAGATGATCTGTGTGTGCGGATCAAGAAGCAGATGAACGCTATCAAAGCTAGCCAGCCTGTCCGCTTCCTTGGAGAATGAAAAGACATTCTTCCTGTTATTACAAGCGATTGCTGCACAAAACTTGGGCATTTTTTATTATTATTATTAATTATTATTATATTTTACAGTGTTTACTGTGTTAATTATACCACCTTTTTATCATCCCTACAGGATCATAAGATCTTGCGAGAACTTGTTTTCTTAGATGAACAAGGCTCAAACAAAGTTATCTTTCACCTAGTTTATTTGAATAAAAATGCAGTTTTAGTATTGAGATGTGTAGCTTTTGAAAAATGAACCCAACATTTACTTCCGTGACTATGGGGCCAAAGGTTTGACCATAAACTGTGATCACATTCATATTCTTCATAGACTGTAGTACACTCCGAGCTGCCGCAAGTCTCCTAAAGGGGCACGGCCTCTGGTGAAACCATGTAACAGGAACTGAGCGGAGTGAGGGGTCTTGTTCTCTCAACAGCGTTTGATATAGTCAGGTTTTTAATGAAGGTTGCGTTATGCCTGAAGGTTCATGGTGTTCTGTCAACCTGGAACAATCAAACAACAAGCGTGCTCCACTACCACACTCATGGGCATTGCTGTGTCCAGCTCTTCTAAACTTTCTTGTACATTCACATGATGTCACTAATCCATACAAAGAACTGTGCACTTGTGTACAGACAGACCACCGCTGTTTGGACCTAACAGCGTCCTATAGCAAGTAAAAATCTGTTTATTTGAACACCACAATGGTGATGTGATGTTTTTCACTCCTTGTCCCAATTTGGTAATGAAAGATGGTAGCTCCGCTAATTGCATTTTTCTACCACGTCATATTGATTGATCTGATTAGTTAAGCTAACCTGTGATAGATGGTATTACACAGCCTGGCCTTTGCCAGATAGTTTCAAAGGGTTACTTCATGACTCTGTGTAAAAATTCATCTTGCATGTCTGGCGAGACTTCTATGCTGTTGTTTGGTTGCTGTAGCGATCAAAACAAAGTGCAGATTAGTCTGACGTCTTAATTCTTACAGTAAGGATGCAGTTATTTAAAAAAAAAAACTTTTTTGTCTTTCAGAAAGGAGATCTCTCAGTACATTGATATCCCCCACAACTTCACACTAACACGGAGCTCAGTCCGAATCGGACAGCTGATGCACTATGACTACTCCAGCCACAAATATGTCTTCTCCATTGGTGAGAACTTCCGCTCACTCCTTCCTGAAACCTCACAGATCCTCAATAAGCACTACAATGTCTGTGCTGTGATTGGCAACAGTGGCATCCTCACTGGTTCGCGCTGTGGCGCTCAGATCGAGAAGTTTGACTTTGTCTTCCGTTGCAACTTTGCGCCAACCGAGATCTTTAAGAAGGATGTTGGACGACGAACCAACATGACAACCTTTAATCCCAGTATCCTGGAGAAATACTACAATAATTTACTGACTGTGCAGGACAGGAACAACTTCTTCCTGAGTTTGAAGAAACTGGACGGTGCCATCCTGTGGATCCCAGCGTTTTTCTTCCACACGTCAGCCACGGTGACGAGGACGCTGGTTGATTTTTTTGTGGAACATCGAGGTCAGCTGAAGGTCCAACTGGCCTGGCCTGGAAACATCATGCAGTATATCAACAAGTAAGACGCACTGAAGAATACTGCACAACACTGACAACAAAGGCTATATCTCTTACTGATATTAACTTGTCATCTGTATGTAGATATGTTTCCTGGATACTGAACTCTTAACAGCAGTCATGCATTTACAACTGATGTTAATGAGTGATCATGTCATCTTTACTCTTTCACTGGGAGAAGATATTAATATGCAAATTAGGTAGTTGAAGCTTGCAGCCTGACAACTGATAGATGAAAACATCTGTCAGGTCCCACTTCAGGTTTTAAGTAGTGCCTCTAATTTGAGTGGATACCAATGCCTTTTTTTAAGGTTTATGTCAATTCAGTATCAAAAATAAAACCCATATAGTTTTTTAGCTGTTAGGAGCCTAAATTTATTGGCCAGTCAGGTTATAAATTAGGTAATGTAGTTACTTATCAGTGTTTTTAAGTTGGGTAAATAAAATAAGTAGTGTTTGATTAGTGTCCTTTTAGTCTAAGTGCACAAACCACACATATACAGCCACCTTATTCAACCACAAGGTCATTTATGCCTGTCGTCAATCACTTTTTTTGTTTTTTTAAAATAGACAATTTTAAAATTGTCTATTTTGCTTTATCATTTTGGTAACCTGTCTGGTGTGACATTACTGTCAACTAATTATACAGTTGTGGCAAAGAAGAAGTGGTGTCTCTGTTTGGAAAGCTGCTTTTTATACAACTTTTTTACAGTGAGCTTAGAGAAATGGAAAACCGGTGGGCTTTAGGGCTTTATTACTTTATGTATTTCACAAGGTTCATTATCAGTATGTATGTCAGCTCAATTTATATGAATTTGTAACATTAAAATACTCTCTGCCTTTAGCGGTCTTTCCAGATGACAGACTGTAAAACCAAACTCTATTTAAAACAGTCTCACAGCGCAGCAGGCCTGTGGATGAGAGACTGGGTCAGAATATGTGAACTGAAGTGTGTGATTTTATCGGTAGTGTGCTCTCATGGTAATGAAGACACATTTTTTCTAGTGCAAAAGTATGTACTGTTGGTGTGTTTGAAATGGTTTTTGACAGCAGTTGGCCTCTATAACACAGAGGAATAAGAGATATCCATTCATTGTCAGGTATTGGCCTTTTTTGGAAATGACATAGATTTTCATGTCTAATCCTGTTTCCTAAATGTGATGTTTAATTACTACTCGGTGGTTTCTGCTGACAATGCATTTCTACTTAGTTGCTGTTTGGAATTTGTTCACTGGCATTTTTTGTGCAGACAGTTGACTTTGTTTTATTCAGATTGCTTTGCCTCTCGGTGACTTCCTGCTTGTAAAGTAGATGTACACTCAATCATCCCCAATCAATCCCTATTCACACTCTGTTAAGACGGTCAAAGCTGTCACCTAAAGCAGGAAACATGTTTTATGTTTTTCTCGGTGTCATATCCTGTCGTTTCCTCAGTTTGTTTTCTGTCTTTATGTCAGCCTTTGCTTAAGATCGTCTTGTGTAGCTCTGTCTTATTTTGTGCGTAAACTGATGTGTGGTTGTATTGTGTTAAGCTTTGCTCTATATGGCAAAGAGGAGATTTAGGCTTCAAAGCCGGATTATAAGGAAAATGCTATTTAATGAAAGGTATGGCACAGAGTTGTTACTGTGTGTGGAGAGGGATTTAGGTCTGGTGCTTAGTGTTGTAGCAGCAGAATAGGCTGTTGGTACAGTAGCCTAATCTTCACCAATCCCATTAAAACTACCTGCTCTGGAAGATTTACCACGTTTAAGCAGCTTGCACAGCTTTTAGCACCTCAAGGACTCTTGGAAATGCTTTTGTTGAGGCTAGTTTGGAGAGTTCTCCCTCTGTGTGCTCCAGAGCAAGACTGCCTGATGATAGTGCTTTTTTAAAAATAAAATCTGAAGTCATTGATTTAGTAACAGTTTATCTGTATATTTTTTAGTGATTTAATCTAATCTAATCTAATCTTTAATTCCTCCCATATTTTAATTGTTTAGCAAAAAGAATTAGAAGTGATGGAGATTGTTTGCATGGTAAATTTGTCAAATGTAGATTCCTATAGGACTTCTTCCATCAGTTTAACTACTAAGGCATGTCATGCTCAATACTCTCACACTGTTACTCTCTTACTGTAGTTTTTTTTATTTCATGAAGCAGACCAGAAAAATAATGGTCAGTCTCGAATATAAGCCTCTTTAAAAAAACAAGCTTGTTCTCTGCTATAAGGAAATACAGTTTATAATAATATATAACCTTTTTCTGAAAGAGAGGAAAAAGTTTATGACCCTCAAATCTATGAATCCTTGATGTAAAAGCTGACTCAGTGACAAAATGAACATTTAAAGGCTTCACTGTGGTCCATTCACGACACACAGGTGTTTAAATCCACATATTTTGAAACATTTTAATTTCTTTTAACACAAAATTGTTCTCTGCATTTGTACTCAACAGCTACTGGAAAACTAAGCAGCTGTCGCCAAAGCGCCTCAGCACCGGCATCCTGATGTACACGCTGGCATCCTCCATGTGCGATCAGATCCACCTGTACGGCTTCTGGCCCTTTGGCTGGGACCCTAACACGGGTAAGGAGCTGCCATACCACTACTACGACAAGAAAGGCACCAAGTTCACCACCAAATGGCAGGAGTCCCATCAGCTGCCGGCCGAGTTCAAACTCCTCTACAAGATGCACATGGACGGACTGCTCAAGCTCTCCCTCTCCCATTGTGCTTAAGCCTAAAGCTGCAGCAGGTACAGAGCTTCTTCAAAACTCCTCTCCAATGCTTCCAAAGGCCAGAGTTGTCGAGATGACAAGGCAAACAAGGGAAGAGTTCATGTGGATTTGCCAAAAGCCAAAGCTAGGCTCTAATGTGATTTTGTGCAATCTCAGATCCCTGATCAAAAGCCCATAGTCTTGTGCTCATGATGCACTGTGCAAACCACGAAAGCTCAAGAGGCAAGGAGTCTGTTCATTTCTCCAAGAGTTTAAAGAAGAAGAAGACTGCAGTTAGCCTTTTGGTAAAGGTGCCTGCAGCTGGACTTTTAGGCAGTATTACTATTAATTAACAATATCACAGCCTTGAATTGTTTCATGGGGTTTTTATCATTCACTGCTTTTCGGGGTCTGCAACTAAAAATCTGCGGATTGACTTATAAAACCAAGGCTGAGTTCAGACTGCCATTAGCACTGCAACAGCAGATCCCTGGTTCATTTCCTTGAGACTGCTGTGAGGGGGCGGTCTGGGTCCTGATGTGGGAAGCCATAGCTAAAAAGCTGAACCTGGCTCAATGTTTGCAGGATTCAATGCACCTGCAACACAATGTGTTGGCCAATCAGACATGCAAGTGCATAGTTCTTGTAGATTCAATTCTAGAGAAAAATCTCACTAATAACTTTCTGGAGTTTTAAAATCCTCATTATATTATAAATCGCTGCACAGTCTCTTGGCATCTGGTAAGCCTTCAAACTCCTGCATCTGTTAAATTATACTTCCTGGATCGTATTTTACTGTTTTACTACTTGAAGCAACATGCTACAACAGCCTGTTGCATCATTGCAGTGTTGCTTCTGGTCTCACTGCCTTGTAGGACAGCGTTGTGGTTTCATAGTTTGACCACAGAGGCAGTGTTACTGAAACATTTCTTATCCTGGGATCAGAATACAAAACACCCACATCAGGTGATCAGATAGTCATAAATGCTTGTTTCAACTGGACCAAAAGACATAACAAGAATACACATTAAGGCCTAACCAATCATAGCCAATTTGCATGACCTATGTATGTGATCAGCTGGAGGTTTAAGGGATTAGACTATTTTTTCCAGCTAACAGCATCATGACAACACTAAGTTCTATCTAAAAAGTTAAAATGTTTCTTTTTATGGGGAAATCTTTAGGTGCCCCAAATGCTACATAGGTTATCTTCCACATTACAAGGATAAAAAAAAACAAAACAAACAAACAAAAAAAAACTGTTGTCCCCCACACTCATCATTTTTCAACTAGTGTCAGTTGGTCCATGTCTATTCATGTAGTCTGATCCCAGTATAAGAAATGCTAATACATGAACTGAGCAGGAAGATCATTTACTTGTCTATTACAAGTACATCAAGCTTGTTTATGATCTTAGTCAGAAAAATGAAACATGTCACATGGGGGTTTAATTTTCATTGTTGGATGTTGACATTAACCTGACAGGAAAAGATTATGTAAGAACTTAGAACAGGACAGTGCTTTCTCCATTTCCACATCTGAGTGTAATAACACTTCATTTTCAGTTTAGGCAAACAACAGAAACTCTCATACATGACGTAAGAGTGAGCAAATAAACTTAGTGAACAGCCCAATTTTTGCCCACTTAGGAAAACAGAACAAATCAAAAATGCCATACTGACGTGTTGACATATTTCATTGCTGTTTCAGCAAATTAGTAAGCAAGCTCTCTATATAGACATCCAGGGAAGAGAGCAACATCATCTACATGTAAGGTGTGTTTGTGTCTACCTGATGAATGTAAGTCAAATAGTTACTCTCTTTTTGCACTGGTTTGGTCTCCACCAACTCATTAGCAAAATATCTGGCTTGTTCGCTGCTTCATGTTCTACATTCTTCACCAGCAAATTGTTAACTTTTTCTCTCTGCCATTTGGTGCTCAGCAGGTAGTGTACAGTCAATTCACTAAAGCGTGTTTGCTGGCAACAAGGTCGATACAGTGGTGCTGTACAGTTTAATACTTTACCACAACAAAAACTAGCACAAGTATGAACTGTAAGGACATAAGACTACATCAGATTGAGGGTCCTCATGAAATCTATCACAGCCAGAGAAGCACAGAGAGGAGTCTTTGATTTAACAGCATAGATGTCAGAATTGTGAATAAGTAAGAACTGTTTGTGACTGCAACTACATATGATAATATCACCATGACACCAAATCTGAGGGGTCGCCGTTAGCTTGTATCTCAGTGACACAGCTAAGGCACCATGAGCCAAGTCAAATTAAGTCAGTTTTATTTATATAGTGCCAAATCACCACACAAGTTCTATCAAGACTCTTTACATGTAAAACAGGTTTAGCAAACACCAGGCGTAACCTTAAACCATGATCCATGGACACATTCGAGACTAGAGTGCAGAAAAACTCTGGGGAAGATTGTCAATCAGTAACATTATGATTGACATGATGAGATGACTTTAAGTAAATACAGAGAGAAGTGAGCTCAGTGTGTTATGGATATGCCCCAACAGCCTAACTCAGGGCTGGTCTGAGGCTAGCCTGAGCCCGCTCTAACTATAAGCTTTATCAAAAGCAAAGTTTTAAGCCTACTTTGAAATACGGAGAGTGTGTCTGCCTTTTGAACAAAAAACTGAGAGTGTTCCTCAAGAGAAGAGCTGGGTAGTTATGAACACATGTTCTACAATACAGTTTAGGAGAAGGCTATGTGTGTTCTTTTCGAATATATCAACAAATCACATGTTCTGTCTGTTTTAAACAGTGACAGCCCTGCTCTTTAAAAATGACACATGCTAGCAAGCTAGCACTATGCAACTTATCAGAAATATATCTCTCTCTTGTGTTTTGGTCATTTCTGTCCTCCATTTTTTGTGAGTTTCAAAAATACTAGGGCTTGAACATTGGTCATGTGTGTTGGTTATGATCTCATCATCCCAAAGTTATATATATCACTGCTTAAGCCAGGCGGCTCCTTTCTAAACAGTTGTTTGTTATATGTACTTCTGCCAGATGTTGGGAGGGAACAGAAAAAGTTTGAGAGAACTTTATCTTGCAGTGCTGGGAGGTAGGTGCAGTTATAATATGTAGTAACAGCAAAAATACCTGGTGGACACATATCTAAAAAACTATCGCCCCAAGAGTTAGATAGCACAACAGTGAACTATCATCCTGATTCCTTTGTTATTCAGGCTGCTTGACCTGTATTATTGATTAATAATTTAGAGAAAAAACAGCTGTGTGTCACATTTCATGTTAGGATCTAGGTGTTTGAAATGTTTTTATTGCAAATCCTTTAAGTTCTCATAAAAGAGGCAATGGTAGTTTTAGAAAAATTTCTTCAGTTGAAAACAGATAAGAACACTCTTACAAACCCCAGGGCCATTGACCCATTATTTTAAAAAATGTGAATTTCTTACCCGGAAACAACTTCGTTCATGTAGTAGATAAACATTTTTTTAATCATATTGAATGTGAATTTTCTTATTTGATGTGTTCGCAAAAGAGTGACTCTTCTTTTCAGTGTTTCTTTCATGTTTTTTCATATTTTCAGCAGTGATAATTAGACAACAGAAATGAGGGATACTGGGAACTACTTTTTTAATCTTTTTGCTTTGTTATGCCTCTTTGTTTGTTTTTTCTTTGGGCTCTAACAATATGACTCCAACATGCGATATCTATGACTTGAAATGTGAAATTTTCAGGACTTTGACAATAAGATTGTTTGCATGAAGGTTAAAGGCATAATATGCAGGAATTGTTCCGAAGAAAAGACATGTTAAGACTAATGCAAAAGTTATTCCTCTGAGTCACCGCTAGAAGCATGTGGTGTCTTTATCTGCATAGAACTTGCCCACTTCCTGTTTTTTTTATTTTAACTTATTTGACTGTGTTCAGGACATCACTGGTGTTCCCCAGCCAACAACAGTACAAGGGGAAAATGCAGTGAACAGGTTTCATCGCTGTCTTCTTTCTCTATTCAGCTGTCTGTATACGCACAGTACAGAGGCATTCAGCTAAAATGAAGCATGTGCTTCAACTGAATTCTCACATAATCAAATAATCAGTGTTAAGCCTGACTACTTTAGAATGTAACTAATGTAAAAGACTCAGAAGAAGAGATTTTTATTCACTGACTGACTTCTTTTTTTATCTGTAACACTGCTCCGTCTTTTCTCTCACTCTCTAACTTACTTAACAGTTATAGTTCTCCAAGTCTAGTTTAGCAGGGTGGGGAAGCCAAGTTTAAATGTTGTATTCTCAATCAATCATGGACAGCTGCTGCATATCATGCCTTTAAACTCACTATTTAATAATAGTTATGCTATTTTTTAACTTGAGCACATTATAAAATTGTTAAAGTCAGTAGGATGTAACTGTATTTCATTTATTGTCTTCTTCAGTCACCTAATATATTTTGTCATATAAAATAATATGAAATATAGGTGTCAGGTAAAGTTTTCCAGAATGTATTTTATTGCATTTTGAATGATACTGGCTCCATTCATATCGATAAGTCCTTAGATTTATCCTCTGATGAGTAATATATACTAAAACCACATTAAAATATCATACACTATATGCTGTAGATTAACAAATATCTTTTATTCATTCAATACTTGAAAGAAAATATATCTACTCTGTATTTATTTAACCATTTAATCATCAAAATAAAAAAAAAATATCAATTTTATTCACTGAATCCTGTCTTGTTTTTGTGAATAATATAACTAAAACATACAACATAACTCTTTTTTTAATCATATTGTGTGCTGCATATCGCATCTTGTTATGCTTAAATCTCGCCTGGATTTACAACCGCTGACTTCATCGTATGACTTGATGCACACAGAACACACTGCAAGTATCTGGTGTGTGTCGATCCTGTGGACAAGCTGTTGTCTTTGCGGAAAGTTGATATACGTCAGCGTTGGGAAAGACAACAGTGGCATATCCAGAGAAGGTAACACGAGTCAAGACCAGGGGCTTACACTGGAATCAATGTGTGCAGGTGTTTCGGTATGTATCAGACGATTTTGGTGTGTTATGTCCTTCACGATTTTGCTCTTGACAAATGTCTAGAAAATGATCTGTTGTAAACTTAAGTGATTCTCTAACTTTTCTTTCATCACCTCCACCTGTGCAGAGTTCAGTTCATACCAGGATACAGCGGTGCCTTTCCAGAGTTAAGCCTGACTGCATTAAAGAGCGTGTATTCAAGAGCACGATATTTATGAATGAACACGCTCATCTCCGGCTGCGTAAGCGTTGACGTGAGAGACTGAAACCGGGACGCTTCGCCTAATGCCCCGCTAGCTTTCCCTGAAGATGCGCGGATTTCATCCCCCGTGCGTGCCCTGCTTTGAGCTATTTTACAACAACAAATGTCCATCTCTCTCCTACAGCACAAGAATAACTCAGTCTCCTCATCTTTCTGTAAGTGTGAGCTTTGCCCGCTATGCATCATGTTTCATGTTTCATCAAGAATTACGACCATTTACCTTTGCACATGCGCACAAGAGCATGCCCAGTCGTTGCTGCGGCAGGTCGTGTACGTCTTAATATTCCGGTTAATTCAGGCGTAACCCACTTATTTTAATCGGGTTTCTCATTGCTGGAATGAGGATGTAATCGGGTTATGCTTGCAAGGGTGTTTACATAAGTCCCAGCGTTACAGGACCACAACACTTCAACCAATAACGAAGATTGTGTGCGTGTAAAGGTAATGTATGGTTCCATTTGGGCCGTGGCGATGTTTGGGTGCTGAGGATAGATAAGTGAAAATTTAATAAAATGTAATAGCTTGGGGCAGCGGGTTAAAAACGAACTGTAAACAAGTTCATTTTTGGGACTGTGAACCTAGTTCAAAATTCATTTCAAAGTTTGATCTAGCTCTTGTTGAGAATGAACTCTCCCAACACGTGTCCTTTCATCCCAAACTGTAGTGAGTATATGTTTTGTGTTTACTTTGGACTGGCCACAAACTGTGTGATATCCAGTTTGTGATCTCAATATTAGAAACTTCGAATAAATCCATGCCTGACTGAAAACTAGCAATGAAATGATACTTAAAGATCATTTGGTCACCATGGTAACTGGTATGTATTGTACACTTTCTCTTAACAACCAGGTAGTGAAGATGAGTTAGAACAGAGGTGTGCTGTGTTTGAGTCCGACTCCACCTGTCAGCATTTTCTTCATAAAAAACATAATGAAATGTAGCAACAAAGTTCAAAATATATGTAGCATGCTTCAGAATTATAATCACTCAGGGCCCTTATTCAACGATCTTTGGCCCATGGTCTGAGGTGCATGGTACAAGTGCGTTAAATGCATGTCCAGCTTCTTTTTGCTTCAATGGCAGATAATCTGGGTGCAAAGTAAGGCACACAGTGAAAAGGGGTTGTATTTAGACACTCAATTAGTCGTAGGTGTGTTTTGAGCATGACATTAATTTGTCTGTGTTTAAAATGCAGAGTGTACATGTGTTATGGAGTTGAATGTTTGTGCATCTCACTATCTGAATAGTGCACAATGTGTGCACGCATACCACATTATCAGCAGTAAACAATGATTTGTCCACGTTGCAGAAGGGTCAGACCCTTTGTGTGACCTTTAACCTTCACAGGGGGAAGGAGACATGTGGACCTGTCATGGTGAAACCAGAATAGAACAGAGCAGAATGTGTGTCTTGTTACATACAGCACTGTCTGCACAGTTCCTTATTTCTTAGTGTCATTGAGTCATTTTGATCATTTTTAAGTACAATTCCTCTGCCCACTATTAGGGCAACTGTAGCTTAGATGCTACAGATAAACATTAATTATATTATTCATTTTATCTCACTTCAGTCTAATTATATCTCAGCTCATTTTTGTTCATCTCATCTCTGTGCATTTACTTCATCTCATCAAATAATCTCATTAATACTCATATCACCGTCTCAATTTATCTCATCTGATCACTTCAGTCATCTTACTTGGTCTTCTCAACCATGTCATCTAGTCTTAGTTCATTTCATGTCACACATTATTCATGAAAATCTTATGTGTGTTATGTTTTCTTACTTTCAACATTATTGAAAAGATTTTCCATAGAGGACCACTGACAACATGTTAATTTCAACAGACACACACATACACACACACTCTTGCTCTTTCTCTCTCTCTGAAATACTAACAGACATGATGTCAGTCTGCAGCAGCAGCAGCCTGCAGCTCAATACTGTGTTACTGGGTTTTAGGCATTATGGTGAATTGTCCAACAAAGGTGAGAGACAGTCATTAGTTTTGATTTATAGTTATGGGTAAACGTGTTTTTTTTTGTTATTATTATTTGTCTTCATTGTGAATATCACAATCACGATCAAGACAGACAATTTTAGTTGTATTCAAAAGTTGACAGCAGATCAGTAACGAACATGGGGTTGTAGCACACACATCCAACATGTAAATCTTTTGCAGTGAATGAGCCTTTTAATTTTATCAAGTGAGTAAGTAAATAATTAGCAAACATATTCTTTGCGATGAGGCTTAAATAAAGTTTTAACTCAGTGACTACAGTGATATAATACCGTAACAATTATTTTAAACCAAATATGTCATTTTAAATAAAAATAGAGCAAAATGTGTCTTCTGTCAATAAATGTGTATATGTTTTTAAGGGTATGTTTGTGTGTGGGGGGGGTCTTAGTGTGTGTGAGTGTGTGTTTTGTCCTACCGATGAATGAAGTTATTGTTTCTACACTGAATTTACCACAGTAATCAAAAAAATAAGGTGCAACATTAACTATAAAGTACAGTAAAATAAACTAAATCTACATTTATACAGTAAAAGTACAGAAATACTCAGTTTTTTACTTAGCCATTTTATTTGTTGTGAGTATTGAAAAAAAATACCCTAAATCAAAATCTTAATTTTCTTATTTTTAAAAGGGAATATTTAAGGAGCAAAAACAATGACAACTGTCACAAGAATATGGGTCAGCGTGTATGTAAATGAGAAAGGTCAGATGGCGTGCGCCGGGCTGGTTGACCTCTGACCTCTGACCCTTTTAGCCCTACTGCCTCATGTCAGCTGGACAAAAGAAAATCTGCAGGAGTCAACAGCTGACTTTAAACAGGCCTTGGTTATCTTACAGATCCAGATTATTTTTAATTTGAATAAATTACTTTGTAAACTTTTAAATATGTAATATTTTAAAACACAGTGTTTAAAGATAAATCTATACTTTTTAAGTGTGACAAAAAAAGCTTCTTAAAAAAATGAAATAATAAAAATTGAGTATTAACTGAAATGTTCAGAGTCACAATGTTATAACTGTTGTCGAAAAAAGGTTTGAGAGGATACTGTATCCATTAGTATATGGATAAGTATACACTTTATACTCTGTACATAAATAAAGAGGAAAGAATTCTAATTTATAAAGGGCAGAAAGCCTGCAAATTAGCAGTAAATTATTATGTAAACAAATCTGAAGCAATAAGGAGAACTGGTTTAAATCATCTGAGAATTTGTACTTTGGTTGCTGGTTATATTTTTTAAATTTTGTTATGACATACATATAAATTATTCTTAAACCGTCACAAAGCTAATGAAAACATTAGTGCCTTTAGAATAAATACAATATTAAATACATATCATGGAAAAACAGAAATGCAAATAAATGTTTACACTAAAAAATCCAAATCCAAGCTTCAACAACAATCTTTTCAGCTTATTTATGGCTATCACCCTTTTTTATATTTACATATTGTCATGACAAATTGAAGTATTTGAATGTACTAATGTCTTCAGTTTGAAATATGTATCTGCATGTGTCTCTACTTGATTATATGTGTTTGTGGAGATGCAGTAAAATAAGAAAAAGCCAAGAAAAAGAAAAAAAAATCAAGACATTGTTCTATATTGTATAAATGAAATTTAATTAATTTCAGTATTGCAAGATAACATGGACGGCATGGACAAATTAATACAAAAAGCATTTAGTTCATGAGTGTTTGTCAGTGTGTGTGTGTGTGTGTGTGTGTGGGTGGGTAGAAAAACATAAGAAAAAAACAGAACAATACCTATTCAACTGTAGAAGACCACTCTTCAACTGGGTCTGGACACACACAGAAATGATCTGATTGGCTGAATATATAACGATATTTTATTTAGCACATAATAGAAAAATGACACTATGGTGCATCTGAAGCTTTGAGGAAAAGATCTGGCTGCAGAAAACTCTGTGAATCTGTTTTGGCAGATAAAACAGCTCTGCTAATCTGCTGTCGTCTCTGATTCAACCATGTGGACATCTGAAATATTAATGTGGCTCCTCTTCTTCTTTTTCTCTTTGATCAGAGGTGTGAAAACTCAGAAACTCTCAGTCTGCAACCGTCGCCCTGATTGTCGGAGCCGTCTTCAGGCCGAGAGGAAATCAATAAAAAAATCAAATGTTATGATTAAAGTGCAACATGCCAGAGGACATTAAATAATCATGCAGGGATAATCATGCATTTATTAAGCCGGTAGTTAATAAATGATGAGTCTGTGCTGTGATTTGGAGAATCATGTTGTCAAGAAAATATAATAGAAAGCGTTGTTTTTGTGGCCTTTTTGATTCATCTGACAATTAAAATGCTCCAGAAAATGAATCAGGCTGACAGAGCAAGAGTGAGAGTGTGTTTTTATGCTGCAGTAATGAAGTTTTTAACAAGCAGTTTTTAAGGCCTGTGGGCCAGGACTGTACCAAGTATCTGCTGAAACAAAGGGGGGATTTGGACAGAGAACACCTCTGTGTGTGATAAGGCTCACTTTGCATTTGTATTTTTTACTTGTGTTTTGTGTGTTGTCATTACCCCGTCAGTGTTACATTAACTCATCCCATTTGTCATCTAGTTGGGTCAGTTCACTTAAGTTTGTTGCTCAGCCTTATTGCACCTCAGCTGTACTTTGTACCTTTGAATATTGACAGTATTTATGTTTGCTTTGTCATGTTTTTTAAAACTGGTGTGCAAAACCCTAAATTTTTTTTAAATCCAAAAACTTTTGGCCTCACGTTCACCTGCTCTGCCCCTCACACTTACTATTCATATTAAATGATAAAGAGATCTGATTCATAGAACAAATGCAGAACTCAGCAACACACAAAGAGACAAAAGAAAAATTGCAATGTATTACAATGCACCATTTCCCAAAATACCACTCAAACAGCAAGTACAAGTAAAACAGCAGTCTTCTCCAGTATATAAGTCCAAAACTTTGCATTTAAAAGTGGTTTAAGTCCCAGTCTGTGAATTCAAACAAACATACTGCATCTGCTCCTACAAATAGAGGTAAAAACTGATATCTCATTCAACCATCTGTTAGTTCAGTGGGAGCACTGGATGACATGTTGTGTGACAAATACACAACATGACAAATACTCTCCATCTCTGCAAATTCTTAAATTTAAGTGTAGTTTATAGGTCAAAAACAAATGAAGCAGCGTAGGTTTAAAGCTCATATCTGTTTAGAAATATTTATTTCTTTTCCCCAAATTGTAGTCTGTAAACCTATGTACATGACCTTTCATGTTTAGAAAATGTTCATAGTTTTAGTTAAATTAGTGTTTGTCAGTAAATATCTCTGTTTCGTACAAAGCATGAGAGTATATTCATGGCTTGTGTTCTGGCAGCCCAGCAGTCACTGTCTGCATTACAACATGATGTTTTTCTGTTACAAGAAACTAGAGCATACCAGATGAAGTTTTATATAAAAGTATAGAGGGACATAATGAATAAAGGTGGGAAAGTATTGTATTTCTCAGCTATGTTTTTGTTTAATTTTGTGTAACTGAAAATTTGAAAATTATAAATTTTAAGGCATGACCATCGGATCACCAAAAATATAAAGAAATATAGATAATATGACCTGTGTGTCCTCAGCTGAAAGGTAATTAAACTTTTTAGCTTCTTTGGTTCATCTATGGGTACACAAACACACACACACACACTCATAGTGTTGACTAATGTGCACAGATGAGAAGTAAAGCTGCCCTCAGATCACTGAGCTGCTTCTCTGAGAGGAAACTGAGCTCACATGGAAATTCATCACTAATATTGATCTGAATTAGCATGAGCTGCCACTGCCTGTGGCCATGTTCTCTCTGATGTTTGCTAAAAAAAAAAAAATGTGTTCGTTTGTGTAAGAGACTGTGAGAGAGTGTGTGAGTGGGTGTGTGTGCAGTGTAAGAGAGAGGAAGTGTATGTGTGCATGTGGCTGAAATGAATTTAATGAGGAAAGACGTTAAAGCCCTTTAATGATGTCAATTATGAAAAAAATACTGATTCAGAATTTTAGATTTTCAAAATTTCGGACTTCTTGTTGTTCAGGTATAATCGATTTATGATATATTTGTTATTTGATACATACATGCATTTATAATGGATTTGTTTTTACTGTTATTGTTTATTCCGTACCTTCTTTTATTTACCTTTGTATTCTTTAACTGTAAACTACTGCACGTTTTTTAAATGTAAATCCAAGGTTTACTGTTTATCTGTGGTTAACAGACTGTAATGGATTGGTAAACTTAAGGAAAATATTTTAAGAGTTACCTAGCGTCTTATTTAATAGCAGCAAATTGAATGACCTACATAGCAGTCGTGTCCTGTGTGTTTTTTTCGGAAGATTTTGATGGGCTGATGGCTTTTACATTACCAGCATTACTGAATTGGAAACTGTTTGCTTTACATCTTATTAGAATTATTACTAATTGTCAGAAATATTTCAGTAACATTCATTATTCATATCTTTTGTTCTGCACAACCAGTGTGTGCAAAAATGTGGTTGTTGACAAAATTGATTATCTGCTCTGTACTGCTTTGAATGGCTGCTTGCAAACAGATTTGAACAGAATGTGGTCCTTGTATTGTTGCATCAGTGTTTTACAACTTCTATCAATGTTTGGTGCACTGTGTATGCTGCTGTTGTTGTCTTTTTTAAACATTGCAGTATTACTTTTCTGTTCTGTTTTTTTTTCTTTTTTGTAATAGCTTAGGTTTAATATAAATTCCTTAAAAAGTCATACAACATAAATATAATTTCATGTGTTAAGTTCTTTGGTATTTTGGTTGTATTATTGGTGATTTAAGAATTGAGTTGCACAAAACTAATACAGTCAGATTTTTAAATGTCTGTTTTGTACAAGTTGACTGGAGTGCCGCAGCAGTTCAAAAATGCACAATGAATCATCTACAAATTCATAAAGCTATGAGATGAAAGGCTGTTAAATGAATGTTTATTTAGAGTTGGAAGCGCAGTGGTAATGGCGTGCGGTCACATTTGAATACAGCGGGTCGTCTCTGCACGCGGCCATTGTGTTCCCATTAAAAGCCGATTTCACAGCCAACAGAACCACAACAAAAGAGGCAGCAGGTCGGAAAAGTTTGAAAAGAATTGAAAAGAATGATAGAGGAAGAGAAAGAGGAGGAGGTTTGAAGAATAAGAAGCAATGAGAGAAGAAATAGAAGAAGAATGGAAGGAAGATGATGGAAGTGTGCCTTACTTTGGTTCTTACCAAATGGCTAAAAAAAGGCTGCAGGCTGCTACACAGTACTGTTATTTATCATGTATTTAGATAATGAGTTTGTCTGTGAGCCTGTGTGTGTGTGTGTGTTATGGTGTGTGTGTGTGTACTCATTATATCTTTAGAGAGTCAAGCTCATTATAGTTTTGCTTAATTTTATTTTTATTATTTTTAAATGTTACAAATTTTAAATTATATTAATGTTCATAATATGAAAATAAATACAATTTTTACATATTAATGTCTCATTTTACTTTCTGTAACTATTTAAATCTTTACGAAACTTCCACATTACATTTGTTTTTAGATATTTGTATCTTTATCTTATTATCTAAGCACTATACTTACACATCTGTAGTATTTATTATCCATGTAGCCTCTCATATCACATTAGCTTTGCACTTTTCTCCTTAACAAAATCTGGATAAATGTCTTTTTCATCTGTATGCCTGTATTTACTGTTTTTTACTTGTACACGTGAACATTTATAAGGCACTATTTCATTTTAATATTTTTATATGCAATACAATGATTTTCCCTGCCAACATCTGCTACAAATTGGTCTCTACAACAACAGCTCTTATTTCTCTGGTTTATCTATACTCCAAACTCCAAATATTTGTCTGTCTATATATTTATCTATATCAAAATATCCCTCCATATGCCTGCATTATTTCTTGTATCTTCTGATATTTTCTGTAAACATCTAATTTCTATTTACTTTATTTGTTTAAGTAATTAAAATGTGTTTTAATCTGTGACTAATCTTAAATATATATAATTTTAAATATCAGCATGTAATTTTTAAATTGTGAATCCCTCTTACTCCACATTTTATTGTCTCTATTTTTGATTTAAAGCTATTATATTTCTATATTTTAAGTACTGTATTTTTCACTCATGTGTTTTGTAGCTATATTAATGTTACTCCATAAACTAGCTCAATATATTTATATAGAAATTTTCACACAGCTCTATTGCCTTTACTGCAGTATCCCGAGTGAGGTCCAAAATGAATGTCTGTCTCTTTGTAGTTTTTCTAAGTCCTCTGATTATCTCTATACTATTTCGTAATATGATCTTTAGAAATTCATTCAGATCACTGTATCATAAATATGTATTCAATTTACATATTAACTGTGTATAACAATATGAAGTTACACCTAACTAAACATAAAACCTAGCTTGGAATACTTAAGTTAACTATACATTTACATTTTTCTAGCCAACGTCTTTATATAAATTTAGTTTGATAATTCAATATGATATCAATATAAACAATATCTGTACAAAATTCAACATGAAAGTTCACATTCACATGAAACATGTTTTTAATCCCTCTATTTTTGCACTTACTTCCCATCAGCTCATCAACAAGTCTGTCATTTAAATTTAACGCCAAATATGGCTGCCCCCCAGCACCAAGACACACTGAACAGGACTCACCAGCAACCAACCACTGCAGGAGGAGGAGGAAGAGTTTACAGCCGGACAGATGGACCCTCGTCCAAAAACTGCTGGGTCATTTAGAGAGAGAGGGAGGGAGGGAGGATGACACTGGTTATATTGAGAGAAAAGAGAGAGAGAGAGAGAGAGGGAGAGAGAGAGTGTCAGTGGGACAGATGCAAGGCAAAGCGGAGCAGTGTTTGTCACTAACGCTATAGATTAGCATGTGGTCTCCAGCACAAAGCTGCAGATCAATACTGCTGCTCCGTACACAGCAGATGGCCCGGGACAGAGAGAGAGAAAGAGACAGAGACAGAGAGAGAGAGAGGAGGAAGCAGGAGGAGGAAACGTCCTGATCAACCTGCAGCTCTGCAGCTTTATTCACATCTTACAACCTACCACTTGCTTTTAACTCACCAGGAAAGGAAGAGGAACCTGCCCTCGTTCTCAACTTTTACCCCTTTCTCTACATTTTGTTGATCCTTTTCATCTTTGTTTTTATATCTTTTTTCCCCTTAATATTAAAATCTGTTTTATAGGTGGCAACACAGACTTTACTGTCAATAATTAATTTATGATTTAAAATATCTGACGTAGTTAAATTTGGGGTTTTTTTTGGCTACCTTTGTCTTTTTATTTCTTTTTGTCATCAAATATACACTCAGCTGGCTTTACAAAGACCCCCCCCCTTACCCTAACATGAAATAATTGATGCTGATTATAATTTATAACAAATATTAGATTTCACTCTTATGGAATGTTTATACAAAATTAAGCTTGCTTCAAAAAATGAAAAACTTTTAACATATGTAAATTTAGTTCATTCTGTATGTATTTTTAAATAGTATTTGTGTCTTAAGAGACTAAATATTCTAAATCCTCTTAAATGTTTAAATACATTGAAAAAACATTGAAACTGACATTTTAGTTTGTTTTTTAACGGCAAAGTCTTTTCAACTTGTTATAATAGATCTAAAATGAAACTGACAACAACACAACTTAAACATATAGCAGCTTAAAGCAACTCTAATTAATGTTTTAAAAATGTTCCTGATAAGGCAGCTTTAAAATGTATTTGAAACAGTTTAAAATTTAAATTAATTTAATTCTCAATTTTAATTTAAATGTTTTCAGTTTATTTCTTCAAATAACAATGTGATTAATTTCAGACTGCATTCTTTTTGTATCTGAATATATACACTCAGTCTTTTGTCAACGTAAAAAAAATTCAAAACAAATACGCAGAAAGCAATAACATCAATTTGAGCCTGTAAAAACAAATTCAGACTAATTATATTATTCTAGGATGGAAGAATATGAAGCAATAGTTACACAGCACCCCACACTCACACACACACAAACTTACATATATAAAATACATGTATTGAAATTATATTAACAATTGCTGATTTATTTTTGCATGGTTTTCTAAGTTGCATTTAGACAAACTGATTATCCACATTAAAGAAAATGTGGTATTAAATATGTTTTTATTGTCACCAAATCCCCTGTGTTGGTCTAAATCAACAATGAATGTGTGACACTAACTAGTTACGTGCGTAGCAAAGCCTGCCGTCATTTCATTTACACTGCCTTTTAACTGTATTTACTGTGACCCATATTAATTCTATTTTTAATATGTATTATTGCACTATATGGTTTTTATGTGTTCACTAAATGTATTATTTTGCCCGAATGCAAAATGAAATTTTGTTTTATGTTGTGCATGAAAATGACAAAATAAACAAAATCTGGCATCCGATATGGCTTTTTCTATGCCACTGAGCTCCATCGTTGATGAAAAACTATAAAATACACATCAGGGAGCCACGCTGTTGCATTGGGTGACATGTTTCTACATCACCATGAAAACACATTGCAGTTTTCATGCTTCTGCAGCCTGCAGACATGCTACTGACAAATACAATGGCACGCTTTTGAAAAGACAAGGGTAACTTTTTTCCTTACTTCTACAAAGTCAGAAATACTGTTTATTTCAGCAAATTAAGATTGTGCAGCAAAATATGTGATGACCCATATTTCCCTAGTGATTTCTCTCCATCTCTCTCTCTCTCTCTCTCTCTCTGTTGATTTGTTTACACTGTGTTAGTCTCTTGGCCAGTATTTGCAGTTGTTGGACTGCCTGCCTGTTATATTTTGTTTGGTTTTTATTTTGCAATAAAATAAAGTATTAGATATCTGAAAAAAAACAAAACACATAAAAACTCAAAACCATGTTTGAACTTTTTGAAATCATGAAATAAACTTTCTGCCAGGTAATGAGATCTGCATTTTATTTAGACTGCCATCGTGACACTGAACTGTATCACTTCCTCCTCCTCCGCCTCTTCTTCCTTTGCTTCATTCCCCTGCAGCTGCTCCTTTACAGTCTCCCTCCCCTGCCCCCCCAAGGCCTCCCCCATCTCTTCCTATCACTCATCCTTCCTTTTCTCCACCTCTACTTCTCCCTCTTCCATTTCTCCTCATCTCCACCTGACTTTTCCACCTCTTTTACCTTCTATGTTCCCTTGTGTTCCTCATTTTTCTTTGTCTTTTCTCCTCCCTTTACACCTCCTCTTCATCCTTTTCTGTCCTTCCTTGTCCCTTTGTTCTCATCTTTTCCTCAATTCCATGCCCTTCTTCACTTTTCTCTCTCTGTCTTCTGTCTCCTCCATTCACCTCTTCATCCTCACTCTGATTTACCTCCACTCCTCCTCTCTGTCATTTTTTTTCTTTTTTACTCCTTTGCTCAGTTTTTACCTCCCACTTCCTCTCTCTGGACCGTGGAATGCCAGGTGGACTATAAAATGTCAGCAGCCTTTTAAATCAGCTTCCCTTAACAAAACAGCTTCAAGTTTTAAGAAGAAACACAAACAGACAGACAGACAGACAGACAGCTCAAGACCCCCTGCCTGTCTCCCTGACAGCTGATCAAAAGGATAAAATGGGTCAGGCTTCTGTTCTTCTGTCATTAATTACACAACAGTCTTTAAACAAAGCAACATCTGCCCAACTACCCATCCTGCTCCACCTCCTCTTCGCTTCTTTTTCCATCTCCTTCACCTTCTTTTCTCCTTTTTACAGCCTCTCATCTCCTTTCTCATCACCTCTGCCATGTAAAGTTGAAAATATTTTTTAAAAAAACTATTAATAAGAGTTAAAACAATGTTCAAGTTGAAAATGTAAAAATGTGTGTACAGGCAAGATTACAAATCAATAGAGAGGGAAGTTTACAGTTATAGTTATAGTAATGAAAAATAGTAGTAATTTGGGTTTTAATTAAGGCCCATTTAATCAAGCCCCATTATACTGTTCTTTGCCTTCTCTATAGGAAATAACTAGCAAATTACATTAATGGTTTTCAATTTTACTGGCATTCCTAAAATTATAGGGTTCTTTTTTAACTGTTTATGTTCATTTCTAATTTCATTTCTTTCTTTGCAGGAAACTACTGATATATATATATATATATATATATATATATATATATATATAAATCTTCCTTTAAGTAATGGTATATATATATTAATAGTGAAACAATCAGACTGTAAAATTCTGGAAATGTTTTAAAGAAAACAAACTAAAATATCAAGACAAGGAAATTGAAAGTTGTAGAATATTCTTATACTCACAGAACAGATCTCTGGTTACTAATTCAGAGATTTTTTTCTTTGTGTGTCAAAATATTTTGACTGATTGGGATTTAAAATATAGAAAAATGCATAGCCTCTCTTATTTGTTCAAGTGATTCAAAATGGTCTGGGGTTGTGTATTGATCAGTCAGAAAAACAGTCAGAGGCTTGTAGGCAGGTTAACAGTGAGGATGTCATCTTGCATATATTCTTTGTGAGCTTGATATCCAGCCATATGCTTAAAAAACTGCAACAAAAATGCCCTGACAAATTCAGACACATGAATAAGATTGATGGCAGTTGCGCAGGTTGTTCAAGGCTAACTACAAGAAATAATTTTGTTTTTTCAGTTGTCTTGGAAATCATCTTGAAGCTACAAGAAAACTTCCATTACAACTTAAAAGTCAAATAATATTAAATAACTCCAGCCTCTGATCAGACATCAGAACTCAGCCAACATTAACATGATACTAGCTAAATCAATACAGATGCTTAATTATGAGGCTAGAATAAATGAACACCAATCACAAAAGTCAACAACAACATCAACAACAACAAACAAGATAGCAGCCTTCATTTTAATCTTTCCATCAAGTCTAATGTCAATGATTTATTTGTTTGTATGTTTCTAAAATAATCACTAATAGGAGAGGTGGTGGAATCTTGAGTGGTTTAATACAAATTGAGTGTCTGATAGTTTTTGTTGTAGTCTCTGCTCTTGTTATTTTATAATGATGGATTAGAGAAATGGCAGATTGAGAGAGAGGCAGACAGAGTTATTTAGCAGTCATTTGTCCTTGGAAGTGTAATGAATTGTAAAGTGAAAGGGCTACAGGCCATAATGCTCTTTCGGTGCAGCTACCACGCTCATCACTTCAACCAGAGACCGTCGATAACATCCCAACACACACCAACGCATCATTCACACTGCAGCAGTCTGCACTCAACCATGTGAGCTGCACAGCTGCAAACATCTGTCCAGCACCTCACAGCACACCAAACTGTCCCCACTTATAGCATTGTTGCTCATGCTATATAATGTAATGTCCTGATACTTGGTGTTGTGTCGTGTCATTTCACATCCTGTCATACGATATCATGAGTCATGACATGGTACATTATGTCACCTCATGTCACCTCTTGTTATTTTATGTTATAATGTGTTTCATGCTATGTGATGTCTTCACATTTTCAGAGTTTTTAAGATGAACCTGTACTGTGTTCATTTAATGGCCTGTTTTGGGTAAAAAGTCAAACCTTTACTTTTCACCTTGCTTTATTTCAACAATCAGATAAAGAGGTAAAGAGGTGTGACACTGACTCTTTACACACTCACTGCTGAATGTTTTACACAACCAGTGATTTTTCTCCAAAAGGAGTGATACAATTTTAAATGAGTTTCCCTTGAACATTTTTTTCTTGCCCTTTTCCCTCAGCCTGACCATAAAGCACATCAAACAATCTAGAGAATATCGTTAATTATTGAGTTTTCAGTATAGTTGTGTAGTTTTATTGAGTCTTTTCTTTTCTCTTGTACATTTTATTCACACAGTTATTGACATTGATATTATGTTTTACAAAAATATATCTTTCATAAAAATGCAAATTTAAACACGGTAAGTTTGCTAAGTTTAGCTCTGTGAATTTTTAAAACACTAAACAACTAGCTGAGGAAAGAAACAGGCAGGCTATAAAAATTCTCACTCAAGAGTTCTGCCTTTAGGCCTAAAATTGTGCATAAGTAAAAGCTTGCAATTAAACAGGAAAATAAAGGCCTACTTAATTTATGAAAATTTTAAATTTTAATGCAGATAAATATTGTGTTGTAAAGCCAGTTTTAGCCTAGTTGGGTTCATTCCAACGCTGGTGGATTTTGTAATATGATTGAAAGTTTCAAAACAGCAGCTGAAATGGACTGTGTAATAAAGTTGTTTTCTGAAGTGCCTGCTGAAGAGAAAGAAAAAAGAGAAATATTATATACATATTATATGGATTCTTTTTCAACAGAAAAGTTACAGATAAAGTTAGAGAAGACCCATCGAGCTAAATATTTGGTTAAACAGACACACAAAAGGCTTTGATAATTTTAGCCATTTTAGTTTGGATAGTTTGATGCCATCAGATATTTAACAGGAAAACAATAAAATTGCCGAGAACAGAGCAGAACAGGGCTTCTGGCAACCACACGTACATCCTACACAGTCACTTTAATAACATTGGGTCGTCTCATATGAATACTACACAGTATACTTGCAAGTATCTTTTTAAACCTACTGAGAGCAACTCTACGATCCACACACGCTGCCTTCACCAAATATTTCTACTGGCCAGCCGTCCCGTACGCTCCCGCCTCCAGAGTCCTGCCGGCGTGTGTGATTGGCCCACTGTACTATCAATCCGTCGGGTGACGCCCCGCAATCCAAGCCCGCTTCTCCCCCTCCTCCTCCCGCAGCACGTTAGGTTGAGCGGTCGGCTAGGGGACCGTGGACAGCTCCCGTCTGAGAAGCAGAGTAACGCAGGAGGAGGAGAGGGCTGGATATGGGGGAGCCACCGCACAGGCCCGTACGATCGAGATAAAAAAAAAAACAAAAAAACACTTTTTTTTATGTGCACATACCGGGGAAAGTACACAAAGACACCGAGCTGGAGAGGCCTTAGGAGGACGAGGAAAGAACCGAGGAAGTGAGGGAAACGGGGGAATACGGGTACTGACCCATCCCGGCGCATCAGGGGAGAAGCAGCGAGAGAAAGGAGGAGAAGAAGGAGAGATAATTCCGCTCGACCTGATGGACTGAGAGGACAGATGAATGAAGACTGCCTACACTAACGCCTATAGATGCCTGGCCAAGGACTTGGACGCTTACGCCATGAACACGGACATGACAATGGACAGCATTGGCAGCCTGCATGGCGGGGTGGCGGTCAGCTCCGTGGTCCCTGATGCAGAGCTGATGAGCAGCCACAGCCCGCACCACGGCCGCGGAAGCTCATCGGGGGGACACGGGGCGGCGGCGGCGGCAGCGGCGGCGGCGGCGTCCACCCTGCGGATACACCAGGACCTGGCCGCCGCCGCCGCCGCGTCATCCCGCTCGGCCATGGTGACCGGCATGGCCACGATATTGGACGGCAGCGGGGAGTACCGACCGGAGCTGTCCCTGCCGCTGCACCACGCCATGAGCGTACCCTGCGACACGTCCTCTCCCGGGATGGGGATGAGCGGCACCTACACCACCTTAACGCCGCTGCAGCCGCTGCCCCCCATCTCCACCGTGTCGGACAAGTTTCACCACCATCACCATCACCATCACCACCAGCGGCTCTCCGGGAACGTGAGCGGGAGCTTCACCCTGATGCGGGACGAACGGGGGCTGCCGGGCATGAACAACCTGTACAGCCCCTACCACAAGGACCACATGTCCGGGATGGGTCAGAGCCTGTCCCCGGTGCTGGGAAACGGCCTGGGCTCAATACACAACACCCAGCAGGGTCTCCACAATTACGGAACCACGACGCACGGAGGCCACGACAAGATGCTGAACTTCGACGCACACCACACCGCCTCCATGCTGGCCAGAGGGGACCAACACCAGCACCGAGGCCTCGGTGGCCCGACGGCCGGGATGATGCCGCACCTGAACGGGATGCACCACCCGGGGCACCCGGCCGCATCCTCCGCGGGTCACCACCCCCACTCCCACCCCCACCTCCAGTCTCCATCCCACGGGCCCGTGTTGGCTTCCACCAGGGAAAGACCGCCCTCCTCCTCGGGGACGCAGGGGGTGAACAGCTCGGGGCAGCTGGAGGAAATCAACACCAAGGAGGTTGCGCAGAGGATCACGGCGGAGCTGAAGAGGTACAGCATCCCCCAGGCCATCTTCGCCCAGAGGGTGCTGTGCCGCTCCCAGGGGACCCTGTCGGACCTCCTGAGGAACCCCAAACCATGGAGTAAACTAAAGTCAGGCCGGGAGACCTTCAGGAGGATGTGGAAGTGGCTGCAGGAGCCCGAGTTTCAGAGGATGTCGGCCCTCCGACTGGCAGGTAAGAGCGGAGAACAGCCGCGGTGTCTCGCTGGTGTTTTGGTTTGCTCAGTGCTGGTCCTCTCCTAAAAAATCATTTTCCCACCGTCGCTAGTGTTGTTTGGACTTTTTAAAAAATCTGTTGATGGCTTTGTTTTTGTGTTTCCTCGTGGGTTAGTGCTCTCCGTTCCAACACAGCACTCCAGTGTCGATGAATGAAATTATTTAGAATCACTGGTGTTATGATTAACATTATTGATCAATAACAAAAAGAGATCGATACCAAATGAAAAGGTCACGGGATTTCCCTCCAACAGTCCCCTGTCTCCAAAACACTGTGCAGTAACCCAGATTTTATTTCCTTGTCCCCGCATGTTAAACACAGCACTTTTACTCAGTTACTCTGAATTATTTTTGCTTTAAACGGTTAAAAAGATGTCCTATGCAGAAGAAAAGCAATGAGACAAAGGGAAATGTAAAAAAGTTCTCTACATATCGAATTCATGCGCAAAATGCAGAAAATAGCGGTACCCTTTATTTGTACTGTATGCGTGATGAAGTCGACTTGTTTGGCTTAATTAAATCAAAGGGGTGAATTTATTTATTCTCAGTGTAATCGAGAGGCGCGATGGCGCTTTTATTTTACATCCAGGAATCATATCATTCAGCTGCTGCTGTTGGTGTCATTAACCAGCTGAAGGGTTATTCCTCTGGTATTAGCGGGGAGAGAGGTGTGAGGAAGCATTCAAAGCTGACTGACAGAGATCGTCGGAAGAGGATTTGTGTTTTGATTGTGAGGAGCTTGAAGTGATCAGACGGCCCGTGACATAAACATGAAGGTTTGGAGCATCAGTGGGTCGGGTGCCCCCTCTAGTGAGGAGCCTGGTTTCTGTCCCGACAACAAGCCTCTATTGTCTGCAGGGGACAGCAGCGGGGACCGAGCAAAAGGGAGAAGGATCAGGTGGCTCTCAGGGATCAGGTTGAGAGTGGATTATATTCAGCTTTTCAGGAATCTTGCAACATGAATAGTGTAATGTCGCTGTGGGGTTTGGTTTGTCTGTGGTTAGCTGATAGTAAGATTTAAACATATTTGAAGCATCAGACGGGGTGCTTTTATGGCGATTTTGAATTCTGTTTAAAGCTAAATAGAGAACTAGACCTGTAGCATGTGTGGATTTCGCATGGAGGTAATTAATAAGAGCATTTACATTCACCTCTATTTAAGTTTAACGTTGCAATTTGAAGTTCATTGACAAAATTGTGATTTTCATCTTAATGAAATATTTTTTCAAGGCAGTAGAAACTTCGCTGAAATCCATCTTAAAGATATCATTTCAGTTTAATTTTACACATAAACATATCAGTTTTCTTAGTGTACTTCTGACTTATTCTGTGCTTTTAGCTATAAAAGCATAAAAATGAAATTAATAATCATTATAATAGTAATAATAATAAGAGAGATGATAAAACTAAACTCATGTTAAAACAAAACAGGAGAGGAGTATGTTTGCATGTTTGTGTTTGATCAAGAGAGGATTGTATGGTCAGACTCAGGACTCACAGGGCTCATATGTTTGAGCTTTTCAAACCAAAGTTGATGTGGTCTTGATGGGATGTTTTCTCCAAAAAAAAAAAATCAGAGATGTGATTTGTAGCAAAAAAATATTTTAGCCAATGCAGTATCCCTCAGGAGAGCCACTTTGGGATTGTTGAAATTTCATAATCTATACAGGCACCAGAATTACTGTTCAGTTTTAAAGGAGCTTTGACTCACTTCACCATCAGTACTTGCTCTTAGTTTTGCACACTTTTGTGGCTCATGCAGTCACCATGTGGAAGTACAAGCTCTGTGGAAATGAATATCAAGTCCCACTTTTTCAGTTCATTGTCAGATATTGCTGTCAGACAGTAGGTGAACTCTTATAAAGTATGCATTCGTTATCTTGTCAAAAACTATTTGAAATGATAAAGAATAAGAAGTGCATTGCTGTCTGGTTAAAAAAGGCCAAAAAGATAACACTGGATTTTCATTTATTGACTTTATTTTTATTTATTTAATTTTTTTTATTTTTAAGCTGATCTAAAGGACTTGGTGCTCCTCTATGAGTTGAGAAAACCCTTGACGTTTTATCTCTCAAAAAATAAGAGAAAGAAAAAGAAAAATATATAATAATTATTGAATGGTCCGAGTAAAGAAACTGAAAGCAAAGCTGCTTCTTTAATTTCATTAAAAGTTTCACTATTCAAGAACACCTGGCTGTTGTTGGACTGTGTTTTTCTGTTAATGTAGATAAGCTATTGTGGAGCTTGACTATCTTACATTTAAATACGTTTGCACCAAATTAAGTATTTTTCCAATCTGGTGTTTTCTGATTTGTGTTGAAATGTATAGTTTACAGCAGTTTTAGTATTGGCATACAGTCCTCATACAGTGCCTGAGGTGTGTAAATATTTCTACCGGTATCGCTACAATACATCCAATAGTAAACCTTCAGCATAAACATTTTATCTTTTCTAGTTGTCTTTGATATGATTTATTTCCAAGACTCCAAAAAAAAAAGCATTAAGGACACTCAGTCGATCACTCTGGTGAAATTAAGTAAATTAAATAGAGAGTGATTCCTTTAAAGCCAAAGCACAAGATGTGCTGTTTCAGTTTGTTTTTTTTTTTGCTTTAATCATATTTGAATTTTCTGTGTAACAGAGCACATATTGAAATCATATGTCAAAATGATAACCTGTGATAACAAATATATCAAACTTGAAATATTGCAAACCTGTTTCTTCATGATTTTAAATAAATATAAAATTGGTTCAATTGTCTTAGAATTTTCCTTGCTCAGTCAATCATTTGCTGTAATAAGAGTAAAAAACAAAAAAAATCTCCTGAAGGCAAATTTAGCCATACTGCATAAGAATGAGACATTCAAACATATAAAAAATAAATGCAAATTATGTAGAAATGGAAAAAAAAAACAAAAAAAACAGTCTATCAAGTTTTTGTAGTTGTGTAAAGTTGAGTTCCTTTTGTTTTTTGTTTCCTTACAAAGGTCTTTTAAGTAGTGTACTTAAAACTGAATACACTGTATCCTTCTATAATAACAATGGTCCAAATATAACAAAACTGAGCATATTGTGCATTTGTCTTTATACATAACCTATCAATAATAATTATACTATCTTCCATTATTTTATCCTTATTTTCTGTTGTCAAAACAAACTTTTGTATTTTTCCCGGAAATTCTAAAACAAAAAAAACTGAAAAAACACAATGTTTTTTCTTTCAAATGTTTTTTGTGATATACAAGAGAACTAAATAACCTTTTTAGAAACCTAACTAATTTCTCACAGTTTCTCAATTTTTATGATCTTAGTGTGTTTACATTGTTGTTGCAGTGAGTTTATGGAGATCAAATATCTGCCATGGTTTCATCTGACACATGCAGCTGTAGTTTCTGATACTTAGTGGCTGTTGCATATTACAGTATTTGATTGTAGAATCTGTTCGATATCCCTCTGAGGTTTGTTGTGGTTGTTTTTGAAATGAAAGAAGAGGAATTATTTATTTATTTATTATGGTTTAAATGTAACATGGTTTCAAGTGGCAAACACGCTTTGCTCAAAAGATTCTACAGAAGAATCATCTTTGCAAATAGTTGTTTTTTCCTTTTCCTTTACTTTCAATTAAAGATCCAAACATCCCACCATGGACAACAAATTATTGAAAAAACAAACATATATTTAATGGGTAGATTTGGTCATTCTCTGCTGTATTTATCTGTTTTTTCAAAGATTTTGAAATATTAGTATATGTGGATGTAGGTGAATGGGAAATGACATGAATGTTGGTGTATGGTGGTTGGAGCTGAAGAAGTGCTGGGGAGTGTCCATGTGATCTGTGCTTCCCTGTTTGTTGTAAAATGCTATACATCCTGAACGGTCTGGTGCTTCTACTGCTGTGAGATGGAGCTGCACTCATCTGCTTCCCTCTGAAAAAGACAAACCCCTGCTGGCTGCTTAATGTGTGGTGCTGTTCAACATCTACAAATCAAAATCATTACAGTGAAGTGAATTGGTGACCAGTTGAGTGAAATTTAAGAGATGTTGACAGATTTGGTTTTCTTTTTTACCCATTGCATTCTGTCCGTGTTATCTTTTGGACTAAACCTGCACTGAACCTGCCTCAGTATGATATAAATCAGACAGTCTGGAGTTGCTTAAGCCATGCTCCTCCATGTTTTAGTAATTTTTAAGCAAGAGGAGAATTATAATTGTTTTTTTCCTCTAGTTTGACTCTGGAGCTTTGATTTTCCTGTTTTGTCCATCTTGACCAGGTTTCTATGCCTCTAAAATATACTTACACATGTTAATTTCATCACTCTCTCTTCTCGCCACTGTAATTTTAAAACGACTGTGGAATCAGAGGGAGCTTCAATCCCTAGATCAACAACGCTACAAGCAACCAATAGAGCTCAGGTCTAAGGTCAGAGCTGCAACACTGAGACAATAGATGGAGCAAATATTCCCCTGAACCAGAGAGGAGCAGAGAAAGGAGCAGCAGGCAGGGGGAAGAAAGACATGAGAGAGAGAGAGCTGAAAAACGGGCTTATTTTTTGTCGCTGTTACACTACATGTATGTTCTGTATGATTGTGACAATGAAAATTACTTATATGTGCTGTGCATGCACATCACAGCCTTCCCTTTGCTCTTTTAGGTGTGGTCCTGCTAAGAACTGAAACTATTAAATTATTAATTTATAAATCTATTGATGGATTGGAAAAGCAGCAATTAGTTGTATATGTCATTTTTAAAGCAAAAAAGCAAAGCATTCTCTAGCTTCACATCTTTCATCTAAAGATTTCCCCCACCTTGAACCATAACAGTAAAATAACTAACTAATATATATATATATATATCTCACTGTTTTGGTTGAATTAAACAAATCATTTGAAGTTGTCGCAATGGCTTTTCTAGAACTATGTCATGCATTTTTATTTTTGTTAGCATTTTATTTGCAAATGTTTAATCAATCATCAAATAGCACAAACTCACAAGTGGGATTCTGTGGAAATATGCTCCTTCAGTTAAAAATTAGACTGCAAAATTTGACTGTGTTCAGCTGGTAAACTTTCAGTTTTTAAATTTCAAACAACTGCTGGTGTGGCCCAGACAATCTGGTAGTTGTGCGACATCCAACTTGAATCCATGCAGTCATTTAGGTTAGTTAGCTTTCTCTGCTCATTACTTTTGAAAGAGCATGATGCTGTATGTATGACAGTGGAAAGATGAAAAGACAAAAAAGACTTGAAAGTATTTAAAATATTGAATAAAATATGAACAACATCAGAACCTTGAGGTACTCTCAGTCCTTACTGAAGCATAAACCTGGTCATGACAAACAGCAAGTGAAAATGATCTTTAAGATCAAATGCAAGCTCAGACAACCAACCAGCCGTCCAACAAATAGTCTAACAATAAAAATAATAAATTAATGAATGGGAGACCAAATTTGAGAAATCAGTTTTGCATTAGAACTTAAGATTTGAAGAGTACAGTGGTGACGTGCCTCAGAGTTCAGTATCAAACGGTTGATGGTAAGGACGGGTTCAAATAAGCTGGTAGAGTTTTGTGGACAGCATGAGAGGGTGGAGGTCTGCTTTTGTGCTTCTGATTGATTACTGTTGTTGTCCAGTGTTTCTCTTTGTCTTTTTTCTCCCGATACAAATAGAGGCATGATTAAATAGTTGTTTCTTATGATGGTAAACAGAAAGCTTTTTAAAATCTGCTTTTTTTCCTTGCCACATTTTAGATTAAAGTTTGTTTCTTTTGCGTGACTATAAATACACAAGATGGCCAAATGTGTGCAGTCTAAATAATTTTGTCCACTTCTTCTCATGGTTCGAGTTAGGCCCCTCCAGCTGGTTTCCAGAGCTCTAAATCATCTTCTACATCTCCAGTTTTTTTCAAAGATTCATAAAAGCCTGTTAATGTGCTTGTAAAAGGCTCTTTCCCCAAATGAAGAGACAATAAAAACAATAATTGCTTGGTAGGACTGAGAATATGGATGTCATCTCACTAGCTATGTTATATTGAACACAGCAACAAAAAACTATCACAGAAAAACAACAAAAACATGGAAATGGTTGTTATAATCTGTCTAAAAGGAGCTATGTATATAAAAAATTTTAGAACAAGAGTACATTTCCAAGGGAGAGGTCGGATTAGTTGATGTTTGTGCAGGGTTAATGTTTAGTTTAAAACCTGCTAGGGGTTTACAAAGTTCATGGCAGCATTATGAATGTTGACCTAAAGCCCTGAAACTGTTCCCATGCCAGGAGTTTAAGCCAGGCTGCCAGCTAGAACTTATTGTACCTGTATATGTGCCTTTATCGTGAGTCATCAATTAACTCTGGGTCAAATCTGTAAAACAGATTTAACCGAACCGATGTAGCTGCTCTCAGAAGAATTCATTAGAGGTAAAGTGAGGATTTATAAGGTTGGTGTTGAAATGTTACGTGTAGTACCTTTACGCCAACATTTTTAATAATCATAAAAAGGTAGAAGGCCTCCAAGATGAGTAGTCCTGGAAACTGCTAACACTTTTTCTGGGTCAGCTTATAATGTAGATGATGGGAAAAATTAATCAGCTGTACTCAATGGTTGTTGGCAAAACAAAGCTGCTCCTATGGAAAGTCTTCCCTGGAGAGTGATGGCTCTTACAATACCAGATGAATGTCAAGCTATGAGTGATCAGCTATCACATGTGGGTTTAATTTTGGGGTTATTTCTGCCCGCCAAGGACTTGCAATGACATTGTTTGAGGTTCTTTTCAAATATTCAAAGTTATTCATTCAGAAAAGAACATTTTGTCTTTTTGCAAGGCACAAATATACAATATCTGATATGGTGACCACAGTTTTACCCATGCAGTCTAAGTATAGTATAACCTTGGTAGAATCTACAAGGTTTACAATAAAAGTGTAAGAATTGATCATTTTTAAGAAAGACAATTGGTGTGCACATCAGTGAAGATCGTTTTTAATAACAAATGCTGGAAAATCTCTCTGTCTAAATGTCTCTCTGGAGCTTTACTTCTTTCTCCTCTCCTTCTACCTCATTTTTAATCTTTTTCTTTCTCTCGCCATCTCTCTGCTCCCTTGGAGCTGCCTGTCTCTTTTGGGGGGAGGTATTATGTGATCGCCAGGGGAATTGAACACAGGAGCAGAGGCAGCAGCGGCCCGATGAATTATTGATGGGAATCTCGGCGTGACCCGCCTCGGTCTGCTCACTTCACTTCTTCTTCACCTCGCAGTCGGGTTAACCAGGCAAAATGGAGGGAGGGAGGGAGAGAGAGAGAGAGAGAGAAAGAGATAAAGAGAGAGAGTCCATTGTTTGTTTGCAGGTTGCAGCCTGCCTGTGACTCTATGTGAATTATGGATGAAAAGACAACAAAGCTCAAATCAGTGGAAAAGTGGAAAAGGCTCATGGAAAGGGTGGAGTACAAATAGGAAAAATACATAAAAGAGAAGGAAGGAGATAAAAGGACCTTCAATCTAATAGTTTACATAGTTAATTCAGTATAATGTAAATTTACACAGCACTAATTTCAGCAGTAAACTAGCACAGTCATGTCATACTTACTACACTGCTTCCAGTCTCTATTTAACGCAATATTGTTCTCATTAGCACATAACAGATGTTTTAGATTAAAAGCCATCCAGAGAGAGATTGTGCACTTTGGGCTGCTGCAAAGCTTTTCATGGCAATAAGGGAAAATGGCCTATTGATGCATATTCAATAGTTTTCGGACAAATACAGAGCTGTGTAGAAAGTGTGGCAGATAGGGTCAGTGTTTGGATACATAGACAAAACTTGACTGAAGGATCAGTTAAAGCCTGGCTTTTTTATTTTCATGGTTTGTTGACAAGAAAAAAAAAGAATGGGCCATCATCATCATTATCGGATGTTTCCTACATTGCCTTTTATGTTACAGAATACAATGAGAGGGTCCATCCAGAGTCAAATTGTGCTGAAAATCTGAATGATTGAACATAAATATTTTCCATTTTACGCATCCTGCTGCAAGCGGACACAGTGCATTATTTATGAGCTGGACTCTGCTGTATGACACAGATTACCAGCAGTTACCGTCTGTGTGTGTCTCTGTGCATGTGTATGCATTTGGTCTTAACATTTGCAGTAAGAAGAAATACAATTTGAGTCCTTTTTAGGGTCAATTTTCTGACTTTCTGCATATTCTCAGTCTGCTATTGACCTGTTTTAATGGATTTCAGGCTGCTGACAGGAGACTTTTGATGTTTTGTTCACTGTGAGACGATTTGTCAGAAACTGTAATCTCTGATTTGCTCTGATGATTGCAGTTCTGGAGACCAGAAACTAGGAAATTACACAGTCTATGTACAAGTGTTAGGGAGTTCTATTGTAGAAGTAAAAAAAGCTGTAGAAAGTCTTTGTGGGTTCAGAGGGCACTGTGTAAATTGCCTCAAGTGATGTCACTTGAGCTGGAGCTAGAGACCACCAAGTGGCAAAATCCCCACTTCTGCATTGAAGCCAACCAGGAAGTACAAAAAATTGCAATTCCGCGACTGACCGCTTGAGGCTGGCTCC
>JAQNCA010000013.1:2678096-2699816 GCA_029783725.1 Acanthurus tractus
TTGTTTTCTTGAACATTTCCAATTGAAATATCATTTTCATGTTGAAACATCTTCTTGAGAATCTCAACATTTCATAAAATCACTGAGCTTTAGAGGAACAACATGAGGCACCATCTTGTGTATAAAAAAAAGCTTTTTATTGCAAACCTTTCAGTTATTCTTCGGGTTATTGTCAACAGGATGTTATGTTAACACACACCACCTCTACAGTAAAAGACCATGCCGTGTTTCCTACCAGATTATTGGTATGTGTGGCTGCGTGAATGCAAACACACTGACTTGTTTTACTCGTTAGAAAGGAAAACTGAGGAGTCCCTTAAAGCTAGCTGCTTCCAAGACTGACTTTGTGTGTATGTAAAAAGAAGAAAACTTTCTATTTCAGTAGTGAGAACCAGAGAGGCTACCTCACTGACTTTCCATTTGTCCTTTTAATCGTGTTGATGAAACCAAAGAAACCAAAGATTTTTGTCCTCTTCAGTACGGTCTGCGTCCAGCTCTTAACTTTTGGTCTCTCTTTTTCATGATGATGCTACATTTTGTCCTCTTCTTCTCATTTTCCTTTTCACTCTCTTCCTCTTTCTCTCTTTCCCCTCCTTCTCTCTTGGCCTTGCATTGTCTCTTTTCCTAAAGAAGAGTGTGAAGGGGAAAGAGGCAGGTGTAACACTGGGTCTGCTTGGTCTATTTTTCTGAGTCCTTCACTGCTGAAGAAGGGTACTTACATTTTATGGCTTCAGAATACCTCAAATGAACTATGTAGTGCAGCAAAGACATAAATGTTCATTTCTGTTTCTTAAGGCCACACTAAAAGTCTGCAGTCACAGAATCAAACCACCCAATTCTGCTGTCAGTGAGGGGTTTTATGACATTGTTAAACCATCTAGCAAACACTTGGTTTATGGTATAATAACACTTCTAGACTATGATATCCAAATGAAAACCAAGATGCACTGTTACATGCAAGCTGCATATTCATGAAGCCACAATAATACCTAAGAATTTATGAATAAATTAAAAAAAAAAAAAAGTTTAAAAAAAGTCCTTCAAACGTACTCTGAGGATGAAAGTCTTGGGTGAGATGACAAGGCTTTGTGTTCTGTCCAGACGTCCACATCCTGCTTCTTCATCAACAGATTGTTTCCTGTGGGCTGTGTTTATTTCCAACAACATTCTCCCTGTTTTCTACTTTACACTGTCTTTCTAACAGTAATTAGGTGGCTGATTGTTACCAACTTTGTGCTGCATAGCAACCACAAGGATGCAACACTGCTCTGACCCTTTGAGCTCCAGGCTGAACTTTTCTGTTTGATGGGTGGGAATCCTTGTAAACTACTTTTGGTCCTGATAATTGCCTGTGAAGTCTGTAAAGTTAAAAAGAAGGAAGAACTGTAAAACTGTGAGAGACCTACCAAAACTGTTTTCTGGTTGCAATGAGGTCCCTTTAGCTAAATGCGAATGCCAAACTAAACTAAAATGCAGATGTTTAGCAGGTAATGGTTTAGGTGTTAACCATTTTCTTTTGCTAGTTTGTACTGAACATAGTTCAGAAGAGACCGTTGGCGATGTCAGCTTTGCAGGTATTTGATCGTACACCAAAATTTTGGTAAAAAAAACAATAAGTTCATCCTGATAAAATCAATTATATAAAGTAAGGGGATCATCACAATTATTACGATGTATCCTACTGGGACCTTGAATATCTGTACTGAATATTGTAGCAATCTATCCAAAGTTGGGGACCAAAGTGGTTAATCCTAATACCTTATAGCCTAACTGAAACTGATACCAGCACAGTCAGAGCATGATCTGGGTTGAGATTTCTCCAGCAGTTGCTCTGATTGATGTTGAGGCTGAAAACTTAATAGTACAACTAACCTATAACGATTAATATGCCAGACATACAGCATGTCATTGTAAAAGATAACCACCACATTGGTGGGAAAGCAAAGCATACTACACAACACCATTTAATAAAGCAGCAATATGCAAGTAGGATTAGTTGCCTGGGATTTATACATCCAGCTGTGGCATACATCTGCCCTCTTCTTCCAAGTGTTTGGCTTTAAGATCAACCATAGAGGCCAAGTGGCAACAAATCCGTGGCTCATTCTGGTTAAAGTCAAGGATTGAGCCAGTTTTTAGACACCTGCTGTTACACTCTGCTTTTCCAAACTAGGCCAAAACAAAGATGTCGAAAGCGCTTTCGTTGCAAAGTATGAGATAACCTTGGATGAGTGCCTTGCTTGAACCAAAGCGAAGTCTAGACCTCTCTGTTGTGCTGTAAACATCCTATTCCTTTCAAAACTAAATACCTCTCTGATTTCCTCTCTGATCTCTGGTACTTTGCATGCAATCAAAGCGAAGAAATTCAGAGTGAATACCAAAGGCATTCCGTTCTGTTTTCTCTTTTTCCTGAGCTGGGCTTGCTGGGCTTGCACAGGCAAGTCTGTTTTTTCACAGCTGTCCAAAGGAGAACCCAAGTTTATTCTGAGTTTACCTGTGTAGGGATGGGTTTGAGGTCAAGATCATTCAAATGCATTGCCGAAAAAATTCAGAATACAATAGGAGGAGGTAAATATATTTGAAAAACGTATCTTTTTGAGTTAGTGTTAGGCAAGTGTAAGTAGCGAATGAGCAGGATTTACACATGAAATAACCTCAGTGTCTGAGTGAGAAAATTCTGACCGTTTGGATTTCCGTATGTAATCAAAGCCTGAGAGTCATATAAGGAAAAGCCTTGTTTCTCACAATTACTTTTAAATTGTGTGACTATTTCACATAAGTTTCTTGTTTTCTTTACACCACAGAGTAAAAAATTATTCACTTGGTGATCACAAGAAATCTCGTGATCTTGCTGAGGCAAATATTTTGTGATCTGCAGGAACTGTGCTATCAAACATTTTCCTGCTATTTTTGTAATTTTTTCCTGCAGATCCATGTAAAAACACTAAGTATTAAACACTAATTGATTTCTGAATCCAGCTTAAGTGGAAAGGCAGCTCGTTCCCTCTCATCGTCCTCCCCTCCCCTTCCCTTTCTTTAAATGGTTGCAAAGCTTTAAATGATGAAAAAAAACATGGAGACAAACTTGTGAGAGTTGTGCGCAGACCGTGCTCTCTTTACCAAACTGTTGCAGATATACCTCATAGACACTAGTGTTAGGATGATGTTATAATAGCATATGTCATAAATTATTCACTTGCTCTTCTTCCTTTTTTGGTAACTGTAACTTTAAAATGAAACAAATGTGGGTAAAAAAGCTTTACACATTTTTATGTTGTGATTTTTTTGTAATAGTTAAAAAGGTGCGCTAAAACCAAAAATGAAAAATGCTTGTCTTCTTCTATGCTCTTTTTCTTGTTGATGTATTACTGTTCCTCTCCGTCCCATCTGCTGAGGACTGAGAGATTTATGATTTAAGACCTTTTTTATTTTTTGGTCTGGTTCTTTTACAGGGGTCATTGTCTCCTCATGTGAATATTTTTGGGATTGGGAACATTGTTGGAATGATGCCAGAATTACTTGTTTCAGCCCAAAATAATACCAGCTTCTTTGAATTCATTGATTTCCTTTCAAATCCAGCAACATTTCAGTTTATTTCTCTGCATCATTTTCTTAACTGTTGTTTTGGTGTCCTTTTTCTGCATTAATAATGCTAGCATCACAGTTACATTATCCATACAGCAGTGCTATAGCTCAAATTTTATGCATGAGTATATTTACGATTAGCTAGCCGTGTAATGCATTGTGATTATTATTATTATTAACCTTATCATTATCATCCTCCCATTTCATTTCAAATACTGTTTGCTACACAGACAGAACTTTGCACTACATCTTGCATTGCAATGACCATTGACCTGCTGATCAAAAAAGTTGCTAACTTGTTTCCATTTCAATCAATTTAAGAGGGTGAAGCATCAGTGTCTACACAGTGGAGGGATTGTTAGGTTTTCAATGAGCTACCAAGTTTACGGGTAAATTTGTTTGGTAATTTAGACACCAGCCAGTGACAGTGACAGTTAAAGTCAACATAACGTATGAGATGTTTAAACATTTCTGCTGAATTTAGAGTCAGAGATGGAACATCATTGGCAGATTATTGAAAGTAATTGCTTGGGCTGCTCTGCAGCTGTTTGGCTCTGCACTGATGTCCTTGATTTATTTTTGCCTGTTCAAGTTAAAGCGAGGTTCACACTTATAAATACTGGCACCCAAAACTGAAAACTGACACTGAAAATCTCAAAATACCAGTTTTAAGAACTTTTATCACTTGATGTTGACAAATCTGATGTTTAAAAGTGGCTAAGCGAGGCTCATCAATTTAAAAACGACCATTTCAGGAAGAAAAAAAATCACTAAACCCTCTAGTATAAAATGAGGGACCCCAGGTGAGTGACAGTACTGTTTCCAGGTAGAATTCAGATGTGCTTGGTCAATATTCCTTGGCTTAATCATAGAGACTCCACATTTTGTTTTTCTGACAGCACTGGAGAAAGATCCCATCCTCACTCTGGTAGAGGACACAAAATACTTTGACTTGTTGGTATTTCTTCAAACCAAGCACAGTCATCTTGCTTGGCATTAAGTCCAGGGTGCTACAGTTGGGCCCTTGCAAAATTGTGTTGAGTGAATGCTGCAGAACATTGCAGGTAGGGAGATAAACTCTTGCATTTAAATTATTAAATCTTAGCAAAAGATCCAGCAGGTCTGCCAAACTGCATGATCCAAATCTTTGTCAAAGCCCACAATTTTCATTGTGTAAGTTTCTAATTTAGAGATTGTTGTTATTGTTTCGTGATGTAACAGGTTAACATGCAGATAGAAGAGGGGGAGGACAATGCCAACTTTAAATAGTTGGCCGATGGCAGGCGTGTACAGCCTACTCTCTGTGAGTCACTTTGGCAACCAAACAACTAAACAAGATTGGGAGAACAAATGGGCCATTAAACAAAACGACAGCAGAGATTTATTCTTTTATTTCGATTTAAGTTACTTCAGCTAACTAGCCCTCAGTCAAGTATCCTAACTCAGTCAGTGTACCAAAATCCATAAGTGTTTGTGTTTGTAATGAAGTTCATGCAGTGTTAGTTAAAGGAGAACCAAAGTACAGTTTAGAGCACTTTCAGTACTTCCTTACTTGTCTTCCATAACTGATTAGCTTCAGAGCCTCAAACATGATTTTTTTCTGATTGGAGTATGTTTTGAAAATCATAAATGGGGCTAACAAATTGGAGTTTTTATTTTGTAATTTTTTTACTTCAGAGGGTGATGAAGTGTAGATACAAGACCTCCAGATGAATTTTAGCACAAAGCATATGCTCTAGATGCTGTGAAAAATTGCCTGCTTTTGAATTGATGTTGGAGGATTCGTTGACATCCAAAGCAGACATTTTTAAAATTTGCAAAAGGAATTCCTTTTATACTTCTGTTTCTGTTATCAAATTGTTGTAGCTTAATGTCATGAATAACTGTAGGTTAGATAAACCACAGGGCTGCAACTAAAATATATCTGTTAACATCACAGTCATGCCTCAATATGGTTTTAAAACTGCTTCACTTAGGAAGACCTGAAGTCCTGAAATAGGATGTTTTTAACTTTTACATGAGATAATAACGGAAACTCTCAACAGTGTCTTTACAGAACTTTCACGGCTCTGTACTAAACAATTCTGATTAGATACAGATAAGACAATGCATTTTACAGCAGGTCCCATGTCAAGTTACAAATCAAAAAAAGTAAACTTTTGTTTCTGATGTCAACAACCATGACAGTGAGGGGTCAAAGGTCAAATAGGTATCACCAGTTGTAAACCAAATCAATAACATTTTGATTTTAAAGTTAATGGGCATGTAAAGGCATTACAACAGGCTACTCCTGAGCTTAACATGTGAACTGTATCTAATTAATGAACATCAAGTTTGACCACACTATCCAATCACATGCTCTGCCGCCAAAACTTCACCTAACCCAAAACAATATTTCATTGCTTTATGTTTACTGACATTTTTCTTATTTCCTTTCCTTTCCTTTTCTTTTTTTTCTGTTTTACCATGTCCTCTCATGGCTGTCATCCCGTAATCAAAATCAAGTGATGCATTTTTATTTTTTACATTTGTTTGGAACAGAAAAAGAGAAGTGACTGAAAACTTGTGGTGTGGAATAAAACAATGATCAAACATGAAGGAGATATTTGAAGAATTAATGTTGTTCCACTCTATGTATAAAAGAAGAAAAAAAACAATAAAGAAACCACAATGGTCTTATCCATGTACAACATACTCCTGTACTTATTTTCACTGCCAGAAGGGCCGTGAAGGCCCACAAAAACACAGTTCCATATGCTTGGATTTAATGTGTAAGGATTTCATTAGAGGTAAAATATGCAAAATTTTCATTTAAAGTGTCATGGAGATTTTTTTTTTCAAAGAAATCATAACAATAAAACACTAAGCCAAAGTATGAAGTAAAACCAAACAGTTGTACTTACTCTGGGCTCCTTGGTGGCCTCCTGATGACCTGTGCTGATGGTCCTTGGCGTCCTCCAGCAGTCACTATTTAAAAAGCAGAAATGATGAAAAAAACTTTCAAAAAATGTTCTTTTTTAAAATTTAGTCCTTAAGTAAATAATAGTTACATGTTGTCACTGCTCACCCCTGGAGGCTGCCTATGTTTTCCAATAAACAAGGACTTGGTCTAAAATCACTCCTTATACCACAAAGGCTACTAAGTGACTGTACATTATTACTGTCCAATTTACTAATTTGATTGCACGAATTCTAAGTGGGCAAATGTGCCAAACGCAGCACCCTTGAAAAGCCACAAAAGTTAGAAAAATGTAGCTGCATTTTGCTAACAGTCCCACAATTTAGTGCTCTTCATTACATGTGTGAAAATTACTGTTGTGTTACTGTAAGCACCACAGTGAAAAAAATCTGTGATTATGAATAATATGGTGACATAAAAGTGGACCTGAAGTTTAAAAAAGAAGTAAAAAGTTAAAAAATACTGAAATAAATTAAAAATAGACCTTTGAAATGTGCGTTCTGAAACAGAAAATTCTAAATAATAAAAAAATACGCAAATTGTTGGTTCACTGAAATTTTTACAAAACTCATTCCAAAGACTATTTATGTCACAGTTTTTTTCATTCTTTAATATTGATCACTTTGGTGTTCCATATAAAAAGTCCAGATTTGTTTTCCTAGTAAACGTTGATATATCAAAAATGTTTCTCCTCTATAACTTGAAATTGCACTTAAATACACTATTAAGTACACAGAAACAAAATGTAATGCCACATTTCCTGGTACCAAAATAAAGAGATTCAAATTAACATATCTGGCAAGCTGCAAATATGTTGTTACTCAATAAATCAGTAACATGATCATTAACAACATATTTTATTTGTTTTCCACGGAAATAGCCCAAAATCTTATAAATAAATAATAGGATATCTGCTGACTATCTGGTTAGATGTGAGACTACAAAAAGATCACTGTTTTATGAATATGTTAAGTTGCTGGTAGCGCTTTGTTATTGTGGAATTATAATGTGGATAAATTAACAAAAAGTCGATCAAAGAAAACTGTGAAACCATCCTTCCTTAACCTTAACCACAGTGTGCTCAGTCTGAGCCACTTGCAGGAGTCAGGATACAAACATCAGTCTCCGGTGTCAGACCCTGTACTTTGTATGAACTGCATCCATCTGACTGCATTTCTATGACTAGGCTTTAAATGTAGTGAATCACTTGTTAATTTCATTACCTCTGAACGTTTTCCAGTCAGTCTTAAATTCCACAGCCTTAACTTGGAAAACAAATTTGTTTTGTATAAATAGTATTTTGTGGAGAGAGGGTAGACGACCCAACAGCTAACAAGGTTGTATGGACTTGTCTTGTTAACACAGTCCACTGAGAATAACCTTTTGTTTATTCTCTGCTTTTTTTATATATATATTTCTTAATTTTCTCCTTTCAGCTATATTTCCCTACAGATATGTTTGAAGTTTTATCTTGTTTGAAATTGTAAAGTCTTGTCGATCTTTTTCCTCCTCTCCTTCTCTCTATCCATCAGTCCATTTATTTTTTTCTGTCTCTGTCTTTAAAGTCTCTATCTTCCTCTGTCTTCTTCTCCATCTCTTGTCCCTTTATCCTTTTCTTCTCCGTGTCACTCTTCTCTCGCTCTACTCTCTCTGTGTAATCATCCCAGCATCCATCTCCTCTCATCAATCCACCTCGTCACTTCTCCCCTTTAAACTCGCTATCCTCCTCCTCCTCTCCCCTTTTAATCACTCCATCCCAGCCTCCTGCTCCTCTGCCTCTCTTTGTTGCCAGGGAAACAGCAGTCCATTCTGTAGCTGTTAATCTTTTGACATTGTCTTTCTATTACCTGTGGGTCAGATGCTTGATAAGGAGGACAAAGGGTGGAAAACCAAACAGCGACTCACTTTAAACATTTGTAACATGTTGGTCTTCATTAACACAAGTGAATTCTGCAGTGACGGCCAAAAGGAAAAAAACATGAACTGTGGTGAGAATTTTATTCTCACTGCTCTGATTACATTCATGCAAATTCTGTAAGGACATAAAGCTTATTATAATTAATTATTATTGACACAGTCTGACATGTTCGATCCTGTGGCCATTATGGAGGCTGATTTTGTGTATCAGATTTGTCTTTATAATACATAAATATCAAACACAGGAGATGCAGCAGGATACCACTTATTGTGAATTCAACCTCGAAATAAAGGTCTCTCGGCCCATCTAAACACAAAGACTCAAAAGTTACCCAGAGGCAAAATGTGTGGGGAACACTCAATTGATTACCGGTGAAACAGAAGCACACTGCTTTGTACTCCTAACAACACACGATAAATTATGTTGTTCCCAAGGAAAGACAAACTAAACTGAGGAAAATCTGATTGTCTCAGAAAGTAGGTCCTTATACACAGCCTTTTCTAGGTGGGAATATTGCGCCTTTATTGTGCCTCACCAATGTGTGGAAAAGCTGATCTGGCCTGCTTGCACTGGGGTGTAATGTCTTGACAGTGTATTAAAGGCGCGACTTGCTAGTTTTACATGTAAAAACAGCTTGCAGAAGAAGAAGAAAAAGAGAATAACTAGGATTAACTTACAGATTTCTCTGTGGAGTGGATTTGAAAGTCTAAAATCAAATTGTGAATGTTGACATTTGTTAGGCAATTTTTTTCCTATTGATTTAAGATGAGGGTATTTACATTATAGCTCATTATTGTAAGGGATAAGCCTTTATACAATAGTCACCTTCAAGCAGATGTGTTAACTACTAGTAGACCACAAAAAAAAGAGTTTTTGTTTGCATAGGCAAACTAGACTCCCCCTATTGGTGGGTGTTTGAAGAGTAAAATAAAGTATGTATGTAATTAATTAACATTTAAGCACTGTTGGATCCATAATACGTGTATGTATGATCCATAATAGGGAACCTCTTGAGTTTACAGTTTTCAACTAAAATCTGTTGCCACAGTTGCCAAGACATAGTACTGTATGTACATGCTGTCATGGCACTCCTGATCTCTCACAAACATTATAAGTAATACTAGGAAAGCATTTCTTTTCTTCTGGAGTTTGTTATCTTCTTATTCTGAGCTAATAAACCTCAATTTCTCTAGATAATTATTAAATAAACTGGTGATCTTGAGAAAATGGAAAAGCAAAATACAAAAAAAAGACCCCCGCATGGTATGAAGCAAGTTACTTTGTAGGCTTATGCAAGCGCCAAACAAATGACAGAAGTCTGAATCTCACTCTGACTAATTAGAACATGGCCTTTATGTTCACTTCACTATTCCCAAACAAGAGTGTTGAAAGGACCGAGAAACAGTTCACACTGACAACAGCCTGCTTGTATGTTTGCAAAAGGGAGTTTTCAAATAGTCAAATTCAGGCTAGAATTCGCCTGATATCAGACACAAGTTTCAGCTTGTTACTCAGAATCTACAAATGAACTGGGGGATGTGGGGGGAGTCAAAGGTCTGGACCCGGGCAAGTCGGAGACTGAGGTTTATTCAGCTTCCTCAACTTAGCCTCATCTAGCATCACTCCCTGATTCTGTCTTCTTTCAATTCTGCAAGTGGTTACATCCCTGTTTTTTTTAGAATGTATTCATTTTTCCCACCTTGTGCTTTCCCTCCTTTTTTTATCTTTAACCTGCTGTAACTTTTTCTTTTCCATCTTGACATTTATCTTTCTCTTTTTCACTGTTGAAATCCATCGCTCTTCGTCCTGATGTTTCATCTCTCTGTATTCTCTTTTGTCTTGCAAGTTATTTTCCCTCATTTTGTACTTTACCCACCCCCTTCATTGTATTTTCAGCATCCCTTTCCTTTTTCTTGTCCTTTCCATTCTTTCCTCCATTCATCCCTCCCAGTTTACCCCTATTGTTTTCCATTAGTTTTCATTTATCTCTAATTCTCTATTTCCTCCTCTCTTACCTTTCATTCTTCTTCACCTCTGTTCTCCCAAATATATTTTCAATTTTTCTTTTACTTTATTTCCCACTCCCTCCTCTCTCTTTTTCTCTGTAGAAATCAATGGTTGTTCTCTCAATAGGAGGTCATGGGGTTGCAGTGCTGGCGTCCCGGATTTTCAATTACTAGCAGACTGCAGTCACCATGACACACATGCACACACACACATACATACATACACGTACACACACAAACAGTCACACACATGCACACAATTTGTCCTGAACAGCCCTTCCCCCTCTGAGCTGATGGGCCAGCAAACAGACAGAACAAAGTCAAAAAAAGATTTAAAAATTCAACTGAACAGTTTGGTGTTTAATAGAGAGAAAAGGAGAGAGGGTGTGTGAGGGTGTGTGTGTGTGTGTGTGTGTGTGTGTGTGTGTGTGTGTGTGTGTGTGTGTGTGTGTACATACACATGTATATGGAACAGCAGTGAAACAATTGCATTATATTCCATGTAAACATTCCTTGGAAAACATGCATTCTAGGATGAAACACTTGGATCGAATTTTAGTGAGAAACAGCCCATTAGAACACAAAGGAAAGAGGAGAAGGAGAAAAGTAGAGCTCAGGCAGAAGAGGAAAGAAGACGAGAGAGAAGAAACAATGCAGGACAGATTTTGAGTGTCTGCATTCTTTAGAGCCAAAAACGTCAGCAGTCACAGACCATTTAAGGTTGAAATCAAAGTCAACAATCAAGTATAGCTGAAATGCCTGCAAGTGTAGTTGACAAGTGGCACAGATATGTTTGTAATAGAGCTGCTGAACCTTATTTTGTTGAATCTTTGTATGTTTTTGGCTTTGTGGTCACACACAGAGGCAGACAGGACAACAGCATGGTGGGTTATAAACTTGTACTAACTGAGTCTGAAAATGTGACTCAAAGTGTGGTGGCAGTCTTATGCTTCGAGCTCCAGTGCTAAATGTAAGTGAAGCCTGCTGAACTTTTGAAACAAGCCCTAATGTGTCCTCTCACATCCCACACATGCGAGAGGAGACCCCCACACTAATACATCTGGCACTGTGGTAAAGGAGAGACACACCATGGTACGATTTTAATACTGAAATATGACAAGGAAAGAACTTGGTATGTCTTAGACCTTTACAAACCTGATAAGTTTACATTACAGATCCAAAAAAGGACCATAAACATGTGACTTGGTAGAAGGACTGTTGTCGTAGTTGAGCGTGCTGTGGGTTTTCAGCAAAGGGCTGGTCTATAATCATAATGGGCAGAAGTCATGAGTGGTCCGCATTTCTCATCATAGTTGATCAGTTAGCTGTTCTTTGTATTTGTTGCTGTAAAATCAGTTGATTAAGATTTAAATTGAAGATTCATGTTTCTAAATGCAGTTACTGCACTTTTTGCTCTTCATAGTGAATACAGGCTACATATTTCACCACACCTTAACAGAAGTGGATGAATGTATCTATAAGAAATTAGCAGATACAGCATTTATATGAAGTTTAATTGACTACAAATACATTTCTCTGAGAACAACCAGAGAATCTGTTGACACCATCAGTCATTGTGAGTGAAAAGATAAGAAGAGCCGGTAAGTGGACCTTTATTCAAGATTATTTGCCACATAACAACAGCAGAGGTGTGTGAAGGGAAAGCCTTGAAGAGAGCAGAAAAGAGGATGAAGGAAGACCAGAGGAGGCCTGAGGGAATGTGAGAAAAGGGGGAATGTAAAAGAAATGATGGGAAAAAAGAGGGGGAGAGGTGAGAGAAAAGTTGGGTGTGAATGGAAGATGAAGACAAAAGACTGCAAAGGGAGACAAGTGGACAGGGAATAAGGAGATGATAGCAGATCTGAGGGAGGGGGAAAGAGCAGGATACATGAGAAGAGAAAGAGGGGAGGGAGAAAAAAAGAGGAATAGTCACGGACGATAGAATGGTGTGAGAAAAAACATGAGATGAAAAGGAGATAAAATGAGAGGGTTGTAGAGACAAAACAAGGGAAGAGGAGGCAAGGATACAAAAAGAAAGGGAAGAGATGAAAGGAGAAGGGGAGGTGGACGGGAGGAAAGAAAAGGTTAGGAGAAAAAAAAGAAGAAAATAAAATGAAAGGAGAGATTGTAGCTGGCTCAGATGTGGGGGTGGAGGAGGTGGGGAGGAGGCGCCAAGCCCAGCGCCCTCAGGGGTTATTGGGTCGTGGACAGCCAATCTCTCTCAGCTTAATCAACAGCAGCAGAGGTGATTGCAACACCGCAGGGGACTGCTGGGAAAAAAAGATGGAAGAGTGGGAGGTGGAGAGGTGGGGGGGGGGGGAGAGAACGAGATAGGAATGAATGGGAAGGTGTGGAGGGGAGTGAGGAGGGAGCTGGAAGATGAGGTAAAGATTGGAAAAGGAGGGAAAATGGGGGGTGAGGATGGAGAAAAGGGGGAAGGTGAAAAGATGGGCAAGTGGAAGGGGGAGGACAGAAGATTGGAAAAGATAAGAGGACAAGAAGGGAGAAGAGGCTGATGGGGGGGAGGTAAAAAGAGATGCAGGGGGAGGAAGGAAGGAAGGAGGAAGAGGTGAAAAGGGGTGGCAAGAGAATTATGGAATGAAAAGAGGGAGAAAAGGCAGGGGAATACAGGAGAGAGATATAAAAAGGAGCGCAACAGACAAACAAGAGTTCAGGGAAAAGTCTGAGATCACTAAAATGATTACAATTTATCATGAGAACATGAACGTGTTTGTGCTTTTGAGTGAAGCATCTCTGCTGCTATGGATTGTTCAGTGTGGTGCCAGAGCATCAGTCAGAGTGTTTCTACAGACATTAGGATCCACCTTTAGTATTTGCACTCAGTTCTTACCAATCCTCATAGAGGATGTGGATCTCATTTGCTGGGTATATTCCACAATTGCCAGTTGTGCTAGGACAAGGGAAAGTTGTAGTCCTGATTAGACCATGCATCCGCCCTGCCCACCTACTTAACAGGTCTTCCCTTCCTTTGACGACGTCACCATATTATGGCGCTCAGTCCTATCAGAGTCGTAGTTCCTGGTGCAGGTCTCAGTGTGCTAAGTGGAAATCTATCCAAAGTATCCATCATAATTGTGTTCATGAAAGAGCACTGTACCTCAATATAGCTAACAGTTAGCATTGGAGGAAATAAGGGAGATTCAGTCATACTGGATGAAGTCTCAGTCAGATGCAGACTCAGGTGATGAGTCTCTTTTGCACACAGTTCGGAAACTAGGCAGATGGATTAGAATGGCAAGTGAAGTGTAATTAGCATTTTTCTAAAATTTGTTCATGTTATTTGTTAGCCGGTTAGCTTGTAACTGGCAGTGGCTGAATACAAAATTTCCATGATTTGTTTTGCTGTAAAAGTGATTATTGATTGACAGAGGGATTTTGGTGTAGATGGTGGAAGAAAAGTTACAGGTTCTAATATGTCTGAGATCTGGTACAGAGGGGTTTTATTATTGGATATGTTAGTGTCATACTAGTAAACAATCTTGGCCAGTATAATGCAGATAAAAATGTAGCTTCATACCACTCCCTGTGGTGGAGGGGGTCAGGTTTATTTGCCTGAGTTGTGTCAGATCGACTTTGCCTGGATTACATTTAAATCTCTGATTTTTTTACACAGCTTTTTTGGCACAAACATTGCCCCCTTCAGTTGAAGAATCTGAAAACACCTCTGTGGTGCTTTAGATGAAGAAACCGCACAAACACTTCACCTTACACCAGATGTGCTATTTTATTGTATTTATTTTAAGGAAGACTCATCATAATGTTTAATCTCACTAGTAAAACCATGTCTCCTCAATATACATGTAAAAAAAGTTAACAGCGGAGACGGATGGTTTGTGTGGTCAAAACACAAAAATAAATAAATCCCAAAAAAAACAACAACAAAGAAAGTATGTTGGAGCTGCAACATAGCTGTAGCGTCTTTGTTATATGTACAGCACAAACTCTGTGCAATGCATATTTAACTAAACACACACGCAAACACACACACTCACTCACATGAGAGTTGTCAAATTAACAGACAGAGGATAATTAAAAATAAATCGGAAAACATGGTGGCGGAAAAACCTGCCCATCGCAGACATTAGCACGTTTTCCTGCTGTGACGTAAACATTTAGCCATTTTTGTACAAATTGGACTTTTTCCCACTGATAGTTGCATTAAAGTGATAGTTTGTGTTTTCAAGAAACTGCACTTTAGTCTTACTTATACAGACATGCATTTTGAAGGTATTGTAAAACAATTAGATTAGCTTTGTTTATCTTAACTGCTGAATGTCTGTGTGGTCAGCTAGCAGCTCTGCACTAAGTTCTTGTTTAACCTTGCTTTCAAGCCAAGCTGTCATTTGGACCCAGCGACATCGAGTGATTCAACCAAGTTATGCTACTGTCACAGTTCATCAGATGTCAGTTATGCATGCAGATGTCAGTTATGCATGCACAGTCTTTGAGTTAATCCTGCTTTATGAAAAATATGCCTCAGAGACAACACTATCTCTTTCAAAACTATGGAAGAGCTCTGACAGCACAATGTAACACTGTTTTTGATGCGATTATGTGTTGTACAGTGCATTACTTGGAAGCAGAAACGTGCATCAACAAAAACAATGTACAATAATTTATACAAATTATAAAAATAATACAATAACTTTAAGTGCTGGTAGGAGGTCCAGTGATGCTACACATCAGGAGAGAAGCACTTAAATCTTTATGGGCTTTTAACAATTTGCTTTCCAACGTGACTTGTTGTCTGGAGTCAACGGCAACCGCAGCCACAAGTATTATGCATTCTGTCTGAGGTGACTGAAAAAGGTTGATCTGAGTAAGTGACAAACTCGCCCCAACAGTAAAATGCTAAAGGCCTCATATGTCCTCGAGCAGCGCCGTGGACAGTATTAAGAAATTACTAGACTTTACTGCTGAGGGTCTGCTGAACTGGTTGTGAATAGTTAATCAGCTCAGATTATCAAAAGGTCAACTTCCATCTTGGATGTTCCTTCACATCGTCCTCAGAGAGGCTGCACTTACAAAATTTAGTGAGCTAGTAAACTAATTAGCTAGTAAGTGAACACTACAATGCACAACTAGTTGGTTACCTCCAAAGTGAGGTAGCTTGGGATTGTTATGCTGCATTTGTGCCACACTGACAGAACTAGAGGATCGAGAGAATTTCCTATAAAGCTGACTTACAAGGGCTTGTGCACCAGTCTCAAATGGTTATCCCCATTATTGGCCTTGAACTGTTAGCTTTTTTTGCCTTCATTATCATGTAACCCATTTGTAGAAGTTCCTAATAGAGTAAAATTAGATTTTTTTTTCCTCTTCTGGGTTTTTAGCATGGGGAGGAAACTGTCAATGGCTCAGATCACAGCAGGCACATGCAAGTTCAGATTTCAGGGAGGATTTTTCCTGTCAGCATTTTGGTGAAGCACATGTAATATTGACATAAAGCACAAGTCCAGTATTTCTAGTTAGCCAGTGTAAAAGGCACATTATCATGGTATAACAGGACAGAAACAGTGGAGAGGGAACAGGGTTAGAGGTCAAAGGTCAAGTTACTACCCAAAAAGTGACATTTACACATTGTTAGGGAGTCATACCTGTTAACTTCAAGACATTTTCTGTAGCACCTGATAGTGAGCTAAATAAAGACTTTCTTGAGTCCAAACCTGCTGACTAATTCAGTCAGGTTTTTTCACATTTAGTTACTGCACTGAGATCAGGATGGTGTGAGATGATGGAAAACATACAGAACTGCATTAAAGTCCAGGCAGACAGATGAAGAAGCCAATTGACAACAAAATGAAACTCTAATCTCACACTCAGCGTTTGTCATTTTGACACATCTGTGCTACTTTCTCTACTTGGTGCATTGGTTGAAGAACACACACTGCACAGTTCCAGCATTACTGTAATTTAACGCTCTTTCAGGCTCTTTGTGCCTTCCCTCTAAAGTGACTATTTCCTGCTCTCATCACACCTACAATAATGTGACATTTGAAATAATTTTAAAAGCTTTTGTTTTGTCGCATCAAACTAAAACTGAAACATCTATTCCAATACTACGATATTAATTCTGAAGTATTAGATCAGTAAGGGTAAGCAAAAAGTAGCTTCTCCACATAATTAAGTAGGATGTTCAACAAATTTAATCGACTTATTATTCAAAAAAAGGAAACTACTGACATCACCACAGGAGGGTCGGCAGGCAAGAGAAAACATTTATGAGGGAACTCCTGCTGATGGCAAAACTTGTACAATCTGTAACCTGAAAATAAATCATTTCTGTCAGTGTGGATTGAAATAAAAGTTAAGATGTAAGTTTGCAATCAATTTTCAAAATTTGTTGCATGCGTTTATGCTCAAACCTCTGAGCAGGAGTTTCCGACAGTAGAATAACATTTGACTTAACCAAGCTGATTTCATATAGCTGCTGTTTTCTGTGACCTGCCATGTTGAAACCTATTGGAACGATACCTTGCAGGCTGAACATGTACAGGTGACCAACTAAATTTTTCCCTTTTCAGTTTTTGAGTGGTTACCAGTGGCAACCGAGAGGCTTATAATGGTTATAATACAGCAGAAGAAGTGAAGAACAAAACAAAAATGGCGTAAAAAAAATAAACATTTTAATGAATTTGTATAGTAACATGTTTGTCCCAGCTTGTAAACCATCTAACAACACCAAAATGATTCTGTTACACCCTGAGAGGCTGCGACCCCAGACACTTTCTTTGTCTTCTCTTGTCTGTATGCAGTCCAGATTAACTGTAGAAAGCATGCAGTGGCTTTTAATGCTCTTTAACAACTCAGCAGAGATTAAGATTTAGAAGCAGATTAGAAACAATATATTTTATTATTAACGATGAATTAACTCAAATGGCTTTGACTTAAATCTTACTGTCATGACACAGCAACAGTAAAATCTTTTAAAAGTACGCGCTGTACCTTTAAATCACTCCTTTATCTATTCTGAACTTAACTGTATTCAGCTATCAAGCAGAGGTTGCAAGCATTTAAGCAGGATGGGCGGGGCTTAGAGGCTGGCTGGCCAATGGCGTGAAGCGGCAAATGGAAATGCATGGGAGGGAATAAGCCAAATAAAAAGACCCCTTGAGTCCTGCTCTGTTTTAACTGTTGTACATATAGCAGCAGCAAGAACAGAAACAGGGTCTCTGACGGGAGTTTACAGGGGCTAGGTAAATGGAATGTGAGCAGGGGAACACTAAGAAAAACACACAGAAAAAAAGCAACTTAAAAAACTAGTGCAAGGCTTTTTTCCCCCAGAAGCTTTGTTGTGATGGGAGCAGTTTCAGCAGAGGGCGAGTTCTTTAATCTGTACATATTTATTCAGGTAATCTCAAGTTATGAGCAGATCAGTGCCAAAGACTTCATTTTTTAATTTGATCAGCATTTTGTGTTCTGACACTATTTACACAGCAGCTTTTTGTATCTTCTAACATTATTTAAATGAAGTTCTCATTCAGTATACTAAACAAGTTCACTGATCCATTTTAAAGGTTTGTCTTTAAATCCCATTAAAAGAGCAAAGCCAACAGTTAAATGTGCTGTCTGTGTATCCAAAGCATATTACATACCTTTTTCTCCAAATATTTGAGTTTTTTTCATTTTTGCCTTCAAGTTTATTTGCCCATTAAGTGAACTAACTGCAGTGGCAAAAGTCGACGTGTCCAACATACAGATAAAACAAAACAAATGTGAAAATTGCAAAAGCAGTTAGGCCTGTTTTATGGAACTGATGTTTGTGCTGGAGAGACAGTGTGTGTTTGAGTCTGCTGTTTCTGAGGAAGGCCAGACTGTTAACTACCTCATAAGACCCTATTTCAAAGAAACTGAATCATCCCTCCAAGTTTCTTTACAGGTAGCACTGCTGCAGGAAGGGCACCAGAGTGTGAGTGTGTGTGTGCGTGTGTGTACGTGTTTGTACGTGTGTGTGTGTGTGTGCGTTTGAGAGTTTCTATGAGAGTGTCTGGCTGGCGAAGAAGGCCTTGGTCTCTCCGCAGACGGGGTTGGTGCACAGCGGGCAGCGGAGGGTCAGCTGGCGGGAGCAGGGCACGTTGGACTTCAGGTGAGAGTGGACCAAGTCTGCCAGAGCCTGAAGGACAAACGGCATGAAGATGTTTTACTGTGACAGAGATAAAGAGACGCTCTCCTTTCTTCAGCTCCATGAACACCTGCTTGTGTTCCTGTCAGTCAGGTATCCTTCCTCCCATTCTTTTGCCTCAACAATCTTAGTACTGGCCAAACAAATACCACTTTAAATCTACAGGGAATAAAACTAAATTCTTTGTGCTGACACTTTAAATGGAAAATACACTTGAAGTTTTTGACCTCAGTTACATGATGGAGACATGTTTCTATGAGAGGGTCCCCAGTTGTGTTTGTCTTAAGCAGGCACACAAGGCTGAGCAGCAAATGCACACGCAGGTCTTGTGAAACACATTTCAGTGGATGGTGCCACATAACTTCACAGATCAACAGGAGCAGTTAAAGGCTGAGGTGCGATGCAAGGGGAGGAAGGAGAAAGGTTGCTTGCTGGTCCACTAAACTAACCAGGTTCCAAACTTTAAAGAAAAATGAGCTGTTTTTTTGTAAAGGGAAAGCAATGCAACAATGTATTCAACAACGTGTTAAGTGGAGTCAGTTTCATCAATGGATGAAAGATCAAAATCAGGCATTACTCTGAAATATGACCACATATACCCAGCAACCAGGGGGAAACGGCTAAGGAAAAATAAAGACCTAATATTACGAAACACATTACAAATTAAGGATTCGTCTTTTTTAACTCTGTTTCTTAGGAAGCATCACATCTCTACAGCTGAATCCAAGCCAACTCCTCTGTGGACTGACAGACTGTAGCAGCTGAAGCGTGCTGGGACAAACAAACAGGCAGTTAAATACTATCAAATAACTGTGGAAACTGATAATAACTTGATTTTTTAAAGACAAAAAGTGGGGCAAGAAACCCTTAGTTTGCTCCTTCTAATTGGATAATGAGGATGCATTTGCTGCACTTGTGCCTTTGCTCAAGCACTTGTGGACAAAAGTAAATTGATTGTGCAAGATATAATCTGAACAATGATTTATCAAAAAAAATTACCCCGACAACAGCCGGGTTCAGCAGAAAAAAAAATTCTTGTCAATATATTTTTCTTTATTTTCAAGCAGCTGCTCCTGGAGACGGCAGCAGACTGATGCAGCTCACCGAGAAACTAAAACTACACCAAGGAAACCATCCTTCAGTAACTACCATCTAATCATCCTCTGGATATTGATTTATACACTCAAACACACACACACACACACACACACACAGAGACTCTCTCAGAGACTTGGCGAGGGGTCTCTGAGCGTGGCGGGTTTGACCAGCCAGCCAGCCGGGCGGTTCAGTTCTACTGTAGTCAGCTCTAAAGGTTCCCATTGATCTGCCCCTTCCTTTAATAAACCCTGCGCGCGCACACACACACACACACGCAAACACACACACTCACACACAAAGACACCCCCCTTTCACACACACACGCACACACAGTTACAGCTCAAGGATGCCTGTTGTGAGTAAGGTCGCAGGGCTGAGGATGAAGGAAAGCAGGAAGGAGGGATGGAAGGAAGTGAAAGAGAAGGACAAGAGAGGAAGGAAGGAAAGAAGGACAGAAGGAAGGAGGGAAGGAGGGATTAATTTATTGACCATCTCCTGCCTGGAGTTCACTTGCTTCACAGCACCTTCTGCTGCTTTTTTTTCTACTACTACAGTCTTGCCTGCTCTTGTCTGCTGTTTTATTTTTCCTCCTTCCATCTGATGTGCATTTCTCAAAACGACCTCTTTCTCGTGGTGTGTCTGCTTTAAGGTGTGTTCAGACCGAAAGGGATGAACTCTATGCCATCGCAAAAATCCCACAGTATCACTTTGTGTTATTGTATTTGAAATTTTTTTGGATCATCGTATCAATAGCTTCTAAACCACTACTAAAGTGATGAAGCAGATTTTAAAAAAAAACATCTCCTACTCTATTCTTCCTCTCATCAACATGGCTGAGACAACCACTTCTACCAAACCAAAAAGACCAAAACCAAAACTAAGTGCTGTCATGTCTGGGTTCATGACAGCCTGCAGAGGCGCACACAGCTGGGTTCATTTCACCACCTCCTTCATAATCTTCATCTGAATGACAGCTGATTCCAGCGTTACCTGTTAGCTCGTGTCAGTGCCAGGATCCCCCTTCAACTGCAGGCGCTCCATCTTAGCTGCTAAGTGCCTGACCATTTGTCTTTGGCAAGTCACGGTTTCATAATTTCTTGATCAAAATCAACAAGTAGCCTATTCCTTGTATAGCATTAGCGAGACGCTCGGTGGCTGATCTGACTTGCTACAGGAAGTTGTGACGGCAGGACTGACTCAAGGCTGATGGGATGTTGCAGCAAAGCCTCACACGATGTCGCCCAAAAAGTTCAATACTTTCAACTTCATGTGATGAGGTGTGGGGGAATGGACCTCACTGTGTGAGTGGCACTGCATGTATCATGAGACTCACGTTGCCAGAGGAGACATCACAAATTATTACGTCTTTACATTGAGTTTGTATGTAATGTTGTGGCGTTCATCGCTTTCCGTCTGGACACACCTTTACTCTTCAAAATGAAATTCTGTGCTCAGTTGTAAACAGTCATTCTCCTTGATCATTACTTATTCAACATGCAGTTTGTTAGAAACGTTCAATGACTCTTTGGGTCATTTTGTTTACAGTCTCTCTAATGTTTGCAGATGTGAGTCGGCTCAGTGTGCCAGAAACGTACCTTCATGAACAGAGGGTTCCCATTCAGTGACTCTGCTCTCCTGATGTTCTCCACTCCACACTGAACACAGAACAACAGAGAGAGAGAGAAAAGGCTGTAACACATGTTTGGACTGTTGAACTCAAACGTGCAAATGCTTACAGTTCATGTGGGTCATATCCAACTGATTAGGTGTTACAGATACTCAGAGAAAGTTCATTACTATAAGGAAAAAAATCACCAAATGAAGGTCAACATTCAAGATAATTATTTGGAAAAGTGTTTGTCTCTGAAAAACTTCAAGAAATAAAAACATTTTGTTGTGAGTTTCAAATTATTTTAACGGGTTTTTTAAATGGTACAGACTCTGTGTGTGTGTGTGTGTGTGTGTGTGTGTGTGTGTGTGTGTGTGTGTGTGTGTGTGTGTGTGTGTGTGT
>JAQNCA010000013.1:2719091-2735463 GCA_029783725.1 Acanthurus tractus
GTGTGTGTGTGTGTGTGTGTGTGTGTGTGTGTGTGTGTGTGTGTGTGTGTGTGTGTGTATGTGTGTGTGTGTGTGTTGTGTTTGGTTGTCACCTCTCCAAACTCGTAGTAGGAGCCGTCGTCCTTCTTGACATCATGTTCTCTGAGCCACTCGATGGCTTCAGTGTAGTTCATCCTCTTGAATGGCCTCTTGGGGGGTTTGAAGTTCTAGAAAATAACACCATCATAGAAGAAATCCACACTGTTAGATTTTTTTTTACAAAATATCAACTTTCAACTCAATTCGCTTGTGAAGATTTGTGTGATCAAAAGCTCATGAGCTCAAACGAATGGACTGTAAAGTGAGTTGGTTTATGATTGTCAAACAGTGTTCTAAGAATGGAATCAGAAGTTTCACCAAAATACTGCTTTTAGTGTAAGTGTTGATTAGTCATCACAATAATTATTCATCGACCATCGTTTAAGTGCTGATCAGGATGCAAACCGTGCGTGCGGCCTGTTTTAGCTTCAACCTGACGTACAGGGTTGATGTCGTAGAGCAGCTGTGCAGCCGGGGATTTGAGCACTCGGTCCACCACGTCGCACACCAGGTCCTCCAGTCTGTTCAGCAGGTCCTCAAACGTGATGAAGGGACACTCAGCCTCGATGTGGCTGTACCTGGAATCAGAAAACAATGAGGATGCAGGATGCCGCTTTACAAGACAGGAAACTGTTCCATCAATGTACTAACATGAAATAAAATCTACAGCTTGTGGCTCTTGTACTTTATGCTACTAACAACGTTTAACTTGGCAATCTGTCTGTATTTCGCAGTGCTTTCTTGCTGTTAAGCCACAGGAGCAGCACTAAGACAATCCTCTCTCTCCTGTTAGAACGCCACACTGTGCTTACACTGGGATCTCAGCAGAGCAGCACTCAGCTCACACGCAGCTACGCACAGGACAGGCCGCTACACTACACTGCGGGTGAAGCCTGGAGCGACCGGGACAGGATGTCGTGCATTACTCACTAACATCTGCTTACATCTGGCTTTTGTCCTCAGTGGGAGAGGGTACGATCTGCACTGATTCCTGGGTAACAGGAGTCTGCGGTAGTCATGGGTATTTATCGGCTCCAGCTTCGATCAGCTGTGATGGAAACATGACAACCTGAGCGGCCGCAAAGTTTGCTTCTTTCTCAGAGGCAAATCCTTCGGGGCAAATATTTGCTTAAAGCCACACAAGTTCAGACAGCTGCTGACATGCAACAAAAATATCTAGTCAGAAAAAGATATTTAGAATTTGTTTAAGATAAAGCTGTTGACATTGTGGCCCAGATAATCACACTGTAAATGTTTTTATTCTCAAGTTTTTGGTTTGTCATATCGCACTAAACTATTTGAATTATTTGGGTTTCATTTTGAACCTCACTGATGTCAACAGTGAGGTTTCTCTGCTGCTTCTCCGGTTGTTAAACCGCACCGGGACATTACAGCAACCAGAAATAAAGGATGACTTCACAGCCTGAATCAGTGCTGAACACCATACGCACTCTGACAGGTGTCTGCGGGTCCGGGACTGCTCGGCCCGGTAGGACTGGGCGATGCAGAAGACGTCGCCCAGGGCGGGTATGCAGGTCTCCAGGTAGAGCTGGGAGGACTGTGTCAGGTACGCCTGCTCGCCAAAGTAGTTGAGGTTAAACAGCGTGGAGCCGCCCTCCACCTGAGTCTGCACCAGGGTTGGAGGAGTGACCTACAGCAAGGAAAGCAAAAGAACTGACAGCGGTTAGAGAGCCTGAGATCACAGGCTCGTCTGCAACAGGAGAGATTTTTGAATCTTCTGTCAGTTATATTTTCACTCATGTCTGGTTGCAGGGTTTGTAACATAAAGGGATTTGTTGAGTTTTAAAGGTGAACAATCTCTTGTCAAAGCTCTCGTTCCATCATACTGATCTGAACAGGTCCATACACAAAGAATGTGTAGCAGCATTTGCTCATAGAAAAACTCTGTCAGCAGACCACATCAGTAAGTTATTTATTCTTTCAGGTTCTTTATGTAATAGATCAGGATTTGAACCCAGTAACTGACTGCTGTGCTGACTGTCCCCTGTTAACCAGCTCCTCATGTGTCCTGCTCTTATGTGGAGAATTTCTCACACCCTGTACTGCATGGAGTCAGTGTATGGCTGCAATTATTATTGACTAACTTCCTCATTAAAACAAAATTGAGTTTATTGGCTGCATCATAAACAGAGACGCAAACTGCTTTTCTGTTGCAGTTAGGCTTTCAAAATGCACTTGCATCAATCAGGACAGAAATCTTGTGGATTAAACCTTTAAGACAACTCTAAGCATAGTTAATAAAGGGATTTAGATTTGATAAGCACATTTGGTCCTGCACTCATGTCTGGTATGAGCTACTCAAGCCAATTCATACTGTTCACTCATTCAAATTATACTAGAATATGACAATCAGCTTAAGACCACAAACCAAGGCCACATGCACACATTTGCTGATCAAATATGTTGCCAAGGAGCTTAACAAGAGAAAAAAGGCAGGCCATTAAACCTCCTGCCTTAAACGGGTTTAACCTTGGTTTTCCACCTGCACAGCACTCAAAGCAGAATCAAAAGAAAAAGCTACAGATCATTTGCTGTTTGTTTGCTGAAGATATGATTAACAATTTAACTTTTAGCATCCTGGAAACCTTTTTCATTTCAATACAGGCAGAATTTGATATCAAGAGCCATGAGCAGAGAAAAACTTTAAAATAAATAGCCTTAGAGTTAAGTGAATCAAGCTGTTTGACCTAAGTGAAATTGTATACACTCAGACATCAGTAACTGGAAACCCAAATCTGTTTTCCTTTAAAATGTTCTAAAAAAAAAAAAAAAGAAAAGAAGAGGCAACAGATGACAGTGACATGACAGCAAAGCTGTGTTTCCTGTGTTGGGCTGCTTCACCTCATAGTATCCGCGGTTGAAGAAGTGGTCCCTGAAGCACTGTGTGACGGTGGATCGCACCCTCAGGATCTTGGAGACGTTCTCTCCTCTGATCAGCATGTGTCGGTTGTTCAGCTGGACGTCGACGTCCGACTCTTCGTTCAGCAGGTTGTCGGCACCTCCTGCCGGAGATAAGCCAATCAGCTCCCAGAAGTCACAGTGCAGCTCGTGGCCTCCGGGCGCCTGGGGAGAAAGACAAAAAAAAGTCATTGAAATCTCACTTTCATTACAGTTTTTCACTCTGCATTATATCTGCAAGTCCTTGGGAATGTCGCAGGGTTTCATCACTTTACATGCCACTTTGAAGGTGTTCAGTTTGGTGTTTGGTTTGATTCAGTTTTGAAGCAAACTGTCCGTCTCTTCAGTTGTGTTTCAGCTTCTGGTTATTTTCACTATCAATAATCTGTCTTTTCAGCCACACAGCTGTTGGTGTACGCTCTGAAGTGTCACTATTTTCTGACTTTCTACCTGACAAAATAGTGACAAATGCCCATAAAGACACCTGACCTTTTAAGATGTCTTGTTTTGTCTGGCAGACAGTCCAAATCCTACAGATATTTATCTAACAGTGACAAAAAAAGGGAAGCAGTAACAAAATCACTTTCATTTCCATGCCAGTCCTCCCCTTTGGAAAGTTTGGTTCCTACCAGTTTTTTACATTGTGCATGTAAGCATACAAAAACTTCACACATTTATCGGATCTCTGTGTCAGGGGAGAGGTTATTACTAAAACTGAAACTAATGCAGTTTTCACAAATCTAAAACCATCAAGTTCCACAGCGGAACATTTGATTATTTGTGAAATCCAGGCACATATGAGTTGTTAGGAAACACTTTAGACTGTGTCATCACCTGCATTATTAAAATACACGGTTACTAAGTAGGGTGAGGCACGTACTATTAAAAAAGATAAACAACCCGCTGCATGAACATGTAGATCACACAGTGGCCTGGTTACCAGGGTTCATGGAAACATGTTGGACGTCCTGTGTAACCTGCTTTCTCTGTGCAACCTGGTCTCTTGTGGCAGGTTTTTGACTGTTATGCAGAAGGTGTATTAACCTGTTTTCCCTCAGGAACTGGAGTGACTGTTCCATACAGAGCTACGGTACTCTCTGTAGACAACATCAAGCCGTTGTAGCACTGAGCCTGAAAACAAGAGCGCAAAACACCAGTCAGTGTGAGTTTCATTCAGAGAGAAGAAACACAGCCTGAAACACACCTGGCTTTTCTACCAGAATCACAGTTTAAATTTTAGCCTAAAAATGTCAACTGAAGGTTCAAAGATTTTGTAAGTGTTTGTTAGTCTATCAAACCACAAGTGAGGTAATGACTGTATATCTATACATGTAAATCAGTTTTCCTTTTTGGTAGAACTTTCTCCGGGTTTTCACATTTCTCATTTAAAAATTAGTTCCATTTCAGAATATATTGACTTTTAAGTCATCAAGGCTGTAAATTTCAAAAACTGAGGAAGAAAAACTTGTTTGCCTCTCCACACAGAACACCATTAAAAAAAGGCAAATTCATCTTTGAAGAAAAAGTGTGAATTGTGTAAGTTGATAAGATGTACCAGTTTATCAGACAGGACGCACTGCAGGAAACCAGTTCCATCTCTCAGCACAATGAACATCAAATTCTTGCCTGTAGGGAAAAGTAATCAAGTCAAGTCAATCAGGATCAGAGGAGGAGACATTTGGGATTCATGTGTTGGCATTTCTGCTCAGAACCCAGAAACAGCAACAAGTATATCCAAAAAAAGGTGTCAGCCTCCTCACCCTGTCTCCTGAGACGGTGAACCCATCCGAACACTTTCACTCTCTGATCTCTCTTGGCCTCCAGGTGATCGATTTTTACCTGGAAAACACAGTCAACATGCATCTTCAGGGCATTCGTACAATGAGGTAGAACTGTGTTCAGAGTTCGGCACTTTCTTGGTAATCCATAAATTATCTATTAAGTATTTATATATTGATTATAGATGCAAAGTAATAGGTTCTAAAAAAATAAATCACAAAAAAAGAATCACAAAAAGTTTTAGTGGTTATTTGCACCAGAACCCAGTTTGCATCAGGACAAATTCAGCAGCAGAAATAATATGAAGAATCGTAAAAGACTGACGGCTTCGGGTTCAGGCAGGCTTGAGTCCTTCTCGATGACGATCTTTTTGGCCTCTTCCAAGTTCTTCTCTCTCCTCTCATTGTCCTCTGCCTGCACAAAGAACATGAAGCAAACATACTACATCTGCATCTTGGTCACGCTGAGAGGAAAACTATAAAGTGACAAAGTTGCCTGGAAACCAAACTATCTGTTTCATGTTTCTCTATCAGGAGGGGATGTGAGATCACACACCTCTTTCTTATCTTTGGCATCAGACTTCATCTGCTCACGGTTGAAGGCTTTCTTTGCGTTCTTCATCTGCGTCTTAGAGATCACTGCCCAACGCTGAGGACACAATGGATAAGTATGAAGACACTGAGACAAATTCACTGAATCAACAACAGTATCATGATCTGATTCTGCAGGTTTTTTATCGCAGTGAAACAGTGCAGCTGCTGACTTTACATTGAAAAAGTCTTTTAAATGAAAGATGAAAGAGTGAAAACAGATTAAGGGGCTTTGGTTGAAATAATACATACAAACTCCTTTTAGGAAACAGATAAGAGAGGACTTCTTTTTAACCTAAAACTAGATGGAATATTATCTTGTGTTTTCAGATTTGGAACTAAGAAAATTTGGTTTTTAAAACCAACCTCTCCCTCCTTCTGTGATTCTACGTAGATGGTCGGGAACGGCTCCTTCCCAGCAAAGATCAGGGCCTGTCAGGATTTGGACATGAACAAATGAGATGCTGATATCGGCGCGACTGGATTATTCAGTTGAGCAAATGGCAACAAGATCCACACTACTATTTCTACTACTCATAATAAAACCTGTAAAATTAAACTTGTTAAACAACACATATCTGGATGCAGCTAAACAACAGAGGTTGAGTTGAAGCTACATGACCGTGTACCTTGAGAGGAGTTTTAAAGGGTTTTTGCTCCGTGCCATCTCCATCCTGGTCGCTGCCACATTTATCCGACACATATAACTCACCTGTGGAAAAAGAGGCAGAGTGAGACACAGCATGGCACATTTTCCAGGTCAGAAAACACACCTGTGGGAAGTGTGTTTGTAGCTGCTTTAGGACACGAGCACAGATTCAGATCTTCAGAGGGAACCACTGAGCTTGGGTGCTCCTGACAGGTTAGGTTAGTCAGTTTCGGGAGGACGACTAAAGCAATGCTGGTTTTGAAAACATATTACTTTGAAATATTACTTACTTTTCAACAATATGACTTGTTCTGGGAGATGAAAGTTTAAGCTCGAGGCTATTAGTTTTGCTGAACTGACAGCTGCCATCTGCATATTAAATAGTTCAGCAAGTTCAGCACATAAAGAAACTAATTATAGTCGGGTTGCTTTGTCCTCTAAATGATTCAGCATCGAGTCAAGAATAGTGTCTCCATCAGAACTCACATGATGCTCAAAGCAGCAGGATGTGTGAAAGATGTGTGAAAAGGCGTTGATTTTCTCCAGAACTGAACATCTGGTTTCCACTAACCAGCCACCTTGCTACAGGATGAGTCAGATTCTAAACTTCTGTCGACTTGGGTAATATTGAAAGTGAAACAAACATAAAAAAAGTGCTTACTCATTTGTAGTCTAAACAGACTGGATAGGGACAGTTAACATAGATTAAGTGTTGGTGATATTGTTTGGATTCTGCAGGAAGGTCTGAAGCCTCCAGTAAAGGTTCTATCCAATCCACTTTATTTGTGCGGATCAAGTGTCGGATCAAGACCAGGGTTTTTTAATCAAGGGCTCAACAACCGCTTTTTTTACAAAAAGAGAACTGATTTGTTTGTATTGCACATGAATGCACTGTTTCCCCAATTTTTAACAACTCCTGGCATTCATTTACCAGCAAAGTTGTGCTGGTTACTGCTCACCTCCAGCTTTGTCAACTGCTAAAGCAAAACTTTCAAATTTTGTCAAACACCAACAGAGATACCTATCAATCGAGTCAAACACAACTGAAAACCTTCACTACATGGCCACAAGCACGTGGACATCGTGAACAATCCACTCAAAAGTTGAGATCAATCTCCAGCTACATCAACCCTCACTTTCTGGTTTCAGACTTTACACTAGATTTTGAAACAAAATTGCAAAGATTTGCACCTATTTTGCCAGAGAAGCATTAGTGGCCACAGGAGCAAAAGTGATGTTGGTTGCTTTGGGCCTGGTATAGTGGTATTCTCATTTAATGGGGCTGGGGTCAGGGCTTTGCAAAGTCTTTCACACCAAACTGGGAAAACAGTTAATTATAGATGAGGCATTACTATTATTACTATTATTATTACTATTATTACTATTACTATTATTGTTAACTAACCTTTTTCATTTTTGAGGTACTACAGTTTTTCTCACTCATTTTTCGCTTTGGATAGAGATAAATAATGCGTCACTGGGTGGATGCAGTTAGCTTGAACCTGAAGATGGTCTCACGCACAATTATGAAACTGAAAGCATTTCCAGTCTTACATACGGATCGCAAATTGCTGGAATATGGGTTTATTAAAAGACGGTACCATTAACGTTACAAATGTCAGTATAACACTGGGTTCCTGACTGACGCACCTCTGACATCCTGCACAGCGACCTGACAGCTGTCATGGCGAGGTATCACTCAACAGTTCTCTCTGCCTAGCTCACAGTTTTTTATCTATAATCTTCAATTCATACGGGAGCCGCACATTCAGTTCAGAGAATGTGTAACCCTGCTTACTATGAATGGATATTGAATCGGACACCTAGAGAGACACACATCAGCGTTAGCTAGCATGCTAAGTGCTAAGATCACAGAATCTGATGCAAGACTCACATGTCTTTGGAGGCTAGCTCACAAGCTGGCTAGCTTTGGCTATGCTAGTTTCTTTCTTACCAACTGAGATTTGTTCCACACCTTTGGATATATCCGTCGCCATGTCAGCACGGGTGCTATGTCAGTCCGCTGAGAAGTGGAGACTAAATAGTTTTCGTTCAAGAAAACGAAGATTGGACCCCGGTAGCGACTGGGCTGTCTCCTCGGCAGCGGTGTTGCAAATTTGCGTCAGCTCAGCTGCAGTGTTTCATTCTGACCGACCTCTGTGATTGGTGGGTTTCTTTGTCAGTTACGGAAGCCGAGAGCTGCCACGGTGCCGTAGTTTTCTTTATCTGTTCTCTCGAGACTGAGATTTGTTATCGCGAGTTTAAGGAATATGTTAATGGGTTATCGCGATTTAGCAATGATCATTTTCACGTGATAACAGTTGGTACTAATGTGTGAGATGAATCAGACTTTTAGCGGAGTCTGTGATATAAGTCCTGCTAACGTGGGTTTTTCTGAAACTTTGGCAATTACGAATGAGGCTTGGAACTATCTGGATCTGATTGCAGGTTCTTCTGGACATCCTTTCCTTTCCTGTGTCCTATGCTATGGCTCAACCACACTTGTCCCTTAACTTTGCTAATTGGCATTCAAAATTTGCATCTAGTGGCACGATCATATTTCCATTTTTCTGGGAAACAGACATTTAAAGATTTTCAGATTTTTTATTTGGAGCTGTAAAGAAAGAGTTTTGGTCTGCAACAACCAGGGAATAAATAATGTTCTTCAATATTGTTAAAACAAATGCTTAAAGACACACAAGGTGTCACATTCAGAATTATTCAGCCTTCATCAATACAGGGCGTCATTTTCATAAATATAAATTAGGCCTATAACAAGGCTTTATTTTATAATTTAACCAAAAGAAAGGACCTATGAGTAGTCAAACAAGAGGAAGGGTAGAACTAGAAGCTACCTGAACATGCTGAACATGTAGTCCCATCATCTAACTGCATGCAAACATCTACCAAACTTCTTTTGTCAGAAGTGGTGATGTCTGAATTGGGATATGAATTCTTCCACCAGGCCTCTGTGCATTGTGTTAACCTATGGTATAAACAGCAGTTACTTAGATCTGCCATAGAAAGGGCAAGGTAATACATGACACGAAACACTCAGTAGTTGCTGACCACAAGAAAGATCTGTTTGAATTCAACTGTGTAGTCGTAGACGGTTTCACACAGGTTTACTTTTACTTCTGACACTAAATGATGTCATACAGTCTAGGAAGAAGATTCAAGGGATTCAAGTCAATTTTGAAAGTAACTGAAATGTTCACTTCACAGACAGGACCTTGAACTGACCTCTGCAAGTATGAGATTGTTTTCTCAGCAAAGGATGGTGCAGAAACCCTCAACAGATACCCTTCACTCCAGTGACAGACAAACTAAAAGCTCAAGCTGAGGGACGGAAAAGGTTGTCTGGAGCTGTTGCTGGCCAGAGCCTACACCTTGGCAGAGTGCAGGTTTGCAACATGAACTTAAACAATCAGTCCTGATGGGATGATTAAGGTGAACTGAGATGATGACAATAAAACAGGTAGTATATCATGGACTTGACTTTGCGTTTATCAGATATTGTGCCATCCTTCCACGTGAATAATGGAAATAAAATAAAACAAAAACAAAATAATGAACTCCTTTAAAGTCTGAGATGCCCAACAACACAGGCAAAATGTAAAAAGGGGGAGTTCAACTGATAGATTTAAAATTTCTTTGAGTTTGCTATCTGCAAGTATGAATGCATTCCACTATCATTGTTTTTACACAAATATAGGAACTAGGATCAACCTACTTCTTATCACAGCCTAAAGGACAGTAACACTTGCAATTGTGAGTGAATCTGGGTTTCATCTGTTGAAATCAACCAAATTTTGTGTCAGTGTGAACCCTCTTTAATCTATTATTATATACTATACTCTCCCTTTTTTATGCAGTCAAACAATAAGCTCTATTGTACTTTTAAAAAGATTTTCACAATTTGCTCATTTCTATTTTCAGTTCACTGAAAGCATCATAAAGGATGGAAAACTAATCACCTTTAAAACTTCAGACAAGGGCCTTGAAGAATGGCACTATTTTGATATTGCAAAAACCCTGCAACTAAGGACTGGTATGTCCACTTGTTTCTGAAAATTCTTGTATTAATTTTGCTGATCTCTTTATGGGGGGGCACTTGAAAGATTAGTATCAGGCAGTTTTACAAACCATCAAATTGTAATATGTTGTTTTCTGGAGAGGATTGTAAATGCACCTTCAGTTTTTGTTTTAAATAGATGACCTGGGTCAGTGTTGGTCACTTGTGTGGGAAAGAAGAATGTAAAGACTCAGATAACCCATAAAGGGTAACACTTAACTTGGCTAACATAGGCTCTGCCACTTGGAGTGGCAGTAGTCATAATAGTCGTAGTCTTTAATTAAGTTAATGATATTTTACATAAGTATCATCGTAGTCCAACAGTTGATAATAATATTAATGATGTTGTTACTGCTGATAATAATAATAAATGCAAATACAAGAAATGCAATAACATGTTTTCTTATTACTCAAACCGCTGCTCCTTACATTCCAGATGTTTATACTATATCCAACCATGCGACTGTCTCTATTGCCGTACTGGAGCTGTACACTCACTGGAAGACAGATGTTCCCACAGACACCAGACATTACGCACATGCCTTTGAAAAAGGATTGTGTTTTATTTACAGTGATTTTCATCAGAATTACAATACAAATGTTTTATAGACCAACTCTCCACAGAATTCATTCAGAGCTGGAGGAGGTAAGCTGGGGCTGCACATGTGTGTTTGTGTGTATGTGTGTATAGGAGACAACAGCATGTGTGGCAGCTTTTGGCAGAGGAAGTCCTTGGAATCACCAGCAGCCTCCTCTTCCTCTTCTCATCCTCCTCTTCGCTTCCCTGCTCAATGACTCTCTCCTCTCTGTCCCACAACCTGAGGAAGAGAATTTTATATCATTTATAAGTAAAATACACTTACAACCAAACCTTAATATATATCAATTAGGTCGCGATCATCCATACCCTTTTGAAGTCTTTCATGTTAGTGGCCTGTACAGGAGTTCCTATGAATGTCAGGTAGTTGATTTTTGTTGTCTCCTCATCTCCCTGGTTCGACTTGACAAACAACTGTTGAAAAAACAAAAACAAAGGACATACACCATCAATAAATATGATAAATAATTTCTTGAAGCACTGAATGGCTTTTCATGCACTATGTTGCATAGCAGACATGCGAGGATGATCAGGCCTTCTTTTGCATTGCTTACAATGATCAAGTAAATGCAATGCAGTGAGACAAAACTGGTGGTCAAATGAACCAAAGAAATTTACTGAAATGGAATTAAATAAGAGATCTCTGGAGGGGTCTTGATTAAGCTAAATGAACTCATACAGATCACTCAGGCTGAAAGTATAAAAAACTCATAAAATCAGTGAGGTGTGCGTAGAACATTTTGTCTATGGAAAGCTAAAAATTCATCCAGAAAAACTAGCGCTGTCTGTCCCCTGTGAGGCAGCTCATCTACAAATGGAGAGCACTGACAATGACTGCTAGTCTGCCAAAAAGGAGACACCTATTACAATAACCTCAAAACCGGATCCAAGCATAACTTCTCAGAATTTACAAGCCACCTCTCTGCATCTGGGACTATTAATTCATTAAGAGACTTTGTCGACTGTTACCACTGTTATTTTTCTAGAGTCATGTGGGTAATCTGGTCCTTACCGTAACACTCTGTACATTCTGAAACTTGACGTAGCGCAAAGGAATCAAACCCTCGTCTTTGTAGTCTTCTTCTGACAGTTCCAAGGCCTGAGTGGCTTCACACCGCTCAGCATCGTCAAAACCCATCGACCGAGGGAGATTGATGAACACCTTCACCACCTTAGGGGCTTGGGCTAAGACATTACAGGAGGAAGCAAGAAGCAGCAAAGAAAGCAGGAGGGAGAACAGAACAAAGGACAGCATGTTAGTTATCAGGGAACTCTTCTCATTATAGTACCTGGGAGCCAGACAACAGCATTGCAGCATATTAACACAGGGATGATGATGATGATGATGATGATTTCTGGTGAGCTGGTCGTCTCAGAGTGCAATCTCAAACTCATGAAACAAACAAGCTTCTGTGTGTTTTTTACAGTTCCGACAAGTTTTAGCGATTGTTTATGTTCATGTTATCGGGGAACTATTTTCATTGTAATACCTTGGAGCCAGACGAACGATTTAGTTTCTCACTGATGTATAGAGCAACGTAAAAAAAAAAACTCACCAAAGTCTGAGGACTGCAGTTTCATAGAGAAGAGCTTCACAGGTTGGTTGAAGGCGATAGTTATCAGCAACTAGACAAGAATAAAGGAAAGCACAACATTAGACAAATTACCATCAAATGCAACTCTTCATGGGTAAAGTCTGAAAGAACAATCAACCACCATGGACCCGGTATCTTTAACCTTAGGTGAAAGAATTAAAGGGTAACCCCTGTTGTACGATAGGACATCAACAATATCATGTACTGAAGGGTGGCACTAACTTGTGTTTTTAAGTTAATATTAAATCAGTTCATTTATGCATACATAGATAGCAAAGGCATGTTAAAAAACATAGCAAAGTGAATTTAAAAAAAGTTATCTAGGAATAAAGAATTTGTAACTTGAGGTTTAGCTGCTATTACAGCAATTACCCAAAGCTCTGTTCTTGCAATAATCCAAATCGTAATTGCACAAGGGGAATAATGCACGATGGAACAATTTTGAGGGGCGGAAAAGTGGCAATCACGCCTGATATTTTGCATGATACATCGAAGAGGGAATAGACTCCTTTTTAGAAGGCCAGCTGCTCTCTCTCTCACTAACATCGCCATTGGCTTAGTGGATGGCTAATTGCACTGAAACAAACATGCTAGAACCTATAGAGGTTATTACAGAAGCTCTAACCTGTTCATCACAGTCAGATTCCAGGTAGGAGGAGTCTTTGATTAAGCAGTTATCAAAGCCACAGTCATCACTCTCATTGAGGCACTCACAACCTGCTTTATTGACAAAAGGCATGAGGTCCATCTGAAAACAAAACAAAGCAAACAAGACAAAGTCAACTTCTTAGTCTACGTCAACTTTCATTTTACATATATTTAAATTTTACATCTACAGATACCCTGAAAAAAAGTCCTAAATTTTCACTCTCTCACTGTCTCACTAATCACATGACACATTTATATCATATCATACTCTCTACAGTACTGAGGTGGTTCATACCTTGACTGCTAGCAAAATGGCTTGTTAAAGAGTAATGTCAAACAAATGCTAAACAGTAGTTGGGACTATTTTAAAACTGCTGATGCTCAATTAAAACAAAGTAAAAGTTAACATTAAACCCTGGAAGCATGCAACTGAGTTTTTGTTTAACAATAGTTAAAAGTGTCAGGAAAAATGTCCACTCACATATCCCTTGGGAATGTCAGAGTCCTCGCTATTTCCTGGATCGTTCTCTGTGTGCTGTTTGATCTTCTCCTCCAGACCTGCAGCATCCGCGCCCTGATACTGATCCACCCGAACCCGGTTTCTGAAGAACAAGAAAGTTGGTGTGGCTGAGATGTTGTTGGTAGCCGCTGTCGCCTGAGAAAAAAAGAGAAATGATTTTGTAAAATTAGTTTTGCATAACTGAAACACTGTTTAAAACTTATTGCAGTTTAAAAAACTGTGCTGGATTTCCTGGCTTAAAGCTTCTTGCTTCTCATTCTGTACCAGCATCTCTTGATTCTGCCTTGCTAAGACAGCCTTGAGAAAAAAACAAGTGCATCATAGGTTGAAATTGCTTCATACAGAATTCTAACAGGATGTCTGTTGTTGTCCGACTCTGCTAGGAAAATCATTGAGTTACAATATGATGAACATTAATATCAATGCTAAAGCTGGGACTTCAGAGAAAAATGATTTAACAATGACTTAAAATGATGGTTACTCTTGGTGGCTATTCTTTTCTACAGCTGTGTCTGGACCAAGTTGTGGATGCTGCTGGTTAGACTTACCGGACAGACATGAACATCTATTTCAAGGAAGACAACCTGTGGGTACTTGTTGCTCAGATTATTGAAAGCTGGAGCTATTCTGACACAAGGATGGCACCTGACAATGTAGAAGAGAGTATGTTAATGATTTGCTCTGGTATCTCAAGTAGACACAAGAGTTAATGAGTCAATTAATCAACAAGCCTATTTATTTAAGTGATGAGTTCTTCACTTAAGTCATAGATAAACTTTGGCAACTTCCAGCACCGGAACAGTGAGGTTTTTCTTCTCATTTTCTATTGTAATGTCTAGTAAACTGAGCACTTTAAGGTTTCTGCAATGTTAGTATGACTTACAGTATATCAGGTTAGGGATATGTAACAACACTAAGAATTTGACCAGATATATACTGTTCTTCTAGATTTTCGTATTTGAAATTTAACTAAGTTTATCTTTAAGTACTGGTTGTAGCCTAACTAACAATCACACAATATCCGATGGTTATTCTAAGATCAACATATATCATTTGTAAAGATTTAAATAAGAATTGCATCAGTTATTTTGTGATTAACTTGACTACGATATGTGTTTTGCAGTCAAAAATTAATATTACAGTGCGCTCTGGTGGACACTTTATGCAACTGAGATCTTAATCCTAAATTTAATTTCTGTGCTTATAACTTATTGGCTTACTTACTAGTTAATACAATTTATTGTAATGCCACTTACTACTTACACTTAATTTGAATATTTTGAACTTTAAAGGCTTCCGAATAGTTAATGCTGTACTCTGGCATCTCTGGTGTTATATTGAATCTTCGCACAGTACATACATAACCAACATAGTCTACGGTTGGTAATGTGATGTGCTTTATTTAACTTATATATGCTGTAAAAATTTACCCATACACCCCAATATACCCTCACTGTTAACCAGTGAACAAAACTGACCAAAATTCCTCGGGTTCTCCTACCAAGTGTTACAAATCCCATGAGGTATCTCTTTCATTGACTTTGTAACATGGTTTCAAGGATAACGAAAAAAGAAAAAGGAAAAGTAGGACCTGTAGACATAATGAGTCTCATATTTCTACACGAGCCAGATATCAAAACTGTCATTGATTTGTCGTAATTTTATCCAATTTAACAACCTTACGGACTCGAATTAAGCCTCGCCCCGGTACAGCAGAGAAACAAAGACATGGGGTCATTTAACAAACACATCATTAGATCTTAAGACCCTTTTACAGTCAAGTTTCTGTAATACTGCTACGTCATTGTACGCAACACAGCTAGTTAGCTAAAGCTTGCTAATGACAGAGTGCTAACCTAGCTTTACTAGCAAAGAAATCTAATCCTGTAAGAAAACATGACTATTTATAGCGTTTCGGCACCCAAAAACGATTACAGGGCGTGCCCCAAATATTTTAAGATGAGAGACGAACGTGTTAAACCCAGCTGGCCGCGGCCTCGAAACTGGTTTGATGAGCTTACCCAGCCATTGTGAACTTCACCACGGCGAGCCTAGAGCCGGCAGCCGCTAACTCCGGCTGGAAGTCCGGGTCGCTTCCAATCACTTTAATACCGACCATGGTAAATTTTAAGGTTGTGATGTGAGTTAGCTAGTTTTGTTATGTTCGGCACAGAATACTGGCCAATCTAACAATAAAATGTGTTTTGTTTTTAGCTTTCTCAGTATATTAGCGAGCTAGCTGCCCTGTGTCAAAAGCCACACTCTGGAGGTACAGTGCGATGTTACAGGATGTAGACTCCTGATTGGCCAATTGGGCAACAGGAAAGAAGGAGGAGTTTTTCTTCTTCTTCTGTGATATTTGGCGGGGCACACCCTTCTAGGTGTTTACTGCCCCCCATTGGATGAAGAAAATAACTTCTATCACAATTTTAAAAAAAAAAGAAAAAAGAAAAATATATTATTCGCAATCCCTTTGCAACTGTACTTCATTGAGTGTTAAGCAACAAGCGGGGTCTGGGGAGCCCCAGGAGACCCCAGGGAGGGGTCATGGGGAAGAGGAAAAGTTCTTGAAAAAAGAGGAACTATGTATTAACACTTTAATTCAATATAGAGTAAGAAAATAAATGAATATGTGACTTATTTAATTATGGGTTTTAAACTCTCTATGGTTTAACTGGACACGCCTTTCCCGTGGCGGTGTGTGTGCTGGGGTGGAGCACCTTGCGGGCTCCGGGGCTGCTGGGCCTGCATGTAGGCCCCAGGTCCGTGGGGGTGGTGACTGGTTCCCCTGGGTGTGCTGGGGCTGGCCCTGGGGCGTGAGGCGGGTGGGCTCATCCTTCATTCCTCTGTCGTCTCTGCTCCTCTCTGCTCCTCTTCCCTCTTCCCTCTTCCTTCTTCCCCAACTCGTGGTGGTGTGGCCC
>JAQNCA010000013.1:2755999-2767692 GCA_029783725.1 Acanthurus tractus
GCCGACGTCACTTGAACGCAGCATTCACTGCAGGTCATTCGGGTCTCAGTGGGAGCGAGGCACTGCCGTGCTGACAAGAATATATATGTTATTGGGGCTATTCGTTATGATATCGGACTTATCGGAATGACGTCATAATTTCCTGTTATTGGCCCGATAATTATCGGCCCGATAGTTATCGTGCACCCCTAGTTTTATGATGTATTCTTTTGAAAGTGTGCTAGTTAAAAAGTGTGCAGTTTGTTATTGTTACTTCACAATGAAAATACATTTATCAAAATCTTGAATCATTTTGATCGTTTCAGTTTAGAAATAATATTTTTTCCTCTGTGCAGGCTCGAACCACCACCCTGAATGAGCAGCTCGGTCAGATTGAGTACATCTTTTCTGACAAGACTGGAACTCTGACACAAAACATCATGCAGTTCAAAAAGTGCAACATCGGTGGACACAGCTATGGTATTCATCTGCTTCCTTTATTCAAAACATAAAATCTCTGTTTTTTGAGAATCTTTAACTGAACTCTGTGAGCCAGAGACTCTGGCAGCATTAGTGTCTGTGGCTTTGCTAAAGGGAATTTACATGCTCAGAATAGTGAAATAACTTGTGAGAAGAAAGCTTCAGCATCAATTACAGGCTTTTGTATTTTATCTCTGTCAATACCCGCTGACAGAATTTTGTTATCAGAAAGATTAAAGTTGAGCCTTTGACGATCCCTTTGGCAAAACTTGGTCAGTGCAGCAGAAAGCTGTGGTGTTTGGATATTTACTCTCTTATTTGAAGACTAATTTAAAGTTTGCAATTGACTTCACATTCTGTGACACATTCACAAAGTATTTTACAAAGAAAAAACAAAAACAAATGCAGAACCCAAACCGATCTACATGTAATTTTACACGGATCGTTGAGTGCATGTGTGTAAAAGCATTTACAACTTCGGCTAAATGAGCAGAGGAGACACAAAAATGAATGGAGAGTTTTCTACATTCATTTTCTCTTTTTTAAACCCCTGTTTTTGTGTATCTACGTATATGTTAATATAAATTAAGTTATTGCTATGCCATTTCCCAGGTGACCCGACCACTGCTGAGGGAGTGACCTTGGACCGAGGAAGGGTGAATAACAGATATGCTAATTTCAAAAGAAATAACACAATAACATGTAAAACATGACAAAATAAAGAAATATGACAGAGCCAATTTATGTTAAAAGTTAACCCTACTCAAAATTAGAAGTTGCATGACAATTTTCAGAAACTGACTGACAATATTGACGGCTTAATACTGATGATGGTGATGGATGATGCATATGTGGTCTAAACTAACTCTTTCTTTCTTCTCGTTAGCCGGTGGACTGGAGCTGGAACCCCCTCGCTGACAGAAAGTTCCAGTTCATGGATCATTCCCTGGTCACCTGCATCCGATCCAAGAAGGACAAGGATGTTACAGAGTTCTTCAAACTGCTGTCCCTCTGCCACACCGTCATGGTGGAGAACAAAGAGGGTAAGACTAAAATCCTGGCCTGAGATGCACTGTAACTGCACAGAACTGTGCATTAGTATAAAAACTACAAACATGGCAGTGTAAATGACCTCCTGCTGTAAGGTATCCTATCTTTCCCTCAGGTGAACTGGTGTACCAGGCAGCTTCTCCTGATGAGGGGGCCCTTGTGACAGCAGCCAGGAACTTCGGCTACGTGTTTCTGTCCCGTACGCAGGACACCATCACCATCCAGGAGATGGATCAGGAGAAAACCTACGAAATGTTGGCACTACTGGATTTCAACTCTGACCGCAAGCGCATGTCTATCATCTGTAAGAGTGCACAGGCACACAGACACACACATACACTTAGAAATACTCTTAATTTATGAAGCATTTTGGCTGAGATTTCCTGACTATTACCATCCACACAATGAAGTGTATTTTATTTAATAATCTCATACACAGCTTTATATTTGAGACCTTATCTTTAATACAAGTTAGCTTATTATTTTTATTATTATTATTTTTTAGTAGGAGCCAATAGGCTTATGTCAGAGAGCCACAGACAGGAAAGCAGAGTTGAAAAGTATCAAGAGACTGATAAACTTATTGTTGGCCTTTTTATAGGATTTGCTGACAGCAAGAAAAGCTCATGATAAATCTAACCTCCTCCTCATGGGTAGAAAAAGACTTTCTGACACTTTCATACAATAACAAGTCACGACTGGCTACTTGTGCTTTGTTAGCTAGCTGATCTTTAAAAAGAAAACACTTTGCAGATTTGTTGCTGCCTAAACATCATCAGGCTTTAAAAGTGATATAAGGGCAGTTAGCTGGCAGAGTTCTGCTGACATAAGACTTGAGAAAAATCAAAAGAAAACTGACTGCGGGATTTTAATAACAATAGAATAAAAAACAGTTAATAACTTGTCCTGATTAAAGTAAAAATAGTTTTAAGCTGTGCTCACAAACAGATAAGCACACAGGGACCTGCTTAGAACCTGAAATACAAAGTTTGGAAGTGATCTTGACCTGAAAAATTGACAAAGTAAATCATAACCCAGGTTAAAGACTTGCCTGACAATGACTCTGTCCGACCTCTGACCCTCTGTCCTCCCGTCTCCTCACTCTCTTTCAGTGAAATTTCCTGATGGTCGTATCCGTCTCTACTGTAAAGGAGCTGACACTGTCATCTATGAGCGACTTTCCCCCAACTCCAAACACAAAGAAACCACCCAGACGGCTCTGGATGTGAGTTTGTAGGACCTTTTTCTCATTTGTGCTATTTTCCTTCACTGCTGTATACACAGCGGACATGTTGTGTTTATGGATGTAGCTGTTTTTCTTGTTTCTGCGGAGGAAAATATGGTCTGTATTTTGTGCTTCAGGACTTTGCCAACGCGACCTTGCGAACACTGTGCTTGTGTTACAAAGACATCAGTGCAGATGAGTACGAAAGCTGGTCGAGAAGACATAAAGACGCCCAGGTGGCCTTGGCGGACAGAGAGGCTGCCCTCGACCGGGTGTATGAGCAGATCGAAAACAACCTGCTTGTAAGTAGAGAACAACTTGAGTTTTTGCATACTGATCTAAACTTTGTTTCCCATCAGGGAACAGGTGTAGCAGCACTGACATGAACAAGATCCAGTTTAAAAAAACAGGAAAAACTCAGTTACAAATATTGATTCATTACGGTGCAAATTTTAAAACAGCAAAAATCAGACACAATCGTTTAAAAATCCAACTAGAAAACAGTTTCAGAACTCACATTTTTACTAAAAGTTTGGGCTTCTTCTGCTGGAAATCCGTATAAGTTTATGTTAGTTATGTAAGTTAAGTTTAAGTTAGTTTAAGATTGCTTTTAAGTCGTATCTAAGCAGCTTTATCCCTCTGTCCAGCTGATTGGAGCGACAGCCATTGAGGACAGACTGCAGGATGGCGTGCCAGAGACCATCGCTAAACTGGCCAAGGCCGACATCAAGATCTGGGTCCTGACCGGAGATAAGAAGGGTATGATAACTCCAGACCACAGAGGGGAGCCATTCTGTCAGTCTAACTACACTAATGTACCAATGAGACAACAAGTATACTCCTGGATTTAGGAATAAACCTGCTTCTCTTTGAAATAAAACAAAACTGGGCCGACGCCACATAACTAACACGAAACAATGTTGCTGTTTGTCAAATTTAAGAAAATAAAGCTACAGTTTAGCAGCTGCTTCTTCCTATTTGGTACAAAAGAAGTAAACACTGAAAATACTCTGTCTGACATTTTAGGACACATTGAATCAGCAGATTCATCTGATCAGAATATCGCGAGTCAATTATTAAAACGGAGTCCATGTTTCCTCTCCTCCTTTCCCCCCAGAAACGGCAGAGAACATCGGATATTCTTGCTCGCTTTTGACGGATGACATGCACGTACACTACGGAGAAGATGTCAAGTGAGTTAATTAAAATGTCATGGCTAACAACCGTTTCCTGATGAAAAGCTCAAAAAAAAAATCAACAAGCGTTCATGTCGTGCGTCAGAAATTCCTGAAGTTTCTTCATGTGAGGTGTGGAATTATGAAAGCACACAGTCTTTCTCATCACTGACATTTGAAATGAATCAGATCTGAGGAACAGGTTTGGACTGTTTAAGCACAATACTCACATGCCATATGTATGTTGGGTGTTTAAACAGTCATGGGTGGCTGGAATCATTTCTGTCCCTGCTGGCTGTGAAATGATCCCGTCAACAATTCAGCTGAAGTTAAGCCAATAAAAGGCTTTAGGACTCGGAGTTCAACAAACTGAGTATGTTTGTCTTGGTGACACGTGTGGGTTTACTGTCAGCCTTTTGTTCCGCGTTGTACCGGGAGGAACTCGGCTTCACCAGGGCGAGTCTGTCTGCCACAGCTCAGCCAGGAAACAAAGAGGGAATTTTTCAAATTTGGAACCAAAAGATTTTCTGTCTCACACAGACTGCTGAAGCCTCGTATAAACTTTTGAACCTATTCTAAAAACTTGTCGCTTATTCAATATTTCATATTTGTCCCGTTTATCTGAGCCCTTTGTCTCCCCCTGTGGGATGTTGATTGTGTTGCTGTAATGCTTCATGTGCCCCCTGGCTTTGTTTTTTCAATCTTTATTTTTATCTTCTCTTAAATGACGTTAGCATTGTGTTAGAATGAACTTAAAAAACTCAGTCCTGTTCGACCAGTCGCTAATCTTAGTGACCTTAGTGAGTCATTTTTCACATTTTAGGAAACTTTTCTTTGTTTGTTCAGTTTCCACATTAGATTGTCACATTTTAATGATTTTATCACAAAGGAAAAATGAGAACCAAACATGCTGAACAACACCAGCAGGCAGGTCTCTTGTTTTTTTGCTCTCGACAAAACGAAAGTCAAGATGCATTTTAATCATAAGGCATATTTGTCATGCCGCAGCCCCGACCAGTATGTCAACACATTCTTCGACAGCATGTGAGGATCTAAGCCAGCCACATTGTGTTTTTAAGAGTTTGTCTGTTGTGTCTGTTGCGTCTCCAGTGAGAAGTTGAGGATTCGTCAGGCTAACAGGAGAAATGAGCCTCCGACTCTCCGTCGAGGAAGAAAGAAACTGGAGCAGCCTTTCCTCACTGAGCTCGGCAAACACGCTCTCATCATCACCGGAGGATGGCTGGTGGGTGCCATTCAAGATCACTGCTGCTTTAAAATGATGTCAACTTATTCATTTTTAATGTTTTTTAAGTGTTTAATGTAAAATCCTGCATTGGTAAAAATGTTATTCTAAATTGTTTTTTTCCGGCTTCACCCCAGAACGAGATTCTGTATGAAAAGAAGAAGAAGCGTCGTCGTCTGCGCCTTCGTCGTCTGGGAAAGCGAGGTCCCCCCAACAGCCCTCAGGACGGACAGCCAATGGACGACTGGGAGAAGGAGATGAGACAGGTACGAGGAAACGAATGAAACACCATGGCATTTAGATAAGTGAGCCATGACTGCGTCACATGATGATTCACACAGACACAAACATGGTGAAACGTCTCCACAGATCGACTTTGTGGACATGGCCTGCGAGTGCGAGGCGGTCATCTGCTGCCGCGTCACACCCAAGCAGAAGGCGAACGTAGTTAGCCTGGTGAAGAAGTACAAGAAAGCGGTGACCCTGTCCATCGGAGATGGAGCCAATGACGTCAACATGATTAAGAGTAAGGACGTGAGGGATCTCTGCTTGTGTTCAGGGACGTTTTTTTCTGAAGTGAATCTACAGCTGTCTCTCCCCCCACCCTCTGTCCTTCCAGCTGCAGACATCGGCGTTGGGATCAGCGGTCAGGAGGGGATGCAGGCCGTCATGTCCAGCGACTACGCCTTCGCCCAGTTCCGTTACCTAGAGCGCCTCCTGCTGGTTCACGGACGCTGGTCCTACATCCGAATGTGCAAGTTTCTGCGTTTCTTCTTCTTCAAGAACTTCGCCTTCACACTGATTCACTTCTGGTACTCCTTTTTCAGCGGATACTCAGCACAGGTCAGCAGCACAGCAGCCTTTTGTCCTGATCAAATGTATTTGACCAAAAATTTAAGTCACATGATTCACTGAGGCTGTCAGACACTGAATAATGTTTCCCTGTGTGCAGGTCGCCTATGAAAACTGGTTCATCACTCTCTACAATCTCTGCTACAGCAGCTTACCTGTTCTGCTGGTCGGACTTCTTGACCAGGTAAGAACAGGCTTTGTTAAGAGAAAAGCTTCAATGGCATGTGCAGTACTGGCTTTGCAGCAATATCTTTTGCGTAAGCCTTAGTCAAAATATGAACATTTTTCTTTTGTTTAACTCTTTGAATTCTGAAATGAATGTTTAATGTAGAAGCTAACACAGACTGATTCACTGTGATCTGTTAAGAATTAAGGCACATGCCTCCTTGGTGTGAGTATTTTTTGCATTTCTCAAATCTCTGTCACTGGGATACAAACTCATCTTAACTTTCTTACATTTTTTTAATTTTCCTTTTTTCTAGCTGTTGTTATGATCCTGTTTTTTTCATAGTATTCCATTTATTGTCGCAACTAATGCCAAGCATTTGAGCCAGGGCTTGTACCCCTTATGTTTTTAATGTCATTTTTGGCAAAAAGAAAGTTAAAAATGAATTTGAATGTCTTTTGCTCCATAAGAGTGAAGCAAAAGTAATCCAGAATTCCACTGACTGACCTCCCCCCCCCACATCTTCCAATTTTAGGATGTTAACGACAAACTCAGCCTGAAATTCCCCAAGCTCTACCTGCCCGGCCAGCAGGGGACACTGTTCAACTACAGGAACTTCTTCATCAGCTTGTTCCACGGCATCTTTGTCTCGCTCATCATCTTCTTCATCCCTTATGGAGCCTTTCTTCAAACTATGGGGCAGGATGGAGAAGCTCCCTCCGACTACCAGTCGTTCACTGTCGTCACCGCCTCTTCACTCATTTTTACTGTCAACCTGCAGGTCAGCCGCTCAGTGTTCAGCTGTTGTCTTCTTCACTTGGGGTCATAGAAGAATTTGATTTTTCCAACCTACTCAAAGTGAAATATGAGAGAAAAGTTAGTTTCAGAAGATAGCATCGTTTAACTTCCTGTTCCCTCCTCTTAAAGACAACAGGTTGTTTTATTATTACACTTTATGTTTAAATGCCTGACATTAATACAAGCTTATGATGCTTCCACATTTTGTTCTGTAGCATAAAATAAATAACCCATTTGAGATATTTAATGCATTTATATGTTTTAAAAAAGGCTGTCAAGGGCATTAGACATTATCATGCTCAGCACAGTAACTGAACCACTGGCTGGTGCATTTTTACAGCCTCTTTGTGTTTATACTTATGCTCTTACAGGTTATTCTCACTCAAACTTTCTAACCTATACATTTATCAAGTTGAAATGTATTCATAGTAATATGTAGTAACTGTAATCATGGTGTAAAGTTAGTTCATTTCTAAACATTAACTTCTTACTCCCTGCAAGTACATTTACAACTTTACTGTGGTGTTGATTAGTGAGGAGTATTTGCTGAAAAACATTGATGTAGCACTTACTGAATGTATTTTCTGTGAACAGGCCACTGACTTCTGTTTTCTCCCCCTCATGTCGGGCAGATCTCCCTGGATACATCCTACTGGACCTTTGTCAACTGCTTCGCGGTTCTGGGCAGCATAGCCATCTACTTTGGCATCATGTTTGACATCCACAGCGCTGGGATCCATGTCATCTTCCCCTCAGTGTTCACCTTTACCGGTCAGTCCCTAAACATTCCAAACAGAGTAACAGCTGGTTATAGAGTCTCCATCCAAAGCTGCAGAAAATAACAAATGTTCTATTTGCATCTAAAAGTTTCCTTTTTTATCGAAAATCTCAGTGTCTCTGTACATGGACCCAAGAGTTTCATGGATAATAAAAGTTGTGTTTATCTATTTATTTATTTTTTTTACCTTTTTCCAAGTATCAGTTGAACAGTATTTTCAGACAATAACCTCAAGCCAGCTAAAATCTGCCAGCCACAGTTTCAAATCAGACCATGTCACTGACAGATTGTCCCTGAAAAATGTTTCTAGCTTCTTAATGCTTATTTTGTGTTTGTAGGTGCGGCATCAAACGCTCTGCGTCAGCCTTACCTGTGGTTAACCATCATCCTGACCGTGGGAATCAGCCTGCTGCCTGTCATTTGCATTCAGTTCCTCCATAAAACCATCTGGCCCTCTGTAGGAGACAAGGTTAGATGTCCATGAGTGAAACTTGCAGATCTGCTGCTGGGCTGGCCCCAACAATCACCAATATCAGGAAATGTGTTAAAGATCACCATGTAGCCTCTAAAGGACTTTACACAAGGGATCAGAATATTGCTATCAATCACATACTTTATGTCTAATTCAAAAAAATTCTTTTGAAGTAGTTACATTAGAACCGACAGCAGCCTCTGATTTATTTATTTTTATCACAGGGAATATTGTTAAAAGTTAGCATGTTACACCAGAAAGTTATAATGCAAGATGATAATACTGTGAAGTGTGAAGAGACCAAGTTTCTGTTACTTATGAAAAAAATTCATAATCTACGTTAGTTTTTTTTTTTTTTATATATATCAAAGATGGGATGGAAATGTGTTTCCATAAAAGTTTTTATTAGTTTTCTTTTTTTGAATCTCTTTACATCTCTGTCATTTGTCCTTCTGACAGCATTGATGCCTTTGGTGTTAGGACAGAACTTCCTGTTATTTCAGCATTGGTAGCAGGAGGATATGCCTCCAGTACTTAAGAAATAAAAAACCTTTCTCTTTGTGTTTGCTTTGCTCAGTGGGTGTGGGTGTCAGACACCAGAGCAAAGTGTATCCTGTTACATGTAGGCTGAGCTGGCATGGTTCTGCAGGAAGGAAAATTCAGCTCTGTCTGTCAGTAAAGCATTCACTGAGTCATTGATTGCTTTAATTGACTTCATTTACAATCAGTAAATTAACAGCCACAAGAAATGTAGTGAATATTCCCACCAATTGTCTGTGGTGCATATATTTTATAAGCTGTTCCATTTTAAGGGATCAGAATATTTAAGTCATAATAAGGGAACAGGATGAACATAAGTCAGAAGGTTTAATCCAACCATAGTTTTATTAAACTCTGCAACTTTGAAATGAATGAAATAGCCAGTAAATGCAATAAACTGAAATAGATGTAACCCAGTAGCCAACCTGCACTTTTCCCATAAGATGAATAAAATAATAAAGCAGTGCTTCTCTAATGTTACCTGTTTATCTCCCTTCATCCTCCAGGTCCAAAGAAACAGAAAGAAGTACGAGATGGAGATGCAAGAGGAGGAGAAGAAAAAGCCATCGGCCTTCCAGCGTGGCCGGCGTTCACGCCGCTCCGCCTATGCCTTCTCTCACTCCCGCGGCTACGCCGACCTCATCGCATCTGGGCGAAGCATTCGACGGCGACCTCCACTCCATGTCGGGCTTCAGGACAGCATCAGGGAGGTTCCCCAGAGAGAAGCTGAGAACATCTGATGAGGAGCCTGAGCATGAGAGGAAGCAAAACTGTAGCACTGTGTTTTCAGACAAGTGCAAGGAGCGCTTGTTTATCTTCACTGTCATCTTTGGAGTTGCTGCTATAATGGTAGACATCAGAAGCCGTGCACAAAAACTACAGCCTGGTTGGACTGTAAGGGGACTTCCCTCTGTATATTTAAGTGCCTGAAATATGATCTAGGAAAAAAAGGGCTTCTAAACTTGCTCATCTTATGAGAATTGCAACGTGGGGCTTGGTTTACCACCAGGATGCCGGCCCTCCAGAAACCAAATGCTACGTCAGTGTGTTTCCTCTCCTAAGCACAGACTCTTTGTTAAAAATCAAATGGAAAAAAAAGAAGCTCACCGAAGAGACGACCACCGTTAGCGGGGTTTAAAGTCATGCACGGACTGTGTGACTGACAATGTTGTTTAACTCAGGATTTTTAAAATAAAAGCTTTATTTTTAGACAGTTTGTTCCTGTTCAGCAACACCGTGGCTGGATATGAAGCCGCAAGATTGTCCAACATGAAACTGTTTGACATTCACAGTTTTAGCCCAATATCCACAGAGCACTTGTTGTTTAGTGTTTTGTTTAAAATTAAAGAATCTATTTTCCCGTTAGTTTATCTGTTAGATACATGAAATCATAACACATCTGTTACTTTTATTTTATGTAGATATAAGTCCAGACTTTTTCCTTCATTAAGAGCTAAAACTAAAAATGTGAATGTATCCTCTTTTAATGTTTTATTTTAATACAAGGTGGTTGGATGTTATAAAGTGTCTTAATTTAAGATAAGTAGGTGTAAATAATGATCTTTTTTCCTCTGATGTATCAAATGTCCGTCGTGTCTTTACAGATGGGTGTAGTAGTCACACTTTGTTTCTGCCTTTAAATCTTTTGAATGCCTCGTTCAATACTAGATCTTTGTTCTTCATCTCATCTTTTGTTCTTTCTTATTTTCCCAGCATGTTGTAAACACTCTCCGTCTTTCAACAACAGCAGTGTCACTATTTCGTTTCACCTTACAGAATGCAAATTCAAATGTTCCATACTTTTAATCGGGGAAGAAACAGCAATAAGATCTTGGTTTATCTTCATTTGATGATGTCTTAGTAGTTTGTTTGTTTCTTCAGTTATTGTTACTTTTTGGAAGTGGCTTAAAAAATGAAAATGTGGAATTTCTGTGTCTAACTGGTTGTTTACAACAAAACCAAAGATGATGCTTGTGTTTCTTCCAATCCAATAATCAAACTTAAGATATCTGCTGACCAGTGCAAAGCCAAAACCAACACATTCCTCTTACTGGTACTGTATCTCCTTTATGTAAGTGTTACTGTATGCAGATGATGTCTTTTTATTACTGAATGAATGTAGGCAGTAGATGAGGACTGCTGTTGATTGTACCAGCGACAGTTTGGTCTCTGTCATATGATGGTATTTTATCATGTGGTTGTTAATAAAAGCCAAGGGCACATTTAGCAATCTGAAATGACTGTTTTATGTTTTGTGTTGTTTTTGATTTTAACAGTCTTGCCTGTTTATTACTCTCATAGTGGCAGGGAGGCTCAGTGGTTAGCACTGTCCTCTCACAGCTAGAAGGTCCAGGGCTGGATTCCTGCTTGAGGGGGGGCGCTTTTCTGTTTGCAGTTTGCACCTTCTCATGCCTACAATGGTTTTCTCTGGGTACTTCGGTCCCCTCCACATTAAAGACATCTATACCAGGGCAATTCTCCCATCAGCACCAGACCAAGGCATTGTCTTAGAGTTGGAGTTGGTCCCCAGGCTGCCAACTCCTCCTGATGGATAAACATGTTCTGAGTATAATTGCAAATGATGAGTTTTCTCTTCTTTTCTCCTTCGTTTTAACACATCACAACTTATTGTGCACAGGAGCATTACTCATCATCGGAGCAGACAATCAGACGGAAATCTTCAGTGCAGTCTCTCAGTGCAGACAGACCTTCAGACTGACAGGCCTTGGTGAAAACATTTTAGAAGTTAAGTGGAGAAGCAGAAGAAGGCAGAACTCCAAGCTGCTCCAACCGATGGACCTGAAGATGTGGCCTGTGATTTTTGCATTGGAACAAAGCAGAAAGCCCTCAAGTCTTGCCTGCAGTGTTTAGTTTCCTACTGTGAGCAACACCTCCAGCCTCACTATGAATCTCCTGCCTTTGAAAAACACAAGCT
>JAQNCA010000013.1:2777963-2789930 GCA_029783725.1 Acanthurus tractus
GGGGGTCAGTTAATAAACAAACCAAAGAGTAAAAAAGGAGTTTTGACAAGTACTTTTCATCCGACCTTTTTAACGCTACCATTATTCTTCCTAAAGCATATTTTTGGGTCAGTTATCCACTTTTCACATATAACCAGATTCCTTTGTCACAGCTAGTTTGCTCTAAATGTTGGATTGGTTGCTTGTAAGGGTGCAGCTGCTTAAAAGAAAAGGAAGCACCAGCTGTTTTTTGACCACAATACAAAGATGATGGATCAAACTTTGAACAAGAGGCAGCTTCCAGTGACAACTGTCCACATCTGGCCACATTTTTTATTCCAACATCTAAAAAAGACAGCTGTTATATGAGGTGTTTTCTGTACTTGAAAAACAGTAAAAACTCCTCTTTTAAAAATTCCTCCTCTAACCTCTGCAAGCACATTAAAATAAGCTGCAGAGAATATGAGTAAAATTGACTAGCATTTACTACACTCATTTTGAATTAATAATGTTTATCTTTGAGGTTATGACAATTAATTTATCTAATTGCAATAGTGTTCTTTTTTATTCTTAATTTATTCTGAAATTAGTGCATGTTTTATTTGTACTTTTTTCTTTTGGTTGTCCGTTCCGATCTAAAATGCTGTCCTGGTTTCCCTCTGTTGTGTCCAGACATTAAGCCAGACATTTTGCTTTGCCTTTACAAAGTTTAATAAGCTAAGACAAAGTCACAGCTCAACTGGCCTAATGTTGCATTTGTAACATTACCTGTTAGTACCAAATGTTTAAGTGAGTAGATTTTTCAGGATAGACAACCAAATGGTAAAAATCTATATGATAATTAGTATGTAGTGCATACTGTAGAGAATTAGTATGTAATATGGATTTGGGACATGCTGGGGTCCCCAGCTGCTTTGCTTCACATGCTATTAGCTTCACCTAAGGAGTGTCATCATCTGCTTAAACACACTGACTAACATTAGAAAAGTTACCATCGCAGTATAGATGCATCACATTTTGTAACACTTGCTCCGTGTGCTCTCTAAAGATGCCTATTGTTTCATGAAAATGTATTCTCCCCATGTTTAATGCAATTCTTTATAATATTTAAACTCCCTTGGCTCACTTCATCCCCTGAGGTTTCTCGTTTAACTCTGAATCGCTTCCTCTAATATACAAATGCAGCTACTTTGTTATTATTAAACATTTATAATATTATGTCCCATTTAGCTGGACAAAGTTAATGCTCATTTGTAGCATGTGTGGCCCCGCAGGGAATCGAACTCTCACGCAGGCTGCGGTGCCTTGCTCTGCTGATTATGGACGGCGGATCAGTAAACTGCTTCACCTAGGGGATTAAAAAAAACAAAGAAAGAGAAGGTGTGGATTTGAACCAATAAATCAAACTGATTCAGGATCATTATGTAAATTTTAACCTCGGAGGGCATTTTCACTTAGCACTGATGTAGGCGTTTGTTCATATGTATGTGTGTGTGTTTGTGGTTACAGAGAGGAGAGCAGTTCTTCATCTATCACACACACACACACTCGCTCACACACGCATAGAAGACATTGTGCCAGCTGAGGCCCAAACAATAAAAAACAACAAATAATAAAACTCTCCTCTGACTCTCCTCATCCCTCCAGGACAGACTACCCCTTTCTCTCTCTCTCTTGGTCCCCTCTCTCTACCTTTCCTCTCTTTCTTTTTCTCTTTCTTTGATTAAGACTCCAGTGCCCCACAGTAACCAAACACAGATATTTGTCTCCATCTTTCCTTTTTCTGTCAACTCTCTTCTTTTATCACTATCTCTCTGCCATTGTTCTGGTTTGTTTTCTTGTATCCTCTCTCTCTCTCTCTCTCTCACGCACACACAAACACACACACATATGCACACACAGAACAGCACATAAAAAATGATGATGAATTACATTGTATTTCAAAAAAGTATAATGGATCAAATGAATGGTGTCACTCTGATGAAGCCACAGAACATTAGAACCCTGTGTCAGTGCTTTCAGCAGCAGAGAACACATGCTTTCAGCAAACAAGCCGTGATAAACCCACTGCACACAACCTGTCCAGCACCACACAGCAGATATCAGACAGGTATTTTAATAAGGAGTTGAGACTAAACCAAAGATAAGGGGAGAATGTTAATAACCTAATTTTAAACTTAACTTATCTGAAAATTATTTACAACAAACAAACAAACAAACATTTGGATAATTTAATGATTAATCACCAAAATAATGAAGAGTGTCATATGACAGCAAGGTTTTTAGGTTTTTCAGAAAATATTAAGTGCCTAACTGGAAATAAAAACATTAACAAAGTATATGAAAAGGAAACATTTTTCGAAATATTTAAGAATTATGAAATAGTTTAAATAAATTAGTTGATTTTTTTTCTCAAAGAAAAAAAACAACTTATATGACTGGACCTGTTGTAAAGAATAAATAATCTTTTAGGTCTTTAAAAGTCAGCAGCTTAAAGTTTTTGCTCTAACTTGTCTCAGCTAAGGCTCGTCTGACTGCTCTAACCAAAAAATTACTGTCCTGAAATATGGTTACATTGACATGTTTTGATTTGTACATACAAATGCTCCTGTATTGTTCTTTTCTGTGTGATTTTCTGCTTCATTCGATGCTACTGAAGAGCAACATGAGAGACAGACACACACACAGAAAGAGAGAGGCAGGATATTGCTGTAAACCTAACCTAATAAAGGACAAATAATTTGCAAAGATTTATGGTTTTCATCAACAACAATATTTCTGTTAAACCTTTGCAAAAAATATTAGGCTGACAGAATGATCCCAATTTAGATTCAGTTAACAGCATCTGTTTTTCGGCATCCTTTGTTCATTTCTTCTCCTTCATGTTTTTGTATGTAAATCTGTAAATCTTGGCATGTGGGTTATTGCTTGCATCTTTTTTGGCATAAGGTGATGAAACATACAAGATTATTTTAGTCAAAACGTATGTGAGTCTGTGTCCAATACGCTGTTGGTTCCCATGAACCTCAGTTGTAATTTGTATTTCTAATTAGCATGTGTTATCACCTGCTAAACTAAACCTGAACTAAGATGGTCAAAATATTAAGTAGTTGCCTGCTAAATCTTAGCATGTTAGCATTCTCGGCATCAATGTGAGCAGCAGTATTGTCATGTTGGAGAGTTGCCTTTGCTCCAAAGTCCAGGTTATTGGTCACCTTGTGACTGAGAATGAGCAGTGGACAGCAGCCTCTCTGCTGCATCATTCACTCTGAGAAAAGTCATCACTGTAGAAGATGCTGGTGCAGAGATTTTGAAATCAGTAGGACTTTTCTTCTTCACATTTTTACTTCATTTAAATTGTTTAATGTTGTAGTATGTGATAGTCAGCTGGATGCATTTGTTACTCGTGTTCACTGTCTAACAATACATGCTGACATCTCTGATCTAATAAGTATTTGGGTAACAGTGTAGAAAATAACGAAAAAAATCTTTATGTGACATACTTGTCAGTGGTAATATTTAGACATTTAATTAAAACATCAAAGTAATGAATTTATCATTGCACAACTTGCAACAAAGGGTTGCGCAATTAAATGCAAACGCTGCTTTAAGTAAGGAAGATTTGCAAGATAATTAGCATTTGCTCGCTGTAGACTTTATCATTAAACCCACCCTTGGTAAGAGAGTGTGCAGTGGTGGGCCCTCGGGGCCAGCGAAGTCCTGTCTGCTGGCCTAGAGATGGTCAGGGTCAGAATCAGAAAATTACAGATTTATAATTTAACATACAATTTCATGTATATTTTCATTAATTCTATATGTATTTTAATTAGTTTCAATCAGTTTATCAATTCATTCCATTGCAACTCTCACTCAGTTGTGCTGCTTTCAGTGCAGCTAATATAAATTAGAGTTTTTATCCAATCAGATTGCCCCGTGCTGTCTCTAGGTCAAAAATCTACCCTGAGGCTTTCACAATTTCCAGTGAATCCCTCTGCTGTTGAAGCAAGTTGGGAAGCTGTTGTTGACTGTCATATTCTTTAACCAATCAGATTTTGAGTTTGATAAGCTGGGCATATTCCTTTAGACGCCGGAGCCTTCTAGCTTGCATAGCTGGCTACGTCAGCATTTTCCCTGCTGCATGAATGGAGAGCATCAGTTAGCTAGTTAGGAGGCACCAGTTAGCTAACTTAAGAGTTTTAAAGCCAAGTGCTTTTTGTTTAGATTAATGCACAGCGACTGAAGGAGGAGAAAAAAATGTATTTTTTTGAGGAAACCCGCAGAATCCTTATTCTTTTCAAAATCTGTTTAACAGGGTTTTTTGTTTGATTGGTAGTCCAATGAGCAAATGAAACTGGTTATCGTGAGTTTGTTCTTGTTACTTCAAATGACAATGAATAGCTTATGGTCCTCATGGTGAAGTCATTAGAAAAGAGGATAGCGCTGAAGGCCTGAGTGTATAATACATGGCCTCCCACTGAGAGTGTGCATGGATGCATGTTCACTATCAACAGCTTGGAAAGAATTTGAGACCTCTTTCAAAAAATTTTAATGATCTGAAGGTTGAAGCTCAACCTATCTGATTATTGGAAAGCTCACGTTGTCCCGCTAGACTTTTGTCATGTCATTGTGCTCCCTGATATCAGTAGTTAATTTGGATATAACCCTGTCTTTAGGACTAGAAAATTGTCAATATATGAAAATAAGACCTAAGTTATAAACCTGTCTGTTTTAATTAAAACTGTACACATATTGGTGGCAAATCAAAGGATGAGTCTTTTGAAACAAATTGACAAAAAACTAATTGTGTCGCTTTGGTATGAGGACTTAGTAGGAGGCAGTGGATCCAGGACAGCATAAAAACAAAACATCTTGTATATATCCACCATTACTCCTTTAATCACACACCCAAAGTAATAACATCCATCCCAGAAACTCATTGCCTCATGTATGTGTGTGATCCACATCTCTTTCTCTCTCTGTCTATCCATTTCACACACATCAACACGGATGCATCAACACACACACACACACACACACACACACACACACACACACATGGAGGCATCAACACACACACACATGATCAGTGAAGGATGCGGAAACATGAAGCTCCTCTCTTTCCCTCTTCACGTCAGAAGCATTTTGCCGGGTGATTAATCGCCGCAGCGAGCGTTTGAGCCCTGCGGTCGACCCGGGGGCGTCGCCACGATCCCTGCACCTGCCGCTCTGACAACCCCCCCCCACCTCCATAACCACAGAAACACATATTCATACAGATAAATAAAACCACAGATAAATGTAGAAACAACCAGGATGTGCAGCTTTGCAAATTAAGAAAAAAATCACTGTAGAGTTAGCTATGTAGTACAGACTTGTTTCACTAGAATGGCAGAAACTTACATGTCTTTTTTTTTAAATTACCTGACATAGATGTTCATTACTTTTAGTCAATGTACGTAACCACTGATATACTCCAAAACCACAGAGTTACAGTTAAATTCAAATTTCAAGTTGCATAACATCACAACAATACAAACCCATGTCCCCATCAGCTTGCAGACATTAAAAAAAGAAAGAAAGAAAAAATAAACACATCCTTGCCTTCATTATCACTACAAGGATGGATAACTGACAGCAGGTAAACTCACACTCGTTTCATCTACCTTATGAAAGGTGTCATTCCACCAATCAGCTTTTAATACATAAACTATGAAACACATACAAATAAAGGGAAATAACTGCATGAGTTCAGAGTAGCAGTAACCATACCATTCCTGTTCTTGGTCTACTACCATGCTCAAGGGTAACGGCAGGGAGATTCCAAATAGTAAAGTGCATGAAAACTGAAGAAAGTGAGGCGCCTGAAGAAAACCCATGCGTTAACAGGGAGAAGATGCAAACTCCAGAGAAGTAATTGTGCCAAAGTACAAGTGGAAATCTAATATACCATGAAATTCTTTCTTGCTTCTACTATTGTTGTATTCAATTATCTTTAATATTTGGTTCTATGGTGTAATCTTATCCACTTTGGATGTAATTTATAAGCTTTTGTTTTTATTCTTTGTATTTTCTGTCTCTTGAGTCCTTATCATTAATTAATTCTGAAACCAAAAAACATTGGAAAAAAATGGAAATTGATGGACGTCTTCTTGACATTTTTTACTCACCCAATAATTTTACTCTCTTTCTCTCTCTCTCTCTCTCTCTCTCTCTCTCTCTCTCTCTCTCTCTCTGTGTATGTGTATGTGTGTGCGTGTGTGTGTGTGACACCTTCTACTCTCTCACCACCTGAGTTGGAGGAGGGCGAGCATGTGTCTCAGGCCCACACTACATCTGTTACACTCCGATGTGTGTGTGTCGCACAACCAGTTAGCATGTGCATTTGTGTGTTTATATATACTCTTGATAGTGGTGGTGGTGAGTTGCTTTGTGTGTGTGTGTGTGTGTGTGTATGTGTGTGGCAGCAGATGTCATTTGTTCTGAAATCAGCAGCTGGATCCTAAGTTCCCAGTGGGACCTTAAGTGTCTACACACACACATACACACACATGCACGCACACACAAAAAAACACACACGTACCCAGACACACACAGTTTTAACTACCAGCCCTACCTGTGGACTACACACTTGCACACACGCAGATGTCATGTGGGACAGTGGGACTTGTCTAGAGTGTGTTTGTGTGCATGTGTGTGTGTGCATGTATGAGAGAGAGACAGAGAGAAACCAACAGGTTGAATTTCCTGATGGTTGTGAAGGTAAAACAGTGATGTGTGTGTGTTTCTATAAGATATTTGCAGAGCTGAACTACTGACATTGCTGCTGTCAACATATGGAGCAGATTACCTGCATAACCACAGGTAACACAAACATACACACACTTTTTTTTTTATCTAAACAAACCTTTGAAATAAGTTTTCCAAAGTTCAGAGAGTGAAACAAACTCCATCTGTAAAACTTTCCCTTTTCTTTCTTTAGCAGGAACTGATGAAAAATGGAGCTGTAGGTTGCATAAAAACCACACTGCTGACAGTGAGGGTAAATAATTGCACTTAGTAAAACTAATACTTACTATGAGTTGTATTTTGTTTGAAAAAGTATTAAATATTTCATAAAGTTGAACCTACTAATACTTTTATTAAAACTATCAAAAATACCAATAAAATACCAGAGTTTTCATTTTTAACTACTCAATCATATGCCAATTTTAGCATGCTATGAAGACCGCTAAGTCTACATCCAAACTGACATAGCTATTTTCTGGTAAATAGTATAATACATTGTTTAAGTACAACATTAGAAACACAATAACCAACTTTAATTTACATAGAAATGCCAGTAATTTGTCTAGCATAAGCATTAGCCTTTTCATCATTTAGATGTCCATATTTATTTGGCTTTTATTATTTATCATGTATGTGATCATTGCTATAGGCCTATGTCTGAAAAAAAGCCATGCAGTTTTTCTGTGGGATAGTAGCTATTTAATTACATTAACACACATTATGGATTACACACCTAAAAATAGTTTTTTAAAGTAATAACATTTCTAAAATCTGACTGCTTGCCACTCAACAACATTACTTATCCAATCAAAGGGTGTCAGTGTTCACCCGTTGTGGCCTGCGCCTGCCCTCAGGTTGCTCTGCTCCTGATAGCTAGCTAGCTTTCTTGCTAGGATTTAGCAAGCTAGTGCTAACTCATAGAAACTGATTCATTTTTTTAAAAGGAAATGATCTGACGCACAGACCAGCAGCCCAACTGACGAAACACATGTCATGGTTCATGTATGCCACAAGTATGAGGTAGCATACATGAACCATGACGTTCTGCAGAGCTGTTTTGAAGCCTGAAAATTGTTGTACTGGGTGCTGCCATTTGGTATGACACTGCCTAACTGCAAACCAATCAAAAAAATGGGAAAATAGGCAGAGGGTGAGTGGACCTGAGGCAAGTCCAAGGACTGAACTGCACACAGTTTCTTAACTAGGTATGCTAATAAGGTACATTAATTTTGCTACCTAGAGTCAATAAAAGAAACAGTCTGAAAGCTTGATTGCCGAGATCAAGCTTTCCTGTCTAGCTGTCTCTCAAAGTGGCCACGTCCTTAAATATGCATCACTTCTACTCACTTCTAACCCTTAAGCTTAAATGAAACAAATGAGCAACAAGAAAAAGCTGATATTTGCTTGCCCTTAAGTAGTGAGGATTTTTTTTTTTTTTCAGATATTTAAAGTACAAATCAGTCCTAAATACGCCAGCTTAGACTGGTGAGAGCTGAGTCCAGTCTGGTAACATCGGGGTGAACCTGATAAAACTGATGCCATTAAGGTGACCAGACACAGAATAGGATTATTATGCTTTGGCCTACCAGTGCTAAATATGTAACAAAAGACAAGATGCCTCTTTATTTTACATCCTTTTTCAAAATTATTTTCTTGGATTTAATGAGCCTTCATACACTGCTTTATAATTTTCTTTTGCAGTGTGGCCATTTCACAAACATTCACCTTAAAATGCCTGAGGAGTTTAGCCCTGTAGCCAGGCGCCATATGGCTGTCTCATACAGGATCTACCCTCGTCCTGACAATTAGGACCACAGGCTAAAACCCTGCTGGATCTGGAGCACAGCCAGATGAGAGGAGGATGGAGAGAAACTAAGAGGGAAAGAAAACAAGGGTAGATTCAACATACAGACCTAGAGAGAGAAGATCAAGTAAAAATAAGATAAAGAAAGTTGTAAAGACTTAGACTGTCTGAGTGACAAAGAAAGCAGGAAAAGGAGATGATCAGGAAGAGTGTGGTAATAATGATACTAATAACAATAATCATAATGAAATAATAATAATGGAGAAGAAAAAACTGACTAAGTGGGCGAAACAATGTTTAGCCAATTAAGCGTTGCAGATGAATCCATGTGCACAAAGAGCCACCCATGACTGAACGTGGAGACAGAAGCAGAGCTGCTTAATTACAGCCTGAAGAGATGGAAGTCTTCATCCGAGCGGAAAAAGAGAGGAATAAAGTAAGGAAGGGAGGAAGTGAATTTTAGTCTTAGGAAGAAGATGCGAGACGTAATGGGAGAAAAAAGGCCCAATTTCATATTTCTCAGATTGTACATCCACAGTTCCCTTTCTCGCCTTTTCTTATGTCTTAGTCCCCATCAACTGAGATGCAAGCTGAGGAGGCAAGGAAGAGACATAAGGAGAGAGGAGTCGATGCAACAGGCATTTACCAAGATGAGATTTCCTTGCTTCCCAGCTGTCCTAGCTGTCATTTTAATATGACATCAAATACAGTACGATATGACTTGTGGCAAAAAAAAAAACACGTTGCAAGAAATATTAATTGACCACCTGTCCTCTTCTTAGTCCAAACAACTAGGGGGCAGCACAAGCCCAGAATAATCACTTAATTAGCTTGTTAGCTCACATTATCATGCAGCTAGCAATCCCATGACCAGCTGACTCTGGTCAGACTGAGAACCTGGAGCATCAGGGTGAGTGTTGGTGTTTAAGAAGTTAAAAAACACCTCAGTTAAAAAACACCTCTGCGCTGTGGACTGAATGTAGATGCTGTGGTGACTCACTATCACCCCTTGAGGTACAAAGTGGTATTGTGAGACAGGATGGGCCAACACAGGCAGGGGGTAGCTGGTAAGCATGCTAACAACAATAGATATCACTGAGACACAAAACATAGTCATCTTTACTAAAGCATCTTAGCAGTTATTTCTTCAGACTTTGTTTGTAATTTCAGACAGTTTTTAAAAATATATTAATACTTATCATTCCTTTAAGGTACTCACACTTAACCCTCCACCTAAACCACCCAGTCTGCCTTTCAGGGCAAATTTTTTTTACATACTGCTTCAGGGTTTTGTATCATATGCTTTGTTTTATTTTAGTTTTTTCATTTGTTTGTTTAATTTATTTGTGAATTGTGTTAATACAGTTTTGCTTTGTAACTTGAAGCAATAAATAAATACAATCCTAGATGTACTGTGTGAGAATAAGTATTAGAGCTAGTATTATTGTTAGCGACTCTTTGGATTGAACAATGAGTCGATAACAAAAAATCCACAACGTTGACACATAAACATTTCATGTATAAAACACCTGAAAAAATTGTTTATCTTCAATAAAAAAGCTAGAAAACTTGGTTTACTGTCACATGTTACATACAAAACACTGTATTTTTACTTTATATATCCATGTATGTACTAAACATTTAAGGTTGATGATGTGTATTCCTGTCCACCTGACATATGAGTGTTATAGTACAGTCCAATGAAAGGGAGGGGAGAAAGAGAGAAACTTCTTCGTTTATTTTCTGCTGTGCTGCCTGGCACACATGTTTAGCCCGGGGTGACGGCAAGCAGGAAGTATTTCTAAAAACAGGGCAATTCTGGAAAAATCACTGGCAGTGAAAGTCCCCCTCCCCTCTCCCCCCCTCGATGTCTTTGGCTGGGTCATTGCATAATTTAGTAATCAACTAAATTAAGGTACGGAGAGATGAACTTGCAGCTCGTGAGCATTTGTGTCAAGTTCATCGCCTTTTGCTGGAAAACCGTGTCCAGGCAGCCGCCATGCTTTAATGAATCTCAAACTGCCTTCGATTTTCATCTGCAGCGATGAAAGAGGGAATTAGCCAGGGCCCCTGTGTGCACACACATAAACACACACTTGCACACACACACACAGGAAACAGGCACCATTTGGTGTTTATGTAAATGTGCAAAAACAAAATGGCTGACTGCCAAATCCTGTCAGTAAACAAAGCTTGTTTGAGTGCCAGGCAAAGTGTTGTTAAGGTGGACCACTCAGGATACAGTCTGAGCAGTAGGTGGCCCGGTGAAGCTAAAAGACCTTAAACGAGGGTGCCGGTGACCATGTAAAACTGCCATTAACTTGTGATCGGATGCAGGAGCGTTGGTCTGCATCTCTAAAACAGAAACATTGTTCCCGGGCCTCTCGGTTTTGGGAGGGTGGCGGCTGGTTGTCATGGCAGCTGAACAGCCAATAATCACTCAGAGCAGAACAGGGGATCTGACCTACATCAGCTGACTGAAGGTCCATTACAATCATGCCATCTAAAGGCAGAAAAATCACTGTAATCAGAGCACTGTAGAGTCCTTCGATCACTTGATGTTCACAGAATGATAACATGAAAGAAAGTGAAGAGATGTTATCTCCCACAATTCACTGCAATTAGGGTCTATCTCAAACCCCTCAACCCAAGGATAAATCACTGAAGTTAGTTTCTTTTCTTCTGAAGGTTTAGAAGAACAATTCTCTTTCTTGGTTTTAGAGCCCTGATATACTGTGATGGACCTCAAGTGCTCTTATTTGCTAGTCACCAGCATTCCCAGCAATTAGGAGAGGATGAACAATGGTATTTAACAACCTGGGAAGGGGAACATAGTGATGACCCCATGAGGTGAGACTCAGGGACAGTGCCTCCTCACTTCATTCTTTCATTTTCATCACAATTGAAATGTTTTACCTACAATATACCTGACCTCCTCCTTGTCTGCTTATTGACAGGTTTACCTGTATTATCTGCCTACCTGTGCACTGAACGTATTTGAAAGTAGAAATTTTCTTTTCAGATTATTGAGTCCGCTTCAGTGTGGTTTTACCTGTAACTGCACTGAGGTTAATATAAACCAATGTCCGCCAAAGCTAGTACTTCCATTTCTTTGAACAATGTGAATTAGCTACAGAAGCAGCTTCCATATACACTAATACCTGAGTGATAACTACCGGCACTTCATTTAATTCAGTGCTAAACCCGCCATTCCAACTGTGTTATGTAGGCTGATCTTTAATCTCTGCCTCAGATTTTTTTTTATCTCAAGAGCATCCTCTGTATAGTATAGTAGTAAGTGTAAATGATGGAGTGGCTAGCACAATTGTTGGGTTCCTATAAATTCAAACAATCAATGTATTTATAGAGTGTGATCTTGACATGCTCTACATGTAAAG
>JAQNCA010000013.1:2813996-2836527 GCA_029783725.1 Acanthurus tractus
GGGTATCAAATATTTAACATGAAAGGTTCCTTGCAGGACACTTGAAGTATTTGCATTTTATTATGACCTTAACTGTAGTATCTTATCATATATTGCAGTCCAGTGGCTGCTCTCAAACTGAACTGCATGGGTCTCTTTAAGAAATTCATTTGCACAACAGTCATTACTTTATGGTGCAAAACACTTTTTTGGGCAGAGATAAAAAAAAACATTTTGAAAGACTAATTTAGTTTTTGGGTGAAGTTTCCTTGAGCCAAGGAGATGATGCTCGAAGTCATTCCTTTTTGTTGCAATAAAACTTTAATATATGCTGCTAGTAAAACATAACAACATAAATCCAAAATTGTGTAGCTTGTCCAGGTATGTTTCCAGGTGCAGCTAACTCTTCCTTCACGACAGCTGGTGACACTGGTTATTAGGCCATGAAAAGATACTTATAACCTAGTCTTAATTAATATGCGACCTTCTTCTTCAATATCGATATTTGATCATTTTGTTCAAGATCTAAATAAATAGATAAATACATAAACAAGCACTGTTTGCATTGTATTGCTATGCTACACACCTGTGGCATCTGATAGAAAATAAACGTATAAAATGCAGAGCAGGTTGTCATAGAGGCTTTTATATCGTTGGATTTTTTAAAAAAAATCTTTTTAGTTTTGTGATGGAATTCTCTTTGTGATGGTCAAGATGGGTCTTGGTTTGCAATTACGGTATCTGCAGCATGCCTTTGGAACATCTCCTGCCTTTAGAACATCTCCTGAAACAGGTTTGATTCAAGCCTTAATTCATTAAATTTCCCACTTCCTGCTTTGGGATTGTACAGACTTTAGCTAGCAGCAGTTCCATGTAGCACACAAGTGAATGTCCAGACATTAACTGGATAGGTGAGCCGAAATTCAGAGTAATTATGTCTATAATGGCCATAAAAACATGTGAATGTTCAGTGTACTTGCTATCTGTGAAAACCAAGTGGAGCAAAACTAAAGCATTACCAATCCTAATGATCACCTGCAGATGAAAACCAGATGAAAACCAGCACAACCCAGCAACACCTCACAACAACCCTCACTGCTAAAAGGATGGAAGAGAGAGGAGACTGCAAAAGTCAAGTGAATTTTTTTCCCTTTATTTTTTGTATATATTTATATCAGTGGATTTTGTTTTCATACATGCATACACAACACTTACACACACACACAAACATACACACCAACACTCAGCTCCTAGTGAAGGGCAGGTGTAGACAGCACCACCATCTGTGTATCAAAGTTTCAAATATTACTCCTGACTCACACATTTTAATGTGTTTCTGTGTGTGTGTGTGTGTTTTAGTCTCCAGCACTTGAAAGAGACTTGTCAGCATTCCTCCTCTTTCATTCTGTGTTGCTTCACTCTTTCTCTCCATCTTCCCCTCCCTCCCTTTAAATCTCACCAGCTCTTTTTTAACCTTCTTCCTCTCTCTCTCTCTCCCTCTCTCTCCCTCTCTCTCTCTCTCACTCACTTTATTATGTTTATTTCTCTCTCTCCTCGTTCTCCCAGTTCTCTCACTTCCTAGCCCTCCTCTGCTCCCTTCCTTACACTGAATGACTTTCTCTATAATCCTTTTCACCTTCTACATTTTAAAGATTGACTTAATGTGCCAAAATTAGATCAGATTTACTGCTACGACTAGTTGGAGTACATTCAGGCCAACTTAAAGAATCTCAAATTATCGATGAAATCAATATAAATAACAACAATCATGATAACAAAGGAAAATCCCAGAAATCAACCAGTTTACTGACATCATTTTCCCCTTTTTCATGATAAAAACACATTTATTGACCAAAAACAAAAAAGCGTTTTGTGAGGGTGTGTTGAGACAATGTAGTAACCATGCTGAGAACTGATAAACACATATTATTCCCTCACATTGACTTCTTCCTGTGTCGACACACTTTTGCTGAGCTCACACAAGCACTACTTCATGCACATGCTCATAGACATGCACACAAACACTGTCATTGCCAAGAGGAAATTGATAGGTGGTGTGAATTTTTTCATGGGGATGAAATATGTTTTCTTGGCCATTAGGAACACACAACTGAGAAAGTAACATATGTCACAACACCATCAAATGTGTGTGTGTGTGTGTGTGTTTGTATGTGTTTTGGGGGCGGGGGGGGGGGGTTGAATGCCAATTTGCAGGTTTACAGAGAAGCTGAGTGTGAGATTAATCACCTTCTACCAGAAGATCTTACCTGAGCTTCAAAAAGCTGGAGAAAATTATTTCTCAGGCTAAGCAACAATTACTAGAAATTGAGACTGTGGAAGACTGGCTAGTGGCTTCATTTAGGCTTAAAACAATATATAACTCTGAGGTTTTCTGGCCCTAAACTAAGCGTCTGTCATTGCACGTTGCAATAGATCTGAAGACGACCTTGTGTTCCCCTGGTGAGTGTGACTTAATGTAGGGCTCCACACATCATGTCATGGATTTATAGGCTCTTCCATCACCTCATCAAGGCAATCAGTACAACCACATCTGCAGACTCAACTTGTAGCTGATATGAAGTTATATACCCACTCCTCAATCACCTGTGCTGAATTTGAACAATTTTCATCCTGTCACTCACCCTACCAGCAATGCATAAGCTGATGATGTGAATAGCAGTGAGTCTATGCTTTTGTTTGGTTTTTGTCTCCAGTCTAAGGATTTACAAAAAAACTACTGACATAACTGTTGCTTCCCCTTGTCCATCCCCTTTTATATCTATTTAGAGTCATAAAGCCCTGAGATAACTGTTTCTGTTGTTGTTGTAATTGTTGTTTTTGTCTCAAATTCAATGAGTTGTGGCTGACCTCGTAAAGTCTTGTCTGTTCACACTCACTAGCATTTCTCTATTGACTTTGTATGCAGTTTTGCTGGGAGGATAAGGTGTAGTATAAGAGTAGTGCTAGGTCTAACTGCAGTATTACTGTGGTACTGCTGCAACTACAATAGACACATGGCCTTGTGTTGATCCTTTTCTCATTACTACTTTTAATGTATTACCAATGCTTGCAGTATGAAATACTGCTTCAGTGGTTTACAGCCAATTGTAACTAATTTGTAAGGTAATAGCTGGTGATTACTATACTGCTTACTGCTGCATCAGTAATTAACCTTTCAACTATTAGTCCTGTTTAAACACACTGCCTGACACTAATGCAGCATGCTCTGTTTGAAAAGCAGACTGGATAATTGGCTCTTTGGCATGAGAGTGGCCAGTCAGTGTATGTGTGTAAGTGTGTCTGCATGTGTCTGTGTGTGTGTGGGGGTATGCATGCGTGCGTGTGTGTGAGTAAGTAAGAGAGAAGCAAGTGTGAGAGGGACGGAGCGAGCAGGAGAGAGCAGGTCATTTGTGTGTATAAAAATGACAGAAATGCCAAATCCACGGCTCGTTTATAATCTGTGCAACAAAAAAAAAATGGATAGAACTTTTGAGTGGAGTTTAAGTGTGAGCTGTGAAAGTGTTTTTGAAAGATTGAGAGAGAGACAGACAGAGACAGAGACTCTGACAAGTGTGAGCTGACTCTCATCAGCAAATTTTCAAAAAACATCACAGAATTAACATTTTCTATACAAACGTCTGAAGCATTTCCACTACAAACCTGCACCTGTTGAATTGTTGGCAGGGTGTGTCTCCATGTGTGTGTATACTGCACACATACACATGCAATGAAATATATTATGTTACCATGGCAGAAAAAAGTTGAAGCTTTGCGAGCTTTACTTTAATTAGCTTCAGTCATTTCTCAGTATATTTTCTCATCGCTGGCTTCTTTCTGAGCTGATACCAGGACTTTAGTCAACATGCTAAGACTTCTGTGTTTTTTTCCAAAAGCATTAAAGTCACTCCAGTTATTAAACATATCTGCCTACTTATTTGTCAACCCACAACATACAATATGATGCAGCCAATCCTAATTAAACCAAGCTTGCTTAATACTTGGATGAGCAAAAGCAGCCTTGCATTTCCTTGACTTTATCAGATTTTATTTGTCATTTGTTGTTGCAATCCTTCTGAGGCACTGAGAATGTGAACCAGTGAGCCAGTTTCTCTGTTTCTTCTCAACAGTGTTAAGGATATTGGCGCACACGGATGTTCTCACAAATAAGGATTTCACTGTTTTGTTCAATTCATTTGGAAAAATCATAGTTTGTCTGCAGCCATCTGGAACAATGGAAGAGTGGCCTGGTTGCCCGGTAAACTGTCCTACCTGGAGTGTCAGGCCAGTGTTAAAAATGCAAAATGAAAAAGGTTAAATCAATCAGAGAATACACACAGAACAGCTTCAATCGCTCAGAACAAAGACCATCAGCACCTCTGTCTGCTTTTAATCTGATGTTATTTGTCCGTCATTACACCTGATCAGTAACATGGACATATCCATCAACACCGTGTTTGGTGACTGCATGGAGAACACATGTCTGAAAGAATTTAGGCAGCACAGGAGAAAGTGGAAAAAGAAAGATAAAGGGCAAAGCTGAGAGGGAGGAAAGTGTTACTAAACACTGTAAAATGACAGAAATCTTTACAAGGAAAGTATGTGGTTGGTGTTGCAAAAATAGAACTTATCAGCAAAGCCTCCTCAGCAATCCTGAGTAAGTTTTAAAAATTCTTAAACATGCTTTGAAGAAAATGAGGTGATGTATGTGTAAGGAAATAATCTGGAAGATAAAGACCTTCACAGTCTCTGCTTTCAGACTGAAGTGCCTCCAGTTAGTCAGAACTAGCAGAACCTCTTGATAAACACACAGGATCAGACAGAGCTCTGAGGAAATGCAACCAAACAAAAAAAACCACTTCAAAAGTGTAAAAACAGTGGTATGTATGAATATTCATTCCTGTTCCCTTAATGATGGAAGTGCATTGGACAAACTCATGCAAACTTATGATACTTGGCTGTTTCTGTTGTTTGGATGGTTTGGTTTCCGTTACTAAAATAAAGATGTTACTGGCATAAACAGTAAACAGTCACATCACATTTTTTTTCCATCACATCTGGTTTGCAATTTGATTGAAAATAAATTAGTTTCTAATGTCCTTGCACAACAAGCTAGCACGAGATTCTGCAATAGCCAAAACCAAAGCTACTACACTGATGTGCACCATGGATGCATTAAGGAGAAGTGGATACAGCTTTGGGGTGGAGCCCTGTTCATTCCTAGGAAAGTTGCTCAGTGGCGCATGAAGCATGGTGTGTACTGATATGATATCAACAAAGGATTGTCTTTTTTTAATCACCGTTTTCATATGCATATATTCATATGCAGCTAACAGAAACCTGCTATGGAGAGTTGCATGAAGTAATGAAAGAAGGAACTCTAAAGGGCCACCAATTTTGAACAAATCATGTGTAGTGATTTTTTTTTTTTTAAATTTTCACTCTCTTCAGTATCTTTGCTGTGCGTGGTTATGGGCTGGAAAGACTGTAATAGCAAATGAACTGCAGGAGGGCTGAGAGAACGATGGAGTACAACCATGTATGTAGTTTGTGGTGCTCGTGCAAAAATTCTAATTTAATCTCCTCCAAATCCAAATGATAGTACAAGAGATAATTGATAACATGATTAAAATGTTTAATCACGCTTTGGAGGGGGAGAAATAAAATAAAATCTCAAACTTTTAGGAAAGTTGAGTTTGGAGTCACATGGAGGGATTATGGTTAGTTTGAGGTCAAGTAAAGAGGCAGAGGGGGTGACTGGGATTATGTGTGGGCGCTTTCACACCTGGAGGTCCAAACCAAAGCTTGTGTTTTTGTTACACTGTATTTGGTCTGATCGGTTTCTGCTTCACACTGCAATTTTGCAAACAGACTACTGGACGTTACATGACAAACTCACATCATATCGTCAAGTAAGAAGGTCAGGTGTCTCAATACCAGACAGAGGCCACCTTTGGAGGACAGACCACAAATTGACCGTTGGGTCCGGGCCATAGTCTGTGGGAGATTTCACACCTACTTTTTTGGTTCAGATCAATGTGAAAGTCCAAAAGTCCAGACCAAACGAAGTAGGCATGAAAGCACCCATAAAGTAACTAAAACATAATGTAAAGGTCAGAGAAAGACTGTAACTAATTGCATTGTGACTTGTTATTTTAACGTCAGAGAATCCACCCTTTAACATTTTATCTAGTTAAACTTTTGGTTTTACCTGAAGACAACAGGTTAGACTGAGTCTTCACACTTCGCCCTGCGCCCTGCGCCTCAAATCAAGATGACGCACTCACACTCGTTCACCTCTGTCTGAGCGGCGAGAACAAACTCACAGCCTCTTATGCAGGTTGTATTCACAGCGTTTTTCACCGAGCTCCTGTCATGTGTGGATGCTTGTTCGTGCTAATGCTCATTAGTGTTAATTGGCATGGATCTATTAATAAATGACTGGGGAGAGAGGAAAAAGTGGTTGATGAAAATGCTGTCAGATTGACAGTTAGAGGATGTTACGCCGTCGGCTTTGACGTTACTAGAAGCATTTAGCATTTCTCCAGAGTGTCAGGAAGCTTCTCCTTTGCATATCACCTGCCTACTATTCGTATTGTCTTATATGACATGTTTGATCTCAGTTTTACCTTGAAGCTGTCAGTCATTCAGATGACATTTCCTAATCAAAATTTCCACAATGCATTCTTCATCCGCCGCCTGTGTGAGTGTTTGTGTGTAGTTCGGTGTTGTAGTGAGTGTCATTAAAGGATGGAGGAGTCTGTGGTGCAGCATGACAATGAGGCCAACGCTTGCATATTTGTGTGTTGGTGGTCGTGTGCACCCTTGCCAGATTCACATGTAGATATATATCATGGAGTGTGAGTGAGTGTGTGTGTGTGTGTGTGTGATGCAATGTGCCTGTCTGTGTTTAATGTGTGTGACAGCAGGTCTGAGGCCGTAAAGCACCAATAAAGCCAAACTTGAAATCATCAAGAGGTCGTCACGCTGAGACTGAGAGGCGTGGAGACACTAAAGCAGAAGGAGAGTTTGAACATCATCAACAGCGGGACAACATCAGCTCAGTTATTACACAGCCACAATCCCAAGTGCCCCGCAGTCTGGAGCACCCTTGTGTGTATCCCAAAGGAGTTTCCGTGCTTTTGGAATGACATGATCCGCTTTCAGATGTTCAGGTGTTCACATACTTTCTCATGCTCAAACAGGTATGAAACAAAAGAAACTTTCTTTCCAAACTCTGCTGAAACTGCCCCTGACTTCATCTTCGACAGCTCACACTGTGGGTGACACGGGTGCTGATCAAATGGATAAATGAATAGTTCCAAAGATGGCAAATGTGTTGGAGGTCAGATAAAAAATTTGATCGCATTAGTGATTTAATTCTTTGATGCTACTTTGCACACTTAATACTTTTTATCAAAAATAAGCTTGTTCATATTTGTATCCTTTTTGTCTTAAATTGGAGTAATCTTACTCTTTGACAAGTTCAAGTTACAAGCCTTAAAATTGTAATTAAATCAGTGACTTAATAACTAACACTACTTGTTAATTAAGTCATTAAATAATTATCAATATTGCTTAAGTTCTGCAAGCTTTAGCCATTTAATGTATTTAAATTCAGTGATTAATTATTATAGTAGGATCTGTGTTAGTGGGGGAGGCTGCTGTAACCACACTGGGTTCAGATTGCCTTTACATGCATGAAATTGATGTTTGCATGGAATTTAATGGACATCAGTCTCACAGTTTACTCTTCAGCCTCTTTGCAGTGTATCAGAGCTGTATTAAGTTGGTATTAATGCTGACATAACACCTCACTTTTATTTCGAGCAGGGACACGCCAAGTCGACAGTTAGCCATCGCTCCTCGTTGGGCCGCCAGTGAGAGTCGGGGCCTCGTCAGCAGGATTTCGTCAGGACAAATGATCGCCCTGATTGGCTGCTGGCTAGCGAATCAGTGCACAAGAAGAGAAATGAAAGGTAAACAGAGAGACACAAACAGAGGGATCACCTCATTCTTCCACACCAGCGCCTTCAACACAATAATTGGAGATTTAGTGTGAGTTCAGCCATGTTGTCGATCAATCCGTCAACGGTGCCGAGAGGCGAGACTGGTCAAAAGTGGAATTAATATGGCACACACTTTGTTTTTTCCACAGCCACTTCCTTCATTCACACTCTTTAACATGATTCGTCAACAAGTGTCCACAGAGCGAGGGCCGCTGTTTGAAACTCTCATTCTAAGACTCTGATGGTCCGTGGTCATGCCATGATAAACAAGGCATGTTATCAGTGAGTTTCTCTCCTGCTTTGTTTCCAGCAAAGCAGCTGCTCAGGTAGTGTTTGCTGTAAACTGCACTTGCTGTTACAGTGGAAACCATGAGTGTTGCCAAATCAGCCAGGACTGAAATCCTGAGGATTACAGCCCTCCTCACCAGCTAGTTGCTCACTTTGCCTCCCATTTGGAGCTGCACAGGTTGTGTACAGTGGGTTTATCAGAGGCTGTTTGCTGTAAACAGCTGCCTGCTGCTGCTGCTGCTGCTGCTGGAAATAAGGTTGATGAGAACGCTGAGACTGATCCAACACAAAATGTGCCAGAAAACCAAAACATGAGCAACAATGAGGTGAGAGAAGCTAAAAAGCTCTGCAAAGCTGCAGGGTTGGTAATAAAACACCACTTCCGTATCACAGGTTGTCGTTTAATTTTTTGTTAATGTATAAATTCATGTTTAAATCATGTAAACACAGTGTGTGTGTGTGTGTGTGTGTAATTTGAATAAGCATTATACATGTTTCTGAACAAAATCTCAACTGTTTCCATCACCTTATCAAAAACAGACGGGAATGAAGGAAGGTGTGCATATGTATGTGTGTGTGTGTGTTTTGTTGGTGAAGTCACACATTCATATACATACACACACACACAAACACACACACACAGTCACACCTGTTATAGTGAAACCCTGGCAGAGTTTTGTTGTGCCTGTTCGTCTGCTTGCCAATTTGAAGCGTCCCTCGTCCGTCTCCACTAACAGACTTTGTTACGATGCCAGAGGTTCAGCACGTCTTAAATCACTCCGCCACTCCAAATCTGACAGTGTGTTCTGTGATGTTTAATTAGGAATAATAGTTTCTAATATTCCACCAATTAGAGCCTGTCTCCCTTTCAGTCAGGGGAGTTGTGTTAAGTGAAAGAGAGGCAGGGAAAAAAAAGGAGAAAACTAGAATAAAATGACTGTACAGGTAATGCCAGGTAGGTGCACCCGAGGGTTTTTATTTCAGTCAAAAATTGGCACTGCTGATGAATTTCTGACTAATGATTCATTTAAGCTCTTCTCGAAGGAAATCACCAATTAAAATGAGGCTGAAAGTCCAAACGTTCAAACCAGCAAAATATGTTTTAAAAGAGGACATTTAAAGAGAGACTGCTGGTGGTACCTGTACGTGTGTGTAAGTGTGTGTGTGTGTGTGTGTAGGTGTGTGTGTGTGTGTGTGTGTGTGGACGTGTTGCTTAAGGCAGCGATTTTCAAAGGCCGGTTGGTGAACTACATTATGTTAAATCATCCTGCAGCCAGAGAACCTGCTGTGTTATGATGCCAAAGCCTGAGTGATTCTCTAATGTAACGTCTGCTAAATCAAACATGGAGGCTTTTCAGTCGGGTCACACTTCAACTAAAGACGTGGATCAAGAATGGGTTTGTCCAAATTGTCCAAATCCTCAGAAACACTTAGTGAAAGCCAGGCTCGGACTACAAAAATCCTGACTGATTTTTCAGGTTGCATCAAACACATCACACATATTTGGCTTTCAAGTTGCAAAGTGAGGGTATTTTGAGGGAGTGACAACATATTTGAGAAGACATTTTAGAATGTGGACAGTTTTGATAATTGAGGAAATGTTCAGGAAGTAAAATTGTTTTAAGAAAAACTATTTTTTAATGTCTTGTTCAGGGATTTTCAGTGAAATATTTCAATACCACACGTATTCTTTACAGCACTGGACAAATAAAACCAAAACTATGAGCACATGCTGGGACAGAGAAGTAGGAAAATACTATGTATCTTTATTATTTTCTGTACTGTTCCTTTAAGATATTACTGATCACAACAGTGATGGATGTTTGATAAGAACTGAGTCCATGGTGGTGTTTCTTTGTATTAAGGGGTGTCATCAGATAAGACATTTCTTGAATATTACAGAATAATTGCAGTTAAACTTGTTAAATTGTTTTAATTGTCTCTCTTATTTGTATCAACAGCAAAAGATTCACAAAACATAATTAAGAAAAAGATATTAGAAAAATGTATCCAAGTAAAAGGAAGTGAATGAAAACTAAAAAGAGCTGAAATTGTTTTAAATGTTACATATCATTCTGTCACCCTTACATGAATGCTCTTAATGCTCTTTCAGTGCTTTCTTCCTTTTATGTATCAGATAAAAGTCAAATCAATGCAAATACTTTGCAATGAAAAATGGCGGCAGGGCTGTTTCTGTTTTTCCTTTTCTCTTGAAACAGGGTTTGCTGATAAAAGCAGCAGAGCTGTTTTACAATAAAACACTCTGATTTCTCTTATTGGGTCACTAAAGGCTTTTGTCCCATAAATAGGACCAAGCACACACACACACACACACACACACACACACACACACACCCACACAACACACCATGTTAACTATTGTGTACAGCAACAACAGAGGAACCAACACATAAGAAAAGTAAAAATGAAAAAAAGAGAGAATGCGAAAGAAAAAGCCCAAATGTTTTTATCAGCCCACTGAGGGAGAGAGAGGATGTTGTGTTTTAAGTTGTCTGTTCTGTAAAAGTAGGTCACACACACAAAAAGTGTCTGACCCGGACCAAAAAATTACAGCTACACTCACACATGCATGCTCACTGTCACTTACCCAGTGTGTATGTCTGTGTGTGTGTGTGTGCACACTGGGTGGATCTCTCTGTTGCTGTGTGTGTGTGTGTGTGTCTGAAAGCTCAACCTGTTCTCCATGTTTGTTAGACTAGTTTCAGGTTTTAACCTTGTGAGTAAGATCCTGGTTTTAGGAGACTGGGTTACTCGTAAAGAGCAAGGGCGTGTTAAAAAAAAAAGACATGAGTGAAAATATTTCTATAATCATTTCGGAGATTGATGGAATTCATGGAAAGTGGGAACATTTTTAGCAAGTAAGAGAAGTTCAAAAAGTAAGAACCTTAGAAAGTAAAGGCATCTTGTCCTGTCCTTGCTTCACCAAAGGGCTGTTTGAGGCTTTATGATTTCCAAATATTTTTCTAAATAATTAACAAATCATTTTTGCCCAGCAGTAAAACACCTTGCCCAAGAACTGCAGTTGCTAATTAGCTACATAGCTAAAAGTGGCGCATTGACACAAATGTTGATTCATGTGTCCCTGTACAAATGCACTGAATAAACTAAATCAAACTAAAAAGATGCTCTGGTCTTAGACTTCACATCAGATCGTAAGAGTTCTGGGAAACAGGTGTATGAAGCAGCAAGTCTGAATGAAGTGGGTTGGAGTGGGTGGGTGTTTACCAGACACTATCAGGTTGCATCATGGGAAGTGTTGGGTCTAGAAGAAGTCAGGATATGTCTGCCTCTGGACCACTGTGTTTTTTTAACTGTCCCATGTTTCAAACATGGAAGTCCATTTCCTGCCGTATACTGTGGCTTTTATCTGTATTTGAATCTACGGCAGGACAGAAAAAGAGACACCTCTCAACAACAAAAATCTGGTCACAAACAAGCGTACCTTTAAAAAAATGTGCACGGTGACAGAAAAGAGCTGCCGTTTGCAGGGCGCGTTTGATTAATGCTGTTTTTTTGGTTGTTTTTTGGTGCTTTTTTTTCTTTACCAATGCCTAATAAAAGGTTCACAAACCATCTGTTTCTCTCTCCCCCTGATGCCTTGCCCAAAGGTCCCCCCATCGTGGGACTGGCAACACGCCCAAACACATCCATCCAACCCCCCCCATCTCCTCCCTTACCCACCCACCCCCCTTTTTTTTCTCCTTTTTTTCCTACTATTCTCTCTCTCCTCTCCTTTTTCCTCAGTCCCTTCTGTCCTCTTCCTTCCTCATTTTCTCCGTTTCTTTGCTGTTCACTTCTCCATTCCTCTCGATTCATTTCTTTATCATTTCCTTCTTTCATCCCCTTCTTTCCTTTCTTTCCTCATCATCATCGCTTTCCTCATCTCCCTCTTTGTCACTTTCTGTCCTTCTCTCTTATCTCCTCCTCATTTCGTTTTCTTCTCTTCCTCCCATCCTCCCTGCCTCCACCTCTGCTTGTCCTCCTTTTACACACTAAATTTCTCCCTATTTTTATTCCTCTCCTCACATTGTTCACCTGGGAATTTTCTTTTCCCTTTCAATCCCATCATTGCCTTCTTCTGCCTTTCTCTTTCTTCTTCATCACCCAGTGTGTATTCCTTCTCCTCTTTCTTATCTCCTCATGGTGAGGCTTCCTCCTCCCATCCACTGTCTCTCTGCACTTCCTTGCTCATCCTTCTTTACTCTCTTCTTCCTCCCATTGTGTCCCTCCCTCATCTCTTCCTCAAATTCTGTATTCCTCTCTATTTTTCTCCTTTCTTCCCTCCTTTTGTTGTCCCCCTCTCACCTTACCCAGTATCTCCTGCATATCTTCCATCCCTCGCGCTACCCCCTCTCCTCCCCCACCTCCTCCCCCCTCTCCTCTTTTCCTACCCATTTAAACCTCTCTCGCTCAATATGCATATTCATAAACCTGCAAACATTCCCATCCAATAGTGTTTAATCCCTCCCTGTATTAGTGTGTGTTTTCTCCCCTCAACCCTTCACACACACACACACACGCACACGCACACACACACACACACTCACTCACTCACATACACACACACCTCCTCCTCCCCCTCCTCTTCCCAAACATCTCGCAGCTGGCCGACAGATGGGGCCCGCAGCCAAAAAAGCAGCAGCGGCAGCGCCACAAAAATAAAAATTTACAAGATGCCGGTGGAATTTATTTAAGGACAGGAGGAGGGGATGGGGTTTCAGGGCTACACCTCCTCTTTCTTCTCTTTGTTGCCTCACCTTTCTCCATCACTACCTTTCTCTCTCATTGCCTAAAATGTACTGATGTGCCTCATCGTCAGTCTGGTGAGAACCATTTTCTGTTCTCCCTCCTGCTCTTATTCACTGCATTAGTGCTTCCCTCAAGGGGTGGTGAGATGATTTTCACAGTAAGAAGTAAGAAATAAAACTCTCTCACAAAAGATTTTTTGATATTTCTTTATGTTTCTCATTTTTGTCTTCTCTCTAGTCCTTACTTTCTAGAGAGAAATACCTCTTCAGGTTCCTGACAAAGACTCAGATTAAGGAGTATATAACAGGTTGCAAGTGAATACAGTTGGGGAATCACAATCTTTATAATCCAGAAGAGCAGATTACTCTGCAGTGACCGGCAAATAATCACTGTGGAGTGGAAACATGGCCTCTTCATATTTTGCCATTTTAATTTTTCATAAATCATTGCTGATTGTCAGTTTTACGTCTGTCGGTTGACTTTAGACACACCAGTATTTAACAGTAGTGGTAAATAACAGTTGTGGAGATACAAGGTTTTTGCCTGGCAGCAAATAAATGGAGGGTTGTGGACATCTCTCCATCACTCATCCCCATCAGTGAAAGGTGTAATGTTGCTTAGCTGTTCTTAATAAATCACTTAAAGGAAAATCATCACAATTTAAACTGTAAGGGACAAGGGTTTCTCATCAGCACTGCAGACCTTCATTTTCCATTAATGTCATGAAAAATTATATTATTTAGAATTTAGACACACACAAAATGAAAAAAAAGGAAAAGCAATAAATGGGGAGTAAATTTTGACATGTGCGGTCTTGAATTGTTCTTGAGAAAATATTTTGAGTAAAAAAAGGTACAAAATCGGATAAAAGCACAATAAGAAAGAGCTCAAGTGTAAACAGTTTGATTCTGATGTTCAGACTAATTATAATCCCTTTTCTATACATGAGCTGTGTGTAGCTTGTGCTAATGTAATGTAGTTTTAATTGTTAATAATACAGCCTTTCTCAGTGTAAGAATGCTAAAATTCACCAGAAGACAGACAAAATAACAGAAAAATAAAAACATTTATCTAACAATAAATAAAAATGCTGTAGTGTAGGTGTACGTTTAGGTGCAGCAGGTGTATTAACATCAAGTGGCCTTACATTCCTCATCTCAACATCTCAAAGATAGAAAACTTAGAGATGCTTGAGGAATATAAGCATCACGGTGGCTCCAGCCTGTAAACACTCACTTTAAAGCAAACGAGAGCCTGCGTAGTTTCTGCAGAACACCTCGAACACACACATGCACCTTTTATTGTTTCTGTTATTTTGTCCACCCATTTAAATCAATACAGAAAGTTTAACTAAAAGACACATCTTTCTGTATAATGTAATATTGTAAGACAGCAGCACAAAATACATGCACTCAAAGTGTTTTAATAGAAACTGGAGGTGAAGACAGGACTTTTGCCTCATGAACAGACATCTGTGTTCAAGAAGAAGATTAAAATGAGTATGAATATTAAACTGTGAAAATAATCCACGTTTGTAAAATCTGAATTATGATGCATCAACTATTAGGTTTGTTTCCAGATGTTGCTTTTTACTTTCTCTTTGATTTTTTTCATTCAGTCTTTTTCTTAAGGTTTTTATTTTTTGAAAGTAGCCCTTTAACTGAGAATCACCTTTAGATTGTATTTCTGCTGGTGTCTATGAACTGTTAACTGTTGAATAGCTATGCAATTTTTTAAAAAATGTTTTCCTATTTCCTAATTTCATAGCAATCGTGACATAACTTGGCTATCAGCTGGTATGTTTATCATATCTGCTTGTTTTGTCAGTCCCTCTTATTTGCTCTTCTCTTTTTGTTTGTTTGCTTTCCTAAAACTGAGTTTCAATACAAATATTTTCGCCTCCTTATATTTTCATATGTTGTCATTGTATCATTTTTTGCTTCAGTTGCTCCAGACTCCATCTCCAATACTCTCTTAACTTTTGTCATTATTTTCATAATATTTTTCTTTCATTCCATTTTTTATCCTCTCCCTTTTCTCTGAGAATAATTAGTGCTGAGGACATTTTAAGTAATAAAAATGAAACATTTCCAGAATCTATCTGTCACAGCGGTAAAATGTGTAATTTCTTTGCTTTTTCATCATAATGTCCTCACTTCTGACCCTCTTTTGGTTGGTGTGTTCAGCTGTTTTTAATCAGTGTGTGTGTGTGTGTGTGTGTGTGTGTGTGTGTGTGCGTGTGTGTGTGTGTGTGTGTGTATCTGTCAGTGTGCATGGAGTATGGATTTTCTGTATGTGATATATTAGAACTAATGTCAATTTTAGGGAAATTTGATCTGCCCTCCCCTCTATTTACTCCTCAAACGCTCATACCTGTTCACACTCACACACATATGCACGCACCCCACACACACACATGCACACACACGCAAATTGATAGTGGCAGAAGTGGAGTGGAAGCGGAACAAAAACGAGGTGGAAATTGGAGAAGCAGAGGGAAAAAAATGAGTGAAGGTTTGAGTGAGATGATGTTTTCAGTCTGCTGAGGCTGCAGGTGGATTTTCTTTGGCCAGATGACCTCTCTCTCTCTCTCTCTCTCTCTCCCTCTCTCTCTCCCTCTCTCTCTCCCTCTCTCTGTGAGTCTTTCTCACGCTGCTTCTCAACCTCACTGTGTCATTGCCTCTGATTCTATTGACAAACACAAGTGCAAAAGGGCAAAAGACAAGACAGGGAAAAGAAGAACAAAGAGGAAGGAGTGAGTGATGGCAGAAAAGAGGATGAAACAGAGGAGGAGAGGAGAAAACAGAAAAAGGCGGGGAAGGAGAAAGGATAGAGAGTGAAGGAGAAAAGGAAGAAATTAATAGGAGTAAAGGAAGAGGTAAAAAACAGGAGGAGGCTGGAAGGAGACCCAACCCCAGGGGGCACTGTTAGTCCTTGTAGCAAACCAACACAAACACACATGCACGTTACATGTACGCACTCACATGCAAAAAAAAAACCCAACAAAAAAAAAACAGCCAAGCATACACACACAAGAAAGACAAAAAAGCGAATGAGAAAACAAAACAAGTGCCAAATAACTTTGGTCGAAAATAAACCAACTTCATTTTCACTTTCTGTTTATTGTTTCCTGTCGTCAAGTTGTTTCCACACCAAGTGAAAACAAACAAACAAACAAACAGGAAAAACAAAATTTTGTGATCTCAGAAAGTGTGTAGCTGGTCTAAATGTGAAGGATTTAGACGGATACCGGGGATGATGGGATAAACTGCTCTGAACACCTGCACAATGTAAAGAGCATGTACACAACACACAGACTCATACATGCTAATGTTAGATTTGCATGGATACATCGTGTCCATATCAACAAGGACAGATTATCTTTTTATGTTATGAACACTTTAGCAAAAGCTTGTAATTGGCCAACAGGATGAAGGGTATAATATATGTAATATATATATTTATGTGGCCTGGAATTAATATGCAAGCTGGGAAGTTGTTTAAAAGTTAATGTTTGTGTGAGTATCAAAAGTATCACTAGTTTCTCTTTTGATATCATTTCTTTTGAATGTTCTACTTTTATTGGTCAAATAATAATTGCTAATTATCCATGAACAGTGCGCATAGTTCAGGCTGACAGTATTCTATTTGTTTTGCAGGTATCTGATCATAAACCTTAGGTAACGGATTACATTTTACCCAGAGTGCCACAAAACAAGAGCAGAGAGATTCACCAAAGTTATAAAGTGCATACTGAAGACAATTAAAAAATTCTGTATCAAATCTTATGGCAGTCCCTGCAATAGTGAACCAGACACTCAACTATCAATATCTATCAACTAGCACTGGTGCAAGAGTTACTTGCTTAACTTAAAGCTGATGTTGGATAGGAGGTATTTTAACAGTTTTTCAAGAGGAAACAGGTCATTCTTTGGGGAATAAAACTGCCTCTTCCTAGCAACCAGAAAAGGAAATTGGCAATTGGTCAGCAGCATGAGAAGATCCAGGACCCTTTGGCCTTTGGACCAGTGTCTGTCAACTCCCAACAGCTTCCATTTTTTTTACTGTGAAATGACTGCAGTCATGCATTCCGTTACGAGTCAAACGAGATCAGGTGTGTTTATTTTGTAGACCTTTTCATCCCTTCCCCCTGCTGCCCACCTGCGCTGCACCTGACGTCAAGCCCACCGAGAGACACACTCGTGGTCAACATGACAAACACATACACAGGCAAACAAACATGCAAGCACATGCGCTAACAAACACACAAAACACCCCTGAGCTACACCGTACAGTACAGCACCATCATCATCTCTGTCTCCCATTTGAATTCTTTTCAAAGCATTTATTCCATCAAAGAGGCATTCATGGCAACGAGAGCCCAACTTGTGGCACACACACTCACACGCGCACACACACACACGCACACACGCACACACATTTTTGTCCCCATCTGGTCACCATTCAGCAGGAAGCATGCTGTCTCTGTAGCTGTGTTATGAAGCGAACATTCTCACAACCCTCAGTCAGTTCTGTTCTGCAAAGGTTCATTTTAAATCTTTGACCTTTGACAGCCTCTGTAGGTGGCCAGCAGGAACTGCAAAAAGAGTTGAAGGCTATAGACGTGAGTATACGACAATATGCTTATCTTACCATTCAGTGCTAACACAATACTTGGACATTGAGTTGATGTGCTTTGCTATTCAGTAGTACTGATTAATGTTGTTTCTGTTAGCTATTTTAACACTTTAACAAAAAGTTAAGTTATACTTGGATTATACTGTATAAATTATGAATTATATTTCCTGAAAACATTGCACTCCACTAATCAGTCAGACTGTCTGAGTTTATTTTAGCATTATTGCTATATTGCATTAAAAAAGAGTAAATTAAACAATCAAACTGATACTTTAACCCCCTATTCATAAAGCTAGTGCAATAGAGAATGATAAATATTAATATAAATACCAGGGCAAAATGAATACAGCCCCTAAAACACTGCAAAAATGCAAGCCTTAAAATGAACATCCCAGCACCATCGCATGCAAAATTAAGCTTCAAACTGTCCATTCAAAAATATAAACTTGACTGCATATAGGATTGTTACATAACAAGTACAGCAGTTTAAGTAACATATATATCTTTTTAAAGCACAGTGCTACATTTAGCTTTCCTGCTCATGAAGCTAACACTATGAAGACAACGCATATAGTTTACTTGAAACATTTTCTATGTGTCCTCTCCCCTTCCTGGCACACAATGTCGCTACCCCAGTGGTGGCTGAATTTCTTAACCCCTTTGAAATTTAATAGCTGTGTTTTTACTTGTGTCCATGAAAAACACTTGTTCACATCAATTTAGTTATAAAGTTTTTACGTTTAAGTTTGTTTAATGTTTTGATATTTTTAAAATGATTTAAAATGCACATCAGTTTAGTCTTTGTGGATGCTTACTCTTTTAGAGGATCATGGGGGCTGCAGCCAGTCTCAGCAGAGATTGGACCATGGACAAGGCACCTGTTTATCACAGGACTGACATGGAAAGACGAACAAATATCCACTCACATTCACAGGCAATAGAGTCACCAAATTGCCCAGCCTGCACTGGCAGGAGCATCAGGGGGAAGGCTTCACAGGCTTTTTGTGAGGTGAGGGTGCCAACCACTGCATGACTGTACCACCCCTCCATCATGGGGGAAGAAAAAAATTGAAAGTGGACAGTAGTTGTTGTTATTTTTTAGCCATAAGAATCATAAAGAGATAAGAGATTTTAAGAGATTTTCTAATTACACGGGTCCATCTTGAAAAGCTCCAAATAGATTAATTTGTATCTGGTCAGAATCTGACTGGACCAGTCAGCGTCCTTTGAGGAGAGAGAAGAATCGGCTACAGGCTTGGTTTAGTTCAGAAGTGGCTGTAAGCTAGCAAACAATGACGGCTGCTAAAGAGGTTAGCCTGTACGCTGCAAAAAGCGGCAATTTTATCAAAACTGGATGACATTTACTCATTAAAAGAAGCGCAAAGAACCCTGTCAAAGGCTAGTCTTGGTGGAAATAATGTTTCTTTTTCTTCTCCTTACTGTCTTCAGCAAGAGTAATGTATGTGAAAGTTCGTCCTATCACTATCCAGTTGTTTTTAAAATGGCTCGCCTCTTCCAAACACTGCCTATGGCTGTTCCCTGGATCAATTTGTGAAATAAATCCTATGGATTTGTGAAACATTCCATCTGGTGTGTAAGGTTACCATCCTATAGGTCCAAAAATGTTTTTCAATGAAAAGTTATTTTAATAGATTCTCCATATGCAAAGCTGCAAATTTCTTTTGTTAAAACGCTAAAAATGTTATTCTGACAGCTAAAATTGACACATTCTCACTCCAAAATTACACATCATCCTCGAGTTGACAGCTAAGGAGTTGTTAAGAGGTGCACATTTTACTTTTAAATCAGGACAAGACATCTTTGTTTTAAGCTAGCCCTAGCCCATCTTGAATCTGCCTCACAACTAGAAGCACAGTGATGACATCATCTTCTTTCAGACTGTAGGGAAAATGAAAAACAAATTTATTTCATGCAACAGTCTCCACTTTTTGTGTGATCATTACTCTGAGAAGTGCCTTATTCCCAAAGTAATGACACTTGTATTGCATCAGTTTTTATTAACTGGAAATAAAAATTGTTATGTCTACACAATTAAAACCTTACAACTCTCTTCACATCCACAGGAAATTTTCTCTTGAACAGAGTTCATTTTCGGCTGGATGTGTGTGTGCATGTGCGTGTATGGGTGTGTGCACGTGTGTGTGTGTGTGCGTGCGCATGCATGAATGCCCAGGGGACCAGGTTGACAGGATCTAAAATAAGCAGGGTTTTTTTTTTGGTTTCAAGCAGCCACCTGTGGACAGCACTGTGTGTGTGTGGGTGTTTCTGTGCTGTATGTGTGTGTGTAAATATATCAGTGTGTGTTTTCACTGTGTGGTTTGTGTGTTTTAGAACTTTTTCAAGCATATTTTTGAGTGTTTTCACGTCCTGCTCTACAGTTTAGTGTGTTTTATTGCATGTTCTAATGCTTCACCTCCCTTGCTGGTTTCCCAGATTTGGAAGGGCTGGGTTACTGGTCATCCAGCCCTCCAGATGTTCTTACAGCTTGAGCTGTTCCTTGTAGACACCAAACCAAAACCAGTGGTAGAGGAAACTTCCCAGAATATATTGCAGATGAAACTGAAGAAAGCTGAAAACCACTGAAAATGATCTAAGATTTGTTTGAACTAAAGCATTTCTTCTGTTATATAACGAAAGTAATTTGAAAATACTTAAAATATCTTAAAGCGGCAAAAAGTCCACTGACAAAAGTTTGTGGTTTGTTTAAAAAGTAGTTATCAAATCAGCCTTAACGTCAAATAATGTTATGAAGCATGCTTTGTTCTTGTGGAGAAATTATGAACTGAGTGTTTAATGTGCCTTTAGTGTAAAATATAAATGAGACAAACACTTCAGTTTTTATATGTACTTGATACTCTATATGAGTGAACATGATTTCTATTAATGTAGTTATTAAGACTTAACAATAAAAATGCCCAATCTTGATTAAACAAATAAATGTTGGGTGTAAAAGCATACTTATGTATTAACAACCTTTCACTAGATTTAACACTGATTTTGTCCCTTAATCCGTTTTGTATAGATAAATTAAGGCTTATAAAGACTAAGAATTGGATTTGGTTCATGTGTTGATGAAGTGCCGAGGTAGTTCTCATCCAGTCTTTCCTCTCCTTTAACCCACTCTCACATCTCCATGAGTGTTGACGTCAGGATCGGTGGTGAACCGGACCACAGTGGCTGCCTGCAGAGCCCTTTGATCTCCACTCTATTAGAGCTCTCATATGGACTTCATATTGCACACAGAGACACAGACACACACACACACACAGAACAGACACACACATGCACACAGAAACACCCGCACACACACACACAGATGATCTTTAACCCGAAGTTTGTCTGAAATTTAATAGAGTTCTGTTTGACAGACTGACTGAGAGTATGAATGAACTGTGTTTAACATATTACACACTCAATAACATTATCATCCTTACACCTTAGTCATAACCTGTAGATTTTACATTATTACTGAATTACCTCTGTTTGTTTTAGAACGGCAGTGTAATATTACAGAATAATTTTACAACATTATCAGTTTGTAGTATCATAGTATGTTGGACAGTTCTGGTCTCCACTCTATCACAACTGGGAAATTCATTTTTTATAACACCGGACTACATTAACACACCATGGAGTCAAAATCATCATGCCTAATGTGTTGACATTAGTCAATTTTACAGACGCCCTTTGGGACCTTATTTCTAAAAAGTCACTAAATCCGTTGAGAAAGTTGCTAAGTTTTCAACATCTTCGGAATTATCATGTTGTCATTCAGTTTTAAAAGGAAAGAGGGGGCTACTCAGGAGAGACAGCTCCACTGTGTTTGTGAAAGACAGACAGAAAGACAGAAAGACAGACAGACAGGAAGAGTGGCTGAGCAAAGACTTTCTTTGCTTAACTCTTTAATGAAAGAAGGTTTCTATTTCTCAACAATTCAATATATTTAATTATGTTAACAACTTACAACTGCACAGAGACAGCAGGTGAAGATAATTCCAAATTGAATGTTTAACTACTAATTCCCACTCTCCTTAACCTTTGTTCTGCCCTTGACACCATCAACCACAAACATTTACTTAGCCATGTTATGAGATGGGTTGGTCCCTCTGGTGAACCTGCAGGCTGATGTGAATGATGTATCACTGGACAGAAATTCTGGGCCCTATCGTACACTTTGCGCCGCGTCAGTGGCGCATTGGGCGTGGAAAGTTTCGAATTAATTCAGGGGAGTTCCCAGGTCAACCTTTGCCACCTTAATCCAGGAGCAGCAGAGGAATCCTGCTCTTCCCCGTCCAATGCGCCGCTGGCGCAAAGCCGGTAGTCCAATCAGCTGTGTAGAATCATCTCATCAATTCATAGGTGTCTCTCTGGCCAAAAATGCATGAACCAATGGGAAAATCCTCTCTCATTCCCTTTAAAGGCTGGTTCTGCCATGCGATGGTAGCGCAGGCGTATTGATATCGTACACCCGAAGCAAACCTAAACAGCTAAACTACAAGGATATATTTATTTATTTATTCATTCGTTTATTTGGATGGACAGAGACAACGCTCAATGAATGTATTGTGTCAGACAGCTCTCAGCTGATCCCCCCCTTCAGTCAAATCATTTAGAAAGCAAACATTTCCATATTTTGTCACATCTATTTATACTAAATGTAGGAGCCTAAATGCAGTTCTTTGATTTTTGATTTAAAAAGGTTGATGAGTAATTTAAGTGAATTTAAAAAAGGCATTTAAAGGCCTATTTATAGGTATTTTCATTTCATTTGTATGATACTGTAATTAGTTTGTCATTTGGATGCATTTGGATGGTTTGGGATGGATGGG
>JAQNCA010000013.1:2852035-2878693 GCA_029783725.1 Acanthurus tractus
ACTGTGTGTGCAGGAGTCAGCGTTCAAGAGCAACTGGACTTTTTGTAGAGACGTCCCTGTACCAATACCAGTATTGCGTAAAATACTACTGTTACTCATAATTTTGTTATTTTCCCCATTGTTGTTGTTATTATTTGGTATCAAAATAATACACACACACTTATTCAACTTAAAGGAGTATAATTTCAGGTCAAATCAGAGTATTTCCCCACCTGAGTTAATTCAATTAAATCTCTCCCATGTACCTCTTAAGAATAAACCTGTTTGTTCAAGTGGCTTTTGTGTGAAGGCCATTGAGTCCCTTATAAAGAAGTAATGATACTGAAAATTTAGTGATATTATTTGTGATATAAATGAAAAACGTGGCAGCAGCCTCTCCTTCTTTGAATGGTTTGGCTGTTTTGGGAAGAGGGCGCTCAATAGGTTGAGCTGAAGGAGGAGGAGGATGGAGGAATGTTCCAGAATGCTGATACTGGGGACAGATTACACACAAACACGCAAACACATACACACACATACACGCACACACGCACACACACACCCAGACACACACACACACACACCACAAAAGCACACAAAACAAACTTGAGCCAACACTCATCCACTCTTTTGCTTTTCCTCCCTCTCTCTTTCTCTCCAATCTCCAAAAGCACTCACATTTTACTCACACACACACACACGCACACACACACACACACTCAGCGATCCGGGTGGAATCAAAGGGTATTAGCTGTGCGGTGTTCAGTTCCCCCGGTCCTTTCCCAGCATTCTCCACAGCTGTACGATTACACAGGTGTTTGGCAAAAACACACTGTTAGAGACCGCAAAGGGGCGGAGTGTGTGTGCGCGTGTGCATGTGTGTGTGTGTTTGAGTGAGACAGAAAAAATGAATATTCAAGTGAGGTTGCATGTGTTTACTGTGTGTCTGCTTGCACAGCTTCCCTGCAGGAGTGTGTACTTTTCTGTGTATTTATGTGTGTGTTTATAGTACCATTAATTCCTCCCAGTGACTCAGCCCTGCTATTTCCTTGACCACCACCAACATCACATTTTAAATTCACTCCCATCATATTTTTTTATTTCCGTCTGTCTCTGAGTCTTCATTCATGTCTTCCATTTCCTGAGAAACATAATCAGTGTTTCCAGCATTTCCAAGAGCTGTTGAGTAAAAATATTCCTGATGGGGGATTTTTATACTATCTGGTAATCACTGTTTTTAATCATCTCCATACATCTAACACATTAGTTATGACTTGAAAAACATGCTAGATGTTGCTTGAGTAAACTGAACTCATTTTTTTAATATGATTTTATTTTGAAGAACTAGGGCTAGCTGTCCAAGACACAACCCATAAAAAGTAACAGTCCCCAGTTCAAATCAGACCAGAGACCTTGCATCGCTCTCTGAACTCAGAATTCCTGTCGATTATCAACATGCTATCAACATGCCAATAGTCAATGTTTACCACATTTACCATCTCAGTTAAGCATGTTAGCATGCTAATATTTTCTAATCTGAACATTCGAGGCTGATAGAAATGTCATTATTTTTGTAAAATTTCAGCAAATTACAGCATGAGCGCTGTGGATCTTTGATTAGTGACTGAAACAATTCTAAAATGTGCCACTTACTAGAAAGCAGTGCTGCTTTACTAACAGCCTATGTATATAACAGGGTAGTCCATGGACTTTTAATAAAAAATACGTCAAATTATCAAAACATAATTTAATACTACCTTCATGTAGACTAAAACTAGAGCCAGGCCTGGGTTAGCTTAGCTTGGCATAAAGATGGGATGTTTCAGATAAAAAGTTGTAATTTACAGAAATTACTCTTACAGCTCATCTACAGTGGATCTACATAGGCTACAAAGATAAGTGTGAGAGAGAGCATTGGACCGTAATGTTAGCCATAACTACTCAAAAAGTGACAATACTAGCATGGTTTGCAAATTGCTACCAATTATTGCAAAGTTTTAAATCCAACATGCCCAGTGCCATCCTTGACATTTTAAAAAAATCAGTCCTTAATGGACAACTAACCAGTTTACCTAACAAGCTGACATTATTGTAATCTTTGCTGCTTGGCAGTCTTAGTGGACATCTACTGCTGAATCGAAGTTCTTCTTGGTGCACTGGTTCTGGGGTTGAAGGTCCAGGCTCTACATGTGAGCATCAAGGATGTAAGACCTTCAACATTGAAGTTCAGTTTTGTTTAACAGTATTTTACTTTCTGATGCACCATTTGTTTGCAGGGGCTAGCTAGCTAGAGAAGACAAAGGTGGCACTTAGGAAGTGCAGGAAGGCCTAATTCAGATCGAATCAGACCAGAGAGCAAACTTTCTCATTCGTTTTAATATGAGTGGTCTGCTTAAGAGAAGAATAAAAAATGAAAAAGTGATCAATATCCAGTTCTGGTATTATAAGGAAATGATTTTTTTTTTTTTACATTTATTTTAAATTTGCTTTTTAGAAGAAAGGGAATGAAATCTCCAACCAAATGACTGTCTTGAAAAGTAGTCTAAATCAGATGGCCATTGTCTGCATACCACCACCCCCACCTGCCTAATGCACCTTACCAAATGTCTTTGCCTTACATCTTACCTTTCCTCTTACCAATCTTGCCTTTAGCATACTCTTGGCAAGTTGTGGTTCAACTCAAACCTTCACTCAACTCTCCCAAGTGAAGCTCTTGGCAGCTAAATGGAGCCTGGGGTGTGACGGAAGTATGATCCTACTTCCCTTAGCCTTCCACAACATCTGCCTCTACAGTAAACAGTTGTGCAACAAGCAGTGTCACATTTTTGCACTGTTTTATATGGGAATATAAGGAGGGGAATGAGAAATGTTTTCTCATTTTCTGTGGTGTTTTATATTGGCTAGTATCTGTTGTTCAGTCAACTGAATCTCACCAGGTAGTATGTCCCCAGTGCCCTTCCATCCTAGTTTCTTATGAAAGAACTCTGATGTGCCAAGGAAGATTTTTTTTTAGCTCAGTTTTGATTCAGATGTGACAGACAGTCTGTCTTCTGTGTCAGACCATGACTGTGCGTTCCTGCTCTGTTTCAAGGTTAAAACACTCAGACTAAACCAGGATACGTTGTTTGAATGTTATGTAACTTTCTTTGGTGTTCACATGTTGATAGTGACAGTGACAGTTCAGCTTGGCTTTCTGTCAAATCAAAGATGAGTTTAGGTCATAAGGTCCTCTGAACTCATGGAAGAACAAAGGAAATTAAGAAAGTCAAATGATTTTAAATAATCTATTTACATTTACGTTAGTTATAGCCACAGAGAGTAGAGCAATGGCCATGAGGGCCCAAGCAACAGCTAAATATTATCATGTTGGGCAATGTAAGGCAAACAGAGATTTTCTTTTTAGCTCTGATTTGGTCAACACTGATTCATGAAAAAAATACCTGACTCTTAGCTGCTAGATGTTTTACCTTCTTCACCAGCAAGTTGCTAACTTTTTCTGTTTTTTCTGTTGCTAGTTGGTGCTAGACAGGTATTCTGTCAGCTGGAAACGAGGTTGATGGACATTCAGACTGAGGTCTAGTCAATGGCAATACTACCTTAATCCTTAAGCCATGTTGGCTAACTATGAGTCTTAAAAAATCTTTTTCCAGTAGTTCAGCCGCTGTTAAGGTTAGAAAAGTTCTCGTCCAAAACCAGTGACACTGCAGTGGGGTAGGGACAGTGTTGGTCTACATAGCACCGACCACCACCAGCACATTGTGACACCTATGTTCCTCAATACAGAGGAAGAGTAACTGTATACATATGTTTAACCATGCAATACTTCCTGTTATCAGGGTTAGGTCAGCAAACAATGAAGACAACTGTGCACACCCTGATGTTACAGGCAATATTGTTTTTCCTGTCCATATCAACACTGAGTTTCTTAATATATTCACCCTGGTGAGAGTATTCCCAAAGGTCACTTTTTGTGTAACTTGAACTTTTAAAGGTACATTGAAAGCGATGCTTTAACTTTAACAGTGTGCATGTGAACAAGGTCTGAACCATAAAGCTAAAATGCCAATTCAGATAACGCAATATCATTTCATAATTTTTTATTACAAAAAATAGCAATTGGTGCAACCTTAAAATTTGGATATGATAACCCCATTTAGAATATTGTTTGTGCTTTGATTTTTTTTCAGCAGTTGCCATACAGTGTATTTCATCTCATCATGTGCCTCCTTAAGAGGTAGTTTTTAATCAAACGTGTGAACTCCAAGGAGAGATTCACAAGAAACTCTACATGCACACATCTACTGGACAGAATGCAGGAGACAACAGTGAGTGCATGGGCCCATTTTACTTGCTGCAGGAGACATTCCATCGTGATGTGAAGGACCACATGAATGACTCTTCCTAACTGTTACAAGGTGTTTGGCTACACTGTAAACAAATACACCAGTTGCACTTCTTAATCTGACAGGGTAACTGATCACAGCTTGTTTGCTGCTCCCAGTGCTGGATACTCAAATCATTTCCAAATAAAATCTCGAACCTGTACTATTGAAATACACCTGTTACCACCTCTGACCATAGGTGTCACCAAATCAACCAAAATGGAAATGTTTAGTAGTGCCTGACGCATTTCTCTTGGTGAATGTCGTCCCACAAATATATACCTATTATAACCTTAACCAAGCAGACTCAGTATCCTAAACTTGTAAACTGTATATCTCATTCTAAACATCAGAAAACCTCTCATGTGGGTCACTTTAAAATCTGCTGATTGAAATCATTTCTATTGTCATGTGTGGTGCACTTTCAGTGTTTTTTGCATGCTGACATTTCAGATTGATTTCCTTCCAGAGAGCTGATGGTTTCAGGTTGTTGCTATGATCATCTGCTCTGCAGATAGGTGATAAGTCACATCGACGCTTACACTCCCTGGTTTCTTCATCAGCATCAACTCTAAAAATTCCATGATAACGAACAACTAATAACATCATTCTCTTACCTAGACCCATGTAAGACTGTCTTCTGGGTTTGATTTTACAGCCTAAAAAATAACAAGAGGTTTTTCTTTAGTTTCTTTTTTTTTAAGTGACTCAGATACACTTCACATCTGTTCTCATTGTTTGCATGATGTGGTGGATTCTTTGTGGGCACTTCGGGCTTAAAAGGTCTCGCGTTGGCCAAATTGGCAAAAATAAATTTTAGGCCCTTTACATAACAGTGCCTGGCTAATAATGTACAGCCTGCTGTTTATATTGTACTTTAAGGTGCAAATTCCCCAATGAACTTGTAATTAATGAAAGTATCCCCGTCCCCTCTGAAAAACAACCAAAAAACCCCAGACAAAACCAACAAAAAAACAGAAGAAAAAAGAAAAAGAATTGCCACACAGTGGATATTGGGCGTTTTGGGGACCCTGGGGATTTGGGGTCTGGAGGCAGTTTCCTGCTTTGCCTGATTAGTAATCAGCCTTGGGGCCGGCCCTGTGTGCATGTGTGCTTGTTGGGTGCATTCTGGCTTGAAATAGTCGAGACAGAGAGCTCTGGTGTGTTTTTTGTCCACTTCATCTCTGACATGACAGTCCTGCCATCACTTTTAACATAAAAACTGTTGATTAAATTCAACAATCAGGACCGTAATGCAGATTAAACATGCTTGCACTTATGTATTTTTGTAACACCGAGTGGATCTGAGCTCTATGCTGCTTTCGGTTACATGGCTTTCAGTTTGTTTGAGAGTGGCATGCTTTGAAGGGCCAACAGGCAGGACCACTTTACAAGGCAACAAATAAGCCTTTATGTCATACCCGCACCTGTGTGTTTTTGCTGGCCTTTTCACTGTGAAAGAAACCCGCACATGCAGGGTGTAATTTGCAGAAATAGGCCAGTCATTTTATACCTGCAGGCTGCAGGCTGCAGGCTGGGGGCTGCACACAAACACAAACACACACACATGCAAAAAAGCAAAGTACTGTAAAGTATTTCCAGAGAGGTGGGTTTTGGTGCTGTTGTGGTTAAAGTGGTGACCCATAGGAGGTTACAATGCAGGTCAAGCACTGCACTTGTTTCTGTGTACTTTAAAGTACAACTAATAAAAAGTGAAAAAATTTTATCAGACATAAATAAACAAGAATTCGTAGAGAGACATATGTAACTATGTTAAATAAAAAAAAAACATGAAAATAATTCCCCAACTGATTGAATAAAATATATACAAATAATCAAGAATTAGGCTAATATAAAATAGCATAGACATAATGAAGTAAATACGATATAAAACATAAGTAAATGGTAACATTTTTAAAAACTTGAAAAACTTTTTATTTCATTAAGACTTCAAACACCGTCGCAGTTTCTTCAGAGGCGAAAAAAAGTCACCTTTTCCAACCCCAATTAGCCCAATTAACCCAATCCAAATCAAACCAGCCAATCACCGCACCAATCAGCCAATCAATCAAACCAACAAACCTATTTTTCTTTCAATTTATTTATTTTCTGGTCTCTCCGGTAGCAGCAGCAGCAGCTCGGTGCTCGGTGCTCGGCGCGGTGGTGTTAGACGAGAATGTAAGCTAGGTGGCCGCACGAACACATTTATCACACCGAGGCTGTGCCAGACGCACATGGGATCCGTCCTGCGTACCCGGGGATCTTCAGCACCCGCAGCCGAGCGGAGGGCACCCTCAGCCCGGTCAGGAGCAGCGCTCACCCTGCATGGACTCTTCCTCTGACACAACGCGCACATTAAAACAACCGGCACACATTTCCGAGGTGATCTTTTTTTCCTTCCTGGGAGGCTCGCGGAGACACAGCGTGTTATTTATTTATATCGTGTGTGAGCCTGACAGGCAGCCGCGGCGGACAAACTGCGTCTTAGCGCGGAGAGGTCGGACTTCTTTGGCTGGGGAAAACACACCAAAACACACGCGAAAAGACTCCCGTCCTGTCGCCCCCCGTCTTTTATTTCCTGTCAGTTTTTTTCTTGCGATTTATATCCTGCTGCCCACACCAGGAACCCGGGACTGAGCCCCTGCTCCGAGGATGAAAGAAAACTAGATTTCTGATCGAGGCTTTGAGGTTGTTTTACTGGATTTATTTCGCTGTGGAGGAAAAGAGATCCGGGAGCGGAACGGTGCGCAAAAAGCCGAGGTCTTCCTCTTCTCTCCTCTCCTCACCCTCCCTCTATCTCTCCATCTATCAATCTGTCTACCTATCCTCTTCTATCGATCTATCTCTCCATTTGTTTCCATGTTTTTAGGTCCGTGCGATTTTGCTAAAATGCATCATCAACAGCGGATGGCAGCTTTGGGAACAGACAAGGAACTGAGTGACTTACTGGATTTCAGCGCGGTAAGGAAATTCATCTTCTTCTTCTAGTTAACATGAATGTTATGACTAGTACCATGACAGGACAAGCCGTAGAAGCAAATAAACGCGTCCTACAGACTCTATACTGCGATCACTGTTTACATTTTTTTAACGTATGAGTTTGCACGGCACATAAGCTGCATATTTTAGCCTTCACTCTGTCTATCAACTATGTGCACAAAAGTTGTGTGTTTATGTAGAGTAACTTGCAGGAAAGTAAGTGCATAATGTTGTTTTTTTTGTAATTTATTTTTGTTTGTTTGTGTTTGTGTGTGTGTGCAGAGAATTGTGATGCTGCATTAGTAATTTTGTTGTCTTATAGATGCGAAACAGCGATTTGAAAATGTTCCCAACATCCATGGTAGTATATCTCATTTTAAGTCCTTTTTCCTTCATGTGTAGCCTAATTTTTTGCCCATGATAGGATTTAGAAAATGCTTCTTTTTTCTGTCTGTGTGAGTTTATAGGCTGCCCCATGCACTCTGAACCGGGCTGTACAGAACATTTCAAATGCAAAAGGCTCGGTATTGAATCATGAACCTGCATGACAGGCAGATGGACAGACAGACAGACAGACAGGCAGGCAGGCAGGCAGGCAGGCAAAGGAAAATACAGAAATGTGTCACACTGTCACCGCAGTTTAAATGTCCCCGCAGCAAGCTGCCAAATGCCCAAAAACTCACGTCTGATTCCAAACTTTGTGATTTTGTAAAAGCACAGCCTGTGTTGTGAACTTGACGGACAGGAAACAGTGTCCCCGCTCTCGGCCATGTTTTCTCTGCGCTTCTCCTCCTCTGGGAGCAACTTTAGTCTGAAGAGGAGGAGAAAAAAAAATTGAAACACCCCGAAATGAAGAAAAAAAAAAAAAACCGGACCTACATTAATCCTGTTATGAGACGTAAAGAGACAACATGATCAGAGCGTAATGATGTTAAAAAAATATCACATCTATAGGAGCGAGGCCAGCGACACTGCGTGAGATGTAGCGTGACATAGGAGGAAAAAAGACCTAAATTTTCTCATATTAATGTAAGTTCCTACAAGAATGTTAATGTAATAAACAAACTAGATCACGGCAGAGGCCTGCCTGCACGATGCAAGTGACTGCAGGCATCTGAAATATAATATCAGGAGATTTCAATTGTAAAAGAAAGGGCCTGCTGATACTGCATGCGATTTAAAAATAGGAGATAAAATCCTTTTAAACACACCCATTAATCTGTCTTGAAATGTTAATGCAATAAACAAATATGATCAAATCATAGCTGAGGCCTGCATACACACTGCAACTGAGGAGGATTAGAGAAATACTTTGGAGACATCATGGCAGTTTTTATATTCAGAAGCTGTTATAAGAGCAGTATAACTTGAACAAAAATCTCCTGCATGATGGTAATTTTTCAGTATTATGGAAACATTATAGGTCATGCATAATGTATTCACTCACTTTAACATAAACACGATAATCTCTTGATACTAAAGGAATATTATAGAATTTTTTGTTACGAGATTTTCAAGGACCTGCAATTAGATCACTGTTATGTAGAAATTCATATCCAATGACATATAACATGCCTTTATAGCTATATTATAATAACCATAAATATATGCTGCCATGGTTACTTAGGCATGTGTATACCATAAATACATTCTTATATTCTCTAGAGGCATCATAGGTGACACAAGTCCGATAAAATCACTGCAAACCCATCAATTAGTGGGATACATGATCTCTCAAGTCACTATAACAACATCATTGTAATATTAAAGTGGCATCTATTTAAAAATCTTTACAGTAAGACATTTAATTCATCATTGAGCACTACAGACATTTGTTAATCATTGTAGGAATATTGTAGGAATATTTTCTAAACTGTTACATAAATAGAATCAGTAAAATCAGTACTGAAAACTACATAGACATTATAAAACTCTATTGAAGTATTAAACAATGCCTGTACTTTGCATAAGACATAATTAAGTAGCACAGACAAGCTCCTGACTCCCTGAGCTATATTAAAGGAATATTATAGACATTTTTCCAGTGTTTAATTTTTTAAAGCTTTACAAAAGTGTCAATCATCCTGTCTTAAATATTATTTCTTGAAAAAAATGTTAGAACAAAGAAGGGCAGCAGCAGCTAGAGTGTGTCTCCTCTCATTATAAACGCAGGCCGGTCGCATTAATTTATGCGATCATCTGTCTTTGCACGCCCACAAGCTGACACCAGCAGCTCAAAGGGCCTTGACTGGGGTATCGATAAACCTGCTGATTATCAGAATTAGATCTTTAAGCTCAAAAACAATTGTTTTTTGGTTTTATTTGTCGCAGCCGTGAGGGAGCTCGAATACAGAAGCAACCTCATTATCCAAAATTTACTCCTGCAGGCCCCACAGGCTGTATTAAAAGCAATGACGGATCAAGTATCTATTGTTTTAGTCAGCAATTGATTTATTTAAGAGATCAATTCCAAAGGAAATAAGGAAATAAGGAAATAATACCTAAAACCCTGAAACCCTGAAAAGCTTTTAGCATCTGAAAGTGTGAAGCTCAGAGTGTGTTCATGATCACTTAGATTTAACCATCACACACACCGACACACTGACCTGAGGTTTTTCCAGAGAGGTTATCTATCTGGGGCAGATGTCTCACTTTGATAGCGTGAAGTGTTCTCTTGTGAAGCTTTACAGTACAGCTTGTACAATAAATCAAATAATGAAACAACAGGAATCAGTTTTCAGCTTCAGTCTCTATCTTAATGTGGGCTTGATTTTCCTGTAAATTTGTAGAGCAGATGGTAACTAGTTCTGATGATTATCTCCTCTGTTTAAGTCAGATATGAAGTAGATATGAAGTGTTTCATTCCAAAATGAGCTGCCCAACATTTGGCAAAAGTGATACTGTAGAATGGAGACACATTTATGATAAAAGATGAGCAGGTAAATTTATTTCATCCTATGTAATTTTTTTTTTTTTTTTTACAGATGCGAAGTGAAGAATTTGATCTCTGCCTCTCAAAAATGTTCCCACAGTGTTTTGGAAAATGAACTCTTCATATCTGCGTTCAGCTCTGACCTGAGAGTCTGTGTGATCATTCGGGGCTGGGTATCAAACCTCCATATGCTTTGAGTGCTAACCCAAATGGGTCAATAGAGTTGCAAACAATCAAGAGGTGTGGACTAGTGTCACGACACGGACCAAAGTCAGACTCAGAGCATCAATCTGATGTCTTTAGACTTGAGTTAGCTTAAAAAAATCTGTGCAACTCCACTCTGACTTTGACTTTCACATTGATGACTAGTGACTTTTGTGACCTTTCTGTTACACTTAGAATGACTGACCTTTCCTGTGCGGCCTGAATACTAAGAATGATAAATTGTAAAAACAAAACAAAACTTTTTTTGGATATACATTGAAAATATAGACAATCTGACAGCAATCAACCAGGATACGTGAACAAGGACAGGTGTTTATTGGATCAGACCAACAGACGGACCAAAGATGATGCTTCCGATTATTATGATTGGATGTTAAGACCACAGTGGTCAATGAAATAATCAAATGTCAAAATGCAAAATGTTTATTTCGTAAATTAAAAATTATGAGTTCAATTGATCGGTTGTGACAACAAAGTGACATAATCTATATCAAATTTGGGCCTGTATGAGCTGACTATTCCCATTTCAGAGATAAAGGTTGGTAGTGATGTGACACTGAAGCGAGACAGCTGCTTAGCAGCAACAGTGTTCAACATCTCAAGGCTGACAATTCCAACCAGTCAGCTTTAGTGACATCAGAAGATTTTTCAGCTGTGTTTGTTTTTGCCTTAACTTAACCAGATCTCAACCTCAGCCTTGCCACAACTTAAAATTGAACATTTAAAGTATAGATGAGTAAGATATCAAAATACCAGTTTGCAGAAATGTACAATGGCAACAATAATTTTGGAAACTTTTGAAAACTGGTAAAGGGCACACAATGGCTTAAGCCTTGATTTGATTAATGACTAATTCTTAACTACAGACATACCAGTCTTGATTGGGGACTTATTAACATGTTTACCTGAATACCAGCGGGACTTAATTTACTTGACTTCAGACTTAACTTGGAGTTAACCAGTCCTGGGACTTGACTAAGCACTAACCCTGGCTTCCTATGAAGCCCCAGACTTATATGTTGGTCTTGATTTAAGACTTGTTGGATTGTGCTTAAAACTTAATGTGGGACATAGCTGTCTTCACTTGGGACTGGATGTGTGATTACCTTCCTTGACCCAGAACTTGAGACAGGTTTTACAGGTTAGCACTTTGGACTTGACAACAAAGTTTTAAGGTCTGCTTGCAACTTTCCAAACAGTGACTGTGTCCCAACACTGCAGGAATCCAATCTTAAATAGATTTATGATTTATTTACTATTTGATCAGACAGTCCAGTATTTCAATTAAAATCTCACCAATTTTAGATGCAGAATAATTCAAAAAAGTCTTGTTTTGAATGTTTGTATTTGGAAAACATTTAAGATATTTGGCTTTTATTATATCTCCTAAATGAAAAGGACATTCATCTTTCTTTCTTTACTAAAATAATATATCATTCTGGTATTGGTACCCAGACATATGAGACTACACAAGTAATACCCAGCCCCAGTGATGGACCTTTTGTTTCTTGGTAAATATTCACAAAGAGTTTCCTTCCAAAACAAGATATCCAAAATTTAAAAGAGGGAAAAAAAGCTTTACTAAGATGAAGAAGACCAGATCATTGAGTAACCATTAAATTAAAGACATTTCCAAGCAAGATAGTAATGTGATGAGAATCTGGCAGCTGTATTTTGCTCTAAATGTTGCCCTGGTGTTTTTGGAATGAAGCTTTTCATGTGTAGCTGCAGTGATGTTTGTGTAGAGATGTGTCTTACTGTCTGCAGTGTCAGTGCTCTCGGAGGTAATGTGCGCTCTGTTTGTCTTGTAGATGTTTTCCCCTCCTGTTAGCAGTGGAAAGAACGGGCCGACCTCCCTGGGGAGCGGACATTTCTCCGGCTCAAGTACGTCAGCCTTCTCCTTTTTTTTTTTCCCTTCCTCTTTTTCATCTTCCTCTTCTTCCTCTTCTTCTACTATTTTCCTTCTCTCAGCCTCCTCCTCTCTTTCCTCTTACACCTGCTCACTGCTGCTTTGCTTGCTGTTTGAACTGAAGTTGGTAACCATGTTCTGTACATGCAGTTGCAGTTTTTGGATTTGATGCTGTTTTGATTTGTGGATTCCTTTTTTTTGAGGGGGCTTGAGGATTTGTTTAAACTATAACTTGCTTATATATAATTTATTTATATTTGGCCTTGTTGTTGAGCTGAGCAGTATTTTCTGTTTCTAAAATTTGATTAAAATATTATGTGTTGCCAAAGCAATGAGGCTTATTGTGAAGCTTTGATTATGCATTCATCCATTTCAGTACTTTGCTAACCTGTCTGTGGCACGGCACATGATATTGCATTTAGGGGACTACTTTTTGCAATGGATTGACACACATTAGGTGCCTGATTTGACCGTAGTGGTTGAACCATTTCATGTATTTGACTGTGGGACACTATTTGTTCAAACACCAATAACATGCTTGTGTATCCTGTGCTTATGTTTAGTTTACATCTGTTTTTTTTCCTGCTACATGTAGCGGAAAATGAAATATGACTGTTGTGATGTAAAATAAAGCCAGTTGGTGATGTTGTGATTTTTCATGTTTCTTTATTTTGGGGCAGCACGTATGTTTTTCAGCTGCTCAAGTTCATTCCTGAAGGAGACTTCCTGTTTTTCTGATTTGCTGGTCTCATTCTTTCCTGCCTCTGTGTGTGTGTGTGTGTGTGTGTGTGTGTGTGTGTGTGTGTGTGTGTTTTCACTGTGTGTTTCTCCACAGTGATGGTGTGGAGCAGGCACAGTTTGGTTTCATAAGTAGTGGGACATGGTGGCTTTGACTTTGACATGTTATGGATAAAAGCGTCCTGAGTGTGATGTCAGCTGTGCAGTCAGTAGTTCAGTCTATTAGATACTCTGTTTGTAAATGTACTCATTCAGTTGATCAATAATTGGTTCATTCTACCATTTAGTTAAAGAGTGTTTTTTTTTATTCAACTTTTATTCAAATTCAAGTCAGGCAGTAAATCACCTGTTTGGATCAGAGATGATTCTTGAGCCTGTTTCAAAGGGGTTAAGCGCTGCATATGAAGATGTAAATGTTCAAACTTTTGTATCTTATTGTACATAGTTTGCATTGTTGCATTGTGTCATTTGTTTGATTATCCACTGACAAATTCAAAAACCCATTCATGCATTTTGGTCCTGACAGTTTTCTAAGCCTTTTCATTTCAGTGTTTAGTAGGCCCCAGAAAGGCATTAGTTAAAAGGAGAAACCACACACTCACAGCGTGCATCATCCTGGTGTAATGAAACTAAGTGCTGTGAACTAAGAAGTTTCAGCAAAGACTTGCAGACTTGTTCATAAAAAAACTGTTACATTATCTGTCAAGTTGCTGTATTGGCCAATCAAACATGTGCAAGCATACATTCCCGGTATATTGATACCACTTATGTTGCAGTCTCTGTGAATAAAGATCAAATAACTGCAGCTGAGACTCTCAAGAGTAATACACTCCTTTACAAGGGTATTGTAAACTGAGGTGAGGTGTCTTTGGTCTGTCAAGCTTACTTTAGTAACTCATGGTTTTTTAATGTAGGGCTGTGTTCAGTCTGAATACTCGCTCGCTGAGTTAGCTAGACAGTGAGATGTATACAAGCTGGTGAGGTATGTTTGCTGTGCATCTGTATGCGGATGTGAGAGGCCGTGAGTAAAACCTTTGTACTAGCTGAGTCATTGATCATGGAATGATGAAGCAATGTAACCTCATGCTTTTGCTTGATTATTCAAAACTGATTTTTTTTCCTTTTATATTTATTATGAAACTTATGAAAAGTTTGAATAAATGTTGGTAGTCCCTAGTTGGTTGTTAACTGTGAAAAAAAATACTACACTGTGTACATTCTACCTAATTCATTACAGATAACAGATAGGAGAGCTGCTGACTGATGCTAAACTAGCTGGAAATGATCATGATTTGTTGATATCTTTTTCATCACAAAAGCCAGATTTGCCACCTTGTCTTACTTCTCTCCAGCTCTTCCTGTCTGTGGTTGGATGTGAATTATACATACGGTTTTAGGTGGTGCTGCATGTCCCTCATGCATTTTAGAGCATTTATTGTACTACATGTATTGTTTTCTTTAATGTCCTCAGTATGAGACGATCTCGACCTCCATCCTTCAGAGCAGAAGGATACTATCTTTTAAAAAAATCTTTCCTGGAAGCTTTTCACAGAAAACAGCCGGGTCGTTTCTGTTGCTCCCGCTCGTGTTATTTGCCTCTTAACGGTGTTCGGAGGCCATTTTGTTTGTTGGCTGGAAAACAGAGAGATGTCGACGTCTTCTTTGTTTACTGCTTTATTGTGTGGTTGTTGTTGTTTTTGCTCTGCGGTTTCGGCGTTGTTGTTTGCTCCCGTGCTGTGCATACAAATGCGAGGAAAGACAACAAATGTTCCGATTTTGAAAAAAAAAAAAACAACAACGCTCAGTTCTTGTAGAATTTGTAGCGGTTTTTAGGCCTCTGTTTGCCGCTTCAGTGTGTCTCTACTTTTCAAGATTGTTGTTTTTTTTCTGCTTTTGATTCAGGAACACACACTTGTGTCACACACACATGCCTGTACACAACTCACACTCTCTGCTTCTTGTGCACACACATCTAAACATCCACATGTAGATACGACACACACATACCTGCACGCACAAACGCACACACTTACACACTCTGCTCACCCCTGCTGTGGCTTTCTGCAGGCCTCGGCATTTTGATGAGCCCGGCACTGTTTGTGAATGCAGCTAATTAGAACTCTATAGACCTACACAACTGCGAGAGCAGTGGTTTCAAAAGGCTGGGGCGAGGCCAGAGGCTGGGACATTCCAATACTGAAGCAGGTCCACAAAGGTTAAGGTTAACAGTCTTTGGTGCAAATATCAGGGAAGTTTTAAAGCAAACATGTCAAGATGAAATGGTAAATTCAAGGTCACTCTTCGCAAATATTTTTTCCCATCACTTAGGCTTCACACTTTCATTTCCTTGTGTGGGATGTCCTATCTAATCCACTGATATAAATTAATTGGTATTTTACATACTAGCAGCAACAGTAGCAGCAATACACAAGTTACTTTAGGAAACTTTGTAAATCTCAAAAAGTTGGGCTGAAGTAGCCGAGGATCATCAGAGGCAAAACCAGAGAGCATTTTATCCGTAAAATATTTTCCAGATTCACCAAAATTAATGATAATCGTTTGTATGTAAAATGGTGTGTCCTTAACTGTTACATATGCCCCCAATGTAGACAACAAGGCTAGTATGAGATGAACGAGAGTTTTAGATGTTTTTTTTTATATTAAAAAATAAAAAATATTGTGTGTTTGATCTATCCAGACAGAGTTCTAACATGATCTGTAAACCTACATTACTTGTTTCATCTTAAATTAACAATGTAAAAATCATTTTGATGGTTTATTTACTCGTAATGACTGACTGTGAGTCACTCTGATTGCACTTGAAAACTTCAGGAGGGTGTAGGAAACCCTTGGTAACACTTTGCAATACTGTTACTCGATATCACCGATTAATGATAATATACTGAAGATGATAATATTTTTTGGAGAAAATGCCCCCCAGTTTTACCTCTGATGTTTGCTGTGTGCTCTGCCTTGACTCTCTGATTTACGGAGCTTTTTGAAGTAACCATAACTGACGGGGATGTTAACTTGGCAGAAAAAAAAAGACTGACCCCGAACGGTTTGTTGGAGTTGCAGTTGCTTTTGTTGTTGGTGACATTATCATGAGGCAGGGACACAGAAAAGGGGCATTAACAGAAGAGGCCAAGAGGAGAAAGGAGGGTGACGGACCAAGAGACAGGAGTAATGTCAGCGTGCCTCTCTTTTTCTCCGTGGAGAGTTTGCAAAGTAAGAAGTTGCAAGAGAGACGAAGATGTACTCCTCCGTTGAACTCGTAAGTAACACTAGCTGGCTAGCTAACTTGGGTTGCTCCTCCTGCTCTTTGTTCGGCTGTGTTAGCAAAGTTGTTGACCTGTCGTTGATAATAAACACAGTCGGCTTGTTTCGCCAGAGTGTTACATTGAGGTGTTAGCAACATGTCTTCGGTTTAGTTCATGCTAGCATGGCATGCTACATTTCTGACTTGTGTCTCGTTAAATCTTTTACTGTAACTTGAACACACTTAAAAGTTTTATTTATGGCACTATCGCGTTTTGTTTATGGTTAGCACTCACAGAAAAACTGACAGCACAATGTTTTCTTCTAACTGTGCGCGTGTGTTTGCGAGCTTGTGTGTGCCAGGGTTCGTGTATGTGTGTGTGTGTGTGTGCGCGCGCGCAGTAAGGATATCTGTATTTTATGGAGCGAGGCGGGTGACACTGACCAGTTTTTTTTCACGCGCCCATTTTATTAAACCTACTGGAGGTTTTTGATTTCCACGCCTTCATTATTTTTTTCGATTTCGCGCCGTAGTTTTATGGACGCGCAAATTATTAAAACGCTCGCGCTATTTAGTAATATGCATGTGCATGTTTTTATGAAATTAAATCGGCTAGCTAGCTGCAATCACTAGCAGCTAATTCAAGTAAGAAGAACAGACACCAAAAAAATGTCTGCAACTTGAGGGGACAACAAGGTCCAGTGTCCATGCTCATGGCAAAGAACAGGATTAATGGCCACATCGTAGGCACAGTTAATGACTGTTAATGGCATATTACCCTGGTTATTGTTTATGGAAAGCCATATGTGCTTTGTAAAGTATTTTGTTTTTTGAAGATTTGAAAATGCTTGGTATCATAATACACCTTAACACAACACAATTTATTGGTTATCACGGCAAACTTTGTGTTAATTTGTCTTCCCTTGCTATGCCTCGTAAATGACCTTAAATACAGTATTGCATCCATTACGTTAAACAGCAATGCAGGATAGCACAATGTGCATTAATTACTGGTGTTAGCACACACGCACTGGTTACAGGCACCTAATTTGGCACCTACTTAGCGTGTAAAGGCAGTTAAGTCTATGAAAATTCGTGTTTACCAACCCTATCAGACCAGATTGGTACAACCCTGGTATTTGCTTGTTAAGACCCAAAATGTAAGGTGTTGACACCAACAAATTCCACATGACAATCTAAACAAAAACTATGTGAAAACATGCATTTCATTATCTTCTAACTTTAACACTGAAGACGGTAGTTGTTACTTAGTGCAGTCTAAATGAAGTGAAATGACTCTTGTGTTATTTGTGTAAAAAGGTACTGTTCACTCCGTTAAAAATAATTTATGTTTGATAAGTTTTGAAGCTTTATTTATAGTCTCTAGGGCTGTCGAATTTAACGCGTTAATAATGCGTTAACTCAAACTCCGTTTAAGGGCACTCATTTTTTAACGCGCGTTTATCGCACGCACGGTCTGTGCCGTGCCAGCTCCCGTAGTTTCAGGAAGTGAAAAAAATAACATTGCAAATGGCTACAGAGCAGAAATGGATATAAAGCAGAAATGGATACAGAAAAGGAACTTTTGAACCAAAAGTTTGCTTTAAAGTTTTGCCCAATGGTTCTCTGGAACTATAAGTAACCAAAAGTAATTTGTATTTATTGTAAATGTGAACTAAGTTACCACCGGAGCACGCCCTAAATACCATGTGATGGCCAAGCATACCGTTGTTGCAGAGAGCCCTCCTATAGTGTTAGTATTTTTTAGTAAAAGTCTTTAGTTTTGTATTCTACTCTACACAGTTACATTTGCAGTTTTTCATTTAATTATTTGATTTTCTCTTTTTTGTTATTAATGTTTTTGTGTTTCCCTAATTTGATTTCATTTAAAAGAAATTGTTTTATTGTAAACCTTAATGGTTAGGAGCATTGGCTTGAAAATACCTCAAGTTTTGAGGGTTTTTTTTGGAGAATATCTGGACAGTATAAGTACGTAGTTGTTTTGGAATGTTCCAAGGAAAATAAAAATAGAATATTTCCACAAAGGAATTGTTATTGTCCTCTCCAATTTTCCGAGAGTATAAGAGACACAATTAATAACTTCAGTTACATATAAAGCAGGGTAAAACATTTGTGATTAATCGCGAGTTAACTCAGGACACTAGTGCGATTAATCAAGATTAAAAATTTCAATCGACTGACAGCCCTAATAGTTGCATGTTGTTGCTTTGAAGAATGAGTCATTGGATTGCTTTAAGACACCTGAGAATTGTTTTGGTTTAAGTTAGTAGGTAAGCAATGAGGTATAATATGAGGCATTACACTACAACTCAGTTATTTACTTAAGCCCTCTATGTGAAATCAGAGGTCTTTTGCCACAAAGCAAGGTCCCAAACCTAAAGAATGCTTGTCCCCAAGTGCTTTGGAGAATAGGTGGAGGATGCTAAACATAGCTAAAGAAGTAAACATCAACAGCAAAATTTGGACGTAAATGAGTCAAAAGCCAGGATGAAAACATGAAAAAGAAAAGTGTTGTGTAAAAATAACCTGTCAGTCAGATGGAGAGAGGTAGAATAATACAAACAGGTTTAGGATTTAGTTTATCGGATGCTTTTGAGGATATGTAGTGACATTTTTTCCAAACATGTCTCTTGTAGAGGTTGAATTTTGAAATGACAAGCTCCACACAATGCTGTGAATAAATTTTCATTTCTGAAGCACTCTCTTTATTTGATCTAAGTCCTTGTATTTTTGGAAATAAATTCACCTTAAAACACAAAAGCATCTAAACATAAACGCAACACAATCCCCACAAGTCCCGGCTGACACGCTCAGCCCACGGTCATCGCCAACCAGGAAGTGGATTAGGCGTTTTAATTATTGGGAGATTTCGCCGTTGTTGTTGTTTATTTTGGGATCATCCCTGGAAAGATAATGCACACTTCAAACTCTGTGTGTGTTTCTAATCTCCTCCTGGATGAAGCCGTTCAGCGAGCGGCTTCACTCTGGCTGTCAAAACCGCTGCCACCGCCACTCTTCTATTTCAGGTCTTGGCTGGTTTTGGTGTTTTTCCTCTAATGCTGTTATAACCTCTCAGATCCGCTGTTTGTCTCCCTGTCAATGGTGTTGGAAGGGGACTGAGGTGTGTGTGTATCTGTGAGCGTGTGACAGAGTGTAAATGCATATGTTTATAGAAGACTCAATGTTGAGCATTAAAATATGTGTCTGAGAGATTTGTAGAGATTTTTGAATGTGTATGAACATATATGTGTGTGTATGTGTAACTGGGACCAAAGAGGGGGATGGGGAGGAAACTTTAGGTTCAGCAGCGCAAGTCATCATTCCTGTTGCCATTGAAACATAAAGTTGAAACAGAAAGATGAAGGAAGTTTCCCTAAGTGTCAGCAGAGAGAAATAAAGTAAAACAGTAAGTCAAAAGGAAAAAGTAAAGGAAAGAAAGGTAAGGAGCTAAAGGAGGAAAAAGAAAGATAGGGAGCAGGGAAGAAAGGAACAGAAAAAAGGAAGAAGGGATAAAGAAATTTGAAATAAAGTGGGAAAGAAAAAAGAGGAGGAAAAGTGAAAGTATGAAGGAAGAAAGGAGAGATAAAAGAAATACTGGAAAACCAACTTTATTCTTTCATCAATTAGCTATGTTGACTTATCTTTTAAAGTCAATCCCAGCTGACGCTGGTGAGAGGCGGGTTACCCCTGGACAAGTTACCAGCCTATAACACGACTGACACACAGAGACAGAAAACCACTTGCACCTAAAGGACGCTTAGAGTCACCTTGTGACCGAAGCTGCATGTCTTTGGACAAAGACAGTTCATAATGTCAGTCAGTCTTTCAGTTCTTCATAACTTCTGTACACTGTCTTAAGTGAATAAGTCTCATGGATCTGTAAACGGCTCAGATTTTTCCATAAAGAGCTGGTCAATGTAGTATCAAACAGTTATGAGATAAATATGAAGTAATGAATAAGGCAGTACCCATCCCTTACTGTATGTTCATATTTACTTAGTGTGTATCAGTCATGATCATGATCTCAAAACAACTACTTTGTAACACTGATGAACATCATGATAGAGAAAATTTATACAAAGACATACATTCAATTTTTTACACTTGCTGACAGTTGTAGTTTTGTTCAAATCTATTCATTACATTCAACCTGTTTGTTAAATGAAAAATAACAATTTGTCCTTTGTTTAATTTTTTAAAAAAACTTGCTAATATCATTGATTTATACAGTGAAAATTTTTAAATTGCATTTGTTTAAATTCAGTAAAAAACAATACTGAAATTTTTGAATACTGAAAAAGCTTTATCAGGTTTTGGACGGACAGACAGTACTTGTTAATGGAAAAATATACAGTATGAGTGAAAATATATAATTTGAGGACTGTCACCAGACTTTAAAAAATCAACTCTTTGGGAGACGATTGCAAAATCAATCATCTTTATCCTGTTTTATATTATTTTTGTCCAACCTTCCACCTCTTCCTCTTCTTGTTTTTCTTGTCAAAGCCAAATCCAAACAGAAAAACACAGCAGCGCTGTTGCGTCTGCCAGCGAGCTTCACGCATTAGCAGAGAAATGCGGGCAAGGATAGATACAGCCCCAATGGCATGCCTGATTTTTGTTCCCCTAATTGGCATAGCTTATTAAGTCACAGTTCACAGCAGAGAAAAAAGGGGGTTGCTTTAATAATATCCTCTCTCGTTTGATTTGATGCACTTGTACCGAGACAGATAACGTGCTTCAACGCGGCGAGCGACGCCCCCACCGCCACCCTCTTGTCTCTATCCAGTCAAATCTGCCTCCGTTACGCCTGTCACTCAAAAACAGCCCGGCTGATCGCATTCAAAATAGAGAGGGAGAGCACGAGCCAGTTGCTAAATACCTCACCCTCCCACCTTCTCTCTGCCTCTGAGGCTGTTAAATTGTCTCGTTTCTCCAGCAAGGAGATGCAGAACGACTTACAAAACATCCAGCCATGCTCTTAATTGTGGTGCGGATTAGGGATTAATAGGCGTTTTTAGCCATAATAGCAAATATTATTAGCCCCATTTGCTTTTCTAATGCTAATAATGACTCTGCTAATAATGGCAGTGATTTCAAGGTTAGCGTTTGTGGGAACTCAGCGTGGATTTGTGTGTGTTTTTTTTTAAAGCTCAGGAGATTGACGTGCCGCTTGCTTCAACGGGCCGGCTCGCTACCGAGTCGGAGCTCCATATGTTTTCCACAAAGATGATGTTAGAATGTGCTGAGCTAAGCCGAGCTGTTCTGTTTGTGTTAGTTTATGTGATCTTTTTTTTAAAACTCAAATTTAGTTAAGTTGAGTTTTTTTTTTCAGTTAACTTTATTGGTTGGTTTTTGTGCTTTAAGCTTTTTTGAGCTGGGCTTGATTTAGCATGATCGGGCAGGAAATAAGCTGTGGGTCCCCTTTCACTTCTTGTTTGAGCTTATGAAACACCTGCAATCAGTCCCTCAGAATTTCAGAGGATTAATAGTTCATTTGATTTCAGTTTTTTTTGTCATGTTTCTGAACAAATATACAATTACTAAATTACCACTAGCCAGGTGACACACAATAAAAGAAGCTTTGGGACCCTCAGACTCAGGCTGCCTGATCAGTCTGCTTTGCCCATATCGCAATCCAGACCTTCATTTGAGTTCATCTTGAGTTTGTTGAGGTCCCATGTGGTTTCTTTGAATTTAACCAAGTTATTTCAGGTGAGATATTCCTAGTTTCTACATCTTTAAATTGTTAACTTACTTGTAACTTCATGCACTTCCAGTGACCTTGGTTTTGGTTTGCATGTAGGAACAGGTTATAAGTTGGACAGAACTGGGTGAAAAGTTCAGACCAAAACGTTACACATTTCTGTAAATCACGAAAGAAATACTTTTTTGGCTTTGAAAGTTGAGTTTTAAACTAGATGTCAGTATCAGTGAATCAGTTTTCATTCTCTGATTTTTTGTGTTCTATGAGCTGGTGTCTTTTTTTGCTGTGAAACACTGTAATAAGTTGAATAAATAACGACACGCGACCAGCGTGTAATTTCTGGTCTATATCTGCTGTCATTAGAGTCAGCAGTGTGGTGGACACCTGCACCAGGTTTACTGTCTGATTTCTGTGTTCGTAGTACAGTGTAAACTAGTCATTACCTGTGAAGAATGCTTGGTTGGAAAACATAATGAAGAGTTTGTATTTGTTATTTATATGTTTAATAAGTCCAAAGTTTACAGTAACAATTTAATTTTTACATATTTATCACTGCTAAAAATACCATTGAACAGACCTGCATTTTATTTGATCTCATTCAAATAACATTGCTTTCTTGCTGTTTCTTGTCATAAGGGAGTGAAATACCAATTCTTTTAATGTGAAGCTAAAAATAATGCTGAAGTTGTGGTAGTGGTTACTAGGAGCACTGAACTGTTTGTTGATAAAATATATGAAATATGTGTCCATCTCATCCACATTTTTTCTGTTATTTTCCTGGCACTGGCACAGGAAGATGACATCCCCATTCTTAATCCGGCCTACAAAGCTGTTATTGGCTCCAGTGTTTTTCCAACAGCTGGCAATACATGCAACACTAGACACAACTGAAACTGAATCACAAATCTGAGATGTTGGGAGGTCTGGAACCAAGCTACACTGAAGTAATAACTAACAGCTAACTACCATCATGCATTACACTCAAAGAGGAGAGAGAGGTACAGAAAGATTGATAGCAGGAGAAGCAGGAGTGTTGCTTCTCCTGCTATCAATCTAATGTTGTTGTAGTTGTGATTCCTAGACTTTTCCTCTAGGACCATAATTAGATCAACATTTAAAATTTTCAGTTCTTTTGGTCAATGACCAAATACTTACAAAGCATATTGGCCATCCTATCGACCTCAGTTGCTCTTTGTCCTTTGTGCAAATCAACAAATGTTGTATCACAGCAAAGTAAGTTGTTAAACATGGTGCACATTACAACTGCTAAACGTTAGCATGCTAGCATTGGTATTGTGAGCATGTTAAGCTTATGTTAGAATTCAGGTCGAATTACTGCTCCCTCGTAGTCTATTTCAGTTATTAGTCATATTCACAAGTGTCAATGTCTTTTCTATTTCTGCTCTATCACACAATCTGCTCATTTCCTCTTCTCCAATCAGCTGAATACCTGCTCCTCCCGCCCTGTGGTGAACATGGTTGTAGTGCTCTATCTTCACCATCTTTTGGTGAAACCTCATGGCTCCTGGCTTTCTCGTCCTTAGTGAAAAGCCCTTTTCCTCTCTCTGCGGTTGGTCTGTGACGTTAGCAAGGCGTTGTGTGTTTTGGTGCTCGCTCCCACACCTGTTCACTCAAACCGGCAGCGTTGGCGGCACAATCGCAGTCACCGTGCCTAATTACCCAGTCGTTATGAAATAAAGAGACAGGGAACGTCAACCAGCCTGCCTGGCATTTACAGCGGTGCTCAACACCTCTCTGCAACAAACACCACTCCAATTAGAGACAGCCAGCTTATTCTGGGAGGCGGCAGCGTGCATGTATGTGAGTGTGTGTGTGTTTCTATGTGTGTATGTGTGTCTGTGTGTTTATGCTTGTAAGTGCAAGTGTGTGACAAGCTAAATTGTTTTGGGAGTTCAATATCGCTATTGGAACTTGTGTGTTTGCCTGCTGGTGTGGCAAATGAGGGGTATGAATGTGTGTGTTTGTGCAAAGGTATGTAAGTGGCTAAAGTGAAGGCAAAGGAGATGTGTTAAGTGAAAATAGTGGTTGTTAAATGAGAAGACGGAGGTTTAGAAATCAAATGTGTCACACTCAGAGCAGCTGGTACTACCTACATGTTCTCCCTGGCCTCCTCCTATTCCTGCTGTTTTGCCCCATTAATACTCCTCTACCTCCTTTCTTCATAACAATATCCATTCTCCTTTTTCTTCCACCCCCTTCACTTCCGTCTTCCACCTATTTCTTCTTATCTGCTTCATTTCATTCTTACAACCACCCTACATCTCTTGCTCCTCATGCTTCCCCTCATTCATCACTTCCTCTGTGTAGACTCCCAACAAGGATCTTTGGGTTCCTTCAGTGCAAAACATCCTGTGGTTGTGCATTTTTGTTTTTGTTTTTTTTCTTTTTTAACTTTTTGTATTTCCTTCCAGTGGTCAACTTATACTATTTTATCTTGCTCATATTCAACATTTCCTAGTCCAGTTCCTTTATGACCTAAACACAAAACACAAGCTTGCACATACTGACCTCAATATTTAATGTGTTATTCACACTATCCTCAGCTATAGTTAACTTTTTAAATCTAAAAGAAAAAGAAACTGACTGAGATACACACAACCTTTCCAAAATCGACGTACAGCCTTGATGAAAGTTTAACTTCTCTATTAGCATATAATGTATGCATTTTTTATTCTCCCAAGTTCCTAAAGCAATTTGCTGACATCTTGAGAAACATGCTAATTGTTTTTTTTTAAAGGTCAGTATCCCTCCTATGTCTGCCAGTCAAACACAAGGCTGTACAGTAAGCGGGTTAGCTTAAATCAACCCACCACACTCTCTAAAAATGATGAATTAATGCTTTACCTGGGCACTGGCAACTACTTACAGTCAAAAATTAGACCAGCCGTATAATTCTAAAATGGCGGTTTAAGTTTTTATGCACTTAAGTGCCTTAAACAATCTAGTTTTAATGTTTGATTAGTGGTGCTAAGGTGCTTTTCTGCCTTTGAACAGAGCTAGGCTAGCTGCTTCCTCAGAATTCACGTCTTGGTGCTAAGTTAAGGTGATTTGCAACAGTGATATCTGTTCTTTACCCAATCTGAGGTCAACGAAAGTGACGGTATTTGCCAAAATTTAACTCTGTGAATACTTGCTGTCGCTCCAACAAACCGTATTCACTGAGGTTATATTCACACTAGTCTAAGTGTGATTTACTCTTTTCAGTGATTCAGTTTCTCTAACATTTTATGGCAAAACAAAGTCTTAAAATCTGCCTAGAAATCAATAAAGAAAGACACTCATTGTTACTAAAGTCTTGCCTCCATCATGAATAGATGTTTCTCAGTTGATTGATGTCTTTTGATTCATAGTTAACAGTACAGAAAGGCAGTGCTAGGACCTAAAGAATCATTAAAAAAAAAAAAAAAATTACAGCCAGCCAAACTCTTGATCTGACTAATTAAGCAGGCAGAGACCACTTAAAAAGGAGGACCGTGGTGGGCCTAACTAGTAGACTCAGGTGCAGTTCATTTTTGAAAAGAAAAAAGAAAGAAAAAACATCACATTTATTTTTTACATTTTTAAAATGATCTTAAAACAAGTGATCTGTTACAATACACATGACCATGTTTAAAGCTCTTTCTTCATTTACAAGAGTCAGTGTGAACCACAAGGCAATAATACATCATTTTTACCTTCTGTTCCAAACCAAATAAACCGACCTACAGGTGTAAATCGCCTTAAGGTTCAGAGTGAACCAACTGTATCAACATGGTTCCCAGCAACACTGACTCTGTCTTCCATCCATTCATGTACAGATATCTGCCAAGTGTTGGACACCTGTGAAAACTGTCCTGAAACATGTGCTGTACAACTCACATGCCATATGCTGCCATTTTTAAGTATCCTAATGAATCCAGAAAATAAAAGCATCTGACATTCAGTGACTGTCCCATAAGGCTATAATAAAGGGAGTAAAACTGAGCACAGGCAGTGTAGGGTTCAAATGCATCCTCTGTGACAAGGATTCAGAAAAGAAGGTGAGATAAAGGGCCAGAAGACTGAAAGACCACAAACTGTGCATAAGGTTTGTGTATAATTTATAAATAGCATACAATGTTTTATAATCTATTCCCCCATGTAATTATATTCTTCTGCAGTACTATCTTTGCACACTTTCATGACTACTTTTTTACTACTTGTACTGTTTACACACTGTTTGTACTTGTTTATAACACAGAGCAGTCGACTTGTATACAAACCTCTATGGTGCTTGCCACGGTTTTCGTATAACCCTGCTTTCAGGGGTGAGCAACTCGTCAGTACAAGTAGTTCACATGATTAACTGACATTATACTAATCTTGCTAAAGTATATTTTTAAGCTAATAATCAACTTTTTTCTTCACTACATCAGTCAAATACTTCTAGTCTGCTTTAAACTGGGGGACTGAGTGTGTGTGTGTGTGTTTTTTTTTGGGGGGGGGGGCAAAAGGGGCTCCCCGTCTGTAGATGTAAGCAACTTGCAG
>JAQNCA010000013.1:2880328-2892985 GCA_029783725.1 Acanthurus tractus
GAGTGTGTGTGGGTGTATGTGTGCGTGTGTGGGTGTATGTGTGTGTGTGTACTGTAAGTGTGTGTCCATAGAGAAGAAAATGCAGTGAAAATGAAAAAAATGAATGCATGTTATCCTCATGTATGAGTGTTTTACTGTGTGTGTGTTTGTAGAATCATTGTGTGTTTGTTCATCTGTGTAAAGTAAAAAAAAAAAAAAAAATACTACAGAACACACACTTCCTCGCACACAGACAATATCAGCACTAAATTTATGCCACCATCTCTGGCTGTGTTTGTGTTAATTTGGATCTTCCTCCCTGACGTTTAATTGGTGTTTTGGTCCAGCGTGAAACTATTTTTTTTTTTCACAGAAATCCCAGTGTGCATAGTCTTCTTTTAGACATTTTCCTAACAAAGTTCTGCAGAACAGGAGGCAGGTTTTGTAGAAAGAGAGTCACTGAACCCCGCTGAAATGCACATGAGCAGGAAGCTGACTCTGTACAAGCTTCAGATATACACATCTGTGGCTAATCTTGACCTTTGACCTCTGATGGTGTGTGTTTCTCTTGAGAACCAGTAGAGTTTTGTCACCAGAAGATTCATCTTTATTGACTTAAGCTGCTGGAGGCACAAGATTGTACAAGAAGTATTAGTACCAATTGTTTCAATATCAATTTTCTTTGGTGCTATGAAGCATTTTAATGATATTTTTAATGATTTTGTTAAAGACCTGTCTCTTATCTGACCTTGTCATTGCTAGTGCCTTGGACAGGGACACTGAGCTGCAAACTGTGAGCCTTTCATTGATAAAATTATAAATTTTGGCAAACATGCACAGGGAATGTAGCAAGGAAGAAAAACTGATGTGAGGAAGACCAGCCAAATCTCCAAAGTGTGTGTGTGTGTGTGCACGCGCGCGTGTGTGTGAGAGAGAGAGAGAGAAAAGGCAGAGAAACACAGAGGGTTGACCTGAGGAGACAAGACCGTTTCTTCCTCATTGGCTAAAGAACATCTGGCATTCTGAGTGTGTCTGTGTGTGTGGATGAGTGTGTGTATGTCTGAGATACCACATTGATCTCCCCTCTCACATTCCACACTGTCAGGACTCTGAATAGCAAGAACTTCTCACTCCAAACATTTCTCTCTCCCTGACTTTTTCACTCTCTCACTTTTTCCTCTTTTTATTCTTCCCTTTCTGTTCTTCTTTCATTCTGTCTTTCTTTGACTCTTTTTCTCTACTCTTGTCCTTTTGTCTCTTAGCGCCCTCTTTACATCTCCTTATTTAAACTTGATAACTAATTGCCTCCAGTTTCACATTTTTCTACGTAAACCAATAACCTATAGCAAAAACTTTAATCACTGGGGTTTCTAAATATTTGTCACCATCATTATCAAAGTATCATACATCACACTGGGAAGCGGACTTCAGCTTCACTGGTCGACTTGAGACCAAACTGAACAACACACCTTATTCAAAACACCTTATTTAAAACACATCAATTTTTATTATTAATAAGACCTTTTCATTGAAAATACCTTTGACTTACTGGAGTAGAAAATATCTTTGATACAGCCTGTAAAATAAAACAAGATGAAATAATGAAATAATGTTCAACATTAATTGACCAGCAAAATATCTCTTTATATCTCAGACTAACATTAAAAGGATGTAAGAATTCTCTTAAACTTAATTGCCTCTTAAGAACTTAGTTAAAAAATGTTGAGTTAGTTGGACTAGTTTGAGACTTGAATCATGCGCTGACGGAACTGAAACTTGATTTGCATCACCCTTAAAGGACTTGGTAACCGACTCGGACTTGTCTTAAACACAATGAGCTTTCGTCAGTATTTGCTCTGACAAACATGCTTGTTTCAGCAAATACTGAAATTGAACCAAAATGAGAACTTCAGTAATAACTTGGGCTTTGGTAAAATGCCTCAAGTAAAATGTTGCATTTCCACTTTGTAACTAAAGAAACGCATTTATCTTACTTATACATTTTTTTGAGTTGTCTTTTCAAGCTCAAAGAAATCTTAAGTATTGTTCAAGTTAAAAGGTGCATTTCACCTTGTCGCCTATTGCTGCCTTCCAAGATTACACCAGTCAGTAAGTGAGAAAGGAAGTGGGCAAACATGATTAAAAACAATTAACATAATTAACATTGACGACACTCAACTAAATGTGAATAACTGTTAAATACATTATTTATTCTGTAACAGTTTCTTGCTGACCATTTCATATGGATTTTAATCCGAAATTTTGGCGGTTTACTGTGACAGTCGAGAAATATGACCAGGACTTGTCTGTTTGAATGACTTCAGACCTGACTTGGACTTGCCACAAAAAGACTTGTAAGCAGCTGTGTTTGAACTAGGATCAGACTCAAAGTTCTTTTTTCTTAATCTTTCTAATTTACTGCACTATGCAGAATTATCCATGCATAATGTTCAATGAAATGCTAATTGAAAAAGTTGAGAATCACTGTTGGGTATTTAGGCTGTTTGTCTTATTTGACAGCTTTGTGTCTGCAATAACTTGAGGGTGAAACCTTCAAATCCTCTCAGTGTTTTTAGCCTTTGGTTAAGAGGATGTTAAAGAGGACATTACTTCGTTTTTGTTTTGTTTTTTTCCCCTAGACTTTCCTCTTTTTTCCCATTTTCCGGCCTGCTGCCTGTTGGATGGCCATTCTTCAACAGCTTGAAGCCATTTAAAGGACCAATTATCCAATAAATGTGGCTTTATGAAGTTATTTCCCTGCTGCTGTGTTCTTGGAGGACAGAGGTGTATATCAACAAGATTTACAACACTGGAGCTTTAAAAGAAATAACCACCATTAAGGAGCATGTGACAACTACTTCTGCAAAACAAACAGATATGCATTTGCATTATTTTGCTTCATTATCTTGGTTTCAAATCCAAAACTAGAAGCCACTCCCAAGTGGGAGTGATTTCTCTAATAAATTTTGACATCAGTCAATATTGATCAAATTTTATTAGAGAAATCACTCCCACTGGATATTTCTTTATATTTTACCTTTTATTATCGTACAGCATTTCCCACAGGATTTTGTGAGACAATGCTAGGTGGACCTCGATGGGTGGATGCTCTGTAGAGGTACAAGGACATGTTCCACTGAAAGAAAATTTGGAGCAGCATTATCAAACTATGTCTATGAACTCTTATGAAAAATGTTGTGCTTTTGTGAAAATTTGACACTCTTTAGCCCACAAAAAACGTAATGTTAATGTTACATGATTGGCTAACTCACTTCTTAGATGCTAAAAAGAAGTGACATTACATTACCTAACAGTAATGTATGGTTGTGTGAGTGAGCACGTGTACAGCAGTGTGTGTGTGGGGGGGGGGTGACGTGGACTGACACCTTTGCTGACACTGAGTGAGATTCTTTGCTAAGGCAACCGTGAACACAATGTTTCACATCTTTTTATGTCATGAGAGGTGTCGAAATATGTTTCATTGTCTCATTATGAGACTATGATGGGAAACCAGAGTCTATGTCATATTGGGACACTGTGAGAATAACGCAAAAACTTATACTGTTCATAATAATAGTGAACATTTTTTCAAATGTGTGTATGTCAGGGAGCCTTAGCATTATGTAATGACATCCTTTAAGTTTGAACACATTGTTAAAAAAATAAAAAATGCAAAAACAGTTTGAATGGTGGATATGAACAGGCAAGAACGACTGGGATAATGTTACAGGAGCACAAACACTTTGATGTTTTCTCACTAGTGGAAATGTCCACATGCTAGTAAGTTATGGCAGCTTATTGTCTAGTTTGTAACTCAGCTACCAGCTCTGCTGCCACCTTGGGGGTGGTATTCAACAGCTGACTACAATCATTTCAACGTGTCCAGCATGTCCACGTTTAAACATACGTTTGTAATGGTCATCGTTTTACTATTTTGTAGTTTTTACCATTAGTGAAATGTCTTTTACATTGAATGACTCCAGCTATATTTTATCATGGTGTTTTAAGTGACGTGATGTAGTTTGATCGACATTGAATTGAATAGGTATTAAAATCATCTGAAATTAATCTGATTATTAAAACACTTTTTCTGCACCACAAAACGCAACCACGTAACAATCTAAATACATTTCTTTTATTGGACTTTTTTGTAGAAACCACCAAAAACTACTTATGTTTTATATCTCTTCAGCTGATCACATGCTTGAAGAGGATGAACATGTAAGGGACTTGAGAGGTTTTTCATTTTTTGTTTTTTTCCGCTGGAGTGAGGAGGCTCAGGGTGCGGCCAAAAGTTTTAAATACCTCAGTCCGGGCTGAGGAAGCAGAACTAATTGCTTCAGTGACTCTGTAAGAGGGGATGCAAGGCAAGGGGGTCTTTCACTGTAGTGTGTGCATGTGTGCGTGTGTGTGCGTGTGTGTGGGTGTGTGTGCGTGTGTATGCGTGTGTATGCGTGTGTGTGTGTGTGTGTGTGTGTGTGTGTGTGTGTGTCTGCTTCAGATAACAAATCTGTGAGGGGTTAACTTTTGTTATGTATGTTTGAACAGTAAAATTTAATTTGAAACCACCTTATTACCCTGAATTAATTATTCTTTGTACCTGTCTTGAAAAAAACGAATGATCTGTATTTTAGAAGCAGGATTCTTGAACAAAAATCAATAAATCTTCGCTAGTAGGTAGGGCTGTATTTTCAGGAAAACATGAGCTCCACTCCCTGTTTCCTCAATAAACTGTTTCCTTTACTGGATGAGTATTTAAGTAGCTAGAGCTGTCGAGTCATTACCTTTTCTGGTGAATATACCTACCTGTATTTTTAGACATAAATTTGAATTCAACCTGTGTTGGAACTTGAAAAAATAACTTATCAGAGCAGAGCCTGTGTGTAAAAAAATGTTCATTGTTCTGGCACCAGAGCTATTTGTGACCAACAGCTGCTGGGTACAATGACTGTAAGCATCATCTGTTCTCATCTCATAGTGGGGATGCCAGGTTTGAGTGCTGTCCTCTGATAAGATTGCTCCTTTAGGTACATTACATAGGCAAAATTATATGGAAAACCCAACTTTACAGCCAAATGTAACTGTTGAACATCTCTTTCTAACAACATGGGCATCAATATATGACTGTCACAATCTCCAATCTTCTGTGATGGTTTTTCAACAGATGTTGAACCCTGGCTCCATAGATCATTTCCCATTCAGCCCCATGAGCATTTAGGTCCAACCCTGATGTTGGGTGTTAGTGGTCTGGCTCAGAGTTGGTGTTGCCATTCAACCCAAAGTCACTAGATGGAATTGACATCGGGGCTGAATGACCAGTCCAGTTCTCTGCCATCAAACTGGAAAAAAAAACAATTTCTCTTTAGAGCTGCTTTTGTGTTTTGTTCCATGTTAAAAAAAATAAAACTGAAACTGTTACCTTAAACTTATGAGAACAGAACATATTTTTATGCTGTGACCTTCTTAAAAACATCTGGGGCCAATCAGACACTAGTACAAAAAGTCACACCAAAGTTGACAGGAGTGTCCACATACTTTTGGTCATATAGTGAAGGAGTACCCAAAGCCTAAGCAAGGATGTTTTTTAAGATACTATCTTTTATGGAGACCTGTGTGTGTGAGTGTGTGTGTGTGTGTGTGTGTGTGTTGTAGCGTGCAAGCTACTGCAAGCTACATGTGCACAGACGGTTTTATTTGGCAGATTGTCAGTGAGAGTGTAACCTGAGACCCTTACACACACACACACACACACACACACACACACACACAGACACACACAGGCGTTCCCACACTACCTCTCTCTCTCTCAGATGTAAGCCCTTTGTTCGCCCTAGACCTCCTTTTTTTTTGCTCCTCCTCAGTCTTTGCAGGTGTTCATCATGAGGCAATAAAACAAGTAGTGACTGTTCTCTGTCCCAAACACGACCCACGCTCAACCGGCTGCAGACCCTCTACCCCCAGCCCTAATCCACATTTGCTCAGCTCTTTCTAATTTGTTGCTCTGCATGTTTGTAATGTGTGTGCATGTGTGTGTGTGCCCCATGTGTGAATGAAAATGCATGCTGTATTCATCATGCATACATTTTTTGGTCCATCACAGGAATTGCGGAATTGTGCTGTTATTGTGGCCAACAGTGGCATATTTTACCATCAAAATGTAAACTCATCAACACCTTTAGTAATGTGATTGACACACTACTAAATATTGGTTTTATACGACCTTGAGATATTTCTCATATAAAGACTGACAAAAGCAAATATGAGTGCCCTTTTTCTGGCTCATGTGTGATTTTCTATTATTATGCTAAGAAAGTTGTTTAAATCTAAAGAATTGCTTAAAATATGTAAGAATCCCATTGACAAGACATGAATGGAAAACACTGTAAGAGTTAATAAGTAAGTGGGTAAGCAACAGAGAGAGAGAGGGGAAACTGAAACTGAAACTTGGCACCATATTTAAAAACTTTAAAGATTACTGGTACATGGGTGTACAACATACATATAATGTACAACAGCCAGTAACCTTTGTTGTGTTGTACCCTGCAGGATCCTGCTGAACCTCAGCACTGAACCTCATGCATCACTGCTCTGTGACTCATTCAGTTACAGGAGCAGTTTCATTTCTAAAAAAAACAACAACAAAAAAAACACATGTTCAGATCAGAAAACGTTCTCAGAAACTTTATGCTGTCTGCTGTTGTATACAGTTTTCAAATCAGTCTGAGGGTCAGACATCATGTCAAGTGGTAGTTTTCTCAAATTCGTAATTTGTTTAGTTTTATTGTTCATTTCTTCAAAACATTTATTTACTCCAGAATTTGTTAGGGCTTGTGTGTGTTTGTGAGCATACATAAATGCAACTTTTGTGCAGCATGGTCATTTGTATTTCTTTTAGGTGTGTCTGTTGCAGCGTGCAGACGAGACTGCAGCTCCCTTAATAGTAATAATGTGAAATGTGAGGCAGCAGGTTCTGTTTTCTGTTAACATAATGATCACAGTTATATAGGCTGACAGTCACACACACTCACAAATCCACGCTCCCTCTCCCTCTCCCTCTCTCTCTCTCTCTCTCTCTCCCTCTCTCTCTCTCTCTCTCTCTCTCTCTCTCTCTCTCTAACACACACACACAGACACACCAGGCTTTACTTTTTATGTGACTCAGCCTTTATCTACTATGTTTGCAAGAGTAAAATTCATATAGTTTGCTTGTCAATGGTTTTTATTTTCAAAAATAGAGTGAACCAGTCTTTTTATGCTTATAGTAACAATAGGAAAAGCTATTGGCTATTTTACAGCATTTCCTATCCAAATACACACAACAAATGTGAGTGCACTTCTAACATCCTGAACATTTGCAAAATCTTTTTGGGTGGTTTTCAATCTGCATTATTGCATTAACTTGCTGCCTTTTTCTTCTCTGTCTTTGCTGGCTCATTCCTATCTCCACCTGCAGCTCTGCATAAATGTGTATGATATCACCCTGAGGCTCATAGCATGAATGTAGTCCTTGTTCCTTAGCTATTATGGATGCAGCACTCCAAGATGGTGTCCATTATTTTCAAATTTCAATGGAAGTGAGTCACCTAGCACATTAGCCATAGGAGTATCTGTTTTTTTTTTTTCAAATTTCTATTCCTTATTTGCTTCTCACCTAACATTTGTATTTGTGCCACAGTGAAAACTGACCTTGTTTGTTGTAAAGAGCCCCTCATCTGAAGATTTACTAATGTCTCAGATGCTTTACAATGGCAGTCTGTGGGGATAAACATACTTGCGATACAGTATTTTTTTTTGTTTTTGTTTGTTTTTCATTGGTCTTTTTTAAAATGATCTATAATTTGATGCATAAAGTTGCAGTTGGTGATCCGGCACCCATACATAACTAAATCCAGAACACCCTGGACTTGTTTGATAGTCAGTCTTTGTAAGCTTGAGCTCAGTGTAACACCTTCAGGAGGACCAGACTTCTGTTTGGAACTTAATTCAGTTATGTCCTTAGATGATTGCAATTGTTGTCATTTTAAACTGTCAAATACAGTGTAATGTACAGGCACAGACAACACATACGCACTAACACAAACACACACGCACGCACACACACACACTCAAGGATGTGCTTTAATGTGTTTAGACAGAGCAGCAGAGCTCTCCTTCGTGCGTGCCCAGACATGTATTATGTGGTTTTCAAAGGGAAGCCTTCACTTTAGTGTTTGTGTATGTCTATGTGTGTGTGTGCATGTGAGCGCGCGTGTGTGTGTGTGTGCAAGTGGGTGTTTTCTTGAGATCAATGAAGTTACAGAGTGCATCGGCTTTTGACTCCACACACACACACACTCCAGTGAGGCCTGTTCTTAGTCAAGTGTCACGCTCTGCCCTTCTGACATCTGGTCCCTGAAACCTCTGGAGTCCCCAGTGTGTGTGTGTGTGTGTGTGAGTGCATGTGTGTGTGAGTTTGTGTGTGTGTATGTTGAAGTCTATGTGCATGTCTGTGTTTGATTAGCTAACCATTCCCTGTCTGTATGACAGACCTTGCCAATATACTTGTAGTTATTGTAAACCAACCCCCCTCAAGCACAGCACGAATGCTGCACTGTTGCTACACCATCGAAGCAACTGCTTGCAAACTTGAATGTGACCATGAGGACCATGAAGCAGATTCCCTGTGTTAGGATTTTCCCGTAAATCACTTCAATGCTTGAATCCTTAGAAATATGTAATTATTGATTAACAGCATTTTTTCTGTAATTTTTACATTTTGGAGTTTATTTTTTGTGACAGTGTGTGTCACAACACCTGCATTACCAACTGTGGCCACATGAGCTATGGTGCTAGTGATGCTTCAGTGAATGGCTACATTTCAAAGACTCAAACAGTGTTTTTGTAACAAACCTGGTAGCTGCTTTTGCATTTTGCCTAGCTCTTTTAACTGGTTTTGTTATGAGGCCAATGTTTTATTCAGAAACAAATCTTGTGTCCATAAAGGTCAGAGCAGTTTGGGTCAGAGTTCTACAAATTTGAACTTTTAGCACGCCCCCTATTCCACTTGGTGCAACACAGACGTCCACGTAGAGCTGCTCCAATGAAGCACGCACATAGTGTTAGAGGATGCATGTGTGAAAGCTGTTATTCCATGTGAATATGCCTTAAGTGTTTTCTACTTGTCATTTCAATATGAGGCTATAAAATGTGACTGAAAACTGACTCAGATTTCAGATCTTTTTAGCTCCACAGCAATTAAAAACAAGCTAGTCACAATTTTCATGAACTAGCTTGCTTCTTATGCTCTTCTGTACAAATGACACTTGACAAACAGTATTTTAAACAGTGCACACATTGGTTCCCATTACATATGGCTGTGTTCTTAGTGTGTCTCGTACCTCAGTGTGAGTGCTTTACCTGCAATCTTGATAAAACCTCCTTTCTAGAGTTTTTTTTGTCTGCAGCACCTTCTCACCATGGATGTTTTAAAAATAACTGCAGCCCAGTAAAACAACAGCAGGCTCTCAGAGGATGAAAAACTCTCACACACATGTAGCATGTTAAGTGTGAATTAATTGGATTGCTGCTGTTTTCAGCCACACTTTATGAATCTCATCTGTGGTGGGATGTGGAGTTTGGTTTGCAACAATACAAACTGGTCTGATGGCAAACAAACTGGAGCAAATTAGCACTAAAAATGTTTACCTGTTTTCTTAACTAGCTACATTTTTAGTCTCTCTCCAGACCCAAACAGACTACAGCTGTGGCGTCTTTCCAATGTGGGAATGTTTTACTTACACACATGTATATTTGTGTGTGCTGAGGGAAAACAGTCAGAAGTCCTCACAGAGAAACTTTCTCTAAATATAAAGTTAAAACTTAAAAAAATAATAAACTACACACAGACACACACACACACACACACACACACATGCACACACACACACATACACTCACATATACATATATATTATTACATTGTTATAGATATTGCTAAATGGGCACAAGTTGTCCAATACAAGTACAGTGCAGTGGCCTCCAAATGGAGAATTTGTCTGTACACATGAATCCTTCAATTGTGTTAAATTGATTTTCTCAATTTTCTGGCAGTTTTACGATCATATGACAGTCGTCAGAACTGTACGTACACCTCAATGCATACACACTTGAGTGTTCAGTCAAGTGTAGGGTCATGTATTGAGATGATATCAGTCATCTGTTGCTAGAAAACAGAGGTTGACCAAAAGACAGTCAGCTGAACCAACAAGCTTTATATGTGTGTGTAATGTGGAGGACAAAATTAGGGCTGGGCGATATGGCCTAAAAAAAAAATCTCAGATTTTTTCATAAAAAAATCCAGTTTCAAGATTTAAATCGATTTTTTTCACCCCTACCTAAAATCAATTTGCAGATGACAAAGAAATTGTTCAAGACAAGTTTCAATTTTATTGCTGTTTGTTCTGTGTCTGACGCCACAAACCCGAACCATTTCCAATTAACTAAAGATACGTTTCTTTTCTTCGGAGTGAGATCTGCACTGCTCGCCGCCATGTTGTTTGTGTATGAAGCGCGGGGGGAGGGGGGCGCGCTCTCTGAACTACGGGTGCCCAGCAGGCAGGCAGATGGTGGCGGATGTTGATGAGAAAATTGGTTTACATTAAAACAAATCGCCATTGAGTACAAATTCGAATTAATCGATAAAATCGATTTATCGCCCAGCCCTAGATAAAATATTGAAAATGCTGGTGCTGTCTCATCCCCAGTTTCTCTCATTGTCCTAACAAGAAGAAGACACGTACCACTGAACTTTCTATGACAGTGTTGCTGGGACTATTTCCATCTCAGAATTAACACAGTGTATGAAATATAGAATATGGACAATTAGCATTACATACACTAGCTAATGTAGTTTTATGATAACAGTTATCTTAACCGAGGCCACAATGTAAAAGAAATTATTGCTTCGTGTGTTTAACAAGCTAGCTAGTCCCACACTCTTCAGTCATTTAAAACAGTGATGTAGCACATATCCACAATGGGTGCAGTACTGTATATTAATGTATTCTTTTTATTCTTTATTTAGATTATCTGAATGACAAAATGTTTTTTGCAATCAGTTAAGTTGTTACCTTGAGATGTTTTGTGATGGGTCAAAAAAAAGTGCTGTATTCTGTCAGGTTTTGAGTCCCCTCTGTCCGCCACCAGTTACATGGATGATTTTAGAGAAGAAGGGGATTTTTAGAATGTCCCATGGGCTCTTCAGGGGTTTACAAGGGGCTGGCATACAAAATAAGGAAGAACTGTATCAAAAAAGTAAGAACATGTTTTGGTACTTTATTTCATTGCAGCTGTTTCGTCTTCTCAGTGTCAGTAGAGATTACAGTGGAGGCAGCAAAAGATGTTTATCTGATATTGTTTTTGTATATGCTTATTCATTTTCATGCACCAGATAAACTGTCTGATGTGTTTCTCAACTAATGGTCACACCTTCTACTGTGTGACAGTTAATTCAGTTCAATATGCACCCTTTTCTCTGAAAGATATATTTTTCTCTGTTGCACCACAGAGATGTTACCTTATTTACAGGTGCTATGCAAAATGTACACAGATCTTATGTTAGTTTAAAACAAAAACTGCAAAAACTAAAAGAAATGTATCCAGTCCTTAAATTCTGGATGAGGAAAGGAAAGACCGAGGGAGAGGAAAAAAGGGAAGGGAGGGTAGTGCCAGGGGGAACAGAGGGGAAGAGGAGAGAAAAATAAAAAAAGACTGGAAGAAGTGTGGGATAAGAAAGGAGGAATCAGAAAATAAAGAAAAGTAAAAGGAATGAAAAGAACAGTTGTCACTGGGGAAAAGAAGAGAAAACTGTCTGTCTCTCTCTCCATTAAATTTCACAAATTAAAGCGGTATTATCTTGAAATATTTAAAGGTTAGATGAATGTCGATAATGGATCTCGACAGCCATTAAGCTATAATTGCTCTCTAATGTAGTTAGTGAAAGACATGGGATACAATTTTGCAGCAAACACAGGGGGTGAGAGAGAGAGAGAGAGGGAGAGAGAGAGAAGTGGAGGGAGAGGTTAGTTTCTATTTATTGATTTTAGTCACAGCCTTTGATTTAAACCAGAGCTGTTGTTCTCTGCATTAAGTCTTAACGAGGCAAAAACAGAGCATGATTAACTATTCACAAAGAGAGAGAGAGGGGTAAGAGACCTAGAAAGAGAATGAGTGAAACAGAGTGGTTCAAATGTGTGTGTTTGTGCTGAGGGGTTGCAGAAATAAGAATAAAATACATTTAAAGGCACCGAGTTTCAATATAATGGCTCACCAGAAAAGAAAAGAGAAACTTATTTCCATCACTGTTAAGTAAGCTGTTGCTCACCTTCAAAGAAAGCTGCAACATGTTGCTTTTAACAATTACCATAACCTATTTTTTTCAACTGAACAATCAGTTATTTCAAAAGAGTAATGGCTCCCTCTCAAGTTTCTCATAGTAAATCCTTAGAGTTCTGAGATGATCAGTGATATATGAAACTAATCAAACAGTTAAACTTAAATCAATCACCAGCATGATGTAAAAGTCACTTTGGAGGAGTTCACCAATCAGAGGACACTAGAAGGAATCCAGCATGTGCACTATGTTTCTCATTGTGCATGAGCATGTGCATCCTCTGGTCCTTGCCAATATAAACAAACAGG
>JAQNCA010000013.1:2900132-2910156 GCA_029783725.1 Acanthurus tractus
TAATATTGTCAATCAAGTTTGCCCAGATATTCTGAGAACCACTGCCCAATGTAAAAAACGGTTCTCCCTGCTGATACGGCCGTGCAGTTCGGCTTCTCTCCGTCTTAAGTCCTGTAATGTCTCCTCTGTGAGGTCAAAGTGGGCGTAAGGCTATGTTGTGTAACACACAACATGCGACAAATAATGCACTGACACTCTGAGGGCTGTATGATAGTGAACCACTGGTACGGTCCAGACATCTGAAACACATTATGAGCACTCCAAAAGTACGTTTGATGACCGACCTGGAACTGCTGAAAACACGGTTAAAACACGCTGCCTTCTTGTTGTTGGTGTGATGTTACCATTATCAACGTTATCAACCATGTTTTAAGTGGATATCTATTGTCACCTAGCAGCCACCCATCCAGAGGGGTGTCCCCCTGAAAGACTGTAGGGATGCCAGAATTCGCCAGGATGAATGAGTCATGAGCAGACCCAGGAAATTAACATACACATGTGTCACCAGGCAGTTTGCGTCACAGATCACCTGGATATTAATGGAGTGTACTCCCTTACAGCTTCGGTATCCGGTGCGTGCAACTGCACGTGTGCAGTCGATGGCTCGAAGTACCCCCGAGAATCCACATTATGACAAGAAAAATTATGTGCTCATGTATGGCCGAACTGACAGCGGGCTGACTGATCCCCGCCACCATGGCCATGCTGTGGTAGAAAGACCCGGTGGCGAAGATGGTCAGAGCTGCTGTCACCTTTACAGCAACCTGTTACAACCTTCTACAGTCCACCTTGTGGACCACCTCGCAGGACAGATGTAATCTGTTCCTGTGTCATGAATAGGGGTACAAATTAAGTGACAATAACATTAGACACAGCAGCAGAATAATCCAGGCATCATGCTTGTGATCCACCTGCACTCCTGCTCTGTTATCGCCAAATAGGAGAACCTTTGGTAATATATATTCTCTCCCAGTAACACCTCCTCATCCTCCTTGCAACAATGTACTCCATCTCTTTAGATCATGTTAAGAATTAAGATTAAAACAGAGAAATATGGGCAATCACAGGTAAATCCTTAATCCGACTGATTTACATTTCTTCAGCGAGCATCTTTCTCTTTTTTCTTTTGAATTTCATGAGATGAGAAGCCAAATATATACTTCGTATCGGATGCCATGGCTGTTTGTGGTTGGCTGAGAGATGTGAACAAGTTAGTTCGATCACACTTCCAGCTGCTGTCAGGTTGAATTTCCATTACGGGTGACGAACGTCTTTGATCTGACGTCAGATGTGACGGGACAATTAATAAAGATACAAATGTATATGCTGGTTCAGACGGTTACATTAAATAGTGGTTGCTGTTATTGTTTATTGCATTGAAATGTGTCTGACACTCTGGAAACCTGCCTGTGAGGTTTTGGTGACACGCGCCTGTCAGCCAAATTACCACTACGCCGGGTGCGCTTTGCTTGCGCCGAGAATAGACCAGGTCGGAGCTGGCGAGCTTTCAGTACACCTCTGCGCAGTGTTTTGGCATGAAATTGTCACTGCGCCACGCTGAATCTGTGGACAACTCCCCCTGGTGCGACACCCCGCCCATCTCAGCGCATCCCGGTCTACCAAATTGCCAAATTGACTGCGCAGGGTGGTGCGCTGGATGAAATTACCACTGTGCAGGGTGCGCCACGCTTCACCACCAAACACCATCTTGTGCTGCGCCACGAAACGAAATTAGAGCCCTAGGTTTTTACTTCTTCCAAACGTAGCTATGGAAGTTAGCAGGCCGTGGAATTGTCTGGCCCCTGTAATAATGGCAGCAGAAGTGCCACCTAATTTACACTAAAATTAGACATTTTTCTTTGTGTCACACACAAAGTGACAGGAGGAGGAGCTTCAGTGACTTTAAAACCTACAGCCATGATGTAGTGTTTATCTGATCACTGATCAGTGTATCTGCTGAATTAGGTGGATCGGGTTATTTTCTGATATTAAGCTATTGCAGAATTACCACTTCATGGTTGTATCTTTCGATGAACTAGTCGGTTTATAAGAATGTCTGTCCGAAAATAAATAAAAAAGAAATAAACAGTGTGCAATCAAAAGGTTCTGTGACTGTACCAATAAAAAGCAACAACTCTACCTGATTTATATCTGGCTACTACCTTCTCCAAAGTAAGTCCCTTGATTAGTGACACATGCTGTCCAGAGCTCCTGCCACTTGAAATTCTACCTGTTAAGCCGTATTCCATAAGTGCAACAAGCACCTTGTGCAAATTGCACCAGGTCTCCTTCACATTTTCAAATCAGTGACCCTTTAGCCTCAGCTTCATTTTGTGAATAAGAAAGAAGTCACAGGTGGCTCAAATCCAGTGACGCAGAGGGTAGGGGGCCAAGACTGTAAACACTGTAAAAAACTTGCATGTTAGTACTCTGGGTTAATAGTCTAACCCTGGGGAACAAATTACCCCAAACTTACAAAAGTCAAAGACAACCATCCATATGCTCTTGGTCATACTTCTGATCTGACAGGCCTCCTTCAGTCTTGGAGATTGCAAGCTCTTCAACTGCAAAAACTGCTGTTTGGTCTCTGGGTCTCGGCCGTAGACTCATCTCTCGCCAGCGGTGAGGATTGCCAACATTAAACTGAGGTCATTCAAGACCTGTTACTCAAATTCAAGTGACCTCTGTGTCAAATCTGAATTAAGTAATTCTCCCAAGACATTCCTGTGATATTATGTTCACAACAATGGGAAGGACGGATCAACTAACCCAAAACGTAATACTACAGAAACAGATGTCAGCACCAAGGCATGAAAAAGGCTGGCACAAATACATAATGACTCTAATTTAATTGTCTTCAACAGTAGTCATATTTGCACTTTTGCCTTAATATATCTAATTGCAAACCTCAGGGATTGCACCTAAAGGTGTCTGGTAAATAGCAAGAAGTACAGTTTGTGTAATTAAGCTATCTGGACCAATTTGCAATGACAGTAACTAACTCTTAGAGCTAATGTCACACATAACACACAGATGAACAGAATGTTGTGACTACAAGCAAGAGGAAAGTTTTTCATTCTTTCAAGTCCCTTTAAAGGCACTCCCGCACCTGCAGGGATTGTCACTCGTGTTGTTAGTAGCAGTGTGATGCTTTTGCTGCTCTACTGTTGTTAGCAGTGCTGCAAATATTTAGGGATTAGTCATCTGTCAATTTGTTATTTCAAAGAGAGAGGAAAAAGGAAATTTCATCTTTAATCAATATAGATATTCAAAAGGCATAAAATGTAGGAAATGCACGCATTCTTCCTCTAGTGAATTTGGCACTGAAAAACAGCTTTTGCGCCACCCTGTGGAGCGGAGTAGAGCCAACAAAGGTATGCATTCAGTGAAAAAGAACATGATGGAACACATTTAAACTTGTGAAATGATTGACAGAGATGTTTATGTGTATATTCATGTATTTATTTATTTCTCAAAAATATTTGTAAAATGACAAGTTATAAATTGGTCTTCTTTTTGATTTACCGAATTCAGGATTTTAACCTTCTCTGTACTTTTCAGTGATGTCACCCAAGCCCTAAATATTTGGTTTAAGGTAACCTACAGGACAAGTACATAGCACTAGCTTTATTTGCAGGCTTCTGGTTCATTTGTTTCTACTCAGTATTACAAGATTTTTTTTTTTGGTTTGAGTTGCACGTAGTGTTTTTACATGTGTATACGTATATATTTGAATATATGGTTAAGTTATAGCAGAAAGTGATGCTTGAATGAGAAATGGCAGTTTTTTAACACTAAAAACTAACATTTTTTGTAAAATTAGTTGTGGTGATCCCCATATGTTGAAGGCTGCAGGAGTTTAGATAAAGCCGCTGAAAACATGAAATGTTTCAGTCATTATTCCACAATCATGTCACTATTAAATCAGTTACCACTTCAATAAACTCTGTTTCCCTTTTTTTCATTCTGCTTACAGCTAGTTTCCAGCCAGCCTGTGGCTCTGTGCCTTCATGTGAATTGTTCTCACTTAGTCTTTATAAAAGTTTTGCTAACTCTGCTGCTTTTAAGCTTCCGACCAGTTTGCACACAGATTTTTTTTTTCTTTTTTTGTATGAGTTCCCTTTTGTTCCTCTGGTTGTGATGGTGTGTAGAGATCTAAGCCACAGTTGGCTCAACTTCACATGGGCCTGTGTGGAGAGACGAGAGGGTTTGTCAAAGGAATCGCCTGCGCTGCTTATTCTTCCTCCACCACAGAGATGGAAAAAAACAAAAAAACAAAAACAAAACAAAAAAGAACAGCCTTCTTATTATCAATATTAATCTCCCTTTTTGGAAGGGCCTCTGTAGGCTGTGAGCTCGGCTGTCTTTAAAAAAAACACATAACGTGGCTGATTCAAGAAAATCATGTTTGAACTTGCTAATGTTTTTCCTCTCTTACTTTTTTGTCCCTCCCTTCTTCTCTCTGTCTCTCTGTCTACATGAGCTATTCTCACTCTTCATTTAGCGTGCCATTAGCTCTCCAAGCTGTTGTTTGTTTTCCTGCTTTAATGTCCTCTTTTTGAACAAAACTGTGGAAAACAAGCAAAAAAAAAAGTTACTGATACATAAAGCATTTGCACTTTTTTGGCGTGTGTGTGTATTTGCCTCTCAGCATGTGTTGGTTGCTGCAACTGTATGTGGTTACAGGGTTTGCCTGTGTGGGTTTTGTATTTGTGTGTGTGTTTGCATGCTATGGAAAAGTATATGTGTGTGTATGTGTGCGTGAGGGCACTGGCACTAAACTTACTTGGGTCCAGATGTTCTAATTATAGAACAGCTCTGCTGCCTAATGACAGGAAACACTGGTCTTGGTGTGTGTGCGGTGTTTTGTGTTGGCTTATGTGTGTGTGTGTGTGTTGTAGACATAATTTTCTAACAGACACACTGACACATTGACTGAATGTGCGTGAGACAGAAACATGAATGAAATTCCTGTCATTAACCTCTTGAACCATGGTTTCCACCTTAAATTTTCCTTGAAGTGGCTTTAGAGTTTGAGTTAACTATACTTGCATGTCTACAGCAAATCATGCTGGCAAAAAATATTTTGAAGGAACCTTAAATGCAGTGTGAATTACAGAGGTGACATTTATATACTTAGACTTACACTTGCACTAATACTGAGTTGTTTGAAGATGTCAAAATGATGTCAGTACTAATTTTAAATATTGTATTTATATGAATATGCATATAATTAACCATTTCCCTTCTGGCATTAAACGATAAAAGCCAAAGCTCTGAAAGCCAAGAACTTATCACCATGCATAGTAAGGTTAGTTTAGACTCCTGAGATTTTCGGTGAGGGCAAGCTTAAATTCATTCCTGAATTCTTATAAAAAAAAAAAAAGTCTTCCGCTTAACTCTTTATGACAATATAATAGAAAAATAATGCAAAAGAAAAGTGCTTAATAAACATCATGCCATCTTACGTTTTTACCTGCATGACGTGGTTATAGTTTCAATAAACACATCCAAAAAGCCGCAAAATGTTTATGCTCTATGTATCTGCAGAATATACACTATTTGTCACTACAGCAAGATATAGTTTTATTTAGCCACTTGGTTAAGGACAGGTACAATCTATCACAATAAAAAAAACAAGCCATGCAACTCTTAGCATGGTACCCTGACGGAGACAGATTAGCTCAAAACATTACGTAAATAAAACCTGGTGTACAGGAACAGCAGTGTACAGCATGTTTAACTTCTGATGGACATGTACTGCAACTCCCAGCATACAGCATCTCCCTGTGTGTGCTCTTGAAGTAGGGAAAGATCTAGGCCTAGGTTCAAGAGACTGAAAAAGTTAGGAACTGAAAGCATGCGACAGGATGCATTTGCTTTATTAACATTTCACTTAAAGAGGATATTTCTAAAAAACTAAACCAAAAGTAATCTAGTTGGCCAAAACTAAATCAGACAACTGAACTCTATGTGAGAGATTTAAACTCTTGATTGTGGTTGTAAAGTTCTTCACCATGAGACATAACTTATTAAGAATGCAGGTAAAGTTTATCTTTTAAAAAGAAGTGACAGGACAACTATGCCCACTGTTTTCCAACAGCTTATGAAGGACTGCATCCCAGGTGGGAAAAAAAACATGTTTGCCCCTTCATCCTAGTTCACTGTTTCCTGATCTTTATTGCCTCCATAATCCAATGGTGTTATCTTTGTTTCTTTAAAGAAATTATCTTGGCCCTTTCCTAATTGACACAAGGTGAAAAGTTAACATGCCGATCTGTAATAAGGTTGTTTAAAGTAATAGTTTAAACAACTTAACAGTCAGACTAAAATAATACATTTTTAGACTATTACAAAGTCTTGATATGTGCCCATGACAGCAATCTTTGCATTACCTTAAATAAGTCCTTGACGCTGCCTTGCAGGCTTATGTTTATGTTTTGTCAAATGGAACATGCTTTAATATATGAAAACAAAAAAAGGAAATAAGATATCTAATGCAATTTTTTTGCATACCTTGTAGAAGAAAGTTGATCTGTGTGTATTAATGAGCGAGTCAACAGAAAAAGGCTCTTTTCCTCTCCTCCTAAACGATCACTGGTTTTCTTTTGACCTTTGGTAGACTCTTTTTTTCATGTCCTTACTAAAAGTTCAGTTTATTCACTTAGTGTATTCAAATAAAGAAATTTCAGGAATCCATCAATAATACCAATGAATCAAAGCTTTATATATAAGGTGCAGATATTTGTCCTGTGTCCACAAAAATCTATTTTGGTGTCATCGCCATGTTTGTTTTTTGTTGATGTGTTTTTATTTGATTTCATGATGGTCATTTCTTCCCCCTTTTGCATGTTACCATGGCAACAAGATGTCAATCGATGTGTCATCTCTATCTTCATCTCCAAATGTCCTCTTGATCAGAGCTCAGTAACCACGGAGACAGAGGGAGAGAAGAGCTTTGGGTATCAAGGTTCGGATGGAGGTCCTGTCTGCTGCTGTGCCTTGCTCAAAGGCAACCTTCAGGCAGCTTTCAGATGGAAAAAATGATGCAAAAGAAGGAAGAGTGAATTGAAGAATGGGAAGGAGGAGAGATGACAGGGCAGGAAAGAATGGATGCATGGGGGGGTGTCAGACAGCAGGTATAACAGCAGTGAGAGCCTGGATAGAGTGAGTGTAGAAAGACAAGAGAGAAGAAAAGAAGACTGGAGAGAAATAAAGAGTAGTAAGAAAAGGATTGCAGGGAGCAGGTGAAGTAAGGAGACCTAGGACAAGATTACAGAATATAACTACAGCAACATGAGAAGAAAAAGGGAAAAAGAAGGAGATACATATAAGGAAAGAACAAATTAGGGAGGAAATAAAGAGAAGAAAAAGAAAAGGCAAAATAAAGAAATGTAAAGGGGGAAGAGCAGAAAGAGAGAGAGCACAAATCATGTAACAAAACAGGACACGGGCAACTTCCTGAATGTGATCATTACATCACTTCTGTTGCTTCACCAGCAACACACACACAGATGCATATCAAATAGGTAGCCCTAACCCTAACCCTACGTCTGTTTCAAGGAGACTCTACTCAGCCATAAGCACTGTCTGCCTTGACCCTGACCCCTAACCCCAACCTGAAACCAACTCTAACCCTAACTTATCCCTGAGGTTTTTGGACAATTTCCCACAATTTTGTCATCATAGTTAACAGTAATGCAAGCAAATTTAAAAGAAGTCAAAATTGGAAACGGACATTAGTATCAACATTCCATGGTATCCATCTGTCCATCTGTCCACAGTGGCTCTTTGCCCACCCCTAAATTGGAGACCCTCAGACCTAATCCTAACATTATCCTAAGTCTTCACCCTAAAATTTAATATACCATTGAGACTTTCACGGGGCAAGTCCCCACAATGTGTGACTTTGTCAGCAGATGAATGTCCCCATAATGTGAGCAATACACATCTGTACACAGTGGGATTGTGGTGTTAGACAGTTTAAGCAGCTTTAAAGGAGAAGATACAGAGATGTAATCTGACTCTTAATTCTTACTCTCATTTTATGTGTATGTTTGTGTGTGTGTGTGCGTGGGTGTGTGTGATTACCCAGGATAATAACATGAATGTGGTTCAGTGAAAGTACAAGAAGCTTTCTTTGCATTATATAAAATGATTATTATTAGATCTTTGTGTCTGTGTCGTCCTCTGTGTGTTTGGTCACCCGTCTCATTGTCATGTCCTTGTCTTTTGTTTTAGAATTCTGTGTTGTGATAACGGTTTCATATTTTTACAAATAGCAACTTCTCTCTTCTATTGTTTTCTCTTCTGCTTTTCTTGTTTCCTTTCCTCATAACTTCCCTCATTGTTTCCTCTCCTTTTTTCCTCTGTCTCTTTGTTTCCTCCTTTCCATTACCAATCTGTCTCCTGTTCTCTTGGCTCCTTATGCCACATAAACTGACGTGTTTATTGTGACTTCTGTTGTTTGACACGTAGATAGTTTTGCTAATTCATGTGTTTGTGTGGGCTGTGGTCAAGTCTCAGTCTTTTCTTCTTTATGCTATTTATATTTATCTATTGTTCAGTTTTGATGCTTAGACTCTGTGGCTTCATATGTTCTCTGTATGCATAAATGTTTGACTGAAAAAGCCTTTTCAAATTGTTTGAATTTGAGTTTTGCTTTCATTTGTTAGCCTCCCTTCCTGATGGGCTCCAAGTCATCACCTTTTAATCACAAAGTGTGGACAAACTGTTAGGTTAATGTTTTTGAATTTATGTTAATGCTTTTTTAAATTTTTCTGTGGGTAGTGCTCTGTCTGTAGAGTAGTAGCTATCATTGCTCATGTTAGCTTCATACTTCTTACTATGCTAGTATGGGTCTAGATCATGCTAACAGCATGAAAATATAGTTGTGATGTCAGCTGCAGACTTCTTAAAGAATGTTTTGTCTGGTCTATGGGCACAATCTCTGTTTAAATAAAGGGCTTCAGTTGAGGATGCTCACTTCCGTTGGATAATTCAGTTATTAAACAGATAGCTCTCTACCTTAAAATTTGGGTACTGCAGTAAGTAAAAATATCATTTAAAACAGATTTACTTAGCTGCGGTAATCTTTTTGTCCACTTTAGCAGTAAAAAGTCCATCATTTTTTTTAAAATAATACAACAAAGGAACGTAACTTAACTCTTGCATTCACACATATAACTTGTGGAAATTCCACCTTCTTTATTAGAGTCAAAGTTATTTTGGAGCAGCACCTAGGGGCAAAAATATAAAAAGATTTTATTAAGGGGAAAATAGTGTTGTTATCCAGAAAAATAAAAAAAAATAATAGTCGTACAAAATTAAAAAAAAAAAAAAAAATGAGATAGCATCTACTAAATAAGATATTGTTTGATTTTCATTCGGAGTTACAGCTCAGTTAAGTTTCAAGTCAGTTCCAATAAATGTTCAAAGCTGTTACAGCTCATTGTGGCTGCCGTTGTTTCCATGGGAGTTGTAGTGTCTAAAGTGGTCCCAGGTGGGAAGGTCTAAAACTGTTTGATTTACAGCAGAGTTTGGCAGACAAAGAGTCTTCAGAGTAAATATGATGGTTTTAAAACCACTAGAGTCTCTTTTTCATCTTGTTTAAAAACCAATTGTTTCTATATTACCATTCACACAGAGCTCTTTATATTTTTTGATATATTGTGATTCATCTGTTGTGTTTCACTCTATCTTTATAAATAGCCAAAGCCCAAATGTCAGCATCTCATTACAGTTTCCTTGAAAGCAAATGAAACGATTAAAATACACCTAAGCAGATCTGACACACACACGCACACGTGCTTTTTGACATGTTTGTGTATATGCATGCGCTTTTGTTTCTCAACTCTTATGAACCCTAACCTTGCTGGGACCAGTTCTACTAATAAGGACCAATGCCCGCTCCAACTGTGGCAAAACATCAGAAGATAGCAGTGCACAATTGTGTGTGTGTGTGTGTGTGTGTGTGTGTGTGTGTGTGTGTGTGTGTGTGTGTGTGTGTGTGTGTGTGTGTGTG
>JAQNCA010000013.1:2924881-2941013 GCA_029783725.1 Acanthurus tractus
GAAGAGGACTCATAATCTATAGCTTTGAAAACATCTTTTATATGTTGTGCAGTGATTCAATGTAGCAGTGAATGTAGATATGTAGCAGTGATTCAAGACAAATGGTAATGTCAGCATAACGACAGTGAAAAGGCTAACATGCTGTTGATAAGCTAAGCAGGACTAATGGTCCCCTTGTTTATCATCTCAGTTTAGGTTATTAGCTTGATTAAATTATCCAACTGGCACTAAACGCAAGTGCTCAAGACTAAAATCAAAGTGTCACCGGAGTCAGTGGGATTCCTCTTCTTTGAACCACTAATATCTGTTCTTAAGCTAACATTCATCCATCCCTATTATTGTGGTAGTGGCAATAAAGGAAAAGTCAAGTAATTACCCAGGTCATCTACTGTACAAAATTTTATGGCAATCCTTTGAGAAGTTGTTGAGATTTTAATCAGGACCATAGTGACCAAAGTTGCTGTTGAGGTATAGGAGGCTCCTGTCCTTTATGATACTGGTCTTCGTAGGGTTGCCCTTTGTAGTTATTTTGCAGAATTTTAGAAAAGAGATTAAAAAAATTCTAGTTGACAATTGCATGGGGTTGGGACAGTGTTATCATCATTTCCTACTTGTGTTTTTTTATTAAGTTATTGGGTACTAAAGAGATATTGTATTTAGTATAGAATATCTGTAGCTGAACTCCCTTCTGCAGCAAGCCCCATCCTTTTGCTGACCTATACATCCACATGTTTACTGCCTCCACACAACACAGGAAGAGGAAGAGGAGGAACCGTGCGCTGTTTGCTGAAGTGCCATACAATGAGTGAACTCCATCACTTTTAAGAAAGAGTCATATAGTCTTAAAGAGGGTCTGAGAAGTTACTGTAACTAGCGCAAAAGACGGCAAGTTGACGGCGCTGCAGGCATGATCATATTGTGATTATTTTGATTCTAAGTGTGGACAGAGAGGGTGGGCTATTTACAGACAGCCTGGTTGGGTTTGTGAGAGAGAGACAAGGAGACAGACAGAGTGGGGCTGAGCAAATCAATGCTCTGGAATGAAAGGAGGTTGGTTTTCAGCAAAATTTAATGATCAATATTGTCAAACAGCTATAATATATTAAAAAAAGCTAAAAAAACCCCAAAGATTTTCTAATTTTAATTTAAGTTTTTTCTACTCTGTATGCATAATCTATTATATACTTTCTATGCCATACTCTGCCTGTCTGTCTTTCTGTCTGCCCCTCTATCTGTCTCTCTTTTTTTTTTACTTAAACGTCTGTCTGTCTATCCATCCATCTGTCTGTCTTCTCCATCTTCTGTCATCCATCCAGATGAGGCCTCTGGAGACCAAGCTCGGGTCATTCATGTTACACTGTGTTTGTGTGTGTGTGTGTGTGCGGGTTGGTGTGTTTTCCTGTTTCTGTGTGTGTTCTTTATCTTTCTATATCTGTATGTCTGTACTGCTATGTGTGTACAACTAATGTGTGTGTGTGCGTGTGTATGTATGTGTGTGTGCGTGGTTGTATTTTTGTGTGTGTGTGTATGCATGCGTGCGTGCGTGTGTGAGTGCGTGTGTGTGTGTGACAAACTGTGAAATGGTGCGTAGTAGCACCTGGGCCCTTCAGTGTTGATTGATCGGCTTGGTCATGTGGAAGAGTCCCATCTGGCCAGCCACGCTACGTTGTGTGTGTATGTGTGTTTGTGTGGCAGAGAGAGAGAGTGCTTATTTGTGTGTAAGAGGTGAGAGAGAGAGATAGAGATGTGCAGCATGAAACAGTATGTTTATTGTGAGGGGGAGACAGGGAGAGAGAGAGCTCTTCAGTTATAACTGTGGCTCCCAGAGGCCAAAGATGAACTGTATTTTATCATCTGAGAGAGAACAAGGCAAGAGCTATATTCGCATTGCAAACATTAAAGGAAAAATTCATGTTTTTAGAGCCCAGATCCTTGTTTTTCTAAGTGGTCGGTTGGTTTAGAGCTGTTTTTTTTATGGTTTTAGGCTTTGGACTTGTAATGCTATGGCATAAAATTTTATTTTAGACAATGGTGTTCGACCAAATGTAGCAACAGTTGCCAGTGCAGTTGACAGTGCACCTGTGAACAAAGCCAAGTCAATAAAAAATGGTTTCCCCAGTTTGGTGTGGAGAACTAGTCTGGCCTGCACAGAACATACAACACCTTAAGGATGAAATGGAACAGGAGGGTCAATTGTCAACCTCACCAAAGCCTTGATTCCACCAGGGGAGACTCTACGATGTTAGATTTGTTCCATCCTCCAAGTAACTTTTACCCTCTGAAGTATTTGCCTTTTGCCTTCAGTAGATATTGTGAATTCAGTAATTTAATTTTTTTTTGTGTTTCTATCATTGGTAAATGGCACAAATAAATTGTTTATTTTTTTTGTCTTTTGAGTAATGAAATGCAATCAGAAATCTGCACTGGGTGTTATATTGTCAAATGTGATGAGATTTTACATGCCATTCCTTTGTCTGACTTCCTGCCTGGCTCGATCTGCTAGCTGTTTATTCTCCATGGGACATTTCTGATACGCGCTGTGATACATCTGGTGGAATCGCAAGCATTATCTTGAGGGGCTGCGATCAGCTCAGGTGGCCATGTCATAGCCAGAACAAGACACAGCCGAATCTGGTGGAGTCAAGGTGTAAAACTGTTGTGGCTTAATGTGAGCAAATCCAAACAACCAGGTTCCAAAATCAGAGTTGTCTACTCTTGCAAAAAGTCAGAAGCAAAAAAAGTTGCTGAAAAAAATTCTATACAGAGTGTGTGTAAACAGCAAAGAAATAAATCCTTAACATAAATGCTTGCTGGAAAATTGCCAGGGAAATAGGTCAAGCATAATGGGTCGCACTCAACTTGGTATCAACTCCAGCAGCAAAACAGCCCAATATTCATTTCAGGAGTTAATGGAGATCTTACCAGAGATGTAAGGACAATGAATAATGGATCTGCATTTATCAAGTGGACACAAACATGGCCTCAAATGAATTATTACAATGTGCAGAGTAATAATTTTTTTCTAATATATTCACCGTAATAATTATGTAGCTTTATACATGCGTTTGATCACAATTAATACTTGTTGATGTATGTTGGATGCCTGCTCTGACTATTACAATAAACTGCCTAGAGCTTTGTAAAGGTCATATGATTTATGATATCACTCCTAGAACTGAAGTCATGTTGCCGAAAATCACAAATGTTTCAGATAAGAGCTGTCACATTATCAGATTTTACTACTTCTTTATCATGGCCTAATATACTCACAATAATGAATTGGAGTATCTGTATAAAACTGGAGAATACAAATAATGCACAGTCAAATTCACTTTCAACTTTATTATGTGCTTTGTTCTTTTTAGCAATGAAATTATACTCAAAATATGAGTTTAGGGAAGTGGACAGAGTCACCTGCATTCAAAAAAGCAGAAATAATGATTAAAGAAACGCTGAAATATTTATATGATATATATCAAATGTATTGTTAACACATTTGATACTTCATTTTTTAAATATTAGTTATCTTTAGTACTGGTTGCTGTCAACAGCCGTATTAAAGATTTAGAACTATGTTGTACAATGATGTAAATCAGTAAAGACACACTAGCACTTCTTCGTCTCTTCTTTTTAAAGAAAGGAATCTAAATATGTCACAGAAATCTCAGCCTCGACGTGGAAAAGCAAGAGAGAGAAAGACATATACAGAGAGACAGAAAGACAGAAAGGGAGACAGTGTGTTTTTTCTGAAACAAAGCCAACTGATAATTAATGCCTCTGACATCATGGTGCTCTAATTAAGCCTGGCATTAATTAAGCCAAGTGAGGGGGGTGTTCGTTAGTGGCTTTTTTTGGAGGGGGGATTTGTTAAGTCTTCATTGTTACTCTTTTAAGACAATAGAGAAAGAGAAATGGAAGGAAAAACAAAAAGAGAGGTGAGCAGAGACATTGACAGTATTATAGGATGTCCAGGTGATGTAATTTTGCCTATGGCATTGTAAAGGAGGTATTCAGTTTGTGGGCAACAGTTGCTGTGATCAGCTGATTGTCTGTCCAAATTCCCTTATTTTCAATCTCAACAAAACTGATTAGAGATGGTTAATTCCTTACAAGAAACTGATAATTTAATCAGTGATTTAGATAATCAAGAGATAATTAAATCGGCCAACTGTGTTATTACAAACAGGTTTAATTAGTTACCTGCAATTTTAACAGTGCAGAATTGCAATACTACCCTGTAAGCAAGCTAAAAAGAAAATTCTGCTGTACACCAGTGAAAGTCCAGAAGGTTTAACTGCAGCAAATTAATTCTGAAGTAGCTGAGAGAGCAGGCTTAGCGAGATATGATTACAAAATGAGGGATAAATCTCCAAGAACAAGTGAACCTACATCTAAAAGGCCAGTGTTTTAGCTCATAAATTCAGGACTAAGAGATACATACAGACTTATAGTGCTTTTTAACCTTAAATGCAGAATGGTAAGTAGGTTGACTAAAAGGGACACCAACACAAATGATAAAATAACTTAACAAGTTACAATTAGAGAGCAAAAACTAAAAGATTAATGCGAAAGAAACAAGGAATAAGGTCAAGGATAAAGGGTAAAAAGCAAGGATAAATTACTAATTTACCAATTACCAGTGTTTCAAAAAAAGGAGCTAGATCAGACTTAAAGACTGGGCGATGACCAAAGGGGCTACAAGACTTAGCCATGACCAAGGATTATCTTTCCTGGCTAAAGGAGCTATTCCTACAGGTATGAAGTTGCAAGAAGAGGTAGGGTTAAAGGTCAGTTCCAGAGAAATAAGGGAGAGGACTTGATCAGGAAGAGCCAATGTTAAAAGACAGACTGAATAAATACAAAGAGTACTCAAAAGAGCTTAAGTGATGGCAAAAATAATAGAGCAAGACAGTCTAAAAGAGCTGGTCATCCAAGAGTAGATTTGATAAAACTATCACTTAAAAAATAGAGGTGGGTCTAAAAACTAGTGAAGCTAGCTGCAAAGCTAAAATAACTGGAGAACAAGGACTGCCAAAGTTATGTCAGACATCACTTAACATTGCAATTTTTGGGCTGTTCTAGACAAATACTGACAGTGATAAGTGAAACTTTGGATAATTTTTCTTCATCGGTTAAGAAATTTTGTCTTAAATTGCACTGTGTGGCATGGCCTCTAATATTGTAAGATCCTTAAATCAGCTTCCGTTTAAACTCATGAAAAAAGGGGATATAATTGGGAGAGTAAAAAAATCACAAGAGGTAGAAAAAGAAGATAAATAATACAAATAAACTCAGAGAGTTATTACATAAAGTTAGACTCAAAAAGGGAGGATAGAGAAGTAAAAAAATAGAGTTAATGAGAGGAAGTGTAAAGTTACATCGTGAAACAATAGAAAGAAATAAGGTTAGCAAACAAAACCGGTAGAGTGTGAAAGAGAGAAACGAAAGAGGTGTGAAATTAAAAGTAAAGTTTGGGATCCCTATCCATTTTTTTGATCGGAGGATTTTCTGATAGCTAATTAGGCATGGAGGGCCAGCCATCGACAGCTGCATTCATCATCATAAAACGTAATAATTAATGACATTCCAACAAAGAAAAATATGCAAATGAGCTCTCCTCATTAGCATTTTCATATTCAGCTCCCATAATGCTTTTGCTGACAAGGTTGTAATTAATGAAAATTCATGTCTCTTAGCCGAGGTCTAGATTGGATCGCATTCATTCGCAATCCCCCAAACGAGAAGTGGAAAAAAAAACACAACGGGGATCACTGCCAAGTTTTTAGGGAGACAAGAGGGAGGGGTGAGAGATGTAGAGAGAGAGAGACAAGAAGTGTTAGAGAGAGAGAGAGAGAGAGAGATAGGGAAAAGAAAGAAGAAAATGGAGATGGAGGAAGGCAGATGGCGAGAAATGAAAGGAAGACAGGCAGCGAGGGAAAGACAGATAAACAGAGAGGAGAAAAGAGAAAGGGAGACGGACGGAGGTAGACAGATAAGGAGGAATAAAAAGATACCTGTATTGTTGCAGAAAGTCGCAAAAAGTTATGAGTGAAAAGAGAAACACTTATACAATTAAAGGATATGAGAAAATTTATAAATGGTTTGAGAAAAAAGGATGAAAAGCGTGGTTGAGAACAAGAACACATTCGTATTGATACCTTAAGTATTGATCGTCTGATACTCTTGAAGTATTGTTAAACAGACAGAGCACTAAAAATCTATACTCAAGTAAAAGTATAATCAGGCTGCATTTACACTTGAGGCTGCGATGTCCAGTCCCAATTTGTTGTCTGAATTGTTTTTTGTGACCTCCAGCTAACATCTACTTTCAAAAGTGACCCATATTTCATATATACATCAACTATTGCCTAACACTACAAACAACCAACAAACTGATATCAGAGTTTGGCTACAGACATGAAAAAGGATGTGAAAAGTAGACACAAAAAACCTAGATAGTTGGCGCCATTTGCATTAGACGCAGTTGAGAGCTAATTAATTATTCAAACCATTGCATTCTGAAGCTTGTGTGCAAAGTATTGGTCGCATTTCAAGACAGAGTAAAAAGAGAAGGGCTTTATTGCAGTCTAGGCATATGTAGCAATGATTGATACTGTTACCAACACTGCTTACACTACTACTTTGTTTTGATCTGCCATCATCAACTCATGGTCAACAGCGTTGAGCAATTACATTTAAGAACACATCATTTTGAGTTAAGATGTCAGCATCCTAGCCAGATAGCTACCTAGCTAAATTTGTAAAAAAAAAAAAAAAAAAGGAAATACTTTTAAGTTGTTGAAAGTTGTTGGAAATGTTTCAGAATGAAAACTGAACATAGCAATAGCTTGTACAGCTTCTGTGGGAACTAAAAATGATGATGGATGGATTTGTTACTTTTGGCTACATGGTGAGCTAACATGAACAAAAATATAACTAATAACTAAGTGGCAGTTCAGTCTGATTATTAAACCACGCACAGCAGAACACACATAATTAGTGTATTTTGCACCCTCTCTTGGTAGGGTTTTTTTTGGGGCTGTTATTTCTTTTAATTTCTGTTTTCTACCAAGAAAACTTCTGTGTTTAATTAAATTAATGAGTGAACTATTTTTGTCTGGTTTGTCAGGTGCTACTTGCACTTTTTCCTTATATCATCTTTGTGGTTGACTCAAGGTGTTTGACAATGATGAGCATTAAATGGATGCAAAAAATGAGTATGTCCTCCACTGTCTTTAATCCACTGTCTTTAATCACAAAACAGCCTTAATTTTCAACTCTGTCTTATAGCAGAGTAGTAGTTTTTAATTTAAGTAAGATGTTGTTTTTTTTTCTTAATTGCAGTTTTAAGTAATGTAAAAGTCAGTAAATGTATATTACTTAGACATTATGAGCTATATGTGTGAGTCTGTGTGTGTTTGCGTGTGAGAGAGAGGGAGAGAGAGAAAGAGACAGATAATCCCTGAGGAAATACTGTTGTACACCTGTGAAAATGAAGTTGAAGCTTCTCTAAATCCTTATCGCTTTGTGTGTGTGTGTGTGGTGTTTTGTACTTGCTGATGATAGTGACAGATAGCAGTATCTGTGGTTTGTCACCTGAACATAGCTAATAGTGATATCTGGCTTTTGACTCCACAGCAGCTTGTAATTGTCCTCATCTTCTGTAGTAACAATATTCACCAAAATGATCTTGAATCTTGAATCTGACATGCTACTCCTGATGTCCTGATGGTTTGATACTCGACATCTTGTTGTTTTGTCCATCACTGAGGTGTTTGAAGAACTTCTCGATACTTAGTCGGCTGAACAGATTTATCAGTGACTGCCTAATTTAAACTGAATTCACTGTCGGTTGACTATCAGTTAATTTTTTTAAGTAATGTGGAATTCAGGTGTGGTTTCCATGAAGAACTTGGTATTTAATGTGAGGTTTCCTATGAGAAGAACATACTCAAACAGACATTTTTTTACTCAATTAAAATTTAGATGTGATCTTTTCCTTATCTATTTAGAACTGCTCTTTCTCTGTAGACTGTAAATATAACTGTAATTTTTTGCAGTATTCCTTTTATACTTCCTTTTTTTCTCTCTTTTTGTTTTTTTCTTTCATTCTAACTATGGATCATGTCTCTGCACTTGTGTCCTGAATAAAGATTGAGTGATTGATTTTTTCTGGATATTGCAACAATATATTGTTGCTTATAAGTATAGATAAAACCAACATACATAAGCGATTAAAAGGCCAGAATGTGTTGATGCGTTTTATTAACCTGCTCTTCGAGCCTGTGTCCGCCTTTTATTAACATGGGTGTTCAGTGGACAGCACAAAGCACAGGTGTGTGTGCACCACATGCTTTCTCAGTGCATCTCGAAATCTGATCACTCAAATCACATTCGCGAGTGGTCTTACACACACGTGGATACACATGCAATCCTTGCACATCCTCTGTAAGTAAACTGAACATGCCGTCTGACATCTGCAACATCTGTGTCTGGACACATGTAAAATTGCAAAATTTTGAGAGTTGTTGAGCACGGAGCAGCATTATCCTCCTTGCAAAAGGCATAAAATATTTCATCATTGGTGCTTATTTATTTTGTGTTGGCTACAATCGCACTGTGTAGAGGGAAGTCTGGCTATATCAAGTGTGCTCAAAGAGGAAAAGAACAGGTGCTGTTACACCCTGTATCAGGGGATGATGCTCAATTACAAATATATTTGCCTGAATTTACCACAATTATCATGCAAGCCTTACAGTACATCATCAGAGGTAATTTTAAAGTCACCAAAATGAACATTAACAGAACACTCACAGCCTGGTGTGGCGACCACACACACACGCACAGCTTACAGTCACTACACAGCATCATTAATCAAGCGTATGGATACAGGCATGCAGGCACCACATTAAAAATGACACTTGAACATAGCTGGCACTGCAGTCACATAAACCACACACACGCACACAGTCACACAAACAGGTGGAAGACATCAGCATAAAATTCAACCGTGTGCCAAACAAAGACTATAGCAATAAACCATAACAGTGAGATAGGAAATGCCACGACAGTCAGAAATTGTGACTTTGCTTACTTTTCAGTACTTTAGCAGGAGATGATGGGGGCTTGATGTTGAGCACTGATATTTCATTATAGTTTAACAATGCAGTCAGTTTTTCCTTCAGAGGAGAGCAGGGATAAAGAGTTCAGTCTGTATGTTGTCATTCTGCCCCGATGATCTGACTAACTGTTTAAGAATATTTCTGACAGTTTATGTTGTCATGAGCTGGGCAACAATGATAATGGCCTGCAGAAGATGATTCATTTAGGGAAATATGTCAACGGGGCATGGGTGGAACACCTCAGCAAGTATGAAAAAAGACTTGTATCTACTGTGACCTGTCTCCTTAAAACATGTTTTCTCTCCCTTTTGCCCTTTTGCTCTTCACGTCCTCCTTTCCTGAGAATTTTAAGCTTTGTTTCGTCATGATTTTAGTTTAATGCTAAACACAACTGGCCATTGAAAGGTTCTGTTCCCTTGGCAATGCATTTTGCCCACTTTACCCAAAGAGGAGGTGATGCATGAGCACTTTTACCTCCACTTTTATTTATTTTATTTTTTTGGAATGGAGGAGCTACACATTCACCTGAGTACACATTTGTTATTCTACCTCCTTCTGGCCAACATATTTGTTTTTGGGTTCTGTGTGTTATTATCTTTTTAAATATAAAACTGTACTTTGGATCAGTGCTTTATGTGTACAGTAACTTTATTAAATGACAGTGGTACTTATTTATGGTGTCCATTGCAATGACAATCCTTACCATTCATTTGAAGGCATTTGAAAAAATAACAAATTAAGGGGCAGCATTGAATTTACAAAGTTGCACATCAGGTGTCATATCTTTAAAAACACTATAAAGTAAATCATGACAGGGTCAAGTTATTAAAACAAAAAACCCTCTGCAGCATTAAAGAGTTTTTTTTTAATTCTAGTGATCTTTAGTTCTGTGAATAACAGACAAAGAGAGTGCAATTTAATCCATGGGAAGAATGACAGTCTACAGATTAGAGCAGGATAATCTCTGTAAAGTCCTGTTTCTATGTCGGCTTCAACCTCCTGATTATGTCTACTGTAAGTTGAGTAAATAGTAAAAATTACATTTAATACAAGTTCAACGCTGATAATGTGCAGAGTCATAATGTGTGTTGTTTCGTGATATATTGATGAAAACTAAGTACAACATCATCTCTTACAATTTGATTACTAATATAGATTTATAATTTGCTGACCTGGTGATCGTCTGATATATGTAATAACCACAAGCTAAATGCTTGTGTACAACTATTGTAACACAATGACCGAGGGCTCCTTAGAGTTATTTTTTTCTCCTGAAAAAAGGGAGAAATGAACTTCTAAAAATGTTGTCATGCCAGTGTGTTAAAGCAGATGAATCATGTAACAGTGTAGTTTCTGTAGAAAAACATGCAGACTGTCGAACATGAAGCCACACAAAGCAGGCGGAGGAGTCGACTCTGCAACGATGCTGGAATACTGATACGTTCTGTGTGTGTACATGTGTGTGCGTTTATTTGTGTTTTCGTGTGTGCACATGTATGCGTGTGTGTGTGTGTTTGTATACGTGTGTGTGCGTGCGTGTACACGTGTGTGTGTATGTGGAAAGTGTTGGCACGAGATAGCAGTTGCCCCCTGGGCTTTGCCAACGTGGCACTGCCCCCTCTGCAGCAGCATGGCACAGTCTCTGTCTTTGTTGTAGAACTGGCTCAGTGTGTGAGTGTGTTATTTTTTTTGTGTGTGTGCATGTGTATATGTTTGTGTGAGAATGTGTGTGTGTCTGTGTGTGTGTGTGTGTGTGTGTGTGTGTACACTGGAAAGAGAGGTATCCAAAAAGAACTAACAGAAGAATGGAAAAAAAAGTGAAAATGTTGAAACAAACCAGTCATTTGTTCAAACGAACGCAACATTTGGATGCTGAAAAGTGAAACCACGATGTGTCCTGTTTCGTGGGTGTGCGTGTTTGTGTGTGTATTGGATTCGTTGCTTTTGTTTTAACAGACCTAGGATGTTATTAATTAATTTATTTATTTAGAATACATGTCTTGACTGATGGTTTGGGTCACTCCTTTTTGGACATTGAATTTTTTCTCTCAGACACTGAATTAAATGCTGGGTGGGGCTAAGGTCTATGAACCTGGTGTGTGCATGAGCCCCCCCACCCCCCTCTTTATCTATTTTGTCCCTCTGCCACCTTTATTGCTCTTTATGTCAGTAGGGTTGCCCTCTATTTCATCTTCCTCTGTATATTTTTGTCCTCCTTCCTATGTCATTCCTTTGTTTACTTATACCCTTCTCCCTTCTGAATTTCCTCTGCGTTTATTTCATTACTCCTTCCTCTGTGCTTTTTTGTTCACTTGTCCTTTCCTTCATTCCCTTCACTCTTATTCTCTTTTTCCTTCTTGATATTCCACATTCACTTTCTTTTGCTTTTTCTTTTCTTTCTGCCCTTTTTTAACACACTCCTCATCACTCCTTCACTTCATCCTTCCCTCTCTGTCAGTCTTTTCATTTTTGTGAAGTGGAAGCTATTCTTACAGTGCGACCTGTGTTTGAAAGCCCTCATTTTGCCGTGGTGCCTTCGACACTGACCACCCCCATCTCCTTGAGGGGATGCTGCTATGTAATGACCTTTGCCTACTAACCTCTGACATCAGTTTATTAGGGAGAAATATTTATTGTAAATCATTTAACATATAATAATACATTGTAACTGATTTTGTCATTAGAAAAAAAAAATCTCTTACTCTTAGAGTATTATGTACTCACCAGGGTTACATAATAACTGTATGTCTATATGGTGAATTTCTTCTTACATTGATAATATAGTGCCATCCAGGTTCTTCATTTTATCTATGACTTTGACTCAGTATGTGTGTGTTAGTGTGTGTTTGTTTGTGTAGAGGTGCCCTCTTTGTGGTTTTGTCTAAACTGAATGTGTCTGTTTTGTCTGAACAGATGTTTCCTGTAGCAAGCTTTTAGGTAACAGCCTCACCAACACAGAGTGTATGCATGAGAGTTTGTGAGTGTGTGTGTGTGCGTGCGCTTGTGTGTGTGTAACACATTACTGAAACGTCATATAAATGTAACGCTGTTTGATAACTCGTTGCAGTTCGTACGTACAGTGATCAAGTAACAGTTAATAACCAAACCAGTATGTTGTAACATAACAAAATAACATAAATTAGTTATGAGCAAATTAGTAAAATCATCAAATGAGTCTTGCAATGTGAGCTTGAATCAGGTGATCAGTCTAGCCCAGAGAAGTTCTTCAGCTCTAGGCTCTTTGTGTACCATTTAAAAGCCTTTTTATTTAAATCATCCTTATTTAAGGGTTTTAGAAAGGGCGGTCTCATACATTAGTTTAAGTACTGATGTCATTTGTGGTGAGTAAAATATTTTTAAAGTGAGGCGTTAGGAAAGCCAACCTTTTTATATTGTCTTATTTGTAGATTATAGTTTCATTTGGGGCAGTTGTAGCATGACTTGATCGTCCTTGAAAATGTAACCGTCGTGTTCTTGTCATTATATTTTATTGTAATTTTTTCTTTTGGTTGGTTTTCAACAACTTCGTTGTTGGCATTTGGGCAAGCAAAAAAAGTTCTTGTGTATGTCCACATAGGGTAGGATTTTATGCTGATATATGGGCAGTATGCACCATATTTCAGAATAGAACCAAAAATATGCCCAATTTTTCCAGGTTCTTAAGATCTATACAGGATTTATACATGAAGAAGTGATGATCAGCGTTTTCTGTAACATTCTGGAGCATTTGTGGGAGAAGGAAATTACACTCCTCTGTTACAGCATGAAGTATATTCCAGATGTTACTTGCTACTTGTGACTCTGAAGCTACATTAAATAGAATCTGACTTTTTCTTTGCAGATAGAAAAAACAGAACGTTAAACTTAGATTAATATTAGAAAAATGGAAATATTTTCTGTCAGAGACAGCATGTAGATTATCATGAAGAGAAAGCAAAAACTGGCCTGAAAAGTTAAATGCGTTAAAAACACTAAGACATAAAGTTTTTGGTAGATATTTAAAACTCGCTTCAAGCTGGACTGTGGAGTCCTGTACTGTCACAACATATACAAATATTTGATTGATTCAGACACAGTGAAAGTTCTTTTTACAGTGAGTTGAAATTTGTGAAAATGAAAATGTCTCTAGTGAATTTAAAGAGAGTTATCAAAGAAAAAATGAAGTACTGACACACATGTTCTTTATAAAACACATCCATACATTTATTGTTTTGAAGATTATTACTTAAGAAAAACACAAATATAAATGCAGATTGAAAGAACACACCACAGTTGTAATCCACTCCATCCACTCTTTTTCTCCTTTCTCATTCTTTTAGATTTCCCTTTTTTTCCTTAACTTAACTCTACTTTACTTTAGTCTCCTTTTCTCTCTCATTCTCTCCTTTTCTCTCTCTCTCTTTCTCTCTCTCTGTACCATATGGTGTACCATGGTACATTTAGCTTGTCAGTGATAATGGATGGCCATGGAAGCCCAGTTTTGCTTTAAGCGCTAGCTTGCTGCTCGCTGTCTCAGTGTGTGTGTGTGTGTGTGTGTTAGATGATGGCTGCTGATGCTTTCGGCTGTGGGATGAGGGATCATGAAGCAAATTCAGCCCTAACATGCAGCCAACACACTCGCTTACATACATGCGCATGCTGAGCCACACTTACTGTGGTTGCAACGAGGCCACTTCCTGGTAGTTTCAGCCATGCTTTCTGATTGGATATTTGGTCAAGGTGCTGGAATGTGACTCTGGTTTACATTTCACACGGCACTTAAAAGCTATCACATTTGTTCGGATTGATTTGTGCTGCATCTCTCACAGTTTGCTTGAACCATAAATTTCAGCAACAAAAGACACAAATGACAGATTGAGATGATCAGCTGCTAACATATGTAGCTTCTTCTCTGTTTTGTTATCTTCTTTTTGCTCTCACAGTGTTGTTTTCTCTTGGAGCAGAGTGAAAAAGCTCTATAAACCCTATGTACACTACCTGCTCAGCATCACACAGCAGACAGATACAGTTAGAGACTAGCTGGTGAACAAGGTGGAGCATCTAGAAGCTAAAGAAACCAGATACTTCACCTGGGGTAGACACCCAAACCAGAACCAAAAAGTGAACTAGAGTTCTGTTTACAAGGTGGACATAAACACAACTCCAGAAGAATGCCAATGTTGATCTGTACCTGCTGGATGTGAAAAGTCAATTCAAGAGCAAGAGCAAGTGTGCCACTGAGTGTAGCACTGCCCTCTCTGGCTGCCAACAGGAAACTTCATGTAATTAAGTCTGATTGGCCAGTATCCAAGGAGGGCTGGTGATGATCACGAACACAGAATAAAAAGAGAAGAAGAAGAAAAAAATAAAATAAGAATAAAAATGTTGGCTACAAGACCAAAAGTTTACCAGTCTCATAAAAAGTTGATACCCAATGTGGTCCTATACTGTGAGTACAAATACAGACAAAAAAAAGGGAAAAAAGAGCAAGTGTGCCATATCTATATAAAAGGTCACTGAAGTGTTTTCAGCTTTTCCCTGACTTTTGAGTTGAATAAAAAAGTAACTTTGTGCACATTTAAGTGATTATTTAATAAATGACTGATAAACAGAATACATGTTGGTGTTTTCATTTCTGACATTTTATCAGTAACTAGTATAACTTAACCATTATAAGAAGCTCACAGATCAGGTCATTGAAAAAAGGAAAAAATACAAAAGGAATGAGAAACAGCTTAGGAGTTTCACTGTACATACAAAATCTACACATGTTTATAACTATAGTATCATTATAGTCTGCTATTAAGTGGTCTGAGGTTATTTAAGGGACTTGATAAATTACATGGAAGCCAAAAAGTTTGTATTTAAGTATTTGCTGATGAATTTATGGCTACTACTACTACTGTTACTAGTAATAATAATAATAATAAGCTCCTCCTTCCTCCCTGATGGCCAATCAGTGAAGAGATCCAAGCCTTTTCCTGCTTGTCAAACATGGTAAAAAAAAAAGCCCAGACTATTTTTTTTTCTTTCATTCAGCACAAACCCCTCAGTTATCCCTGGCATCGTCTCCCGCATTGCCAGATTTATTATTAGAAACAAAATGATGGGCAGAACAGGGTTTTGTTGGGGTTAAAAAAGAGCAGAATAAAGGAACGGGATGTCTTCTCTTCCTCCTCTCATCCTCATCCTTCCTGCAATCCTTTGAGAACTGAAGTGAATGAAAAGCATGAACAAAGACACAAGACAAGAGAGAATGATTGTATATTAATATGAGAAGGTGCTTTAATTCCTGCAAAGCATAATTTGTCAGTTTGCTGGGCTTTTCTTCTGCTGTCTACTGAATTGTAGACAACCAAGGATTAAGCACAATGTAGAACTTGTTCAATACGAAAAAAAACAGGAATCAGTTACAGAAACAAGATAATTAAAATCCACAAATGAATAGTAAGACAACAGTGGTAATGCTAACTAAATTAATATATTCCAAAAATATGTTTTAAAGCTAATTTATGTTTTAATGTCTCCTATATTTTAACTTAAAATGTTGGAACCTTTCATTTAGCACATGTTTTGAAAATAATGATTCAGAACTATTCACTGCTGTCTGCTGCTGTTACGTGCTCATACATATTGTTGCCTGCTGCCTCAAGACTGAAATTTGCATCACAGCACAGAAACACACTATATACTAGGTATCAAAACATCTGAATACTTAGATACTTGTTAACTTGGTGACTAGTTTACAGGACATGTTGCCAAACTGCTGTAGCTGGTGAGCTAACTAATTGGCTAGCTGGTGCTAGTTTGCTAAACAGTCTCAGTGGCAGCTGGAGACTTTCTCTATTCTCTGTCTACTTGTCTTTTTTTTCTTTTTCCCTGGCTTTCAGTTATCATTGTGCTTTTATCTTTCAATAATTTAAGTTACCTCAATAGGGAAATAAACCTTACAGAATAATCAAACATTTTAGGTCATTAGCTTCGCCGGGTTGCTAATTATTGAGTTATTATTATTATTATTATTATTATTA